>OY992897.1:71641211-72241211 GCA_963921405.1 Cepaea hortensis | reverse complement strand
CATCAGTCTAGATCATACATCAGCTTAGATCATACATCAGCCTAGATCATACATAAGCCTAGATAATACATCAGCCTAGATCATACATCAGCCTAGATCATACATCAGCCTAGATCATACATCAGCTTATATCATACATCAGCTTATATCATACATCAGTCTAGATCATACATCAGCTTATATCATACATCAGCCTAGATCATACATCAGCTTATATCATACATCAGCTTATATCATACATTAGCCTAGATCATACATCAGCTTAGATCATACATCAGCCTAGATCATACATCAGCTTAGATCATACATCCGCTTAGATCATACATCAGCCTAGATCATACATCAGCCTAGATCATACATAAGCCTAGATCATACATCAGCCTACATCATACATCAGCCTACATCATACATCAGCTTAGATCATACATCAGCTTAGATCATGCATCAGCCTAGATCATACATCAGCCTACATCATACATAAGCCTAGATCATACATCAGCCTAGATCATACATCAGCCTAGATCATACATCAGCTTATATCATACATCAGCTTATATCATACATCAGCCTAGATCATACATCAGCTTATATCATACATCAGCTTATATCATACATCAGCTTATATCGTACATCAGCTTATATCGTACATCAGCTTATATCATACATCAGCTTATATCATACATCAGCCTAGATCATACATCAGCCTAGATCATACATCGGCCTAGATCATACATCGGCCTAGATCATGCATCAGCCTAGATCATGCATCAGCCTAGATCATACATCAGCCTAGATCATACATCAGTCTAGATCATACATCAGCTTAGATCATACATCAGCCTAGATCATACGTAAGCTTAGATCATACATCAGCCTAGATCATACATCAGCCTAGATCATACATCAGCTTATATCATACATCAGCTTATATCACACATCAGCCTAGATCATGCATCAGCCTAGATCATACATCAGCCTAGATCATACATCAGTCTAGATCATACATCAGCCTAGATCATACATCAGCCTAGATCATACATCAGCCTAGATCATACATCAGCCTAGATCATACATCAGCCTACATCATACATCAGCTTATATCATACATCAGCTTATATCATACATCAGCCTAGATCATACATCAGCCTAGATCATACATCAGCCTAGATTATACATCAGTCTAGATCATACATCAGCCTTCATCATACATCAGTCTAGATCATACATCAGCTTAGATCATACATCAGCCTAGATCATACATAAGCCTAGATCATACATCAGCCTAGATCATACATCAGCCTAGATCATACATCAGCCTAGATCAAACATCAGCTTATATCATACATCAGCTTATATCATACATCAGTCTAGATCATACATCAGCTTATATCATACATCAGCCTAGATCATACATCAGCTTATATCATACATCAGCTTATATCATACATTAGCCTAGATCATACATCAGCTTAGATCATACATCAGCCTAGATCATACATCAGCTTAGATCATACTTCAGCCTAGATCATACATCAGCCTAGATCATACATAAGCCTAGATCATACATCAGCCTACATCATACATCAGCCTACATCATACATCAGCTTAGATCATACATCAGCTTAGATCATGCATCAGCCTAGATCATACATCAGCCTACATCATACATAAGCCTAGATCATACATCAGCCTAGATCATACATCAGCCTAGATCATACATCAGCTTATATCATACATCAGCTTATATCATACATCAGCCTAGATCATACATCAGCTTATATCATACATCAGCTTATATCATACATCAGCTTATATCGTACATCAGCTTATATCGTACATCAGCTTATATCATACATCAGCTTATATCATACATCAGCCTAGATCATACATCAGCCTAGATCATACATCGGCCTAGATCATACATCGGCCTAGATCATGCATCAGCCTAGATCATGCATCAGCCTAGATCATACATCAGCCTAGATCATACATCAGTCTAGATCATACATCAGCTTAGATCATACATCAGCCTAGATCATACGTAAGCCTAGATCATACATCAGCCTAGATCATACATCAGCCTAGATCATACATCAGCTTATATCATACATCAGCTTATATCATACATCAGTCTAGATCATACATCAGCTTATATCATACATCAGCCTAGATCATACATCAGCTTATATCATACATCAGCTTATATCATACATTAGCCTAGATCATACATCAGCTTAGATCATACATCAGCCTAGATCATACATCAGCTTAGATCATACATCCGCTTAGATCATACATCAGCCTAGATCATACATCAGCCTAGATCATACATAAGCCTAGATCATACATCAGCCTACATCATACATCAGCCTACATCATACATCAGCTTAGATCATACATCAGCTTAGATCATGCATCAGCCTAGATCATACATCAGCCTACATCATACATAAGCCTAGATCATACATCAGCCTAGATCATACATCAGCCTAGATCATACATCAGCTTATATCATACATCAGCTTATATCATACATCAGCCTAGATCATACATCAGCTTATATCATACATCAGCTTATATCGTACATCAGCTTATATCGTACATCAGCTTATATCGTACATCAGCTTATATCATACATCAGCTTATATCATACATCAGCCTAGATCATACATCAGCCTAGATCATACATCGGCCTAGATCATACATCGGCCTAGATCATACATCGGCCTAGATCATGCATCAGCCTAGATCATACATCAGCCTAGATCATACATCAGTGCCAACGAGCCCTTTCTGACGTAACTAGGGGTATTGAGGTGCGGCTACGTTGACACTCTTTAGGAATCACACACTGATACACCGTGAACACAACTAGTCCCCACCGAGTGATAGAATGGCATCATGTATTGTTCCTATGCGACACAATCATGGGATATTCAAAGGTACATGTACACCCACGACATTTGTTTACACACTGATTGTAGTACGTCCTACTATCCAGGCTATCTAATCAACTACAATGGTCTACACATACACTCTTCTACCCTACTTACAGTCCAGTTACATATCGTCGCATGGCGCCTCCATTCACAGGCCGGCAACCTCTGCACACGGCACACCACTCGACTCCGTGTTGTAACATGTCCACCCGCCTGGTCGCGGCAACGCTGTTCTCATCAATCGGTACACGCTTGAAATATCTAGCGTACACTAAGTTACTTGCCGTCGACGATTCTCGGCGTTTCATCGCCACAAGGGATATTCAGTTCTCAGCCGACACACTTCTCTGCTTTCGTGATCCGTCTGTCATGGCTTCCCAACTCCGACTGACTCCCTTTGTCCGTGCGCCCTGCTCGACCCTCCTAATCACGTGGCCTCCTCCTCGCAATTCTATTGGCCACTATCTTTAGCCCGTTACCGGTGTCTTTTTCCTTATCACTCTCCGTGATTATTTATCACTATTAATGTTTCAACAATCTATGTTGCTGTTAACCAGATCTTAAGTAATCTGACTCATGGCATATGCCCCCCGCAATTTCAAAAATGTTCTACATTTTTGGGTTCATCCTTATCTCTACACTTGACATGAGTCAGCTTGGTCGCACATGCCTGTCCCTGGTCGCACATATCTGTCTACTGCCTCATGCCTTTGAGCTTGCTTCTCAGTTCCCTTTAACTTCCCTCTGTGTTATGTTGATATTCTGCCATACCTTCACACAAATTATAATGTCGGACACGAATATCCGTCTATTCCCAAATAGACCTCGTGTGGCCTCAACCCCCTTTGTATTCGGCAAGTTGAGGACCAACCTACTATGAGTCCCAATGTCCCACCCCGGACATTCCCATAAGGTTCCTCATTTATACCTCGGTACAAGCAACTGACACCCTCCCCAGCCCTTAAGCCCTGGGTGCAGGAACGTGTGTATTGCAGACATATCAATTTCACCCATATTTTGTTTAAGCTCTATCTTGCTCCTGAGTAGTCTATGCTACGACTGTGGATCTCTTTGGTGCGAGTACCTATGACTCTTGTATTTGTCTTGTCAACGTGTGTGCGTGGTCGGCTGCCATTAGTTACTTGTGCTCTATGGCTATCTATTCCCTTCATTTGCCTTATGTTTATGCCTGGTGTTCTTACTACCAACTTTTTCCTTGTAGTGTTCCTAATACCCTGACCCTTATATACCTCTATATACATCTACTGCCATGCTGAAGTGCTACAAGTTGAAATCTTATATGTACACAGTACTACCACTTGGTACTATTATCAATGGTACTACTAATAATCCTACTACACTATCCTTGTATCCTTTCCTTCAATTTCACTTGCACTCTATTCTCTCTCTCTCATTCCCTCTCTTCATCCTTTCATCGTTTGTCTTTCTCTCTCTCTCTCTCTCTCTCTCTCTTTTTTTTTTTTTTTTTTTTTTTTTTTTTAACAATAGTGTTTAATTTTTTTTTTTTTTTTTGTACTCTGTCTCCCAAACCGCATACTACAATACTACATACTACTATCCAAATGCTCCATCTATGCCTATACGCTTCCTGTATACTGTTGTGCACATATCCAGGTTGTGTTCAAATTGATTCTCATTCGCACAAGTTCCTACTCTCAGTCTTCTCGTCCCCTTTCTCTCACTTCACTGTCACTCAACCTATTCTTATGTTATGTACATGTTACCCCCATCAGCTAAATTTCTCCTACCAAGTGTACATGTCTGTCTCTCCAATATACAATATTGTCATAAAACCTGAATAATATATACAATTGGACTCACATGTACTATTGCAAACACTAGTCAAACTTTCACTCGCCCATCATTATCATTTTTTTTTGTGACATCAATATGTATCATTGGTAGTAGTGTCTCAGTTACCTTCTTCTTCTTTTCCTTTTAAGTTATGGGTGTCCTCTGTGATGTATCGTGGTTTTAGACCCACTTTCAACCTTCCTGCTTTCGCAGATGTCATTTCTACCAACCTCTCATCTTACCTGTCCTGTGTTACCATCAGGTACTAGTACAATCAATAATGTTACGCTTATATGCATACTGTTTATGAATATACATGGCATGATGATTATGATCGTAAGAATATATTGATGTTTATGTATATACTTATCAGCCATTAAAATGATATTATTTATCTGACTATATGTATTATGAGTTTTGTTTATTGAATGATAGTGACTGTTATTAACTATTACTCCCTTGGTTGGTTCCGGTGGGTATCTGTCTTCGCTGACTGTATCTTCTACCAATCAGATTCCCTCTCTTCACTTGCGTCTGTCTGTCTCAGCCTCTTCAGTCAGCTAGTGAGGTAACATCTTTGAGGTACCTTTGTCACTATCTCTTCTGCTCAGTCATTTATACCCCTTAACTATCTGAAATTAATAACAGCCTTAGGTGTATATATCTATCTATATATATATCTATACATGCATACGTATGTTTACACATTTGCATATTACATTACCACCCTCATATCAAATTTCCTACGTTGACATGTTGTTCTCATGGTCAGTACACCAACGTGCTATCCACTGGATCAGTCACCTTGTATGCACACATGATTTCTTAGATTATAGTATTACCGTATACCATATTGTACTATTGGGATTCTGTCCCTAATCTGACCAGATCATCTTGTCATCTAGTCGATGTGCCATTTCTTAGGTCCTGTCCTGGCTAGCATTCAAAGATCTCATATAAATATTTTACCCCGAATATTACACCTCTGTACTGTTTTTCCCTCTGATGACTTTACCATATCATCATGTTACTTCAATCAACATTATACCTATCAATGCATTCATTCTACTGCAACAATTCTACCTAAGCCAATCACATAGACATAGATTTTATACATTACAAGTATATACAACATACATATCCCACGATAAGAGTTTCACGTAGGAACATGTGATGTCTCCTTAACATGTAGTATTGTACAATGATTTGCATCTTCTTGTGTAATATATGTTGTTATTGATTTGGACTTATCTATTTCTTTTGTCTTTTCTTTCCTTTCCTCATCTGTTAACCCTATACTTTTCCAATACCTATTCCAATTCCTTATTTTGATGTCCTGTGTTCGTTTATTTATTTGATCTTTTGGAATTTCCTCTTGTTGCCATTGTGCTAACAGAGCGTCTGTGTCAGTGTACCGTACCTGTGGCCTCTTTGGGGGAATTTCATTCTCCCAACCCGATTCTGTGTAGTCTGTAACATCTGTTTGTTTTATCTTCACCTTCTCTTTTGACCTTTCTTCTTGACTGTTTTTCTTCTTACATACAACCTCTTCGTCCTGTAACCTATACCCAGATACTGACCTACTCTCTTGTGCTGACCATGCTTGTTGTACCATTTGTTTTTCTAACCTGTTAGCACATGTGTGAGTCAAGTATGGCCTAAAAAATTGTTTCACCATTGCTGTGCTGTCGTTGAACTGTGGACAATCCACTCTAAAGTTTTCAACCCCAAAGACTACTTTCTCCTTTTCGTACTCTGTTAGGTCTGGCCTAAAATTTAATGTATCCCATGTCAGTTCTTGCTGTGTCAACTGTCTTAGTTCTTCGCAATTATCAACTGGTCCATGCCTATCGTCCATGATTGTGTCGTTATCGTCGGGACACATTCCCTGTACGGTCCCTGTACTAGGGTCCCTTGTTTGTCCTTGAATTCTTCTGTATTCTTCGTCTGTCTGATAAATGTCTGTTCCTATGTCTGATGGGTCATCATCTCCTTTAATTTTAATGTCTGCTGTCGGGAATGTCCATGCCGCATCGCAATCTGCTATTTCTAAGTTCTCTTTTTCCCATTTGTCTATGTCCTGGGGTGTGCACTCTTTGACATCTGTGATGTTGCCCAATATTAGCTCTGTTGTGGGATGTGGTAACACTGCCGCTTTTTTTCGCCCTTTGTAGTAAGGACAGTCAATGTCTGTCCAAGCTACTCTATACTGCTCTAACGCCCCGCCAAATGTTCTGCACGTCACTCTTTCGTCTGTATAGTCTTCGTCTCTTACCATCTTCCTGTCTACCCCCACAATTGTTGTCCCTGTGTCTCTAACCATTTTCACTGCAAAACCATTCACTAATGCTCGTCGAACGTCCAGATTTCCGTTTGTTATGTATGCAGAGTTGGCTTCCTGCATATACACTTTGTTGTCAGTCATATCGCCCTGACAGTCATATATATGTGTTGCATTTGTGTCTTGTTGTTCATCCTCGTCGCTGCTGGACATGGCGTATGCCATGTTGGTGTCTTCATTCAGTTTTCTCAGACTACACGTCCTTGCCAAGTGGCCATAGCTTCTACATAACCAGCATTTCAGACTGTCTCTATAGTCTGCATACCTATTGCTTCTTCTGACCGACATATTCTTGAGGTATGACTTATACTCAGGATTTCGGTCGCACATTTCCAACGACCCGTGTTGGCGATCACAATACTTACATTCTCTTACTGGGCCAGTTCGAACTACGTCCGCTTGTCTCGGTGGGATTTGTGTATATCTATTCATTGGTTGATATCTACTTCTGGGTCCGTATGATTGCCTTCGATCAGAGAACCTGGCAGCTGCTCCTACTGTAAGTTCTGGCTGTGCCCCCTCTGCAAAAATCTCCCTATGGGCATTATAATACGCCTCACCCTTGGACTCCATTTCAGATATTGTGGCGCATTTATTTTCAAGCAGGAACGTTGCCATGGAGTCTGGCACAGCTGAAATAATTTTATCTCTCAGCATCAGGTCTCTGTGCTTTTCGGGGTCGTTGCCTACTCTAGCTGCTTTCAGCCATTTGTCATATAGAGATTGAGTTTCGGCAATGAAATCCATGAAGGTTTGGTTCGACTTCGGAGTCAGCACTCTAAATGCGGTTCTCAAACCCGCCTCATCTAAACTAAAATGTGCCAAGACTCTTTCCTTGACATAGTTGTAATCAGTTCGCCGATGCTCTGGGATGCCCTCTACAACCTTCAATGGCTCCAGGGCCAAATGCTTATGGAAGAGGATCGCCCACTCTTCAACTGGCACCTTGTAGTGGTTCATCAACACTTCGAAGTTGGTAACCCATGCAGAGATGGAATCCCCTTGTGCAAAGTTCCTGATGATACCTTGATATCTTCGAATTGGGTCCAATGCTTTGGCTGCCAACTTAGTTTTTTCAACTTCAGTTTCTTTCTCCAGTTCTAGCATCTTTACTTTAATACTACCCTCCACATCTTTGTCTTTCAATGTTAATTGTACTGCCAGTTTCTCTTTTTCGAAAGCTAGTGCTGCCTCTTGTGCTGCTAATTTCTGTAGCTCAAGTTCTTTGGCATCTTTAGCTGCCGCTTCTTGTGCTGCTAATTTCTTTTCTTCGAGCTCTGCTTGTGCTGCTAATTTCTGCCTTTCAAAATCTCTGGCTGCTGCTCTATCTTCCCGTTCTTGCTTCTGATGTTCAGTCACTTTATTCTCCGCCCACGTCATAAGCTCTTTTCCTGTGAAACCACACTTCTCACCTAGAGCTATGAAGTCTGCCAAGGTAGACATGATTATCTGTTATCTATTAGTCCGACTATATATATCACTATCAGTACACGCAGTCAGTGTTGTCGCTGATCTTGTTTTGGTAACCTGTAACAGACAAGATTAACTAACCACCATCATCCCTGTGGAAGCACAATCTAATTCATCAGGCTGATTGCACAATATCATACAAAGGTGTCTAATAGCTCTCTGTAATTGAGCAGTACACATAGAAAATTAATTAGAATTAACTTGCCCTGTATATATCCAGCGATGTTTCCAGTGGCTTGATCCCGATGCTCGGTTCACTTCCGCTTGCTTCCGGGCTTGATCCAACTCAGCGTGGCCGTCCCCGTTTCACTCACAGGTCGACAAGGATTAACTTGGTCGTCAGGTGCAGCTCCACATCAATGGTGTAGATACCTCATAGTGTACTACTCACTGTCCTGGAACACATTTCTGGAACAGATACTAGTTTTGACATAATTAGTCTATGCCGGCATTCTAATGCATGCAGCCCCCTGAATACGGCTTCACACTGTTATTCCTGTGGCAAGATGCCATAATGTTTCTGTATTTCTATTTTCCGGGATTTCCTAATATTTTAAAGTGTTATCGCTCATGCCCAACGCCAAGTTACTCAGAAATTATAACGTTGAGTATCGACGTATGTTCCGTTGTTTGTATTGCTGCTACTCATCTTCTTAGCTTTCGCAGAATTGGCGCTGACTGCTCCATTGTACTTTGCAACATGAATGCTAACTTCACTGATGATACCTCACTTTGAAACCATCACCTGCATCAAGTTGCCCCATATTCTTACTTATGCTTTTCAACGTTTAATACAACCTATTACTTTCCTGAGCTGTTGAACCTCGCTCACTGCGGGTTACTTTCTTGTACATAAGCTCAAGCGCCCTATGTTCAACACCTAGCCATGGTTTTCTGTTATCTATAATCCATGCGCTTGTACTATTATCTTGTTGGTGTACATAGCCTTAACTGTTTATGGTTTATTGAAGAATTTGTAGCTGACAATACATACATACTTGTTCACTACCATGATAACCATTGCCTCAATTTTGCCGAGTTCTTTTGAAGGACGAATGCCCCCAAGTTGCCAACGAGCCCTTTCTGACGTAACTAGGGGTATTGAGGTGCGGCTACGTTGACACTCTTTAGGAATCACACACTGATACACCGTGAACACAACTAGTCCCCACCGAGTGATAGAATGGCATCATGTATTGTTCCTATGCGACACAATCATGGGATATTCAAAGGTACATGTACACCCACGACATTTGTTTACACACTGATTGTAGTACGTCCTACTATCCAGGCTATCTAATCAACTACAATGGTCTACACATACACTCTTCTACCCTACTTACAGTCCAGTTACATATCGTCGCATGGCGCCTCCATTCACAGGCCGGCAACCTCTGCACACGGCACACCACTCGACTCCGTGTTGTAACATGTCCACCCGCCTGGTCGCGGCAACGCTGTTCTCATCAATCGGTACACGCTTGAAATATCTAGCGTACACTAAGTTACTTGCCGTCGACGATTCTCGGCGTTTCATCGCCACAAGGGATATTCAGTTCTCAGCCGACACACTTCTCTGCTTTCGTGATCCGTCTGTCATGGCTTCCCAACTCCGACTGACTCCCTTTGTCCGTGCGCCCTGCTCGACCCTCCTAATCACGTGGCCTCCTCCTCGCAATTCTATTGGCCACTATCTTTAGCCCGTTACCGGTGTCTTTTTCCTTATCACTCTCCGTGATTATTTATCACTATTAATGTTTCAACAATCTATGTTGCTGTTAACCAGATCTTAAGTAATCTGACTCATACATCAGCCTACATCATACATCAGCTTACATCATACATCAGCCTAGATCATACATCAGCCTAGATCATACATCAGCCTAGATCATACATCAGCCTAGATCATACATCAGCCTACATCATACATCAGCCTAGATCATACATCAGCCTAGATCATACATCAGTCTAGATCATACATCAGTCTAGATCATACATCAGCTTATATCATACATCAGCTTATATCATACATCAGCCTAGATCATATATCAGCCTAGATCATACATCAGCCTAGATCATGCATCAGCCTAGATCATACATCAGCCTAGATCATACATCAGCCTACATCATACATCAGTCTAGATCATACATCAGCTTAGATCATACATCCGCTTAGATCATACATCAGCCTAGATCATACATCAGCCTAGATCATACATCAGCCTAGATCATACATCAGCCTAGATCATACATCAGCCTTGATCATACATCAGCTTATATCATACATCAGCTTATATCATACATCAGCTTATATCATACATCAGCCTAGATCATACATCAGCTTATATCATACATCAGCTTGGATCATGCATCAGCTTATATCATACATCAGCTTATATCATACATCAGCCTAGATCATACATCAGCCTAGATCATGCATCAGCCTAGATCATGCATCAGCCTAGATCATACATCAGCCTAGATCATACATCAGCCTAGATCATATATCAGCTTATATCATACATCAGCCTAGATCATACATCAGCTTATATCATACATCAGCTTATATCATACATCAGCCTAGATCATACATCAGCTTATATCATACATCTGCTTATATCATACATCAGCTTATATCATACATCAGCCTAGATCATACATCAGCTTATATTATTCGTCAGCTTATATCATACATCAGCCTAGATCATACATCAGCTTATATCATACATCAGCTTATATCATACATCAGCTTATATCATACATCAGCTTATATCATACATCAGCTTATATCATACATCAGCTTATATCATACATCAGCCTAGATCATACATCAGCCTAGATCATACATCAGCCTAGATCATACATCAGCCTAGATCATACATCAGCTTATATCATACATCAGCCTAGATCATACATCAGCTTATATCATACATCAGCTTGGATCATGCATCAGCCTAGATCATACATCAGCTTATATCATAAATCAGCCTAGATCATACATCAGCCTAGATCATACATCAGCCTAGATCATACATCAGCTTATATCATACATCAGCTTATATCATACATCAGATTAGATCATACATCAGATTAGATCATACATCAGCCTAGATCATACATCATCCTAGATCATACATCAGCCTAGATCATACATCAGCTTAGATCATACATCAGCTTAGATCATACATCAGATTAGATCATACATCA
The DNA here is from genome assembly GCA_963921405.1 of Cepaea hortensis. Lineage (NCBI taxonomy): Eukaryota > Metazoa > Mollusca > Gastropoda > Stylommatophora > Helicidae > Cepaea > Cepaea hortensis. The sequence goes on along the minus strand of OY992897.1, from coordinate 72,229,439 downwards.
GCCTAGATCATACATCAGCCTAGATCATACATCAGCCTAGATCATACATCAGCCTAGATCATACATCAGCCTAGATCATACATCAGCCTAGATCATACATCAGCCTAGATCATACATCAGCTTAGATCATACATCAGATTAGATCATACATCAGACTATATCATACATCAGCTTGGATCATACATCAGCCTAGATCATACATCAGCTTATATCATACATCAGATTAGATCATACATCAGCCTAGATCATACATCAGCTTATATCATACATCAGCTTGGATCATACATCAGATTAGATCATACATCAGCCTAGATCATACATCAGCCTAGATCATACATCAGCTTGGATCATACATGAGCAAATTTATCGTTCTTCTCCTCCATATTTCGTTCTCTTGAAATTGATTGTCTATAGCTGCAATATTTTCCCGTTTGATTACACATGCACATCTGTTTAATACCCTGTATATTCATGAGGCTATTAATTATTAACTTTTGTGTGTTTCAGAAACACACTCATGGAACACCAAGTGCACACAAAGGTGTCAATATGACAGCATTGACGTGGAGGTTGTGAAACAAGAACTATTGGATGTTCTGTGTGCAGACAGGAGACAGGAGGAATGGTAGACATAGCTGGGGGTAGAATAATTCAAGAAATGACAGGGGACAACAACTCAGAATCAAGAATGGTTGAGAACATGTGTAAGAAATCAGTAAATCATGAAAATGGTTGTAAAATGTCAAAAAATGTGTCTTCATTTGCTGGTACTGGCAGTCTGAAGAAACATAAGCGAACACATACAGGAGAGAAAACTTGCAAGTGTGATGATTGTGGTGGTTCTTTCATTCAAATTAGCACTTTGAAGCATCATATGCGAATACATACAGGAGAGAAACCTTACAAGTGTGATGATTGTGGTGCTTCTTTTATTAAAGCTAGCAATCTGAAAAGACACAAAAGAACACATACAGGAGAAAAACCTTACAAGTGTGATGATTGTGGTGTTTCTTTCGTTCATGCTAAAAGTTTGAAATACCATAAACAAACACATAAAGGAGGGAAACCTTACAAGTGTGATGAGTGTGGTGTTTCTTTTACTCAACCTGGCAGTTTGAAGTACCATAAGAGAATGCATACAGGAGAGAAACCTTACAAGTGTGATATTTGTGGTATTTCCTATACTATACCTAGCTATCTGAAGTACCATATGAGAACACATACAGGAGAGAGACCTTACAATTGTGATGATTGTGGTGCTTCTTTTAAGAATACTATTAATTTGAAGTACCATTTGGGAACACATACAGGAGAGAAACTTTACAAGTGTGGTGATTGTGGTGCTTCTTTTTCTCAATCTCGCAATCTGAAGTACCATAAGAGAACACATACAGGAGAGACACCTTACATGTGTGATGATTGTGGTGCTTCTCTTAAGACTGCTAGCAATCTGAAGAACCATAAGAGAATACATACAGGAGAGAAACCTTACATGTGTGATGATTGTGGTGCTTCTTTTAAGCGGGCTAGCTGTCTGAAGGACCATAAGAGAATACATACAGGAGAGAAACCTTACATGTGTGACGATTGTGGTGCTTCGTTTAAGCAGGCTAGCCATCTGAAGTACCATATGGGAAAACATACAAGAGAGCAACCTTACAAGTGTGATGATTGTGGTGCTGCTTTTGCTTGTGCTAGCCAACTGAAATACCATAAGAGAAGACATACAGGAGAGAAACCTTACGTATGTGAAGATTGTGGTTCTTCTTTTAAGCGGGCTAGCCATCTGAAGGACCATAAGAGAAGACATACAGGAGAGAAACCTTACAAATGTGATGATTGTGGTGCTGCTTTTGCTAGTGCTGACGGTCTGAAAAGCCATAAAAGATCACACTCAGGAGAGACACCTTACATGTGTGATGATTGTGGTACTTCTTATAAGCATGCTAGCAATCTGAAGTACCATATGAGAATACATACAGGAGAGAAACCTTACATGTGTGATGATTGTGGCGCTTCTTTTATTGACATTAGCACTTTGAAGCATCATATGAGAAAACATACGGGAGAGAAACCTTACACGTGTGGTGTTTGTGGTGTTTCCTTTACAAAGATTAGCACTCTGAGGGTCCATAGGAAAACACATACTGGAGAGAAACCTTACAAGTGCGATGATTGTGGTGCTTCTTTCACTCAACTTGGCAATCTGAAAGTCCATAAGAGAACACATACAGCAGAGAAACCTAACAAGTGTGATGATTGTGGTGCTTCTTTTACTCAAGCTGGCAGTCTGAAGACCCATAAGAGAACACATACAGGAGGGAAACCTTACAAGTGTGATGATTGTGGTGCTGCTTTTGCTTGTGCTAGAAGTCTGAAGAGCCATAATAGATTACACTCAGGAGAGAAGCCTTACAAGTGTGATGATTGTGGTGTTTCTTTTATTAAAGCTGGCAGTTTGAAGTACCATATGACAACACATATCCAAGAGAAAACTTACAAGTGTGATGATTGTGGTGCTTGTTTTACTCAAGCTGGCAGTTTGAAGCACCATATGAGAAAACATACAGCAGGAAAACCTTACAAGTGTGATTTTTGTGATGTTTCCTTTACTAACACTAGCCATCTGAAGGTCCATAGGAGAACACATACGGGAGAGAAACCTTACAAGTGTGATGATTGTGGTGCTTCTTTTACTCAGTCTGGCAGTCTGAAGAAACATAAGGAGACATATCATCATCATATGCCCTGCCGACAGGTTTAGGTGTTCATGTCTCTTCACAATACTAAAGAATGCTATTTGTCTCTGTCTTATAGTTGTGTGTAATATTCTAGTGTCATTAGCCTCTTCCAGGCAATCATTGCTAGTTACTCTGGCTGTCCAAGGTATTCACAACAGTTCATTGCTTCCAATATGTTCTTAATTTGTTCAGTCATGTTCTGTAATTTATTGCCATAAGTAAGACAGGTTCTATATCACATTTCGGCACTTTTTCTGACATAAAACGATAGTGACTTACTGCTTAAGATACTTTTTATTTTGTGAAATGCAACTTGATCTATTTATTCTACTCTTAAGTGTCTGTTTCCTTAATATTCAAGGAAAGTCCTTTGTTGCACTATATATTACTACAATGTTAATATTCAAGGAAAGTCCTTTGTTGCACTATATATTACTACAATGTCCAATCTATGTAGATCTGTTGCATTCTCAGTTTTCAGTGCTGTGTTAGAGAATACATGCAGGAGAAAAACCTTGCAAATGTGGTTGTTGTGATTCTTTGTTTACTCATGATGGCAGTCTGAAATTTCACAATGGAACTCATTCTGGAGTGTCATGTCTGTGGTGTTTTTACACTTATTTTAACATTCTCATGTAACACAAAAGAGAGAACTCTTAGAAATGTGTGTCTGTGGTGCTTCTGTTACTTAAGCCTGACATGTGAAGAACCTCAGGAGCATGCTTACAGGAAGGAAACTCTATAAGTGTATTAATTTTAATGTCTCTTTAATTCCAACATAAGCTCTAAAATAGTCCACAGTTATAACTGGGCTTTATCAAATCCACCATATCACCCATCGGATGCCAGTTGATGTAGAAATATGCGGCAAGCACCATATACCCAGTCCACCTCATGGTGTGAGAGGTGATCCTTCACTTTACTTTCACGGATGTGATGTTTATGGTTGCTTTGTTCCTCTTTACTCAACACTTGTTAGTCTCTGATGATGAGGTATCACAGTGAATAGGCTTTCACAGCAATCTTGACAGGGACTGCCACAAAGCGCGTGCCAAAATATCTCTGGTAGATAACGAAGGTGATACTGGTCAACTGTGTTTGCTTGGCCGGTCTTTTATGCCCTAACAGCCAGTGTAAACCATTTCTGTGTAGTGTATATACTATAACTATATACTATTTATACAAATGTGTGGATGTGCCTATAATTTAACCCTGTACATTTACAAATAATGATGACTATCACAACTGATTAGAAACACACTCAAAATAATACTGCCACGCTAGTCTCCCACACACTAGTCTCTCACTCGCTAGTCTCCCACACACTAGTCTCCCACACGCTAGTCTCTCACACACTAGTCTCTCACACGCTAGTCTCCCACATGCTAGTCTCTCACACGCTAGTCTCTCACACGCTAGTCTCTCACACGCTAGTCTCCCACACGCTAGTCTCCCACATGCTAGTCTCCCACACGCTAGTCTCCCACACGCTAGTCTCCCACACGCTAGTCTCTCACATGCTAGTCTCCCACACGCTAGTCTCCCACATGCTAGTCTCTCACGCGCTAGTCTCCCACTCGCTAGTCTCTCACACGCTAGTCTCCCACACGCTAGTCTCCTACATGCTAGTCTCTCACATGCTCTTTGGCAACTGTTACAGCCATAGTCTTTTTTTTTCTTTTGTTTGCACTTGCTCACTTTGACCTCAAACGTAGTCCGTACACACTACTTCTAGTAGTGCTGGACTGAATTTTACGTGTGGATTAGTGTTCCTTATTAACAGTGTCCCTCGCCATCAGGTAAACCCACTCCAACTTCAGGGGTCCTTGTAATTTATGCCCCCAAGTCAAGGACGATATGTAAACATTTTAGTTCAACTGTCCAGTGTAGGGGTTGAACCCCTTATCCTAGCGTCAGCACTCCGGATGTTTAAGAACATGCAATCTGATTCATTCAGCCATGCTGACCTACACAGCCACAGTCTGACAGAGAAACAGTGATACCGACTGAGCTATCCAGGGGTTTCATGAATAAGTGTAACATTTGTTTGCCTTGTGTTTGTGTTCTTTATTGGTGTAAAATTGAAGCTGTTTAAAGGTTTAGTTTATCATAGTTCACAATTCACTAGGTTAATTTGGATAGTTAACTTTTTGTTTAAACTGGTGATGGAAATTCTCCCCAAGTTGTGTGTTCTTGTGTAATAAATCAGAAATTGATTATGTGGTTGTTTCGGGATTTGAAATTTAAATATTGAGCACAACCCACTACTGGCAACGTCGATCACATTCTGGTATGAACCTAAGGCCTATCCACGTCAATATGGAAGCACTATACTCGAGTTTCGCCCTCGTTTGAGCTCGTCAGTAGTGCATATACCTGACTGGATCCGGAAACAGTCCCGGATCACGCGTGTGAAGCGGGTGTGTAACCAGTGTAACTGGTGGTTACACACCCGCTTCACACGCGTGATCCGGGACTGTTTCCGGATCCGGTCAGGTATATGCACTACTGACGAGCTCAAACGAGGGCGAAACTCGAGTATAGTGCTTCCATATTGACGTGGATAGGCCTTAGGTTCATACCAGAATGTGATCGACGTTGCCAGTAGTGGGTTGTGCTCAATATTTAAATCAGAAATTGTTATTCTTTGTGTCAGACATTAGTGTAATGTGTGATTATGAATAATAGTAGAGTTATTGACATTTGCAAAGTAAACAAATAAAGTTGGTTGATCATGCTGAAGCTGAATGGCTCTGTGATCAATGGCTGACTAAAATTGTCTGGTTCACTTACTGAGGTGGAGATAACAGTAAGGGACTGTCTTCTTTGAAGTGGTAATGACAATTAACATAACTTGTAGTGTTATTGATTTGTTGCAGGATAATATTCTTTGAATATTTAACTTTCATCTGTTAGGGTTTTCAAAATATTGTTCTCTTGGGGTGTGACTGGCAAGGCTGTTGTAACAGATGTCTCTTGACAAACTTGTATTTGATCAGCTTTCTATTACAGCTGTTCTCTTACAATAAAAGAAAGGGTGTCTGTAGTGGTGGTTGGTAGCCATGGCAGTGAAGTGACTATCACGCTTGCCTGCTGTCCCGGGGATTAAGTATTTTAATACACATAAGTGCATCCTAAAACTGACCTGGGCTCCAAAGTCAACCATCCTAAAACTGATCTGGGCTCCAGAGTCAACTATCCTAAAACTGACCTGGGCTCCAAAGTCAACCATCCTAAAACTGGCCTGGGCTCCAAAGTCAACCATCCTAAAACTGGCCTGGGCTCCAAAGTCAACCATCCTAAAACTGACCTGGGCTCCAAAGTCAACCATCCTAAAACAGGTCGCAGGAAATGTCTGGGGAAGTAAAGGCGGCCTACTTGATATTGACCACATGACCCCCTCGAGTGCTGATTGGTTTATACATTGTGGGGCTGGCACCATGAACCTATGACACCCTCTGGCAACTGAAAAGGTCCTTTACTTTAGTGACCTACTTGTAACAGCTTTTCTCTTTGTGCCTTGTCAGGACTTTTATACAACTCTACTTTCTGCAAACTCACAAACTTTTTCAAGCAGTTATATATCTTGGGAAAATGACAGCTGTTGTCTTGGCTTCTGATCTGATTGAGTGATAAGTATAGAAGTTATATTTAAATGTGTTGAGACGATAATTTTTAATTTTCTGATGTACAATGTCACAGTAGTGAATCAATTTTAAGAACTTCTTTTCACAAAATCCGGTATGTCTTGACAGATGAGAACAACCATTGTTGCTTATAAAATGACATGCATGTTGTTGTAAATTTCCAGTATTGGATAATCTTGAGCATCTGTCATACTGAATAAAATAGTTGTACAGAATAGTGTACACATTTGATATATTTTATTGATGGTTACATGAAGGATGATGAACAATAGTAAGATTGTTTATTATAAATCCCCCCAGAAAACTCGAGTTTTAATTCTTAGTGCTGATGCAGTGGTGTTTATTTCATCTACGCATCTATCTAATCCAATCTGGAAACGGTTTAGGCTGCTTGTTGTCAGCTTCCCGGCTTCTGATGGGTTGATTGAGTCCGTTACTTTCTTGATGAGGTTTTACATGTCTGGACAGAGTCACGCACTTGTTGAGGCCTGGAGTAATTATGGCCCCACCCCGTCATATGGTGCTGTTTCCTTCAGGGGGCTTTACCAGATGTCGTCTCTCCTGGTGTTCCTCCTATTTCTCCATCTTGCCTTGTCTTCGATTCTCTGTGTTCGCCAGTTCGACCTTGGTGGGGAGAGATATCCTTCCATGACCTCCCCACACCCTCGGTCTTGGTCTGGGTAGCCTTCTTCATCTATTGCTTCTTCTTCTGTCTGTGTTCTTGCATCTTCTGGTTCGGGTGTTTCTGGCTTGGTCTTGAGCAGGTCTATTATCCATTGTAGAGTTTCTTCTGTCTTGTCTCTCGCTTGATGTATTTTTGATAGCTTTTCTTCAGTCTCAGCCTTTATAGCAGCCATCCGAGCGATATCCTGGTCAATCTTCTGCAGGGCTTGCTTCAGTTCGTCCAGGATGCGCTGAACGGCTGTGATCAGTGTCTCTTGCATCTTGTCTTTTTCTTCCTCCATGCTTTTGAGCTGTGATCCAGGTCCATCAGTTGGCCTTCCAGTTGCACTGTTGCTTTTTGTGAGTCGGTTGGTAGCCTCGTACTGCCTCCTAGCCTCCTTAAGTATAGGGCAGGTTAGTTTTAATGGCGATCTTCATGACTTCTTTGCTCTCTTCGTGGCAGAGGCAGCCGAGGTACCTGGTGCCATGGTTGCTGAGGCAGTCGGCGCACTTTCTATTAGTGTTAGGCCTCCTGAAGTCTGTGTCGGTCTTTGCATCTGGTTCCGAATTGCTTATATAGCATTGTTGATGGTGAGCAAATGTCCAACTCCTGGTTTTCATGTGGCAGAACTGTTTTAACTAACAGGACATGGGGTGTTGGCAAGTCTCTGGTGCCGTAAAGCCAGACTGCTCTAGATATGTATTTATGTACATACATGCGCAGACACATGTACACTTACATACATATCTAAACTCGAATAAGACCACAGTCAATTCTAGCAAAAGTAAGATGCCGAAAACGGAGGCAACCAGCCAGGAGGTACACAACAGCAATCAGGATACCATAAAAATGCGCTATGAAAAATATCTGTTACTACAACATTTTTTGTTCCCCAAGACAGGTGTAGTACCAGACCTTGCGCCTCGAAAGAGTTAAACCACAATGACAGGGTGTCTTTCTCAGATGTACCTTGGTTCCAGGGGGCCTGAGAATAGAGCAGTTGGTTATACCAAACAAAGACTGAAAATAATTGTACTGGAATGGGGGGGGGGAGGCAGGGTCAGCTTCAACAGAATAGACCTAGAAAATATCTTGAACAAAGAAATATACAGTCAAACCTCGGTTTTCGTCGATAATCCATTCAAACACAATCAACGAAATCCAAAATCGACGAAAACCAAAGCAATTATTCCCATATGAATCGATGTAAATCCGATCAATTCGTTCTAGACACTCCAAAATACATACCAAATACACATTTTATAGAGAATAAATATAGTGTTAATACTATCGTTTGGCCCCAACCTTGTCCGAACTTGCACCTTCGCCGTGCCTAATAATACTGTAAACAATATAAAATGACATAAAGTAGTGCAGCTTTACATAACAGAGTTAAGACACATACAGAACGTTGCGGCGATTAGCCTTCATCAGCAAACAAACACATTCACAAACACAACATACAGTCAAGGAGATATCCTGTGACTACATCAGAAGGTGACGACAGGGCGAGAAGAACAAAAGCATGGAAAAGTGGAAGCAATGAAGAGAAATTGAGAATTGGAGAAAAATGTTAATACAAAAGAATGTTGGTTGAAGAAAATGTTTAATAGATACAAATGTTAATGGAGAAAACGTTAGCACTCACCCCTCTTTACGGATTTGTAAATGACTAAGAAAATCTCCGATGGATTCTGATACCTGGTGGCGGGTGTACGGTTCAGTGAGCACATAGAAGGAAGGGGGCGGGGCAGGAGGACGTTGACTGGTCTGGTAACGCTGGGGGTGGTACTAACCAAGACTCCATTGTGTTGTTTATAGGGGCGAGTCTTAAAGTCTGGGTGGACTGATTTGTGTGAACGCGCATATCTACATAGACACACTTCAACAGGCAAAATGCCAGTGTATGTGGGCATGTGCAAAGTACATGTAAGAGAGAGAGAGAGAGAGAGGGGGGGAAAGTGTCTGTGATATATCACATGAGGTATGTGGAGTACACGTAAGACGTTCCACTCATACTGTACTCTATGAGACAGTCAGTATGGTTGGTTGTTATACAACATATTCAAGGATCTACACGCCCAGTTCTTGAGTTATTGGGGCTGTATATGATCCAACCACTGGTAATACACGTGAAGTAGGTAGGCACAGAGAAGCAAGATGTAAGGAGAGAGAGAGAGAGAAAGACATTGGAGACGTGCCTAAGACACGTCCCTGATGTATGTGGGGTCGGTCGGTCTACAAATACGAGGCTTCACTCATACTGTACCCTATGAAATAGAGCCAGTAAGGTTGATTTTTATATAACGTATTTGAGGATCCAATCGCCCAGTGGTTGTGTTAGAATCAGACCACCAGCAATATAGTTGGAATGTGTAGGCACCAAGAAGCTAGATGGAAGAGAGAGAGAGTGCCTAAGACACGTCCCTGATGTATGCGGGGTCGGTCTGTCTACAAATACGAGGCTTCACTCATACTGTACCCTATGAAATAGAGCCAGTAAGGTTGATTTTTATATAACGTATTTGAGGATCCAATCACCCAGTGGTTGTGTTAAAATCAGACCACCAGCAATATAGTTGGACTGTGTAGGCACCAAGAAGCAAGGTGGAAGAGAGAGAGAGAGATTAGAAATGTGCCTACGACACGCCCCTGATGTATCCGGGGTCGATCGGTCTACAAATACGAGGCTTCACTCATACTGTTCCCTATGAAATAGAGCCAGTAAGGTTGATTTTTATACAACGTATTTGAGGATCCAATCACCAAGTGGTTGTGTTAAAATCAGACCACCACCAATATAGTTGGAATATGTAGGCACCAAGAAGCAAGATGGAAGAGAGAGAGAGAGAGAGAGAGAGAGAGAGAGAGAGAGAGAGAGAGGAAATGTGCCTACGACACGCCCCTGATGTATGTGGGGTCGATCGGTCTACACATACGAGGCTTCACTCATACTGTACCTTATGAAATAGAGCCAGTAAGGTTTTTTTTTTTTTTTTTTTTTTTTTTTTTTTTACAACGTATATGAGGATAAAACCCCCCAGTGGTTGTGTTATTGGGGCTTTGGGGTTTTGGGGCTGTGTAATATCAGACCACCCGTAATATAGTTGGAATAGGTAGGCACATGGAAGCACGATGGAAGAGAGAGAGAGAGAGAGAGAGAGAGAGAGAGAGAGAGAGAGAGAGAGAGAGAGAGAGAGAGAGAGAGATTGGAAAAGAGCCTACGACACGCCACACTTGGCTAAGGTAGGCACAGAGAAGCAAGATTGTTGAGAGAGAGAGAGAGAGAGAGATTGGAAACGAGCCTACGACCCGCCACAAATGGCATGGGTAGGCACAGTAAAGCAAGATCGTTGAGAGCGAGAGAGGGAGAGAGAGAGGGGGACAGAGAGATAGAGAGATGGGCAGAGAGAGAGAGAGAGAGAGAGAGAGAGAGGGTTGGTGTAAGATTATTAAGAGAGAGAGAGAGAGATAAAGACATATATATCTGTACACATGCACACACACACACACGCATATGAATTAGTATCTATGTGCCCGCACACCCGACCGCATATACAGTGTGGTTGCTAACTAGTAGGGGGATTCGTGATTACCTTACTGGTGCGCACTGGATTGCGTACGACAGGAGTGCCAAGAGTGGTAATGTGAAATGCCCAGGTAACTGATGGTTCGGTCACTCGGAATCGGGCCGAGGGAAACAGGGTAGAGGATCATATTAGTGGAGAAAAGGACTGGATGGAGACTGGAAGAGGGTGACGCCTAGGAGGGCGTGGAAGCAACAGAGTGGGGAGGGGAGGGGAATTGACTACGATTAGATGAAACTATGTTGGGTGTTGAGGCCGTGTGGTGTTAGGCACCCCATAGTGAATATGAGCTGGTTTTCTGTATTCTTGCGATGTTGAACACCAGAGGAGCAGGACTGGATGACAGTGACCTGGACATCGGAAGCACCTTGATGGTTGGCACTGTTGAAGTGGGTGGAGACAGGCTTAGGGGCGTTAGTGTTGATGTCCATCAGATGTTGGCGGAATCTGTCGGCTAGCATGAGGCCCGACTCACCAATATACTTCATATCTCACCGTTTGCATATTATGACGTAAATGATGTTGCGACTGGTGCAGGAAAATTCTTCTGTGATGCGTAAACTGCCTTTGGGGAATCGCACCACTGGGGTGTGGATCACATATATGGGCAGGTCTTGCAACGAGATCTCAGGCAAGCCTTAGTTCCTAATTCTGATGGTGGAGGTGGAGATCCCTGTACTCTATTGTGGACGAGTACATCTCTGAGGTTGCGGTCACGTCTGTATGCCACTAGTGGTTTCTCTGAAAATATCGCGCTGGTAGTAGTGTCAGCCTGAAGGATAGATAGATGTCGAAATATGATATTTTTGACTGAAATATTGTGCGGATGGTAGGTAAGAGAAAGTACCGGTCGAAGCTGTAGAAAAAATAAACAGCGATTGTTTTTCGATTGCTCACGTCCAAGAATCGACCTTTTTTATTCTTCTGTTCGGGTTCACTCGCAACACCAAAAGTAAAAGCGCTGTTGAATTGGTTGAAAGCGAGCAGCTTCAGTTTATAGTATTTCCAGTTGCAGTTCAAATTGTTAATAACAATGTATTTGGCATCATCTAACTGTTTTTGAGTTATCCAAATTAATAACAACTGTTCGACATCTTCAATTGTTTGTGATGTCTGTTTAGTTAGCACATTCATGACTTTCGATACATTAGCCTTATTGCTTCCTTTTTCACCACAGTGGAACTTATCATGGATGGCGAATTCCCGTACATGTGGCAGATTTCAGCAATCTTAATGCTGATCTCGCATTTTACTATTAGCAAGTGATGCTCACACAAGGAAAAACAACACCAAACTGCGAAGAACATGTGGATCCCTTTGTTTTCGCAAAATTAGCACGTCGACGAAATCCGAGGTAACCGACGAAAACGGAGACAAATTTTTCGCGGAAAAAAATAATCGACGAAAACCTAGGTTTGACTGTATGTTAAATGCAAGAAACTCACCACAACAAAAAACATAGTTTTAAAAATCAGAGGCGTAGGTCAGCATGGCCGAATGGACTAGAACGCTTGTTCTTAAACATCTGGTGTGCTGATGCCAAGGCAATGTGTTCAACCCATATGCCGGACAGGTGGACTAAAATGTTGACCTATCGTCCTTGACTTGGGAGAATAAATTACAAGTACCTCTGAAGTCAGAGTGGGTTTGCCTGATGGCGAGGGACACTGTTAATAGGGAAAGCTAATCCACATGTAAAATTCAGTCCAGCACTACAAGAAGTAATGTGTATGGACTTCCTTGAGTTCAAAGCTAGTGAGCGCAACAACAACAACAACATAATATTAATAAATCAGAGGCTACTTTTGCTACCAAACATATGCTATCAAACTTTTGCTACCAAACTTTTGCTACCGAACTTTTGCTACCGAACTGACCAAACTTTTGCTACTGAACTTTTGCTACCAAACTTTTGCTACCGAACATTTGCTACCGAACTTTTGCTACCGAACTGACCAAACTTTTGCTACCGAACTGACCAAACTTTTGCTACCGAACTGACCAAACTTTTGCTACCGAACTGACCGAGCTTTTGCTACCAAACTGACCGAACTTTTGCTACCGAACTGACCGAGCTTTTGCTACTGAACTTTTGCTACCGAACTTTTGCTACCGAACTTTTGCTACCAAACTTTTGCTACCAAACTGACGAAACTTTTGCTACCGAACTGACCAAACTTTTGCTACTGAACTTTTGCTACCAAACTTTTGCTACTGAACATTTGCTACCGAAATTTTGCTACCGAACTTTTGCTACCGAACTGACTGAACTTTTGCTACCGAACTGACCGAACTTTTGCTACCGAACTGACCGAACTTTTGCTACTGAACTGACCGAGCTTTTGCTACCGAACTGACCGAACTTTTGCTACCGAACTGACCGAGCATTTGCTACTGAACTTTTGCTACCGAACTTTTGCTACCGAACTTTTTCTACCAAACTTTTGCTACCGAACTGACCAAACTTTTGCTACCGAGCTGACCGAACATTGCTACCGAACTGACTGAGCTTTTGCTACCGAACTTTTGCTACAGAACTTTTGCTACAGAACTTTTGCTACAGAACTTTTGCTACCAAACTTTTGCTACCGAACTGACCGAACTTTTGCTACCAAACTGACCGAACTTTTGCTATCGAACTGACCGAACTTTTGCTACCGAACTGACCGAGCTATTGCTACCAAACTTTTGCTACCGAACTTTTGCTACCAAACCTTTGCTACCAAACTTTTGCTACCGAACTGACCGAGCTTTTGCTACCAAACTGACCGAACTTTTGCTACCGAACTGACCGAGCCTTTGCTACTGAACTTTTTGCTACCGAACTTTTGCTACCAACCTTTGCTACCGAACTGACCAAACTTTTGCTACCGAACTGACCAAACTTTTGCTACTGAACTTTTGCTACCGAACTTTTGCTACCAAATTTTTGCTACTGAACATTTGCTACGGAACTTTTGCTACCGAACTTTTGCTACCGAACTGACCGAACTTTTGCTACCGAACTGACCGAACTTTTGCTACTGAACTGACCGAGCTTTTGCTACCGAACTGACCGAACTTTTGCTACCGAACTGACCGAGCATTTGCTACTGAACTTTTGCTACCGAACTTTTTTCTACCAAACGTTTGCTACCAAACTGTTGCTACCGAACTGACCAAACTTTTGCTACGGAGCTGACCGAACATTGCTACCGAACTTACTGAGCTTTTGCTACCGAACTTTTGCTACATAACTTTTGCTACCGAACTTTTGCTACCGAACTGACCGAACTTTTGCTACCAAACTGACCGAACTTTTGCTATCGAACTGACCGAACTTTTGCTACCGAACTGACCGAGCTATTGCTACCAAACTTTTGCTACCGAACTTTTGCTACCAAACCAAATTCAGAACAAGCATTGGAGAATGCAGATAATAGCTGTTGTAATTCTTCCTCAGAGTGGGTCGTAATCGCAGCATCATCCGCAAAAAGCAACTCTCTGATTAGTACCCTGCTAATTTTGGTCTTGGCCTTCAATCTCTGAGCATTATAGAGGCCACCATCTGAGCATGAGTGAATGTATATACCGTCATCCTGATCACGAAAGGCATATTTCAGTAGAAGTGAAAAGTATATCCCAAAGAGGGTGGGGGATAGTACACAACCTTGCTTAACTCCACTCTTGATTTCAAACTCTTAAATCAAATCAAATCAACTTTATTAGGGTCACAAATTGGGCGCGCAGGCCCGTCTTACATTCGGCCCTTCCAATCACTCGTCTTTCATTCATCAAGAGCTTTATACATTTACATAGGAAGAAAAATAAACATTGTGAAATGAATGTTGTAAACATAAACAAGGCTTATTACCATGTAATGAGGCCCACCTCCCACTTATCCATACATCACCCCACCCACACACACACCCTCACCTACCCACACACACGCACACCAGGGACACATACATACCCCACCAACCTACCCATCGCCCTCGCGCACATCCCCCACCCACACACACTACCCTCATCTGATCCCCCAACCAAAACACACTCGCCACCCACAAACATTCCCCCACTAACCCACACCCATCCACATCCTAACCCACACATCCTCTCCCCACCCACACCTCAAACCACCCATCCCCAGCCACATCTCCATCGACCACATATTCCCCACCCATGCACACAATCCCCCACCAACCCACACATTGCACATCCACTCACACATCCCTAAACCATACACACACATCCCCACCAACTGACATGTCCCCCCCCCCACACACACACATCTCCCTAACCACCCATACATCCCCAAACCACTCACACACACCCCACCACCTACACATACAACTTCCACCCACCCACACATGCCTTAACCCAATCCCACACCCGCACATCACATACATCCCCTACCATTTGATTGATTTGTTTAAAAACACTATTTCTGACAGTAAAGTGCTAAAGAACGTGAAAATGCATCGCAGCAAGTGTACACATATGATCAGAAGTACTTTGTTTTCTCACTTTGAATAAGATTTGATCAGTGATATTTCTACAAATAAATATAGTTTATTATTAGACGAATCGAATGACATTTCGGTTCTGAAAGTGCTTGGTGTATGTGTTATATATTATAGCAACAGCAAAGACAAAGTAGTTTCTACATTTCTTGGACTAATTCACTTGGAAGAGTGTGATGCAGAAAGTATAGTTCGAGCACTGAAGAAACTTTTGGTCAGTAAACATTTAAACATGAAGAATTTGGCTGCAATTTGAACCGATAATGCATCGGCATCGGTAATGGTTGGTACCAGCCACGGCGTTTGTGCAAAATTGAAGGAAGATAATCCTCATAAAATGTGCGTGTCTTTCCTTGCAGCTAGCATTATCACAAGCCTCATCAGAATGTTTACCAAGGAATTCCTTATTGCTGAAACACATAACTGGTTCTCCAAATCCTCTGTCAAACAACAGCAATATAATAATTTATATAAAACATTAAATGATAGTTTCTCACCACTGAAAATTCTGTCACATTGCAAAACTAGATGGTTATCAATTAAACCCGCTGTTGAAGTAATTGTGAACCAATGGTTGGAGTTGAAGACAAGACAAAATGAAAAGTGTTACACAGCAGAAATACTATATGGAATATACATTGATGAAAGAAAAATGGTATTCCTTCTCTTGTTACAATCCATTTTAAGTGAAGTGCAAAAAGTTAATAAACTATTTGAATCTCAAAATGTTGATAAAGTTAGATTACTTGACGATCTCACTTTGCTATTTCACTCAATTGGTATAAGACAAATTGCCAACTTCTAAAGCTGACTTGCACTATAGAGAGCTATTTGGCTCCTAAGCCATACCTGGGATACCAAATCGAATCAAAAATTGATGGTTTAAAAACAAAATGACTGTTAGCAGAAAATGAAGAGAACAACTTAAGAAAGCGCTGTCAGGATTTTCTTGTCTCATTATTCAAGCAATTGAAGCAGAGACTTCCTGAAAAAGATGTATTGAAAAATATTTCCCTCTTTTCTGTTAACAACATACTTCAGCCAGTGAAGGAGATATCAAAATATAGTCAAGTTATGAAATTTTTAGAGGCTACTGATAATAGTGTGGCGGAAGCAGAATATCAGTTAACCAAAATAAATTTGGTTGAGTTGAGAAACACAACAGAAACTGAAGCCTTTTGAAGCAAAGTAAGCCAATTTAAAGATGCCCAGGTAACAGTCCATTCTGTGAGCTCTTTAAATGTGCGATGTCTGCCATGATACTACCCCATTCAAATGCTGATGTGGAAAGAGTTTTCAGTACTATGAATTATACACAATGTAAACTAAGAAACAGGATGAAACTTGACCTCTTAAATACTATTTTGACAATAAGATTTGGCTTAATGATAGCGGGAAAATGCTGTTCAACTTAACAGCTCCCTTATCGTGTATTAAAAACAACTGGAACAGCTAAAGCATACCAGAGTCATTTTGTTCATTACAGATTCAAAGAATATGCTTAGCAAGGTGGAGAAAGGAATTGACACAAACTCTTTTGTAACTGAATGAGATTGGTCGTTGTTTAAATTCTAATGCTCCTTCCCTATCACTGCAGAGTGGAAGTTGAGCTGGCCACATGTCTCACACCACAAGTTACCACTGCATCACACATCCACCAGTCAGTGAACAAGAGTAAGTTTGCGCACATAATATCCTTTTAATTGTGAACGAACACGGACACAAGCAAACATAAATCCTGGAACAATAATTCTCTCAGAATATATCCTCATCACAACCTAGCACTCGAATAACACTGCCTTCTCAAGGCCCTTTTTAATCTCATCACCACAACAGACATCCAGCCACTATTCTTGGCCCGAACTCACTCGATCCAACTTCCCATGGGTCTAGACTTCAACTCACTATATCTGCAAAAACACCGTGCGGAGTTCTCTACCTAACTCCGTCACTATTCAACCTTTTTCCAACCGCCGACCTCACTGTCGGGTCCCAAAAACTCAACTCTCCATCCGACCCTCTCGGGATCTCGGCTTCAACTCCCCTCAGTCGCCTAACTTCACCCAACACTCCTCGCCAGCCTAAACTGTCTCTCTCACCATCCATACTAACGGGATGAAACCACCTTCACCCACCCTTACTCACTGTCTCCAACCTTCCTTCTCTGTCTTCTCATTTGCCCCCTCCGGGGACCTACCACCCAGCCTTATTTCTCAGACCCAGTCACTTGTTTATGTACTAACATTTTCGCTCCGGGCAATCCCTTTAATGTTAGTGAACCCAGTCATATCTCATTACTACCCCTTCCTCAAAAGAAAACATCGTTTTGAAATGATGGAAAAGCAATGCTTATCAAATATGAGACCCAGAAACATTGCCTGGGTAGCCATAAGTATGTATATTGCCTGCTCCAGCTTCCCCACTGAATAATAGATCAGGCAATCATAGTAACCTCCCATATTCCCCACACATCAACACAACCAACTTTCCATCTTGTGTACCAATGCCTGAGCTAATACATCGCATAATAATCATCATATCATAGAGAAGAAAAAAACATACTTGTGTACCCGCAGGTCTATTAACCTCTTAATAACAAACCCACAAACTATGTATCTTTTCTAATAATTGTCCAGTAAACTAATAATCGTTCATTAAGAAACTGTATTATAGAACCGCGTGATGTGCAACCTCCTGATCACATCTCTAAACCTCTTACGCGTAATTATCATCCTTTATCAGGTAAAGTTTCATTAGGTAAACCCGCCCTAGAAAGTACCGTTACTCGTGCTTCCTTCGCCACTTCTGTAGTACTGTGTTTTAAAGGTACAGCTTATGTCCATCTCGTGTGGCCCTCACTCATGGTCCCAATACACCTAAAACATCTATTGGCCATCCCTAACCCTGGGTCAGTGATATCACTAACACTCTTTTGAACTAACTTAACTTTCCTATCTGCCTCTTGCCCCGTTACATCAGATTCTCTGTTTAGTTTGACCTCTTTATTAAATCCTGGCCAATATACCTGGCACCCTGCTCTCTGCTGCTTATGCCTTATTCCTATGTTCCCTGCACATGCAATATCCTGAGCTGTTCTTGTATATCGGTCTCTGTGTGATAGGGTTACTACCACTTGCCTACGTGTAGTTTTGTCACCTGAAAACCGGCGAGTGAGAATATTGTTCTTCCTTTCAAAGCACCCTCTACCCTTCTTTGATTGCCTATATTCTACTTTCCTAACCCTTGGAAACATTTGTCCAGAGTAGTATCTTGTCTCTGGGAGTCACTAAAGCTATGTTTGAGATCCATTCTCACCTGCTCAGTTGTACTATCCTTGTCCTCAGTCCATGTGTCCACTTCGCTTGTCATCTCTTTCTCAGCTATCGTATCTAATCTTGTTTGTCTTCTAGTAACTAACGCGTTATTGCTTAAACCATATTTGTGGTACCAATGAACTACTTCCTCTTCTGTACACTCTTTAACTCGTGGCACATTTCCAATGATTAGATCTGCCACTGGTGAGTCCAGAATACACGCTGTCTCTCTTCCTGTGATATATAGTGTTGTCACTGTGATCACGGCCAATGGGTAGAATTCTACTGTACCATTAAATTTTATAATCTAACTTTTTCCCCTGTGTAACCCGAAGGATGTATTAGACCAGTGGTTCTCAACCGGTTGGGAATGTCCCCCCCCCCCAGAATTTTGGGGTTTCCAGAGGGGGGGGGGAATGAAGATTATTTCAAGATCGCGTTAATACAAGAACCGATTACTTGATCTTGTTTTCCCCTCATATTTTACGCTTCTGTACGTATCACCCTTCTGAAATTCATTTTATAACGTAAGTAGACCCGCAAATCACATTTTATGTAGATGTCTAGACTTGTTTTAGTATGTGCTATTAAATTTAGCTTAAATTATTACATATACTGTGTAAGGGCAGGGGGGAATTTTTAGGGAGGAAATACAAAAAAAAGGGGGGGGGGGAGAGAATGCATGGTAATGGGGGGAGGGGGGAATGACGTCCTAAAAATATGGTGAGGGGGAATGACGTCCTAAAAATACGGTGAAGGGGGGAACGGACCAAAAAAGGTTGAGAACCACTGTATTAGACTTTTCCTAACCCCGATGGACGTACAATTGGAATCCCTGAGGGTTAATGCTGGACTATCATTGACAAATCCATGGTGCAGCTTCAGACTTCCCCCTGCATGCACTGCTGATCCTGCATGAACTGTGTGACCACACATTAAGACAGGCTCACTGTCTTTATCAAAAAAGAGGTTTGCATCCATTACAATTCTCATTATTGATTGTCTCAATCACTTGTGCTGCATTTGAGTGTTCAGTTTCCCCCATCGTACAATGATAGGTGACATGCCCGGTCCCTCCACACGTGAAACAAATAATGTCCTTCCTCCTATTATTTGTTGGCCCCCTAGATGGTTGTACATCACACTGTGCTGCCTTGTGTCTCCAGCTCCCACAATACTAACATCTGGCATAACCATTCGGACGTCTCATAAAATTCCCATTTTTGTATGGGTACCGTCCTGATCTGCCAAAATAGTTGCCACGGAAAACATTGTCTTTAGGGCCTTATTGCTCATACCTTTGTGTTAAATCTACACTTTTTGATCTTGGTCTGATCCCAAGATTCTGATCCTGTTTAGTATATGCTGCACAGACTATTTCATCACTCATTTGTCTGCCAATAGAGCTGTTCGGATGTGCAGTCATGTAGTGTTGCCCTAACTGGGACATTGTGTCTATGTCCTCTGTTTTACGTTCTTGAAGGAAAGCCCTAAATCTGTATTACATGATGATAATATCTTATCCCTTAGCACCAAATCGACTAAGCGACTGAAATCTTTTCTAACTTCTGCAAGCTCCATCCATTTATTAAATGTGTTCTTCACTATATTGACAAAATCTGTAAAATCCTGCTTTGTCTCTGGCATTAATTGTCTGAACTTTGTTCTGTATCCATGCTCAGTTAGGTTGAACTTTGTAAGCAAGCGGTGACGCATAATAGTATAATTATTTATTTCTTCCAAAGGTAAATTGAACATGGTATCTAGGGCCTTTCTCGTTAGATACTCACTTAGTCTCATAGCATAATCTCCTTCTGGAATGCCTAAAGCTTTCACGGACGCTTCAAATCTCCCAAGATAAGCTTTAAGATTGTCACGGTCCGTAAAACATGGCAATTTCAATCGTTCTGACCACTGCAAAGGTCTTCTGCCTTCTTCACTTTGCCCCTTAGATGCTAAGTTCTAATTTTTTTTAGTGCAATTTGAGTTTCCATCTGAAATTGATGCTATTGTTTTTTCATTTCTAGTTCCATTTCTCTCTCTCTCTCTCTCTCTCTCTCTCTCTCTCTCTCTCTCTCTCTCTCTCTCTCTCTCTCTCTCTCGGTGTAGGCACTTAGCTTCAGCTAATTTCTTCCTGTAGGCGTTGGGCTTCTGCTAACTTTTCTTCCTGTAGGCGTTGGGCTTCTGCTAACTTTTCTTCCTGTAGGCGTTTGTTTTGTAGTTCAACATGTCTTTGTTCTCTCTCAGCCTTCTTTATTCTCTTTCAGCCTGTTTTTGTTCTCTTTCTCATTGATTATATTCTTTCACTTTTGCTTCTGCAAACTCCTGCAAATCTTTGCCCTTCAGGCCTATTCGTTCACCTGTTTCGATGTATTCCATTAAAGTAATTGTGGACGAATTGTGGCTTGTGAAGAACAAGCAGGCTTCAGACCAAAACGGTCATGCATAGACCACATTTTCACCCTCAGAATAATCATTGAAGACTCCGTAGAATTCCAGTCGAAATTAATCACCAACTTTATCGACTTTCAAAAAGCCTTCGACAGTATCCACCGTCCTTCACTTTGGAATCTACTTAACATCTATGGCTTTCCTACCAAATATACCAACGTCATAAAATCTTTCTACAAAGAAACACGTTGCTGCGTAAGAACAGAAACAGGCAACTCTGACTGGCTCTCAGTCGAAACAGGAGTGAAACAGGGTTGTGTCTTATCACCGATGCTTTTTGGAATAGCTATCGATTGGGTCTTGCGCAAATGCACAAACAACACAAATATGGGTATCCATTGGGTTGACAAAATTCTAGAAGACCTGGACTTTGCCGACGACATAGTGCTTTTGAGTTCAACACACCCGGATGCCCAAGAGAAAATAAACCACCTCCAAAATGTTTCAGGGCAAATTGGTCTCCAAATTAACACCACAAAAACAAAGACTATGGATCTTACCAACAGTTCAGATAAAACCAAATTGAACAGCTACGTTCTTGAAAAAGTCAACAGCTTTACATACCTAGGAAGCAAAATGACATCTACAGGGGACTCAACACCAGAAATATCATCTAGAATCGCACTGGCATCTAGTGCCTTCAATAAACTGTCAAACATCTGGAAGTCAAAGACACTCAGCAAACACACAAAACTTAAAATCTTCAACTCTTGTGTGATTCCAGTGTTAACGTATGGATGTGAAAGTTGGAAATCAACGGTAGCTTTAGATAAAAAATTAGACAATTTTGAGAACAAATGTCTTAGAAGACTTCTAAACATCTACTGGACAGACTTCAGAACCAATTCGCAAATAAGACAAGAGACTAAGCAAGATACAGTATCCAATTTCATAAGAAGACGCCGTTGGAACTACATCGGCCATGTACTCAGAATGGACAAGTCAAGACTCCCCTACCAAGCCCTCATATGGTCACCAGTAGGGAAAAGAAAACGGGGAAGACCAAGAGAGACCCTGCGTAGAACCATCATTAGAGAAGGCTCATTCAATGGCCAAGTAAATATCCAAGATCTACAACAGGTAGCAGCGAACCGCCAAGCATGGAGAGACAAGACTTCTGCCCTATGCGCCGCCTTAGGCTCAAGAGGAAAGACTAACTAAATAACTAACTAATTGTGGACACTTAGCTGTCCGTCAGTCAACTATAAATATAAAGACACTGCTTCTAGTCTTTGTGTAACTTCCCTAAGTACACCACCACTCAGAATTTACGTAAATTAGTGGTGCTGATTATATCACTCTGTACTCACACAGTCACTCTATAAGAAACTTAGTAGTGAGGGTGGGGGGGGGGGGTATTACATCCACTACTTCGAATATATATATATATATATATATATATATATATATATATATATATATATATATATATATATATATATATATAAAACAAATAGTTGTAGAAAATTTCTGGAAATAGTGGTGTGTGTGTGTGTGTGTGTGTGTGTGTGTGTGTGTGTTTGTGTGTGTGTGTGTGTGTACATACACACACGAATGAATGATAAACAATAAGTGATGTCTATAAGACGCTGCACGCATAGGCTAGTGAAACAAAGAAAGCAAACTGACATCCACAAGCCCATGGAAGAGAAATTTAGTGCGCATAAAAGTCAACACAAAAAATCTAGATAGGAGATTTTTAAAGTGAGAATTACAATAATTCCATATATCCGAAGAAACCAAATATTATATGTAAATATAAAGAAAAAATAGAAAAGTAATCTTCAGTAAGTAATATACACAGATTTGACGTAAGATACCACGGCTCTAGATATTATTCAGGACAACCAATGCAAACGAACGCTCACACTAACCTCTTAGCGTATACCTTAACACAAATATCTTAAGTACAAGAAAGAACCACGTCTTGCCAAGCCTATCCTGATTCAGATAGAAATTGCAATAATTCCTATCCAACAACTACATGACAACATATAAATATATAGATACACATGCGATAACGACTCTTAGGACGATTAGAGCAACAGAGACAAAATGGTCGGCCGACAACAATGCGATAATAGTCTCTCACAAAAAGTCCTTAGATTGTTTCTAATAGTTTCCAATAATAGCCCGGAAATGCCTGTTGGTTAATGTTTTGAAGTGACTACGACGCTAGATTCCAACAACGAATTACTGTTGTGCCAGAACTATAGGGTTTTCGTTGCCTTTTGGGGAGACGAAAATAACTTTAAAGTCAATGAATGTTTATCTGCGTGGTCGCTGTCGCCTTGAATTGATGGTACGGCTTCACCTTTGCCGACAAGGGTAAACAAACAATGGCAACGAATGTCCAGTACTTTAAATCTGTTTAGAAAGTCCTTTTTTTTTGGTAGAGAAATACGACCAGTCTCGCGGTGACGGCACCTGACTGTCTGTTGTGGATTGTTTTCCAGTGATACGATGATGACGAAAACACAACGACATGTAACGACGAAAATAACTCCTGGTTTCAGTGTAAAACATCTTGTTTATCTAGTTCTCCTCGTGGAAAAGTTTTTCAGTAAATTTCCCTCGTTCACGGCCTTGACATCGCAAGGTCACCCCAGCTTCTCTTTGTAACAACTAATACGCACTAACTATGGCTGTGATCCAAAAGTAATGTGCCCCTTTTTCCAGCGATTAATGGAAAAATTTCTTTCTACACAAACACTCACTGTCCTACCACCGTCTTTCTTGTCTTGCTCTTCGGTGGACTAGTAACTGACACTTCTGTGTGTTCCACACTTTCTCATATAACTCCCCTCCCCGGGCGAGTTTCCAAACATGTATTTCACCAGTACCTGGCCGCTAGCATTCCATCCTCTCTGTTTCCCTGCGCTGAATTGACCTGTCGACCTGTGAACACACCCCGCGTTGGCCTCGCCATACACACACACACACACACACACACACACACACACACTGGCTTCAGGAAAACTGTCTTACTACTGTCGTAAACAGCGCCGACTTTCTGTCACCCCGACCTTGACTCTGCCGCTGTTTTATCTGCTAGCCAGTTCTCGCACAGGAGTACACCCTGTCTTTATACCGTGGACAACCCGTCACCGTCCACTTTCCCTCTCCGAGTGTGCAGTGTTATTTTCACCTGATTTCCCGTGAACTCTATGTTAATTCTTCGACACCTTTGAAACGAGTTGTCTGCTGGATACCTCAGTTTCGTTGTGATACCATTCTAGATGTAAGTGGGCGCCTGACTAATGTCTCTGAACTCATTATTCTCTGTAAGCTACGAGTCCACATTAAAAGTGTCCATTAATTTCTCTATATTGCACCGTGTTACTTTACCGGATCGTAGCCTCCATTAACCTCTCTGACACAAACTCTTTTGTAACAGAATGAGATTGGTCGTTGTCTAGATTCTAATGCTCCTTCTCTATCACTGCAGAGTGGAAGCTTAGCTGGCCACCTGTCTCACACCACAAGTTACCACGGCATCACACATCCACCAGTCAGTGAACAAGAGTAAGTTTGCGCACATAATATCCTTTTAATTGTGAACGAACACGGACACAAGCAAACATATAAATCCAGGAACAATAATTCTCTCAGAATATATCCTCATCACAACCTAAGCACTCGAATAACACTGCCTTCTCAAGGCCCTTTTTAATCTCATCCACCACAACAGATATCCAGCCACTATTCTTGGCCCGAACTCACTCGATCCAACCCCCTATGGGTCTAGACTTCAACTCACTGTATCTGCAAAAACACCACGCGGAGTTCTCTACCTAACTCCGTCACTATTCAACCTTTTTCCAGCCGCCGACCTCACTGTCGGGTCTCAAAAACTCAACTCTCCATCCGACCCTCTCGGGATCTCGGCTTCAAATCCCCTCAGTCGCCTAACTTCACCCAACACTCCTCGCCAGCCTAAACTGTCTCTCTCACCATCCATACTAACGGGATGAAACCACCTTCACCCCCCCCCCGTTACTCATTGTCTCCAACCTTCCTTCTCTGTCTTCTCATTTGCCCCCTCCGGGGACCTACCACCCCAGCCTTATTTCTCAGGCCCAGTCGCTTGTTTATGTACTAGCATTTTCGCTCGGGGCAATCCCCTTAATGCTAGTGAATCCAGGCATGTCTCAGGGATGTTTCGTGTGGAATGGCTCTCGTCGCTTCAGAGGTCACAGATTGTAAGAATTGTATGGATACTTTGCCCTGGCCATGCGGGTGTACGGGGGAATGAACAGGCTGATAGGCTAGTAGGGAATGCACCTCTTGGTGGTACCTTGCCTATGGACAAGGGGGAGGTGGTCGTACGCTTGTGGGACCAGGTGGAGAAGGTGGAGGAACATATTGAGAACCCATATGTGGAAAGAATGAGATTACGGGGGATCGGCAGGGGTTCTCGAAAAATCTCAAAACTGAGAGGGAAGACCAGGAGAACTTTTAATCAGATAGCGGTTGGAACGATTAGTAGTATGACTCTTCGCTGGCTGTTGAATGAGGGGTCTGAGCACGTATAGGAATTTCCTGAGTGCAGTGATGTCGGTTCTTAACTCAACTCAACTTTGAATTTGAAGCTTCAACTTCATCATCCAAGCAAAGTACATCTGGTGAGACAGACATCAGTGAAGATGAGGACATGATTCTATAGGGTAAGTTACATCAATTTTTTTAATTTAATGTTGCATATCCCTTACAGGATGGTGCAGTCAACATCAGAATTTTTCAGCTGCTGTTGATGTACTAGGCGAGATTACTCTCAGTAGTTTGCCATTGCTTTCTGAGCGACCGGTTCACATACCCCCGTAAGTTACCAGCTCGGCTCGAACCTCTGCCGGTTAGGGCGCAGCTGCGTTACTCACGAGAATATACGGGGTTACGGCGAAAGCAGTAAACCTCTTCGCCAGGGAGCGCGGCAGTCACATCAATACATATGTAATTTCTTACTTTCTCAATCTCGATATTTTTCCTAGATACTTTCCAACAGAATCTAGATATTTATGGATGTTGTTTGGGCTGTGTCTAGATATTTTCAGGCCCAAAAAAGTGGCAACCCTGGTATCCAGATCGCAGCCAAACCTCGCTTGGCCTTTGTTATCACTAGGTCTGTGTGCTCAGTAAGCAAGGCGCCGATTACATTGTATCCCCAGTTATTTCATTGCCTGCCTGGTGACATGTTTATGTTGAATGTTGGACTAAAACACACTCTCAGTTTGGTAATGAACTGTTAAATATTTATTATTTTACTAGTTACATTTCAATTGTGTTGCATATCCTTTACTATAGTACTAGTAATACTAGCGAGTCCCATCATCAATTTAATTTTGAGTATTTACAAATGATACTGCCACAGTAGATAGGCCTTGAAATTCAAAATCTAATGGTACCTCAATGATGCCTGTATGTCACTTATAAGGGAAGATATTCACATCTTTGTGAAGGTGAGACGAGTTGCGATTTCTCATTCTATTCAGTATTCTATTCACCCGTAATGAGAACTCTCTAATGTGTCCATTACCTCCTCGAATGTGTATACGTGTAAGATAGTCTCAAACGGCCATATGAAAACTGGCTTCAAAAATATGTTCCGTCATGTGAAATGATTACAAAATAGTACAAGTATACAAATAAATTATTAATAATCTTTAAACTTGTGTAATGTGTTCTATTTAACTTTAGTAGGTCAAATTGCACGTTTTGTGTGTTGAAAAGTGTAGTGCAATCGAAATGCGGCTGCCGTCATGACCCGTGGGTTTTCAATTCACAAAGTCACATCTTCGCTGAAAATGTGTTTTTCAACCACATTTCGAGCAAGTTTAGCGATGAAACTATACTGATTCACGGGCAATATTTTATATGGTAATTAAAATTCACATTAAACAAAGACATCTATTGGATTAATCTATTCCGATACGCCGCGATCATCCCGCTGGCCTCTGGGATGCGCTCCTAACAGTTGGTAGCTCGCACAGATCCATAGAGCACACTTTATTCACAAACTTCCAGTTTCTTAGTTCTATATAATATTTTAGTTCGTAATGTTTAATAGTTTCTAGTATATCACCTAATAATTTTGCGAAAAAAAATAAATAAATAGACCAGCCAGAAAGAGAACCCCGGTCGCCCGCCTGACAGGCGGACTGCTTACGACTTACGCTAACAAGTACATAATATTGGTTCTGCTAAGAAATTTATATAGTAAAGCCGCCGTTTTCGGTTACATGATTGTAATATTTTCGCCTGTTTTTTTTAAAACCACAATTAAAGCAAGTTTAGCGATGAAACTTTCCAACTTCTGTAAAATTGAATACAGAATTCGAAGATCCATCTACAATTGATGGTTTTCTATTGGAAGCGCCAGAAAAACATTATTTACGGTTCATCTTGCCGTTTTCATTTTTCCTTGTGCGCGAGGTTGGTCTCAACCAACACGTGTCATAGACGGATTATGAAAACTGACTTCAAAAATATGTTCCATCATGTTAAATGATTAAAAGATAGTACAAGTATACAAATAAATTATTATTAATCTTTAAACTTGTGTTCTCTTTAACTTTAGCAGGCCAAATTGCACGTTTTGTGTGTTGAAAAGTGAAAGCGTAACATGCCACAGCGATCGATACGCGCATGCGCAGTCGCCATGGGGCATGCCACGTGTTTCTCCATTCACAAAGACACGCTTCGCCGAAAATATTGTTTTTCATACACATCGGAAGCAATTACAGCGATGAAACTTTCCAAATAAATTTAAAATTGTATGCAGAATTTAAAAATACATATATAATTGATGTAGTTCTATTGACAGCGCCAGAATAGTGTTACAAAGTGCACATGCCAATCCTATTAATATGTGCAAAGAACAAAAACACATCTCCACAGAAAATGTTGTTTTCATACACATCGGAAGCATTTTCAGCGATGAAACTTTCCAGATATATTTAAAATTGTATGCAGAATTCAAATATACATATATAATTGATGTAGTTCTATCGAAAGCGCCAAAAAAAAAAATTATTACAGTAAATATGAAATACATTCTTATTTATATAAAAGGTTACGATGATTTCAACCAATCGCTGTGTGTCAGAAGTCGGGGTGCCCCACCGGCTAGATGAAAGTATTATTCACTGGCGAGCAACCCCAAATAGTCAGAAACTGACTAGGGACAAAATCTATATGGCTGAACTACAGATTAAGCCCATGATTATCCAACGTACAGCTCCAAGTGGCTCGTTACAAAATGAAATGAACTGTGCTGAATATTCGCCAAGAAATGGGAAAGAGAAGGTTAGCTAAGATAGATTTTTAAGTCTAAATATAAGAGTTGACAACTATCTCAGTACAGGTTTTTCTCCCTGACTGCTCCCTTCCTTGGTGTCTAAGTGAACCCCCACCAATGTACACAACAACACGTATGCACAATTGGGAAAAAATATAATGACAGAACTATGAGTTACAATACTACAACATTTATTTACTAATCATAAAAATAGACATATGATGGTTTGTACGATGATGATGATGAAATCATATAACGTATTGTTATTGATGACAAACATTACATAACTTGTTACTTGAACTATCTGGATCTGTGGTCCAGATCCCCACTCTCCAGTAGACTCCAAAAAAAAAACAGCTTGCCGGTATTCTGACGAATCCTGTCAGTCCTGACACTACCTAGTCAGTAGTCTCTAGTCTTGAGATCTATAACATAGGTGCTCCTTGTGAGAGCTTGAAAGAAAGTCAAGAATGTGTTATATCTAGTTCTACATCAGCGCAATCTTAAGTAAAACATATTCTAGTAAACACATTTACAATGACCAGTCTGGCCAAGTTTATCTTCCAGCTCTACTGCGTTCACCATCCTCCTTCTCCCTACTGTCTTTAGTCTGGGACGGGCTTTTCAATTGTCTCACACGCCTGTAATGATGACATTTCTGCCGCCCCATGTCCATGTCGCTAATACAGAAATTCTGTCGTACAGCCGCTCCGTCCAAAGTTGGTTTCGCAGCTCACCGGGCCGGTAATTGTATTATAATAATGCCTGATCATCCGGGCTTACAAGCCATGCCCAGTATCTGTGCCAGACTTCCGTGAATTACCCTCCATCATACAATGAGAAGGTTTAGCACCATATACCCCATAACACTTGTGGGTAATGTCTGTACCATTACACCTTTGCTACAAAATGCAACCAATAGGCAAGGTGCCAATGCACACCGAATAACATAACACTTCATATTGGTAGGTTTGCATATGACAAATCAATATATCAAACATCCAATACACATAAACATATTAATTAAACTAAACATATTATGATACTTTAACATAATAGCACAATGCACTAGTTAGTTTGTAGGTATACGAAATGAGATGTATATACACAAAAAGAATATGTACGAAGCATAGTCCTAGCATCCTAGCAACCACTAACCATCACCATAGTGTCACACCTGGATGGATATAACATATACTTAAACATTAGGCATATGAAAGTATTCCTAATATACAGTAGGAAATTCAAACAAGTTGTAGTAACCTGATTATCTACAACGACTGAGAAACTAATAGTGTCCATAGAGTAACAGACATCTAACATGATAAATGAAAGTCCAAAGTCTGCCTGCCAAAAGGTATAGTAAGAACAACTCTGATAGCAATAGGATATACACTCAAGAAACCTGAAGCAATGATAATTCTTGAAGTAACCTAGTTCAGATATAGACTGAAAATCAGTACGTACATCTAACAGACTTGACTAGCAACATAAGAATCATACATATGACTACAGAATATTGAGATAGTTCCTACCTGTTCAGAGATTTTTTTCATTTCTAACATGACCAAAGCTAGGGACCCTTATTTAAGCTGAGTCCAGCAGACAGTATTATCTCCTTGGCACCTTTCTGTCTGGTATGACAGAAACATGCTGACCTCCTATAGGTAATTAATTCTATTCAAGTGTTGGGCCAGTTCACGCCTCTTTTCCCATGCAAACTGACTTATCTCCCCCTGGCAGTCATAAATGCTTTCTGAACCACTAGCCTTCACACCTGTGAGTCTGACAATTTTTAGCCCCCTGAGTCTTATCAGTGATTTCACAACTTGCACCTCTAGTCCGTTTCAGATTGAGGTCAGCCATCACAGTTGGGCGATTTCCTAGCTATGCTTATCAGGTGTCATGTCAAGGGAACAATTAGGTTCTCATGGTCAGCTGCCAGTTTACAACTCTGTTGGTAAACCAGGTTTGCTTGCGTCATGCCTGGTTGGTTTTTTATTTTTTATTTTATTAAATTGTTTTTTTTTTGGAATTACCATTCAGTCCCCTGAGTCTGCCCTCCAGTCTGGCTAGATTGAAAACCTCTGGGGGAGACCGGTACTGGTGTCAAATTAACTTCCCAACTAGAAAGCCATCTGTGTTGGTTTGTTTACTTGCAGGCTTTGCAAGCTTATGTCAAGACTATATAGCCTTGAATATAGAGAAAACAGTTTTGTAACTCTGTTGATTCTCTACATGGCCCATCAAAAGTGAACCGAAAATTGTTCTGGGAAGTAAAGGCTGCAAATTCGTGACAGAGCTTCCCCCTTAAAAAAAGTTTCTGCCAAAATCTTTTGTCAAAGCACGCCGTACATCCCAGAATAATGCCTAAGCACTCTCCGTTCTGTATCTGCCTAAAGGTTTCCAGTATTCCTTGTGGCAGTGGGTTGTCCTGCATCTGCATAAAGACGTCCCATTTCCATAATCCAAGGATACTTTGGATAGGTCCTTGTACCTGGTTTTCGGCCGGGATTCCATGTAATAGCTTGGTAAAATCCGGTAATTGTCAGGAGGTTGTAATTTTACCACTCTGGGAAAGATCACAATCAACGGGATTCTTCTACGCCTCTGGGCAGCAATTGTTTTACACCATTCACTCATGTGATTTAATCCTTTCAGCCGAGGATGTACCCATAGTGAAGTCTTGCATAAGCTGGCCACAGCACAGCTTGTCTCCGTGATTTTCCTCCATCCTTTATAGATCCTTAACTGATTCATCAATATCTTCCTTTTGAAAGGAATAATGTTACACATCATGGTCCCATGATATAAATTCAACTGGCGCTTTCCTCCTTCAAAGTCGGGCGTAACAATCTTCCCTCCTCAGTGTCACGGTTTCTTCCCCTGATAATCAGTTAACGGGCTGAGTTTCTCTGCATTAGAGTTTCTTGTACAAACCGTGCTAGAAATTGGAAATTTAGTGTGCCAAGTTGTCCAGCCTTAGTTATTCAAAGGCAATAAAGTGGAGTTACTTTTGAATAAAGTATCCACAAATAGCTGATCTGTTCCTATCAAATCGACCTGACTGAAGGGTAGATTTAGTCCTAAGAGTGTTGATTCCAAACCACTCTTGACTTCTGTTACTTCAGGTTCCCGTCGCTGGAATACCCTGATTATTTCAGCTTTAGCGATGCTAGCAGTTTCTACCTCCATCTTGTGTGAAGAGTTTTCTTTGCTAGTAACTACAGACAATGTTGTCTGCACAAAATCAGAATCCATATTCTGGCTCCTAACAATTCCCTGTGTTTCCTGAGTCTCCGAACTGGTATACTTCGCGATAACAATTGGAAATGTTTCCTTGTCTGGATGTTCCTCTCTGGCCCTGCTTTCATGGGCTAAGTCCAGTTGAGGTAAATCCTGTGGTGGCTTGTGTCTAAGCAATCTATCACAATAGGTAAATGATTTGAACTGAGATCTAGTGTCTTGTCCTGAGCTGCAGCCTCAAAGATCACAAGGGGTTCTGGATCGTCCTTCATCCCTATCTTAGTCAAATGTAATCCTACTTCTTGCTTGCCTGAGCTGAAGGGAATAATAAGGTCGGTTACTTCTCCATCTTCGACCTCTTTAAAAGATGTCCTCATGTCCTCTTCTTCTTGAGTTTCACTCCTCGTTGAAGTAAAATGAGATTCCTGGGAGTCTTGTACTGGCAAACCGTAGTGCAAACAGTTGTCCTCTAGGTAACTGTTAATAGTTAAATTATCTGAACTGATAATTAGTGATTCTTCCCGCGTTGCAGTAATGAAATTCACCTGGGATTCCGTTTCTTCCTTCCTCCCTATTTCAGTCAGATGTAATTCCACTTAGTGATTCTGTGAACAGAAGGGAATGTGAGAATCGGCTAGGTCTCTGCCTGTGACCTCATTAAAGGTTGTCTTCAGTTCCTCTTTCTCTCGAGATTCATTTCTCGCAGCAGTCAAGTGGTTTTCCTGAAGGTCCTCTACTGTTAAACCAGTTAGACCACAATTTCCGTGGTGCAAACAGTTATCACGTTTGTGACTGTTTGAAGTGCCATTGGCACATTTTTTCTTCCCTCTTGTCCATTTAGGACTGGGTCGAATGAGAACCTGTAGTTCCCGGTCCACTACCTCTGATTCTGCGGTGGGTGGCAAAGATGTCCCTTCCTTCCTGGTTGGGTGAGCATCCGTATCTCCTACCTTATGTTCCGCTAGAAAGGTTAGCTTCTCCGCATTGACTGCTTCCATTTGAGTTTTCTCCATCTTTACTCCTTCAGTTTTGCTACGCTCTTGTGCTCCAAAGAACTCATCATTTTCTTTAAACATAATTTCTTCTTCTTGGTCCCACCATTCTAACTCAGCTATGATATATGTTTCTAGTTGCTCCCCCTTTAAGCCTTCTCTTATGCCCCACCCTCTCACGGTCTCTGAGAAATATGTGCGCGCCTTCATGTCCTCTTCGAGATTCCGGTAACGTAAGGCCATAATTGCAAATGACTACATTCAGGTAAGCTCCTATGTATATATCAAAAATCAGATCTAAGCTAGAAAGACAAGAGTTAACTACTGACAGTCTACGCTATCCAATGTGTATAGTTTAGCCTCAGCAGTGAAAGACAACTGAAAATAATATTCAAGTAGTACCTGGCGACAGCAGTGAAGTAAGTGTGAGAGATATACTACACAGTAATCAACAGTAATATTTACCTAAACAAACATTAAAATGCACTGCATACATGTCAAATTGAACATGGCATATATTAGCATAAAATTGCAAATCAGTCAAGCAGTTAAATCATCAAACACATCAATGTAAATATGATTAAAGTGTTCACTTATCATTAAATGATGAATGGTAACACTAATTGATAATAGTTAAAAACAGTTATCAATAAATAATAGATGATGGTAGTTTTCTCATAAGTTCTTATCTGTTATACTTTTGAAAAGTTATATATGTACTCTGTAACTTCCTCAACTAAAAGTACCTACATTTGATGATAGTCTATTTTGATAATTGAAGATTACAAGAGTTAACTTTTAAAAATCGTATGTCTAGGGTCTAGTAGAATCACTATGATTACTAGAATCCTGGTTCAGGATCCCAGACGAGCCCCCAATCTGTCAGAAGTCGGGGTGCCCCACCGGCTAGATGAAAGTATTATTCACTGGCGAGCAACCCCAAATAGTCAGAAACTGACTAGCCAACTGGGAGACACAGTGAATCATGGTGGTATGATTCCGTATATGATTTCGGTTTTCGCGGCATGATGGAACTCGCTAATACCAGCATTTTTTGCTGCTGTGATCTCTTGGCAAGTTTACGTTTTGTTGTTTGCCATTGCTTTCTGAACGACCGGCACAAATACCAATTCATAAAAAAATCAACGCAACGCGGCCTGTTGCCAAACCGTGCGCAGCTATGTTTCGAGCGCAGGTATGCAGGATCACGAACTGTGTGCGCAACCCCATCGCCACGAACCAGGCGAAAATGCTACTACATCATTTATTTATTCAAATTATTGTTTAATGGTATTAAATATCCTCACACTTAATATGTATTATTAACTTACTGACTTATACTTACTATCTCACTGACCTTCCCAATTTTAAGAAACGAGCAGGAACCATCAAAAGGATTTGCTTAAATGAAAATGCAACCAGGTACGAGGGTTAGTTAATACGTAAGTCACAGATGGCGTTAGAAAAATAACTAACTATGATAACAACTTGAAACCAGTTTATTTTTATACATATTGTCCCTTAATTTCTCAGCACAATTTCTACCAACATTGATGCACTTATCCCATCATTTTATCAATCCCCCCAAACCGGCTACATAGAACTGCGTACCCTGTTTTCTAAACCACATTTTCACTTCACATTCAATTTCTGCGTCATTCGCGAAATGTCTCCTGCCAAGGTAGGTTTTCAGTAGACATAGCCCCTAGCGATTTCAAGTAAAGTGGCGCATAGTTGGGTAGAAAAAGGTATGCGGGCGAGTCAATAAGTAAGTCACACCGTTATGTGGGATGGCAGGTAAATGGGGAAAAAAAGCATGCATTTCTATGCAGCTGGTTTGGGAGGACTGATAAAATGATGGGATAAGTGCATCGATGTTGGTGGAAATTATGTTGAGAAATAAAGAGACAATATCTGTATCAAAATAAACTGGTTTCAAGTTGTTATCATCGTTTTTCTACAGCCATTTTTGACTTATTAACTTACCCATGTAGTAATCAATATTATGATTATGATTACAATTTGAATAAAGATTACTATTTGCTTGTGAATGAACTGCGTCCATCAGAGCACAATTAAAATCCTTGGGCATAGAATGATAGACTTAGATAAGATAAGGCTGAACGACCGGCACCCATATCAATTCATAAAAAAATCAATGCAACGCGGCCTGTTGCCAAACCGCGCGCAGCTGTGTTTCAAATGCAGGTATACAGGATCATGAACTGCGTCCGCAACCCCATCACCACAAACCAGGCGAAAATTTTACTACATCATTTATTTATTCAAATTATTGTTTAATGGCATTGAATATCCTCACACTTAATATATATTATTAACTTACTGACTTATACTTACTATCTCACTGACCTTCTCAATTTTAAGAAACGAGCAGGAACCATCAAAAGGTTGGAAGAATGGGAAAGCTGAGAGATCGCGTTTTTACAATGCATAATAGTATCGGGCGCGTTGGGGCGGTTTGCCCGTTTAAGCGATCAGACAGAAATGGACGTTTCACCCGGTAAAGGGTTAAGAGAGGTGTGAGACAGTGATGTGTAATGTCTCCAGATCGCTTTTCCCTAATCACTGAAAATAATTTCAGAAATGTATAAGATATGAAAGGAATCATCATTGGAGGACATAACATCAATAACATTAGATTTGTGGATGACACAGTATTGATTACAGACAATGAGCAAGATCTGCAACATTTAGTAGATGCAGGTGTTGTACACAGTGAGGAACTGGGGTTAGAATTAAATTGTAAGAAGACAGATTATGGTTGTCACTAGGAAAGAGGAAATACCACAATGTAATATACAAAATACAAAAAATCCGGTACAATGACGACGCGTTATATTTCGGGGAGACGCTGTTTTATTGTTTTCCTGTGAATTTCCTGGGGATTTCATGTGGATAGTGTTTCCCTGTGGATTATGTGATGTTATTTTGTGTTCATTTATTGGAAGTTTTCAAAAGAAGCCATGGAAGGGAGAGGGGCAGCCGACAGATATTTGTTGGTCATGGTCTCGAGTTTCGCGACGGCAGGCAGAGGATCTTTTTCGAGAGACAATGATTGCGGTCATCCGGCCAGTATGGTCACTGCCATAGAGGAAAGCAACGGCAAACTACCTCTTTGAAAGTGCCTAGTATATTATGATTCGCTTAAACACTGATCATCGCAAGACAAGGACAGAGACATTAAAATTAGCAACATGGAACGTTAGGACGTTAAACGACGACAGAAAATTAGAGAACATAAAACAAGAAATGCAAAGAGAAAAAATTAATATTTTAGGGATGTGCGAAACGAGATGTACAGGAGCAGGCATCAAGATAGAGGAAGATTTTAAGATTATTTATTCTGGAGGTGAAGATCGACACAGGGGAATGGCAATAATTTTGGACAGGAAAACATCAAAATCTGTTCAAGGATATTGGGCCGTGTTGGACAGAGTTCTACTAGTTAAATTAAGTGGCAGACCTTTTAACATAAATGTTATTCAAATATATGCCCCAACAGGAGAGTCCAGTGAAGATAGTGTAGAGGAATTATATAATGACATAGAGTCTGCCTTAAAGAAATGTAAAAATTCAGAAATAAACATCATAATAGGAGACTTCAATGCAAAAGTAGGAAATCAAGGTGATAAATACACAGTAGGAAACTATGGTTTAGGAGAGAGAAATGAAAGAGGATACAGACTCGTAGAATAGGCTAAAGAAAAGGAAATGATTGTAGGAAACACATGGTTTAAGCAAAACCCTAGAAGATTATGGACATGGAGAAGTCCTGATAGCAGGATCAGAAACCAGATTGACTACATTCTGATTAGCAGAAGATTTAGAAACGCCCTAACAGTAGCAAAAACAGTTCCCAGTGCTGATTGTTATAGTGACCACAGACTACTTACAGGAACATTGAGGGTAAAGCTGAAGAAAGTCAAGTATATAACAGGAAACACTAAATATGATTTGTGTACACTGAGTTATGACAAGGAACTACAAAACAAATTCAACATAGAAGTACAGAACAGATTTGATATATTGTCTGATCTAGAGATATTATTCCAGGATGTGAATGATCAATGGGAAATGTTAAAGAATTCAATCAGTTTGGCTGCAGAAACAACAATTCCAAAATTAAAGAAAGTGGGTCGTAAGAAATGGATGACTGAAGAAATTTTACACCTAATTGAAACAAGAAGACTCAACAAAAATAATCCTGCCAAATATGAAGAAATTCACAGACAAGTCAGAATATTATGTAGGAAGGCAAAAGAATCATGGCTTGAGGAAAAGTGCTTAGAAATTGAAAAACAACACAACAGTCAAAATACCAAATTAGTGCACAAAAGAATTCAGGAACTTACTAATAAAAGAACAAGTACATCAACAGGCTGTCTAAAAACTAAAGATGGCAAAATCATAATAGAAAAAGATCAGATTCTACATGTATGGACAGATTATGTGAAAAACCTGTATAATGATAACAGAGAGGAACAGTATGATATTAGATTTAATAATGAAGGCCCACCAATTTTGAAGATGGAGGTTCAAAATGTTCTTAAGCATGTGAAAGCTGGCAAGGCCCCCGGTACAGAAAACATCACAACAGAAATGATTAAAGCTTTAGAAGAATTTGGACAAGAGCAAGTCACCAGACTGCTGAACACATTATATGATACTAGAGATATACCTTCTGAATTATGTAATTCTGTATTTATTGCAATCCCAAAGAAATCAGGAACCTTGGAATGTGATCAACATAGAACAATTAGTATAATGAGTCACATCACAAAGATCTTGTTACGAATTATCATGCAAAGAGTGAGGAAGAAAATACAGCCTGAAATAGGGGAAGAACAATGTGGGTTTGTAGAAGGAAAGGGTACAGTAAATGCTGTGTATATGCTGCGAACAGTTATTGAATGTGCTATAGAAGTAAACAAGGATATACATCTTTGCTTTATTGACTACACAAAGGCTTTTTATAAAGTTAGACATGTCGACATGGTGAATATGCTTGAAGATCTACAAATTGATGGGAAAGACATTAGACTTATAAAAAACATATATTGGAAACAACAAGCTGCCATAAAGATTGATAATGAAGTGGGACAATATCAACCTATTAAGAGAGGTGTTAGGTAGGGATGTGTAATGTCTCCAGATCTTTTTTCCCTATACAGTGAAAATATTTTCAGAAATGTAGAAGACATAAATGGAATCAGCATTGGAGGACGAAACATAAATAACATTAGATATGCAGATGATTCAGTATTGATTGCAGACAATGCACAGGATCTGCAACAATTAGTAGACGCGGTTATTGTCCACAGTGAGCAGCTGGAGTTGGAGTTAAATTGTAAGAAGACACAGGTTATGGTTGTCACTAGGAAGAACGAAGTACCACAATGTAATATACAAGTAAATGGGAATATTCTTCAACAAGGGAATCGGTTCAATTATCTCGGAACATTCATAACATCTGATGGGAGATGTCTTGAAGAGATTAGAACAAGAATCGCCATGGCGAAAGTAGCCTTTAGCAAGATGAAAAACATTTTGACTAATAAAAAGATGTCAATTGAAACGAGAAAAATAATGTTGAGGGGATACATAGAACCTGTTCTTTTGTATGGATGTGAAACGCAAAGAAATGCAAAGAATACCATGGACAGATAGAAAAACCAATGACCAAGTACTACAGGAGACAAATGAAAATCGTAGATTGATTAGAGAAATCAGACGTAGACAGTCAAAATTGTTTGGACATGTTATGAGAAGAAATGGACTGGAGAACTTAGTGACAACTGGCAAGATCGAGGGGAACAGACCAAGAGGAAGACCGAGAGGAAAATACCTGATGGCTTGGCCACATGGCATGGACTAGACAGGAACACTGAGCTGATCCACGACTCTGGTGATCGAGTGAGATGGCGAAACATGACCGCCCACGCTTATCGGCATGGCACATATGATGATGTCCGACACAGATAATACAGATTTTCCCCAAAGCTGTCATGTATTGTATCATCATGTTTGTCATGATAAACCAATATCATTACCAAACTCCAATCCTTAAAGGGAACTTGAAATATAATAATAAATAAAAATATTTATTATTATTATTATTATTATTAATTAATATAATAATAAATAAAAAGTCATAGGTGTGACCGAGTATCCACCAGGATCAGTGCACAACTCTGCAGCTGAGCTGAGCAGGGAACTCTCTTGTTCTGACAGTTTAAAATTGCTGTCAAAGGCAGAGGTAAAAGACCCTTTTTGAATATGGAAGGCAAGGGAAAACCACCACATTATCTTCCCAAGACTATGAATTTAGAGAGGTGAGTCTGAAATAAACGTTAATGGCCATCTTAGGACACCTTCATCTCACTTAGAGTCACCACAGGAGGGATGAGATCAACCCCTATAGTGGAAATGGAGAAGATGGGGAGGACACAAGCACTGAGAGAGCGCAGAGAAAAAGAAGTAGAGAAAATAAGTAGTTTTATCCACCAGGCCAAACATCTCTGCAGAGAAACCACCGATCTGCCCACAGTTGGTATCCCCTTAACAACTATTCCAGAGCGAACCCCATGGAAAGATGAACATAGACTATCATTACAAATCCAGACAAAAGTGAGAGGAATATTTGACAAGGAAGAACAGAAAAGTGTGCAACGCAGAACAGCCACTCTCAACTTCCTTGATGAAGAATATCCACAGGACCTCTGGATCCGAGTCTACACAGATGGGTCAGCACAAAATGCTGTTCGAAATGGAGGAGTGGGAGTGTACATAGAATACCCAAATAATACTAGGGACACAGCCAGAGTACCAACAGGAAAGCAATGCCATAACTATGATGCTGAAATTGAGGCAATCAAGACAGCAACAAGACATTACTAAATACCAGCAATGGTACACAAACCTGTGGTGCTATTGACAGATGCAAAATCAGTACTCGAAGCGCTCCTGTCTAGGAAATTGCCAGTACTAAGGACACTGTTTTCTGAACTTAGCAGTCAGCATAAGGTCACCTTACAGTGGATACCATCCCACTGTGGAGTACCCGGAAACGACAGAGTTAATCAATTGGCTAAGGAAGAAGCAAAATAAGAACAGCCTGATGTGCCCGTTACATACCACCAAAAGAAAAATATGATCAAATCAGTCAGAAAGCCACCAAAACCTGCTCAAGATGACTACCACATTATGGACAGACCAGAACAAGTCATTATTCTGCACCTCAGAACAGGACACAATAGATTACGCAACCACATGTATACAAAATTTAAGATTGGTGAAACAGCCATGTGCACATATGGATTGGCGTCGCAGACAGCAGAGCACATACTCCAAGACTGCCCAAAATATAACATATCTAGGCAAACCTTCTGGCCTAGAGAGACAGCAGTGGAAGATAAACTCTATGGACCGCTGTGTGAACTGAAAAAGACAGTTCAATTCATACAAGAGACAGCATTGCAGTTATAGACATATTTCAAGTGAACGAAAGAAGAAGAAGAAGATAAGAAATCTACATAATGTAATGAAAAAATACCAAAAATATGAAGAATAATATCCTAAGCATGAGTGAGACGAGGTGGAGGAGATCTGGTATAGTATTAAAAGACAAACACACAATAATTTGTTTCGGAGGTAATACATACGGAAAAGGAGTAGGACTAATGTTTGATGAGGAAACAGTTAACCCTTTACAGGGCAAAACGTCCATTTGCGGCCGGTCACTTAAACAAGCAGATCGGCCGATTGTGTCCGATACTATTATGCATTGTAAAAATGCGATCTCTCAGCTTTCCGACACTTCCGACGGCTACTTTCGCTTTCGCCGATAGCTTGACAATGTGGCCGCCATTTGTAAGCACCTACTATAAATTTGAATGGACTTTTACTGACTTTTTTGGATAGTTTTCAGGATTAGTTTTTCAAAATGGATTTCGGCGATTCTTCAAGTCATAGCCAAGATTTCGCTAGGTTCAATTTAAGTGACATTAAAGGGCACGAAGTTGACTATTAATCAGAGCTAGATATCAGTGAAAAGCGTTACTTTGCATTAGCAGTTGTGAGTCGGACTCTAAAGAAAGTTATTATGATTCTGAAAATGTGTTTGTAAATTGCTGTATAGATGATTGAAAATCACAAACACTATGCTGTATTTCATAAATATTTGTGTTCATATATGGATTACCGACATCAATCACATGAGTAACATATTCTGCATGCTTTTCCCTTCATTGTGTTGTTTATTTTACTAAAATCAGTTGACTAACACCTTATTTGTGATGTTTTTACTAACGCAACCCAAAATTTTACCGCACCTGAAAAAATCTTGCCCGTTCAGGGCTAAAAGACAGACAAG
This sequence comes from Cepaea hortensis, assembly GCA_963921405.1. Lineage (NCBI taxonomy): Eukaryota > Metazoa > Mollusca > Gastropoda > Stylommatophora > Helicidae > Cepaea > Cepaea hortensis. Next base: position 72,188,609 of record OY992897.1, on the reverse strand, counting down.
CGTCTGCCCTGTAAAGGGTTAAATCAGTTAATTGTTATGTAATTAATTCAGATAGTTATTATTGTCAAACTCAATGGCAAACGAAGAGACATAAATATTATACAAGTGTAGGCACCAATAAGAGTACTAAAGAAGAGTACATTTGTACTCTCGAAGAATACTCTATTATATGCGTCCTCTAAATCTATGGCGGCTGCACGTCTCTTCTCTGACCTGAATTCCTTTGTAAACATCTTAAGCAAAGACCGCAGCATTCAGCCGTGACTGTGTTATGCCTGTATCCTCCAAGTGTGGGCGGGAAGCAGCCGAGTTGTTCCATGTCACAAGCAAGTCTGTGTGCTACAATTTTCTCCAGTAGCTTGCCAGCAGTGTTCTGCATCGTAATGATTCTGTAGCCGCTTATCTTGGAATGGTCTTTGTTCGGTTTTGGCAGCAGCAGCAAGTAGCTGTGTAGCCATTCCTCTTTGATCCGACCTCTCTGGATACTGGTGTTGAATTCTTTGGCCAGTTTTTTCATTTCATCATCTGACATCACCAGTAGGTCACCATATAGGATGCTGTCTGGGTCTGGGGTGGTGTTAGGTGGTTTCTTGAGCATTACAGATATTGTCTCAGCTGTGATTATGCACTCTTCATCTGTCCCGACCCCCTCGCACAGCTGAGAGAGTGTTGTTGTGGTCCTCTGTCTAGGGCTTGTCTTTCTGGTCAGTCTGCTCTATGTAGCGTGCAAGAAAGGCCTTACCTTTATCCACATCCGACTTTTTCCATGTGAGGTCTGTGCTTGAAAGTCTAAAATACCCCTATGTTGTGCAGCACCGTTCATGCTCTTATGGAGGCGCCAGAATGTCGTAAGATATCGCCCGGAGGACACCTTCCTGTAGAACTCATCCCATTTCTCTGCCTTGGTCTGTTTGGCGCAGGATTTGAATAAAGTCATCGTCCTATGGACCTCAGTCTTTAGGTTTGCCAACTCAACCTGTGGCATGTTAGCCTTTCTGGCTTTTTGCCAGTCTTTGACAGCCTGCCTTTTTTTCCTAGCCATGCCTTCTCGACCTCTCCATTCCACCATGGTGGCTGCAACCATCTTCTTGTCTCCTGCGGGAGGAAGTTAGTTTTTTTCTTCTGATCTTGCTTATGGCGTCTTGACCAGTATTGTTATCCATCCATCATGTGCCATGCCGGTAAGCGTGGGCGGTCATGTTCTGCCATCTCACTCGATCAACAGAGTCGTGGATCAGTTCCGTGTTTCTGTCTCGACCATGCCACAAGGCCAAGCCATCCAGATACTTGTTTCTAGGTCTTCCCCTTGGTCTGTTCCCCTCGATCTTACCAGTTGTCACCAAGTTCTCCAAATCATTTCTTCTCATAACATGCCCAAAAAATTGTGACTGTCTACGTCTAATGTCTCTGATCAGTTTACGATCTTCATTTGTTTCTTGAAGGACTTGTTCATTGGTCTTTCTGGCTGTCCATGGTATTCTTTGCATTTTCCTCAGAAACCACATTTCTACAGCCATCAGATGTTTTTCAGCCTGGCTGCTCATTGTCCAAGCTTCACATCCATATAAAAGTACAGGTTCTATGTAGCATCTCAACACTCTTTTTCTCGTTTCAATTGACATCTTTTTATTGGTCAGTATGTTTTTCATCTTGCTAAAGGCTACTTTTGCCATGGCGATCCTTGTTCTAATCTCTTCAAGGCATCTCCCATCAGATGTTATTACTGTTCCGAGATAATTGTACCTATTCACTTGTTGAAGAATATTCCCATTTACTTGTATATTACACTGTGGTATTTCGTTCTTCCTAGTGACGACCATAATCTGTGTCTTTTTACAATTTAATTCTAACCCTTGTTGTTCACTGTGTGTAACAACCGCATCTACTAAATTTTGCAGATCCTGTTCATTGTCTGCAATCAAGACTGTATCATCTGCATATCTAATGTTATTGATGCATCGTCCCCCAATGTTGATTCCTTCCATATTTTCAATATTTCTGAAAATATTTTCACTGTACAGGGAAAACAGATCTGGAGACATTACACATCCCTGTCTCACACCTCTCTTAATAGGCTGATATTGGCTTACTTCATTATCAACTCTTATGGCAGCTTGTTGTTTCCAATATATGTTTTTTACAAGTCTAAGGTCTTTCCCATCAATTTGTAGATCTTCAAGCATCCTTATCATGTTGACATGTCTCACTTTATCAAAAGCCTTTGTGTAGTCAATAAAGCAAAGGTGTAGATCTTTGTTTACTTCTATAGAACGTTCGATTACGGTTCTCAGTATATACACAGCATTTACTGTACCCTTGCCTACTACAAACCCACATTGTTCTTCTCCTATTTCAGGTTGTATTTTCCTCCTAACTCTTTGCATGATAATTCTTAGCAAAATCTTCGTGATGTGACTCATTATACTAATTGTTCGATGTTGATCACATTCCAAGGCTCCTGATTTCTTTGGGATTGCAATAAATACAGAATTACATAACTCATGAGGTATATTTCCAGTATCATATATTGTATTAAGCAGACTGGTAACTTTATCTATTCCATATTCTTCTAAAGCATTAATCATTTCTGTTGTGACGCTGTCTGGACCGGGGGTCTTGCCAGATTTCATATGATTAAGAGCATTCTGAACCTCCGTCTTCAAAATTGCTGGCCCTTCATTGTTATTTTGAACAATATATTGTTCGTCTCTGTTATCGTCATAAAGGTTTTTCACGTAATCTGACCATACATGTAAAATCTGATCTTTTTCTATTACGACTCTTCCATCTTTTGTCTTTAGGCAGCCTGCTGATGTACGTGTTCTTTGATTAGTAATCTCCTGAATTCTTTTGTGCATTAGTTTCGCATTTTTACTGTTGTGTTGTTTTTCAATTTCTCTGCAATTTTTCTCAAGCCATGTTTCTTTAGCCTCCTTACATAAGGTTCTGACTTTTCTGTGAATTTCTTCATATTTGGCAGGATTATTTTTGTTCTGTCTTCTTGTTTCCATTAGTTGTAAAATTTCTTCAGTCATCCATGTCTTACGGCCCACTTTCTTTACTTTTGGAATAGTTTTTTCTGCTGCACAACTGATTGAATTCTTCAGCATTTCCCATTGATCATCTACATCTTGAAATAGGATCTCTAGATCAGACAATAAATCAAATTTGTTCTTTACTTCTATGTTAAAATTATCTTGTATTTCTTTGTCAGTTTTCAATTTGCACAAGTCATATTTAGGGTTTCCTGCTGTATACTTGACTTTCTTTAACTTTACCCTCAATGTGCCAATAATTAATCTGTGATCACTGTAACAGTCTGCATTTGGAACTGTTTTTACAACTGTTAATGCATTTCGAAACCTTTTGCTTATCAGGATGTAATCTATCTGGTTTTTAATCCTGCTGTCTGGACTCCTCCATGTCCATAATCTTCTAGGATGTTGTTTAAACCAGGTGTTTCCTACAACCATTTCTTGTTCTTTTGCCCATTCTACAAGTCTGTAACCTCTTTCATTTCTCTCTCCCAAACCATGGTTGCCTACACTGCATCCATCGCTTTGCTTTCCTATTTTTGCGTTGAAATCACCCATTATGATATTTATTTCTGATTTTTTACAGTTCTTCAAAGCAGACTCCATGTCATTATAAAATTTCTCTATACTTTCTTCACTGCTTTCACTTGTTGGGGCATATACTTGAATTACATTTATTTTAAAAGGTCTTCCGTTTAATTTTACTAATAGAACTCTGTCTGACACAGCCCAATATCCTTTGACAGAATTTGATGTTTGCTTATCTAATATAATGGCTACACCTCTTTGCTGTTCTTCTCCCCCCGAGTAAATAATCTTACAATCCTCTCCTGTCCTTATCCCTGCTCCTCTCCATCTCGTTTCCGATATTCCTAATATGTTAATCTTCTCTCTCTCCATTTCTTTTTTGATGTCCTCCAACTTTCCATCTGCATTCATTGTTCTAACATTCCAAGTTCCTACTTTCAATGATATTAATCTTTTGCACCTAGTAGCCTGTTGACGGTCTGGAGTCACCTGGTGCGCATGACTATCCCTACCGGGCGAGGCTGCTCCTATGGAGCACCCATTTACGCCGTTTCTCTGATTATCGATAAGTGAACACAACATGATTTTCTTGGCATGTGTAAAGAAGGTAGTTTGCCATTGCTTTCCTTCCCAGCAGTGACCATACTGGTCAGTGACCGTAGCCATTGTCTCCTCAAAAAAGGAGATCCTCTGCCTACCGTCGTGAAGGTGGAGACCATAACCTACAACTATCTGTCGGCTGCTCTCCATCTTCATCCACCACCTGCACCCATGGCTTCACGTAACCCTGATCGGGGGGCTAAACGGGTACTCCACCTTGCCCAAGGGTGTCCCGTAGGCTAGCGGAGGGAAGGAGGCGCCTTACTTCTCCTTTGATAGGGGATACCCCTACCCCGCTACCCAGTATTGTTATACGGAAGACATTTGTCTTGTTTCCTTGAAACCTGGCCCTGTCTTTCTCGATGAAAGGGTAGTAGTCACTGTTGTGATATCCCAGTGTGCCCCACCAGCACCTTGGTGCGATGGTGGGTGACACCAGAGCCAAGTCAATGACGCTGTCAGAGTCACCTGGCCGAGTGGCTATTCTGGTTACCTTCCCATCATTCAGACAGACTAGGGCAGCAGATGCCAGGGTGTCCTCCAGATCTTCTCCCTGTCTGTTGGTGATGCAATTTCCCCATTGACTGCCTTTGGCATTGAAGTCCCCACAGTAGATGATATGCTTTTCATCAATATCGAACAAGCTCTGCCATTGTCACACATCGACCTTCCCATTTCACGCATAAACGTTCACGATTACAAGCTGCACTGGCGTCATTATTCTTAATGCCTGTACTTGCAGGGTATCACTGTTCTGGGCGGATATAGATCTCAGACACCTGAATGTTGTAGCGGACCAGAATGGCCTGTCCGAGGTGCCGCCTGTTAAAGAAGCCCTGAAACCCTGCGACATTGACTGTTCCATCACCGAGCTGTGTTTCTTGTAAGACTACAATATCGTTTCCGTAGAGTAGTTTTTCAAGAATGGGTTGGCGTTGACTAAATGATGCACAGTTCCAGTACAGTACTCGAACATGTCCGATGCCCGATCTGACATATTTTAATTGCCTTCTGCGTGCACTTGCTCTCTTATCACGCTGTGTTCTTGTCGGTCGTCTGGTCGTCATGTTAGGCTTAACTGTCGGCACCGGGCGCTGATGATACACCAAAGGGAGTCCGGGCACGCATGCATGAATTCCATTGCATGGTCCGAATTCCATTTCACCTAGAAAACACACTTAATCCATAAACATTTTGGGAAAAAACACGTTCCATTTTACGGGATGAAGAAATGTTCCGCCATCTTGCTTCAAGGGAACTCACTCTCCAGCACAGAGGTTAATTGTGCTATAGATGAACTTGCATTTGGCAAGGCTCTAGGTAAGAATGGGATTCCAATAGAGGTTATCAGGAGTGCGCAAGGCACACTCGCCCTACAGATCCACCAGCTAATAGAGCTATGCTGGTGAGAAGGACAAGTCCCAAACGATTTCAAAGATTCAAGCAACATAACGCTGTACAAGAACAAGGGCGATCGAAGAAACTAACAACTATAGGGGTATTTCACTTCTGTGCACCGCTGGGAAAGTATTTGCAAGAATTGTTCTGCGCAGACTTCAAGTCCTAGGAGATCAAGTCTACCCCGAATCACAGTGCGGCTTCCTACTGAACCATCTACCATTGATATGATGTTCTCATTGCGACAAATGCAAGAAAAATGCCGTGAACTCATCAGAGAGTTGCTTTTTGCAGATGCTGCAGTTACGACCTCTCTGAGGAAGAATTACAACATCTACTATCTGCATTCGCCAATGCTTGTTCTGAATTTGGTTTAACAATTAACAAAAAGGAGACGCAGATTATGTCACAGGGTGCACATGGGTTACCATCAATCTTTATTGACGATGCCGAAATAGAGATGCTAGACCATTTTACATATCTAGGATCAGAGGTAAATAGCAAATTATCCCTAGATCAGGAAATCAACATTTGGATTGGTAAGGCAGCAACAACAATGAACATGTTAGCAAAAATAGTCTGGGAAAACAGGAAGCTTACTGCCAAAGCAAAAGTCCTCGTCTACCAAGCCTGTGTCCTTAGTACTCTTCTTTATGGCAGTGAAACCTGGACAACTTACTCACACCAAGAGAAACATTTAAACAGCTTTCATATGCGGTGTCTGCAAAGAATACTGGTATTAAGTGGCAAGACAATATCACAAATACTTAAAGATCAGGTTGTGTGACGGTGTGTTCCATGCTCAGTCTTCATAGACTTAGATGGATAGGACATGTTAGGAGAATGGATGATAATAGAATACCAAAAGACATCTTTTTCTGGTGAATTACAGATGGGGACAGATGGGTAGAAGATCTCAAGGTCAGCCTCTACTACGATACAAAGATGTGTGTAAGCGGGACATGATTGATACAGGCATTGATAATGCACATTGGGAGCAAGTCGCCGCTGAACGTGTTGCATGGAGGGCAACTATCAGAAATGGAATAAAGGCAAAAAGAAAATGATTGCAGATAAAGCACACACAGAGCGTGAGAGATGTAAGATGGTGCACAATGGTGGAAATGACCATGTTTCCACATGTATCCACTGTGGACAAACATTCTCAGCACGAATTGCCCTTATCAGCCTCACTCGCCACTGCCATGGGTTGTAGTTATTAAGCCTTTTTGAAGCACAAATTTACCAAACAAAGATGGAAAGGTGCCAATGACATACATACCTAGTGATATTCTGACATCTATATTTATAGCCCTGCTGAAAGGACCATAAGCTACTTAATACAAAGAATTTTGTACACTCAACATCATAAACCATGTCACCAAACATCTACTCAGAATTATGAGAACAAGAATGAAAATAATCTTAGAAACTAAAGAACTGTATGGATATGTTGAAGGAAAATTTACAAATAATGCAATATAAACATTATCATCACTAATATCGAGAGCATTTGAATCACAAAAAGACATATACAAATGCTGTATAGATTAAACCAATGCATTTGATAAAGTGAAGCATTTAGAAATAACCAAAATGTTGGAATATATTAATAATAATGGGAAAGATCTTGGAACTATAAAAAAGAATTATTTACCGGACACAAGCAGCAGCAGTTAATATGGGAAATGAAGAACGCAGTTATGAACAGATGAAGCAAGGAGTAAGACAAGGAGGTGTTTTGTCACCAGATCTCATCCATTTCTCTATATCAAAGTAATAATGAGAGTGTTTGAAGAGGAACCAGGAATATGAGTTGGAGGTTATATTATAAACAATCTATTCTATGCAAATGACACGGTATTGGTAGCTGAATATGCAACAGATCTACATCTTTTGGATGTAATAGAGACTGCACAAAAGGACTTTTCTTGAATATCAAGAAAACAAAAACAATAATTATGTCAAAGAAAAAGATAATACCAACAGAAGAAATGAAAATAGAAAGGAAATGCTTAACCAAGCTGATAGATTTAAGCTTGATTTCAGAAAATGAAAAGTATATTAGATAATAAGTCACCATCATTGAATGTCAGAAAGAGAGTCCTGAAATGTTATATTTACTGTTTTACTGTATGGCAGTGAATCATGGAACATGAATAAACACATTCAGAACAGCTTGGAAGCAACAGTGATGTGGGTGCTGGGACGATTGTTGCGAATATTTTGGACCTCCAGAGTAACTAACAATGATAACTGGTAAAGGCTAATGGCACTAGAACATTATATACAACTGTAAGAAGGAGACAAAGTTCACTCTTTGGTCATGTAGTGAGAAGAGGGACATTGGAAAACACTGTGATGTTTGCATGCTGGATGGACTGAGACAGTGGCATGGTGGGATATCATCAGCAGATTTGATTCTGAGCACCAGGGACCGAGACAGTGGCATGCTGGGATATCATCAGCAGATTTGATTCTGAGCACCAGGGACTGAGATCTGTGGAGAGATATGAATGTCTACGCCAGCCGGCAAGGCACATGATAATGATGAATGTAAGATTCTAGTCAGTGAACATCAGCCAATGAGCAGTGGTGTCATAACCTTATCCTCAAGGAGTTTAAATAACTGGTGTTTCTGCTATCCTAATGGGAAGGTGAACACTTCCTGGAGTTTAGTGCACTGCAGCAGATTGTGGACCAAAGGCTTAATTACAATGAGAAACAGTAACAGCCTAGATCATACATCAACCTTGATTATATATCAGCTTAAATCGTACATCAGCTTAGATCATACATTAGCCTAGATCATACATGAACATGTTCATCATTCTTCTTCTCCATCTTTTGTTCACTTGAAATTGATTGTCTATAGCTGCAATGTTTGCCTGTTTGATTACACATACACATCTGTTCAATACCTTGTATATTCATGAGGCTGTTATTTATTTACTTTGGTGTTTCAGAAACTCACTCATGGTCTCCAAGTAGTCCCTACCTCTCCATACAAGAGCATACACAAAAGTGAACTTCTGACAGCATAGACGTAAAGGTTGTGACACAAGAACTCAAGGATGTCTGTGTGAGGACAGGAGTCACAGCTTCAGTAAAACAGTAGTGATAGCCGGGATTAGCATCATTAAAGACATGGCAGGGGACAGCAATCTGAAGACCCACAAGAGAACACATACAGGAGAGAAACCTTACAAGTGTGATGATTGTGGTGCTTCTTTCACTCAAACTAGCAATCTTAAGGCCCATAAGAGAACACATACTGGAGAGAGACCTTACAAGTGTGATGATTGTGGTGCTTCTTTTGCTCAAGCTGGCAGTCTGAAAGCCCACATGAGAACACATACAGGAGAGAAACCTTACAAATGTGATGATTGTGGTGCTTCTTATACTGGAGCTGGCAATTTGAAGCACCATATGAGAAAACATACAGGTCAGAAACCTTACAAGTGTGATGATTGTGGTGCTTCTTTTAATAAAGCTGACAGTTTGAAGTACCATATGAGAACACACACAGGAGAGAAACCTTACAAGTGTGATAATTGTGGTGCTTCTTTCACTCAAGCTAGGAATCTTAAGACCCATAAGAGAACACATACAGGAGAGAAACCTCACAAGTGTGATGATTGTGGTGCTTCTTTCACTCAAGCTAGCAATCTTAAGACCCATAAGAGAACACATACAGGAGAGAAACCTTACAAGTGTGATGATTGTGGTCTTTCCTTTACTAAACCTAGCAATCTGAAAGTCCATAAGAGGACACATACAGGAGAGAAACCTTACAAGTGTGGTTATTGTTGTGCTGCTTTTGCTGATGCTAGTACACTGAAGATTCATAAGAGAACACATACAGGAGAGAAACCTTACAAGTGTGATTATTGTGGTGCAGCTTTTAAGCATGATATTAGTCTGAAGAACCATAAGCGGACACATACAGGAGAGAAACCTTACAATTGTGAAGATTGTGGTGCTGCTTTTGCTTGTGCTAGCAATCTGAGGTCTCATAAGAGAACACATTCAGGAGAGAAACCTTACAAGTGTGATAATTGTGGTGCTTCTTTTAAACGTGCTAACAATCTGATGAACCATAAGAGAAGACATACAAGAGAGAAACCTTACAAGTGTGGTGATTGTGGTGCTTCTTTTAAGCATACTAATGGTTTAAAGTACCATATGGGAACACATGTAGGAGAGAAACCTTACAAGTGTGATTATTGTGGAACAGCTTTTGCTAAAGCTAGCAGTCTGAAGACTCACAAGAGGACACATACACATGAGAAACCTTACAATTGTGAAGATTGTCATGCTGCTTTTGCTTCTGCTAGCAATCTGAAGAGGCATAAGAGAACACATTCAGGAGAGAAACCTTACAAGTGTGATGATTGTGGTGCTTCTTTTAAGCATACTAGTAATTTGAAGCACCATATGGGAGCACATACAGCAGAGAAACCTTACAAGTGTGATGACTGTGGTGCTTCTTTTAAACATAATAATAGTTTAAAATACCATATTGGAACACATACAGGAGAGAAGCCTTACATGTGTTATGATTGTGGTGCTTCTTTTAAGCATGCTATTAATATGAAGGTCCATCAGAGAACACATACAGGAGAGAAACAGAAAAGAAAATGATTGTGGTACTTCTTTAAAGCATACTACAATCTGATGCACCATAAGAGTAAACATACAGGAGAGAAACCTTGCAAGTATGTTTCCAATTCCAATTCCAATTTTTCAAAACAAAAATTCAAAATTCGGCCTCGTTCAACCTGCTTCCTCAGCTGTGGTTATTGTTGATGTCTGTGGTTTTTGTGGGTTCATTCACCCTAATTCTTGTGCTCTCTTACGAGTAAGTCCTATTTCGGACTGGTTATGTAGTGTTTGTGTCTGTGACGTCAGCAGAGGGATCGGTCGGTGGATGTCCTTTGTGCATGTTTCCTCTTGTGGTTTTCTTTGTTGGTGCAGGCATCTGGCTTGACTGGTTGCAGTCCTTAAAAGGACTTTTTATTTGGTATTTTTGCCTTATCTTTTGTGTATTGCCTGTAGAAGCTTTTCGATGTGATATGCCTCCTTGCTTACTTTCACTACACTTACCGCATTTGAGTTCTTGCTGTCTTTTGATTGCTTTCTCCGTGGTCAGCCATGGGATGATTTCTCTGTCATCTATATAGTATTGCCATGGGTATTCGTCATCCTCGTTTTTTAAATCTGGTACTGTGGTGGTATGACGGGGCATTGGTTTCCCCTTGAGTTTCTTGTACTTCTTTTCTTTTGCTTCCATGCGCCTTCTGTATCCCTCGCCCTTGAGTTCGTATTTCCTTGCTATCTCTGCGTGAAAATCATTGGTAAATGCTGGTTGTATCGGGCCGTCCTCTATGCCATTGTCAGGGTGCTAATCTCGGGTTTCTTTGGATGTCTGGTGGGGTATTGGCTTCCCTTTGAATGTCTCGGGTGTCGTGGTTGTGCTGCTGGCTTTCACTTGCTGTTCAGGCTCGGTCTCTTGGTTTTCATCCTGCAATTTCTCTGTGATTTCTTGTATGGCTTCTGTTGGTTTGTTTTGGAGAAGTTCTATTTCAGCTTTCTGTAGTTCTTGCTCTGATTTAATGGTTTGTAGGATTTCTTCATTCTCCTTCTTTATCCTTGCCATGTGTTCCATTTCTTGCTTGATGTTTTGATGGATCTTCTTTATTTCAGCCTACAGTTTCTCATTGTCGCTGGTTGTTGTCGGCGTCAGCAGTGCCTTGACCTTCTTCTTCAGCTCGTCTGTTTGCTTTTGCAGGTGATCTTTTTCCGCCTGTGAGATGCCCGTGGCTGTCTCACATCTCTGCATTGCTTCGTTGTATGGTATCTTGTTGTTGATGGCGAGCTTTAACACGTCTCTGTGTCATTGCAGGTACGGGCAGCCCAGGTATCTTGCTCCATGTTTGCCCAGGCAGTTGGCGCACTTTATTTTGTTGTTGGGTGCTCAGAAGTACGTGTCCAGCTTGGCAAGCGGACACTCCTTGAAGGTGTGGTGATCGGCGCAGTACTGACAGATTTCCGTCTTACTGCGGCATGTTGCTCTGCTGTGGCCAGCCCTCTGACATCTGGAGCATTGGGTGATCCTTGGGATGAATCTCTCTGGCTGCTGCATTCTCTTGTTGATTGATACTGTGGTCGGCATCTCGCTGCCCTCTGTTGTTACCACTGCCAGGGTTGTAGGATTCTTGGAGTAGGTGAGGAGCCGCTCCGCCTTCAAGAATCGGATGTTTTGATTCTCTTCTCGAAGCTGCTTCAGGATTTCTTTGTTTGTCAGCTCCACTTGGATACACTTGACAACCCACTTGCTTGTTGGTGAGTCGGTGTTTCTGAATCTGGTGTCTTTCTCCTCTCTCTCTGCTTCTCCGTAGGTTTGGCTCTTGTATGTGGTGGGCTGTCGATCTTCTCCCTCGTGGTGGCTTCAGTAATAGCTGTAGTATCAGGCTCTTTGTTGCAGTAGCAGGCAGGCTGTCTGCGTTCTTCTTCTTGTCGGCTCCCAAGCTGCACATCTTGGATGCCGCGTGTTTCTTGTTGTTGGACTTTCAACGTGACATTTTCCAGCATATCAGGCTTCTTGACTGGTTAAGGTGACTTGACTTGTTAGTGCTCGCATGATTGTGGTGCTTCTTATACTCAAGCTGACAGTTTTAAGTACCATATGAGAACACACTCAGGAGAGAAACCTTACAAGTGTGATAATTGTGGTGCTTCTTTTAGGCATACTATTATTATAAAGTACCATATGGGAATACATATAGGAGAGAAACATTGTTGAGTTGAGTTGAGTTAAGAACCGACATCACTGCACTCAGGACATTCCCATACGTGCTCAGTCCCCTTGTTCAACAGCCAGCGAAGAGTCATACAACTAATCGTTCCCACTGCTATCTGATTAAAAGTTCTCCTGGTTTTCCCTCTCAGTTTTGAGATTCTTCCAGAACCCCTGCCGATCCCCCGCAATCTCATTCTTTCCACATATGTTCCTCCGCCTTCTTCAACTGGTCCCACAAGTGCACGACCACCTCCCCCTTGTCCATAGGCAAGATACCACCAAGAGGTGCATTCCCTGCTAGCCTATCAGCCTGTTCATTCCCCCGTACACCCACATGGCCAGGGCAAAATATCCATACAATTCTCACAATCTGTGACCTCTGAAGCGACGAAAGTCATTCCACACGAAACATTCCTTTCTCCACCTTGCTAAGCATATTCTTTGAATCCGTAAGGAACACAATGTGTGTTGCAGTAGTCTCCTCTAGCTACCAGAATGCCACTGTTACTGCATCCACCTCCATTCTCATGCTGGAGGTTGTAGTCTCATATGCCAGGCTCTCCTTTTTTAAGACTCGCCCATTAGCCTTTGCAATAAAGCCCCAGCCACTACGTCTGTTTCTCACAACTGACCCATCGGTGTAGATGACTATGTCACCTTGATGAGTGTTGCTCTGGATCAGCTGTTGCACTTCAAACTCAGTGCGGCCCGCTGCCCATTCTCTGCACTCATGATCCAGTGTTATTATCACATTGTTCCAGACCATCATGTCATCCGGAACTTCAACCCACTCTCTTTCACGATTGATGGTCTCCAGATCACACACCTGACTTATAGAAAGTTCTGCCTGTGCCATCCAGGACCTACCTCGTCTTAGTCTATGACCCTTTGCCATATCCATTGCTGTATGCAGCGGGTGATCCCTGTCTGCGGCAACTCTCAGGTACCATTTGGCCTGAAGGACCCTATGCCTATCCGTCATTGTAGGTAGCGCCAGGATATGCCTCATGCAGATAATTGGTGTGTCCTTTGTGCACCCCAGTAGTAACCGCATGGCAGCATTCTGTATGCGCTCAAGTGTAATATTTGTAGTGTTTTTAGGGGGGACTGAGTGGTCTCGAGGTATGGCATCCGCCTCGAGTGCTGGAGGTCCTGGGTTCAGGCCCCGGTGAGGACCGGGATTTATTTTAAAAATCCACCTGGACTAGTAATAAAATTTCCCCTGGTCTCTAGGTAGTGAGATCGAACGCCCGTGTGTATTGTTGCGCACGTAAAAAAATCCCTTGCAGTTGGAAATCGAAAAAGAGTAGCCTACCGGGGCTGCCCAGGCAAAATTTTCTTGTTAAAAAATCTACCCAAAGTATTTCAGGATCCTCGCCAATGCAACGGAGTTCGTGCATTGAGCTGAGTTTCTCCAGACTCAGGTTTGAGTTAGGAGGAAAATGGAGCACTTATGGGTTAAACCGTGTGCAGTGATGTTGATCCAACGACTAAACTAATTTGTAGTGTTTCCTTTACTAAACCTAGCCATCTGAAGATCCAAAGGAGAACACAGAAAGGAGAGAACCCTTGCAATTGTAATGATTGTAGTGCTTCTTTTATTCAATCTAGCGATCTGAAGAATCATAAGAGAACACATACAGGTTAGGAACCTTACAAGTGTGATAATTGTGGTGCTTCTTTTAAGCATACTATTAATCTGAAGTACCTTATGGGAATACATACAGGAGAGAAACCTTACAACCTTACAAGAGTGATGATTGCGGTGCTTCTCTTACTCAGACTTGCCATCTGAAGACCCACAAGAGAACACATTCAGGAGAGAAACCTCACAAGTGTGATGACTGGTGCTTCTTTTACTGAAGCTGGTATTTTGAAGTACCATATGAGAACACATGCAGGAGAGAAACCTTAAATGTCTGATGATTATGGTGCTTCTTTTAAGCATACTAGTAATCTAAAGTACCATATGGGAATACATATAAGAGAGAAACATTTCAAGTGTGATATTTGTAGTGTTTCCTTGTCTAAACCTAGCCTTCAGAAGGTCCATAAATTACGATCTCCGATGGCATGGATCAATTCATATGTTATCTCACTAGACTAGAATTCCCATTAATGCTATCTTCATGTAGTACTATTAGTAGTAGTGGTGGTGGTAGTAGTGGTGGTGGTGGTAGTAGTAGTAGTACTAGTAGTAATAGTAATGGTAGTAGTGATGATATTAATAGTAGTAGTGGCTGTGGTAGTAACAGTATTAATAGTAGTAGTAAAAGTAGTAGTAGTTGTAAAAATACCAGTAGTAGTAGTAGTAGTAGTAGTAATAGATGAGAGTTAGTAGTTGCGGTAACAGTAGTAGTAGTAGCAATAATAGTAGTAGTAGTAACAGTAGTTGTAGTAGAAAAGAAGAAGAAGAGGTGAAGAACTAATAGCTAGTAGTAGCAGTAGTAGTTATAGTAGTAGTTGTGGTAATAGTAGAAGAAGAGGTGGAGAAGGACTAGTAGTTAATAGTAGTAATCATAGTAGATGTAGTAGCAGCAGTAGTAGTAGTAATAGCAGTTTAGTAGTTGTAGTAATAATAGTAGTATTAATAGTAGTAAGTAGTAATATTGTTAGTGTTGTAGTTGTTTCTTGTAACAAGTGTTCATTACCTCGTACAGCGTTCATCTATGCATTGTAGAAATTTGGTAATATACCATCATAAGGTGCTCCTGTGTAATAATAATAATAGACGTAATAGTTGTAGTGACCTTGTCTCTTTGCATGTAGATAGTGTAGAAATTTGGTAATATACCATCATAAGGTGCTCCTGTGTAATAATAATAATAGACGTAATAGTTGTAGTGGCCTTGTCTCTTTGCATGTAGGTGGTGTAGAAATTTGGTAATATACCATCATAAGGTGCTCGTGTGTAATAATAATAGACATAATAGTTGTAGTGGCCTTGTCTCTTTGCATGTAGGTGGTGTAGAAATTTGGTAATATACCATCATAAGGTGCTCGTGTGTAATAATAATAGACATAAAAGTTGTAGTGGCCTTGTCTCTTTGCATGTAGGTGGTGTAGAAATTTGGTAATATACCATCATAAGGTGCTCGTGTGTAATAATAATAGACATAATAGTTGTAGTGGCCTTGTCTCTTTGCATGTAGGTGGTGTAGAAATTTGGTAATATTCCAGCATAATGTGTGTTATGTATTGTTCTGAGTTGAGGTATCTTGTATGCTATGTAATATAAAGCTAGTTTGTGCTGTGTAATGTGTAGATGAAATATCTGTCTTTTGTAGTTGTAAAAGGTGATGACGTCCTAAGCTAAAACCCCGCTCTATCATTGTCTGATCTTGTTGATATTGTCTTCATTGCCACTGCTTACCAAAACATTAACAGCCTAAGACATGAACTTCTTCTTCCTCTTCTTCTTCTTCAGCATTCCGAGCCATTGAGGTTCTTTGCTGCAGATACAACCCGTCTCCATTCGTCTCTTTGGTTGACCTTCTCTTGCCAGTCGTTGATTCCAAGTGCTTGTAGGTCTGTATCTGTATTATCTCTCCATCACCTTCTTGGTCTACCTCGGGGTCTACGGTCATTTATTTCCTGAGTGTAAGCGAGTTTTGTTTCCCTATTATCTTCCATTCTTTCTATGTGCCCCAGCCATTGTAGTCTATTAGCCTTCATGATACCAGTGATTAGCAGGGACTTAAACAGATCATCAATGTCTTTGTTACTTCTTCTTTTCCACTCTCCACATGAACTTCTTCTTCTTCTTCTTCTTCTTCTTCAGCGTTCCGAGCCATTGAGGTTCTTTGCTGCAAATACAATCCGTCTCCATTCGTCTCTCTGGTGGACCTTCTCTTGCCAGTCGTTGATTCCAAGTGCTTGTAGGTCTGTATCTGTATTATCTCTCCATCACCTTCTTGGTCTACCTCGGGGTCTACGGTCATTTATTTCCTGAGTGTAAGCGAGTTTTGTTTCCCTATTATCTTCCATTCTTTCTATATGCCCCAGCCATTGTAGTCTATTAGCCTTCATGATACCAGTGATTAGCGGGGACTTAAACAGATCATAAATGTCTTTGTTACTTCTTCTTTTCCACTCTCCACTTTGTGTATCCCTAATGGGTCCAAAGATGCGTCTTAAAATTTTTTCTCAAAGGTTTGTAACGAGGCTTCGTCTCCTTTCGTTGTACTCCAGGTTTCAGAGCCATATAGCACAACTGGTCTGATCAGTGTTTTGTATATTGTGATTTTGGTGTTACGAGATAGCGCCTTTGATTTTAGTAGATGTTGTAGTGCATAGTATATCTTATTTCCAGAGTTGATTCTAGTTTGTATTTCTTCCCTTATGATGTTGGAGCAGTTGAAGATTGTACCCAGGTATTTGTATGTTTCCGTTCTTTTAATGGTCATATTATCTATTTGTATGAGGCCAGAGTTTCTAGCCATTCCGTCTCTTGAAATTACCATATATTCTGTCTTATCTTGGTTGATAACCAGCCCCATCTGTTGGGCTTTTCCCTTTAAGTGAGTCAATATTTCCAATGTCTTTTGTTCACTTTGCCCTATAATATCTATATCATCTGCATAACCAAGCAGCTTGGATGTTCCTCCAATATCACATTCCTCCTTTACCTTCCTTACAACTTTCTCTAGAGCCAGATTGAAGAGTAGCGGCGATAGTGCATCACCCTGTTTCAAGCCAGATGTTATTTGGAAGGGGTCTGATTTCCTGCCTTTATATGTTACTATATTATAAGTATCTTCCATGCATATTCTGGTCATGTTGATTAACTTCCTTGGTATTCCAAATTCCTGCATAGCATTCCATAGACTATTCCTATGGACACTATCATAAGCCTTTTTAAAATCCACAAAAATGTTATGGAGATCTCTTTTATATTCCCAATGTTTCTCGGCTATTTGTCGTAAGATAAATATCTGATCTATTGTTGATCTGTTTTGTCTAAAACCCGCCTGGTAGTATCTCCACATGAACTTACAAAATAAAAATTCTGTTGATGACGTGCACTTACAAAAATCTGACGGTGAAGAAATGAACTTACCAAAACATGGACTGTCAAACACCTGGACTTATGGTGATGAAGAAATGAATTATCAAAAAGGGATACAGTTGTAAGACAAGAGGTTCACTTCTGAATGATGTGAAGGACATTGCTGTGCACCATGAGGGATACTTCTGTGTGAGGTAAGGAAGACATGAAATCACAAGTGCGTTGAGTTAAGAACCAACATCACTGCACTCAGGACATTCCCACACATGCTCCGTCCCCTTGTTCAACAACCAGTGAAGAGTCATACTACTAATCATTCCCACCGCTATCTGATTTAAAGTTCCCCTGGTCTTTCCTCTCAGTTTTGAGATTCTTCCAGAACCCCTGCCAATCCCTCCAATCTAATTCTTTCTACATACAGGTTCTCAGTCTGTTCCCCTGTCTTCCCCACCTGGTCTCACAAGCACACAAGCAACTCCACATTGTCCATAGGCAATCGACCACCAAGAGGTGCAGTCCATACCAGCCTATCAGCCTGTTCATTCCCTTGCACCCCTGCATTGCCAGGGCAAAATATCCATACAATTCTCACAATCTGTGACATCTGAAGCGACGAGAGCCATTACACATAACACATTCCTTTGTCTACCTTACTAAACATCTCTTTGAATCCGTGATGAATACAGTATGTGTTGCAGTGGTCTTCTCTAACCACTGGAATGCTGCTTTTACTGCTTCCACCTCCATTCTCATGCTGGAGGTCATATTCTCGTATGCCAGCCTCTCCGTTTTTCAAGACTCGTCCATTTGTCTTTGCAATAAAACCCCAATCACTATGTCTGTTTATCACCACTGACCCATCGGTGTAGATGACTATGTCACCTTGATGTGTGTTGCTCTGGATCAGCTGTTGCACTTCAAACTCAGTGTGGCCTGCTGCCCATTCTCTGCACTCATGACCCAATGTTACTATCACATTGTGCCAGTCTGTCAGGCATTGAAGTCACCACATATTAGATACCTGATATCAGGGGTATCCACTGAATCTTTCAACCAGTCCCAGCTTTCGCTGTTTATGCAAGATTCCCCACTTACATATATATTTATCAGGTTCCAGCTGTATCGGCCAATTTTTATCTGCATTCCCTGCTCTTTACTTCCTTGACCCCACCCACTCATATCCAGTATCGAATGCTGCAAGCCATCCTTGACCACCAGAGCCTGCCCATGTCTTCCCTGCCCAGTTGGGCTAATGTAACATGTATAGCCAGGGCACTTAAAAGAGTTACAATTGAACACCTATGTAAGAGTAAGTGTGCAAGTTGATAGGGCAAGACGACAATTTGTGGTAGCAAGTGGTCAAGTTATGAGCGCAAGTGGACATGTTGTAGGGTCCAGTGAATTGTGAGAGCTAGTGGGTGAGTTTTTAATTTCAGTGGGTAAGTTGATAGGGCAATTCAACAATTTGCGAGCGTAAGTGGGGATGTTAGGAAAAGTGTGTGACTGGCTAGAACAAGTCAACAAGTTGTAATAGCAAGTTGACAAATTGTGAAAGCAGTGGGGAATTTCTGAAGTCCAGTTGGCAATTCAATAGGGTAAGTTGACATGATGTGTGAGCCAGTGGACAAGTTGTTAGGGTAAATGGTGAAGCTGTGAGAACCAGTGCGGAAGTTGTTAAGTTCAGTGAGTAAGTTGATAGGGCAATTAAACAAGTTTTGAGCCTAAGTGGGGGGTGTTGTTAGGAAAAGTGTGTGACTTGATAGAGCAAGCCAACAAGTTGTAATAGCAAGTTGACAAATTGTGAAAGCCAGTGGGGAATTTGTGAAATTCAGTGGGCAAGTCAATAGGGCAATTCAACAAGTTGTGAGAGCAAGTGGGAAAGTTGTTAGGTCTAGTGGGTAAGTTGATAGGGCAATTAGACAAATTGTGAGAGCAAGTGGAGAAGCTGTGAAGGTGAGTCAAGCAGTTGTACAATATGAGGGACACTTCTGTATGTGGTGCGGGACACAGTAGAATGAAATGAGGGCACTTCTGACTCAAGTGAGGGATATTTCTGTGTGAGGTGAGGAACACATTTATACGACATGGTGTGGGATATAGTCAATGTTTGTTATTTTTCAGTGAATGTGTCATTTTCAGTGGTTGTCTGTTACACTTTTTAGTGTTGGTTACATTAGTTTTGCTTTCTTTGGTTGCGCCAGTTTGTCATTGTGTCACTTTTCATTTCTTGTTGATTTCTTTTTGTGTGTTACATTTCTATTGTGATTACATTTGGATGTATTGTTTTCTTTAGGTGCCTCATTCAGTGTTTGTGTCAGTAGTTTTCCTTGGTTGTGTCAGTAGTTTTCATTGTTTGTGTCATTAGTTATCCTTGTTTGCATCAGTTTTCAATTATCTTTAAAGTTACATATCCCTTACAGGACATTGCAGCCAACACCAGCATTTTAATACCATTGTTAATGTCTTGGCAAGTTTTTGTTCAGTAGTTTGCCATTGCTTTCAGAACGACCGGCTAACTTACCAACACATTAAAACCAGCATAACATGGTCTGCAGTTTTAATTGGTTGTTTCATTTTGATGTGTCATTTTCAGTTGTTATCTGTTACATTTTTACTTTAAAGTTAACATTTGAATATTTTGTTTTCTTTGGTTGTGTCAGCAGTTTTCAGTTACTTTTTTTGATGTCTTGGTTTCATTAAGTACATCGTTCAGTGTTTATGTCAGTTTTCAGTGTTTATGTCAGCAGTTTTCATTGGTTGTGTCAGTTTTCATTGGTTGATTCATGTTATTTTTGTATCATTTGTCAGTAGATATGTAATTTTCAGTTGTCGATGTTCATTTTGTGTATTTGTCTGTTACTTTTTGGATGTTTTAGTTTTCTTTATTTGTGTCATTTTTCACTGTTTTGTCGGTGACTTATTATCATACATGTGTGTTTGAGAGAGAAAGTTGAGGACTTAGTGAGTACCCATGTGTCGACCGCAATGGAACAGACAACCGCTGCTCTTATAAAAGTCTTGTATGTTATGCTATTATTGCTATACCTGATGCAATTTGTCCTTGTATCTGATACTTCACTTACACCCCGCAGCTGTCATATCATTGTTTGCTGTGACATCAATTCCTAATGGTCATGCACTCCAGAAGTGGTCACTGTGGAGATGGGTGTTATCAATATCTCACGAGGAACCTTTTTTTTTTGCGGCAATGAAGACACTATCAATAAGATGCGGACAATGGCTGTTTAAGCTTATGACGCTGTCACCTTTTACAACTACAAAAGATGGATATTTCATCAATACATTACACAGCATACAACACAAACTAGCTTTATATTACATAGCACTCAAGATACATAACTCAGAACAATACATAACACACATTATACTGGAATATTACCAAATTTCTACACCACCTACATGCAAAGAGACAAGGCTACTACAACTATTACGTCTATTATTATTATTACACAGGAGCACCTTATGATGGTATATTACCAAATTTCTACAATGTATAGATGAACGCTGTACAAGGTAATGAACACTTGTTACAAGAAACAACTACAACACTAACAATATTACTACTATACTTCTATACTACTAGTGTTACTACTACTACTGCTGCTACTATTGCCACAACTACCAACTTTCATCTACTACTATTACTACTTTTAATACTATTACTAGACAGACATAATGACACTTGTGTAAACTTAAGACCTAGAAAAATACATGGACACATGCCTATTTACAACTACCAAATATCTAAGAGAAGTCAGTATGATACTAATTGTTTTTGTTAAGAAATCTATCATGCTTGCAAATTGTGGATCGATTTCTGACATGTACAAACATGACAATTTATCAAATAACCTGCCAAAAATTATTGGCACCAAGCAGCAACTATTGATTACATCTTTTCTGAAGACACTAACTATACACTGCCTCTTGTAAGAAACCAGCGGTCACGTTTCAAATACCTACATCTGTGTGTGATGATGATGTTTCTATAACACTTATGACACTAAACCATACCCCACTCCTTGTAACAATCAGCAGTCAGTTTTACCCCCGCCTTAAACAAATATACATCATCTTATGTTTACATAAAACGACCATCACACCTCTCATTTTGATATGTGATGTTCAGTGTAGTAAAAGTTTAATATCTTCTTTGATCATTTGTTATTTCAATGTTTTATGTTGTACGCACTATGTCACTATAACTTTCCTCACACCCGGAGTCGTCACTTGAGCACGCCCACTTTTTCAACAACAACAAAATCTATAATGTCTTCACGTATATGCATGAATACATGAGAAACTTGAGTAGTGTAGGAAGGTGGAAAGCTGCTTGTTTTATTTTGAAAACCTCATATATTTTTACTAAATATCCATCCTGATCTTCAAAGGCTGTTAACTCCTGCATGGCTGTTATCAGTGACCGTCATGTCACACAATTGTGTCCCTCATTTCATAAGTGTCACTCGTGTCGTACATCTGTCCCTTATCTCATTCAGAAGTGTCCCCCGTATCGTACAAATGTCCTTTATCTCATTCAGAAGTGTCCCCCGTATCGTACATCTGTCCCTTATCTCATTCAGAAGTGTCCCCCGTATCGTACATCTGTCCCTTATCTCATTCAGATGTGTCCCCCGTATCGTACATCTGTCCCTTATCTCATTCAGAAGTGTCCCCCATATCGTACAAATGTGTCTCTCACCTCATACATCTATTACCCATAATCTCCTACGAGAACAACACAAACTAGATTTATACTACATAGCACACAAGATACTAAAACTCAGAACAATACATAACACAGGAACAAATTATGATGCCATATTACCGAATTCCTACTGCACATACATGAAAGCAGTACAAAGAAATTAACACTTGTTGCAAGAAATAGCACACAAGATATACACATACTTAGTGAAACAACAAGCGTTATTAGGACCTACAGGAAATGATAGATATAGTGGTTGTAGAAAGTGACAAAATGGACCTTAGTTTGAATAACAGAAAGACAGAAGTCATGGTGATATTTAAGAAACAGATTGTGCCTAAATCTTCAATGACACCGGACGTTATTTTGGGGCAAGTGCAGAAATTCAAATATCCCGGCACATGGATAACATCAGATGGAAGATGTATCACTGAGATAAAGAACAGAATAGGCCCGACAAATACTGCATTTTATTAAATGAAGAACATTTTGTGCAACAAGCCACTGTCCTTGAGAGTTAGAAAAAGAAAAAGAGTTCTTGCATGTTAGTGTTACATAGAACCAGTTTTACCATACGGCTGCGAATCCTGGACAATTAGTAAACAGGCAACAAAAAAAAATATCCATGGAAGCCTTGGAGATGTTGTTTTATAAAAGAATGTGGAAAATTAATTGGGCGGCCAAAATGAGCAATAGGGACGTTTTAAGGAAAGCTGAATCGCAAAGACAACTTATCCCAAACATCAGAAAGAGGCAGTCATCGTTTTTTTTTTTTTTTTTTTGGCCACATTAGGAGAAGACAAAAACTGGAACATGTGACATCTGGAAAGATTTACGGAAAGAGAGATAGAGGAAGACAGCACGAGAAGATTCTTGACAGTCTTGTGTCATTGCACGGAAGGGAGTCAACACACGAATCGATCCATGACGTCGGTGATCGTGATTTTTTGGATAGGCATGATCGCCCACGGTAGCCGGCAAAGCACTGGGTGATGATGATGAATCCCTGGATATTTATTTTGTCTCTTAGCACAGAGCCATTGGTGTAAACGATTACATCACCTGGGCTCGAAGACTAAGCAGAGGCAACAGCAACAGGAGGCGAAGAAGACGAGGGGGGAGAAGCAGAGGGTGGGGAGGAAGAACCAAATAAAAGCCAAAGCATCCAGGACACCAGAAAGGTGATTCATATCACCAACTTGACCGAAGAAAACAAGTCACACACACAAAGAGAGAGAGAGAGAGAAAGCAGCCCTAAATAACTTTGAGAAACTTTCACATACATCACCTGTATTCATGCATATACAAGTAGATCAATATAAAACTCAACAGGAAATAGAGAAGGGGGAGGTCTCCTGGGTGTAAAAGAATGGAGCTAAGAAAACACAAGTCTTAGTACACGACAAAACAGGCCGAGCCACCACTTGCTCAACAAGCTAGAGATATAGTGTGTGTGTGTTTTTTTGGTGTTGCCTCAATATAAAATTCAATATCTCAGTAACCAACTGAGGGAAAATGATGAGATTTAGTATATAACCTTATCATTATGTCCACCCAACAAAAACATTTTTGTTCTGGAGATTTTACAGCAGATTTCAAAGTTTGCTTATATGGGGTATATAAATTACGACTTTGAGATTACGTCCATCATTTTAACAGTATTACAGCTCCACCAAGACACGTCCCCGCATTTTTTAAAATTATCTCGTGATTTCCGTTTTGAAACAAAAAGCACGAAGATTCAGAGGTGTCTCCAAATGGGGGTTCTTTCATGAAACGTGATTATATAAATAAACTAGCTGACAAGGCCCGGCTTCTGGCGGGGATCTATCTATCTATCTATCTATCTATCTATCTATCTATCTATCTATCTATCCATCTATCTAATCTATCTATCCATCTATCTATCTATCTATCTATCTATCTAATCTATCTAATCTAATTCTACATCTAAATCTAAATCTCACTCTAATCTATCTATCTATCTATCTATCTATCTATCTATCTATCTATCTATCTATCTATCTATCTATCTATCTATCTATCTATCTATCTATCTATCTAATCTATCTGTCTGCCTGCCGGCCCACCGACCCACCCACCCACCCAGTCAGCCATCCATCCACCCACCCACCCACCTACCTTTCTGCCTACTTACCTACCTCCCTACCTACCTTTCTGTCTGTCTGTCTGTCTGTCTGTCCGCGCTATTAAATATTGATAAAAGTTACTGGAAAAAAACGTCAGGACCATGTGTTGAAAGAGGAAGAGGACTATTGGAGAAAGGATGGATTGAATTTTATGCAACCGAGAGCAATCATCAACCTACTGGAATCGTCCGACACAGATTAATGTCTGAGCAGATCGCAGACCTTAATCTACGTACACACTTACTGGGATATTTTGCTCCAACTATTCAGACGAATTGCAGGCCCTAAACATTACAGCATCAGCATCAGCTGAAGAAACAAGAAGGAAATGAAAAATAAGGTAAGAAATATATTCCTTCTACTTTCCTGTTAATTTACAAATTATTTACCCCGTGCCTCTGTAAATTCTCTGTCTTTACTAATATTACACATTGCACCCCTCTCGGGATTCTCCGTGGTGAAGTGGTCAAGCCGTCTGACTCGGGCTCCGAAGGTTGTATGTTCGATTCCGGGCCGCGTCCTTCATTTCACGAGTGCATTTTTTCGGAGACTCCCGAGGGTCGTCGCTGGAGCTACGGAGTTCGTGCTTTGTGCGACGCTTTCCGCGCTGCGGAAAGAAACTGAGCCATATGAGATAAAAACCCGGTGCAATGCAGCCGACCCTGTCGATTTTAAGCTAGTTCTTTCAATGCACCCACTCCCATACGAATCCGGATACGCCCTTGTGTGTCATCAGAATTGGCAGGTCTCATATTACCGTAAAAATAACTTCGTTAGCGAGAAATCACTAGTTGTTAAGCAAAATATCAAAGGAATGTCGCCGCTTTCAATGATTTAAGTTGTTTTTGGACCTATCAAAGACATATTCCTTGGGTGGGGGTAAATATAAGAAGGCTGGAAAAATTTCATAACGATGCAACAGACAGTTTTCAAAATAATTGATCGTGAATGAAGGCAAACAAATGTGGACATACTATAGGAGATGCTGATGAGTGTAGCTGTGTAATTTGGAACGTGGCGGTTAAGTAAACCTTGGCTGCAAGAGCGTCCAACATATATAAGTTATAACGTATATTAAATGCAGAAAGGAGAAAATGATTTCGGACTACACGAGGCCCATTTAAGGAGACAAAGATTTGTAACTTGAAAAATATGATGCAAGCTGAAAATTAAACAGCAAAAGCATACGCGTGAATACGATGGCTTGAGCTTGTGTGCACATTTACGTTATTTCATGTAACACAAGCATATCAATGTTTAGAAAACATTGAATCAGGATGAGAAGTAAATTCAAAAACTACGACAAAATAAGGTAGGTCCAATATGTGTTATATTTATATGAGTGCCTGTCAATGCCTATGTACTTGTGTCTCGTATATTATTAGTCGTTGTGTAATGTTTGCTGACTTGTGCTTGTTGTAAAGTAAACATATAATGAGATTTATAGAAAATATCCATGGGATAGTGGTTGGTGGGCATAAAATAAATAACTAACGTGATGCTGATAATCAGTGTTGCCATTTTTAAGCTTTCCGCACTAAATTTAGTGCTTTTTTAAGTCATTTAATACCAAAATTTTGTATTTAGCGCGGCCGCGCGAATTTGTGCTTCACAATTTTTTTTTAATTTTTATTATTTATTTTTTTTTTTGGGGGGGGGGGGGGGGGGGGGGGGTGCTTTTTGGGGTTGGTAAAAATTACTTTAAAAATCATTTTGGGAACATTAAAAAGCTGAATCTGAACTGAAGCGATGGAGTAAAACAGTCTTAGTACATTAATGCGCAATATTCACGTAATTTAATTCAATTTAATAAGATTTAGTTAAAATGAGTGACTGCAACGCGTAGGCAATAAGCAATACGTTAAAAGATTGTTTAAACAAGAGAGGACTTGAATTGCAAAGACTAGTTGCACTCGCCAATGACAATGCATCTGTCATGACAGGTGTAAACAATGGAGTATATACACAATTAAAATCCGAAGTTTCTCATCTGGTACTAGTTAGGTGTGTATGTCTTTCCCTTTAGCTGGCAGTGTCACAGGCTGCAGCTGCTTGTCTGCCCAGGAACATAGAATCCATGATTAGAGAAGCATACAACTGGTTTTATCACTTAAGTCTTCTTAAAGCAAAATACAGGGAACTATTTGCTTCAATAAATGATAGACAACATCCTCTGAAGATTGTTCAATTAAGCCAGACACGATGGATGTCCATTCAATCTGCCATTGTCATAATAATGCAGCAGTGGGTCGAGCTCAGAACTCATTTTGATATAGCAAGACTCAACGAGCGCTGTTATACAGCAGAACTTCTAAATTCTATGTTTAGCGACATGAAAAACTATGAGTATCTCATATTTCTCAAGCATATTCTCGGAGAAGTTCAAAGTGTGAATAAGAAATTCGAAGCAGATATGCAGGATCCAACAAAACTATTCAGCGATCTTGTCCAACTCACTGATTCTATCAGTTCAAAGATTGCTATTCTTGGGGGGGGGGGGGGGGGAGAGAGACAGAAAATGATGCTATTCAAGATTATTTAGGTCCTAATCCCAATCTAGGTTATGAGTTTGAGAAATAAATAGCAGGCTACAAGTTTCTTGATGAGAAAGAAATTCGTGGAAGGTGCATCAAGTATTTAATAGAGCTGTTGACATAGAGCGTTTACGTTTGCCCGATAACGTTCGAGTGTTGCAGTCCATGTCATGTCTTAGTGGAAGTGAATTTCTACAGCCAATGACGCCCTGTATATTGGATCTTGCTAAAATGTTTGTAGAAGAGGCAGCTACTCTCAACTGCATCGATTTCCAGTGGAGAAAACTTCATCATATGCAGTGGACACTGACCTCTAACACACTTGTACTGTGGGCAGAAATAGCCTCATACAGGGATGCCACCGGTGAAAATCCTTTCCAAGATCTTTTAGATTTAGTTGTAACTGAGCTCATTTTACCTCATTCTAATGCGGACGTGGGGCGTATTTTCAGTCAGATGGGAGTTATAAAATCAAAATTGCGGAACAGACTGAGCATCAAGAGTTTGACAGCTGTTTTGACTATTAGATATGGAATGAAAAGATATGGCAAATGCTGTCATGATTGTAATCTACCTCACAGGAAGCATATACACGTTTCTTTCAATAATAATAATCATCATCATCATCATCGCAGGAGCAAATACAGCTGGAAATAGCTACAGAAACTGAAGAGGAGTTGTCTGACTGGGATTTGGCAGATCTGGAATAAACTTCATTCCAACATTCAGTGATAATAATAAATTATAATGTGCTACTTAAAAACAATTTTGAATTAATACCGCCAGTGCTTGTTTTAGTGCTTTCCCAAAAAATATTATTGCAATTTAGTACTTTTTTGGCTCGAGAGTAGTTCTGATTAAGATTTAGCGGATCTGGAATAAGCTTCATTGTAATATGAAGTGATAATAATAAATTATAATGTGCTACCTTGTTACATTTGTAATAAAAATAGTTGGTGTTTTTTTTTTGTTTTTGGTGGTTTGAAAAAAAAAATTTAGTGCTTTTTTGGGTCGATTTTGGTGTTTTTTCACGAAAATGAGATGGCAACACTTCTGATGACACCGTTTTGATAGCAACAAATCAGAAGGAACTACGGGATAGGATAGACACAATTATTTTAGAAAGTGAAACAATGGATCTTAGCTTAAACAATAGAAAGACAGAAGTAATAGTGATATTTAACCCCCCACCACCCCACCCTTCCCCCCCCCCCCCCAAAAAAAAAAAACAGATTGTGTCTAAAGGTACAATTAAAGTGAATGAGGTTATTTTGGGGCAAGTGCATAAATTCAGATATCTCGGCACATATATAACATCAGATGGACGATGCACCACAGAGATAGGACAATAAAAAGAAAACTACATTCTATCACATCAAGAACATTTTATGCAATAAGTCCTTGTCATTATAAATAAGAAAAAAGAGTTATTGGCATGTCACATAAAACCAGCTTTAACATGCGTGCGAGTCCTGGACAATTAATAAACAGGCGAAAAAACATCCCATAGTATCCTTTGAAATAGAAAATAGAAGAATGACGAATATTCACTGGACAGCCAAACTAAGCAATTTGGACATTTTGAGGAAGGCTGAGTCGCAAAAAAAACTTATTACAAACACCAGAAAGAGGTAGTCAACATGTTTAGCCACATTATGAGAAGACAGACACAGGAATATGTGACAACCGGAAAGGTTTGGGGACAGGGAGATAGGGGGAAACGCAGTGTGAAAATTCTTGACAGTCTTGCGTCATGGCACGGAAGGGAGTCAACACACGAATTGATCCATGCCGTCGGAGATCGCAAGATATGGAGAATCGCCCATGCCAGCCGACAAGGGCGCAAATACTATCACGTTTTTCTCTGTGCCCTGGTGACTCAGACTGGCACTTCCGTGAAATACCTTCCATTGTGTTTGGGGCCAGCCATTGTCTTGGAATTCCCTACTAAACCTTTCTGACCCAACATCCGCATTCCTCTTCTCTGACCCATTTAACCTTGATTGTATTACACAATTCTGAGCCTCTCCCTCTCCCTGCCTTGGCGTCAAAACACGCACGTTACAGTCCATAGGTGCTTGGATCCCCTCTTCGGTAAATCCCGCAGCGTGTAACGGCTGACGACACCAGTTCTGTGTTGGTTTATTAATCTTCTTTGGCGTCCTACATAGTGTTCTTGTTTATCCACACCTCTTTTAACTTGCTGTTCTCGCAGTCTGACCATGGTTGTAGTTCTAGCAAACGACTAACTTCTCGTAGATCATTCAGTGTATCAGCATGGCCCATAGATCGTCAGCCCCCAAAAGTAACCTTGCCTGCAAGCCTGCTCATTTCATTAGAAACCCGCATGTCCTGGCACGAAAATGAAACTACTTTTTGCCAGCCTGACAGCTCCAGAGACATAAAGCACTGTTTTTGGATATACCCATCTCAATCTTCCTGAGCATACTCAATGAGTCACTAAGGAAACATGCCAGAGTGAAGGTCTGTGCCTCGAGCCATGTTATGCTTTACTTACTGTCATGACTTCCATAGTAAGGCTACTTGTGGTCAAGGCAATAGCATCAGAATCTTCCTTCACAATTCTCCCCCCATCATGAGCCGTTAAGAGCATCACCATCTAAAGAATACTCGAAGATCAAAGCCTGTACTTCCGCCTCCACATCATCATCATTGGCACCTTGCCGTCTTAACAGACGATAGTTTGTGCTTCAAAAAGGCATAATAACTTTTACCCATAGCGGTAGCGAATGTGACTGATAAGGCCTATTCGCGCTGTAAATGTTCGTTCACAGTGGGTGCATGTGAACACGTGGTCATTTCCACCATCATGCACCATCTTACGTCTCACATACTCGGTGTGTTACTTATCTACAATAATTTTCTCCTGTGTCTTTATTCTATTTCTGATGTTTGCCCTCCATGCAACACGTTCAGCGGCGACTTGCTCCCAATGTACATTATCAATGCCTGTATCAACCATGTCCCGTTTACACACATCTTTGTATCGTAGTAGAGTTACCCTTACCCATCTGTAATTCACCAAAAAAAAAGATGTCCTTTGGTATCCTACCATCATCCATCCTACTAAGATGTTCTATCCATCTAAGTCTACGAAGACTGAGCATGGAATAAACCGTCACACACCTGATCTTCCCAATACTTCATTATTTGTGATTTTCTCTTGCCACTTATTACCAAGAATTCTTCGCAGAAACCGCATATAAAAGCAGTTTAAACGTTTCGCTTGGTGTCAGTAAGTTGTCCAGGTTTCACTGCCATAAAGAAGAGTACTAAGGACACAGGCTTGATAGACAAGGACTTTTGTTTTGGCAGTAAGCTTCCTGTTCTTCCAGACTCTTTTTCTTAACCTGTTCATTGTTGCTTGCTTACCAATCCGGATGTTGATTTCCTTCTTCTTCTTCTTTCGTTCGCTTGAAATATGTCTATAACTGCAATGCTGTCTCTTGTATGAATTGAACTGTCTTTTTCAGTTCACACAGCGGTCCATAGAGTTTATCTTCCACCGTTATCTCTCTAGGCCAGAAGGTTTGCCTAAATATGTTGTATTTTGGGCAGTCTTGGAGTATGTGCTCTGCTGTCTGCAACACCAATCCACATGTGCACATGGCTGTTTCACCAATCTTGAATTTTGTATACATGTGGTTGCGTAATCTATTGTGCCCTGTTCTGAGGCGCCGAATAATGACTTGTTCTGGTCTGTCCATAAAATGGTAGTCATCTTGAGCAGGTTTTGGTGGCTTTCTGACTGATTTGATCATTCATTTCTTTTGGTGGTATGTGCTTGCTTGCTTGTGTTCGTTGGCTTGAGCTCCAACGCGAAGTCCTGTATGTCGGATGAAGGCATCCTGTTGTCCAACATCAGTGTGATGTCATACAGGACCTGAGTTTTGCGTGAGTATCCGTTGTCCCATGTCTGGCTTATTGGTGTGCAGACTGGTGGTTCCTTGCCGTACAGGCAGACACTCTCCGACTTCGGAGGAATCGGCGATCCTACTGACTTTCGCCAGGACCCCGAAGGGACCTGTTGCCCAGGACGCTCGACGAGGACGCGTCAATAGGTCTTGGCGAATATATAACCCGGCCCTGGTGCCTTGGAAACACCTCTGCGTGGTATTCTTCTTCTTTCGTTCGCTTGAAATATGTCTATAACTGCATTGCTGTCTCTCGTATGAATTGAACTGTCTTTTTCAGTTCACACAGCGGTCCATAGAGTTTATCTTCCACTGTCGTCTCTCTAGGCCAGAAGGCCTGCCTAGATATGTTATATTTTGGGCAGTCTTGGAGTATGTGCTCTGCTGTCTGCGACGCCAATCCACATGTACACATGGCTGTTTCACCAATCTTGAATTTTGTATACATGTGGTTGCGTAATCTATTGTGCCCTGTTCTGAGGCGCAGAATAATGGTCTATCCATAACGTGGTAGTCATCTTGAGCAGGCTTTGGTGGCTTTCTGACTGATTTGATCATTCTTTTCTTTTGGTGGTATGTTACAGGCACATCAGGCTGTTCTTCTTTGGCTCCTTCCTTAGCCAATTGATCAGCTCTGTCGTTCCCGGGTACTCCACAGTGGGATGGTATCCACTGATGGTGACCTTATGCTGACTGCTAAGTTCAGAAAGTAGTGTCCTTAGTACTGGCAATTTCCCAGACAGGAGCGCCTCGAGTACTGATTTTGCATCTGTCAATAGCACCACAGGTTGTGTACCATTGCTGGTATTTAGTAATTTCTCTGTTGCTATCTTGATTGCCTCAATTTCAGCATCGTAGTTATGGCAGTACTTTCCTGTTGGTACTCTAGCTGTGTCCCTGGTATTATTTGGGTATTCTATGTACACTCCTGCTCCTCCATTTCGAACAGCATTTTGTGCTGACCCATCTGTGTAGACTCGGATCCAGAGGTCCTGTGGGTATTCTTCATCAAGGAAGCTGAGAGTGGCTGTTCTGCGCTGCACACTGTTCTGTTCTTCCTTGTCAAATATTCCTCTCACTTTTGTCTGGATTTGAAATGATAGTCTATGTTCATCTTTCCATGGAGTTCGCTCTGGAATAGTTGTTAGGGGGATACCAACTGTGGGCAGATCCGTTGTTTCTCTGCAGAGTCGTTTGGCCTGGTGGATAAAACTACTTCTTTTCAACCGCCCCATAGCTAGGTTTTCACATCTGTTCTTCATAGGGTGGCCTGGCAAGCTGAGGAACTTTTCTGCTTGTATTAGCGTTTTCGTATCTCTGCGCTCACTCAGTGCTTGTGTCCTCCCCATCTTCTCCATTTCCACTATAGGGGTTGATCTAATCCCTCCTGTGGTGACTCTAAGTGCTTGATTTTGCACATTGTCCAGCTCTTGTAGTGTGGTTTTTGATGCCAAACACCACGCAGTTGACCCATATTCCAGGTGTGGTCGTATGCTCTCTTGATAAACTTTGCTAAGTATTTTCCCACTGGCTCCCCACGTGGTTCCACCTAGCTTTCTCAGGATGGCTATTTTCCTTCTGGCTTTTGCTACTGCTTTGTTGATGTGCTTTCTCCATGTCAGCCTGCCATCAAATGTTACTCCAAGGTATGTTGGTTCTTTATCTTCTCTTAGGGGTGTTCCATTTATCTGGATGGTCCCTGCCTTTTGTTTTGGAGAGAGGGTAAATAGGGTGGTGCTGCACGTGTCAGTTTTTATGCTGACACGCCATCTATTTGCTCATGCAGCAAATGTATCTACCGCCCTTTGTAGCAATTTGGTGGCCACTAATGCATGTTCATTTGTGCTCCATAAAACCAGGTCATCGGCGTACATTGCCATTTTAATTCCATGCGGTAGATTAGCAACAAGATCATTAATGAAGATTAGAAAAAGTGTGGGGGACAAGACTCCGCCCCTGGGGAACATCGTGACGCGGTAGTACTTTCTTGCTCTTGAGTCCGTCTATCTGTACTCGGGCTCTTCTGTTGTGCAAGTATACTTTCACCCATTTGTACATTCTTCCATTGACTTTGCAGGTTCTCAGTTTCTTCATCAGACCTTCTTTCCAGACTTTGTCAAAGGCTTTCTTCAGATCTATCCATGCCGCAAGCACCAGCTTCTTCTCTTGGAATGCATCCTCAATTTCTTGAGAGATGTTGGTTGTCTGATCTTCCGTAGAGTAGCACTGCCTAACGCCAGCCTGCTGTGGCACAAGGATGTTTTTACTTTCAATGTACCACTGCAGTCTGTGATTGATGATGCGCTCCAGTGTTTTCCAGAGACAGCTGGTGAGGCTAATTGGTCTGTAGCTAGAGGCAATGGAACCATCTTTCCCTGATTTTAGGAGGGTGTGACGAAATGACTGCAGATAGTCTGGTCTCTGAGTTATATCCCTTTGATGGGATGGCGAAGGGTTAGTCTCCCTGGAATTGATAACAATAAAAAGGGGGTTTCCCGTCTAAAGTAGTGCGGGACGTCACGATTCTGGTTATTTCTAGAGAAATCTAGAATCTCCCCCAGTAAGTGCGTACGTGGTCAAGATCACGCTAGACTCACAATTGCCTCATGGAACACGGGATGGTCGAACAATCCGTGACGCAGGACTTCTCCGTGGATCATGGAATTCACTCGGGCAGTGAAGGCATTGTGACGACGCACTTAGCTGGGCGTGAGCAGTCGCCAGTCGGACCTCAGCGTAGAAAGATCGCAGAAATGTGCTGCTGAAATGTGATGTCAGTATTCGCAGCCAGAGCAGGACATCAGCAGACAAGATTGTGATTTCGGAATCACAGGTCAGTTGAATACTTTGTCTATTGTTTAACTGTTGTCCTTATACCGCGCCTACCTTCCCGAGAGAATTATTTGCCGCCCGAGATCGTCTGCGCGAAGCGCATAAATCTACCGCCGGCCGTCTGCATTTTTAATTAGCGATTATCGATCGGCTAGGTAATGTGTTGACAGATGGAGCCAGCCTGCAGAACAGCTGGGAGTGTGTATACAGAATATGCCGGAACGTGTGTTCTTTCTAGTACTGGCGCAAAACCTTTGTTTGTAGATTGATAGAATTATAAACGGTTAGTTTACAAATGATTTGCATGGTTAGTGATATGTATGATATTATCACGGCTTTGTGCCAGGAAGATTCCGGTACTTTACCAAGTGTGTAGCAGTTACTTGTTTGGTTTAGTAATTACACACGCAAGGCAGGTTGTTTGTAATTCATTACATAGAAATGCTAGATGTTGTTAATAATGATAAGTTAGGGCTTGTTATTATTATAGATGTATAATTTGCTTCGTTACAGTAGGATTGTAACTTAGACGTTAGATCAGTGGTGGTGATTATTCTTGGAACCAAGGTGTGATTCATGGGAAAGGTCGACAGGTAAGTATTTGCGGTGTAATATTACCAGTGTTATTCCTCGTAGGAAGAATGGTGTTACATTTATGGGATAACGGTTGATAGGAAGTATTTATAAGACCTATTGTCACTGCTTGTTTACATGTCCGTCCGCTAGAGTGACCGTGCATGTTCAATCATGCGTATGTCTAGCCAACCGACTGGGAAGTAGGCCGGTCCGCCCGGCCCGTTAGGTTGCAGGTCCGACCCCAAAGCAATCGTGCTTATCCGATGGTTGAACATACCCGACCGTGAGCGATGCGGCGTTCTGTAATTCGAGGCTGTTGCGTCTAGGTAGATCAAAGATAGGTACCGAACCGAGTCTGTCTCTATTATTCTACTCTTCCAGAAACCTGACTCTGTTCATGGAGTACTTGAGGTACTGCCGTGAAGTAGGAGTAGTATGTAAGGGGAATGATCCCCCCAAAATATGGAGCTGAGATGTGGT
This sequence comes from Cepaea hortensis, assembly GCA_963921405.1. NCBI lineage: Eukaryota > Metazoa > Mollusca > Gastropoda > Stylommatophora > Helicidae > Cepaea > Cepaea hortensis. The sequence continues at coordinate 72,154,002 of OY992897.1, read as the reverse complement.
AGAGGAGAGGCTGGAGGCCTTGCTACATTGGATGACGTGACCTAATTCGTCACGGGACAAGATGCACGGGACCCACAGTAGCTGTGGGAAAGTGTATTTGTGGATGGCCACCAAAGCTGTGCTCGACCGGCACAGAGATAACCGACCTGAATGGAAGGTCAGTTAATAAAAAGGCAATTCAGGTTCTGGGACAGGGATCCCAGGACGGAGCGATGGCTGTGATATGAGTTTGTTATTTAAGTTTAACAATTCATGAGTTATCCTTAGTTAATACTATAGTAATGAATTATAAGGAGTATAATTTATTATGGTCATATAGTTATTAATGTGCGTTGTTGATCAATCCATGGGTGAAAGGATTGGTTAATTGGTGAGTATGGTTGGAAGGAGGATTTGTCCGGCTGGGCACCTCCTAGATAAAGTAATCCCTACACTGAACGGGAAGTAGGTGTATTTGTTGATTGATGATGAAAGATGAAACAGGAGTGGACTAGCACCAGGCGCAGGATGCTTGACAGAGTCATACAGTCGACACTTGTGCTAGAGGGCTAGTGGTAGCCCAGACGAGTGACTTGACTATGTACAGGTGTACTATTACTTGCTCTTACATCATCATGCCTATACATTATAGTTAAGAGTGGATCTATAATGTGATGATCTCATACATATATCTTTGTTGCATTATGTATAACTGAGAGGCAGGTGTAATGGTGGAGATGCAGTTAGTTCTTGTTGTAGTTGAGTACTCACACCACCCCCTCCGTGTTTCAGGATTTGTTATTGCTACACCTAAGGAGATTCCAGAGTTTAACCATGAGTTCTAAGGGACCGGCTCATTCCAGTGCCGATCAAGATGATGGTTGAGGCATTACTGGGAGCGGTCATCGGAATCTGCCGAGATCAACGATTGAAATGTCTGAGTACAGAATGTGTCGGTAGGTCTATGCTGTGATCACCGCAGAGAGTCCGACGAGTGTCAACAGATCCCGACAGGATCCAAGACAACCACGTCTGTTGATTCTAGCCAGTGAAGCACTGGTGGAATTCGAACTCAGTGAGAACCTTGAGGATTGCAAGGTAGTAAATTTCAAAGTTGATGGAAGTGATCTCTGTTACCAGTCACCATGGCCTGTTTGTTATGCTTCCGGCCCGGCTGGGTCGTCATGGGACACCTTGTATATTATCATGCTTAAGTGGTGTGTACCTACAAAGGTTTACCTTAGTGAAGCCGAAACTTGGTCCAGTGACCTAAGACATTGATTTACTTATTGGTGTGAACACCGGAGTGACATGCTTGCTAAGGTAGGGATCTACCCCATTCCGAGGTGTTGAACATTGACAGTGTTGGTTAGGATGTGCCTGATACCCATCGATCAGGGTAGTTACTTGTGAATTTGTGAAGATCTATTATTCCAAGAGACATGGGAATAGGTGAAGTGTTGTGGTCACCTGTTAGACTTTGCAAGTGACATTGTGTTTATGTGGAATAGGTGAAGGGTGGTATTCACCTGTTAGACTTTGCAAGTGACATTGTGTTTATGTGGAGCGAACGCTTATGTTATAGGTGACTTATCAGTGTGTCAGTCACTTATGAGACAGAAGAGCATCCCGGCTCTTGAACTTTAGGGTACGGTGCTACACGTACTTGTCTGCAGTTGGGAGACAGCTAATATTCTAGAGTCGGCCCAGACTTCATCCGTAGAGTGTGACGGTGATATAGTACGACATCAAGGGAGGATCCTTGATCACCTGTGCAGTGTCGGTCAGGCAGTGGTACTACGCTTGATCATCCCGAGAGTTGGAACACTGAAGGAAGAGGGAAATTTAGAGAGGCATCAGACCTTGGAGTTCCTGTCCACTGGAGGTTCCTGAGTGAGTCGTAACCACGACAGGACGACCGCACGAACTATAGTCACAGTCTCTATGATGAAGAAGAATCATCTGTAGATCTGCTCATGTACATATTGTCTTATAGTCCAGCTTTCAGCCATCCTTCTCTGTGTTGCAGTTGACGTAGTTATGAATTAAATTTTGTTATGGTAGCTATGACTTTGTGCAGTGGTATGACTTGTGTTTTGTCCGAGCCCCCTTGGGGTAGGAAACCCTAGGTAGGGGAGGGGAGGTTCAACTGTCCCGGCTTGTGGGGGGCCTGGTAGATGTGAAATGCTAGTGAGGTGGTTGGAGCAAAGGCTGGGGATAGTATCTATAGTAGCAAACCAGTCCAAGCCCCGGCGGTATTGTTACAGAGGGGTATCATGAGTGCTTCTCTCCAGGCTTGTGGAACACTGCCTAAGGTCCAGCTGTTATTGAAGATCTGCAATAGCTTTGCTTTGGCCTCTGTTCTTAGGTTCCTGATCATTTCATTGGAGATACCATCAGCTCCTGGTGACTTTCTCATTTTCAGTTTTGATATGGCTAACTCCAGTTCGCTGATTGTGATGGGTGCCTCCAGAACCTCATGTACTATTTCCTTCTGTCCTGTATGTTGTCGTTTCTCTCGAATCTCTTGTTGTTTCTCTGGACTAATTTTGATATTGTTATCCTGTGCGAATTAGTCCGCAAAATGGTCAGCTGCTTGCTTTCTTGTTAAGATGTTTCCATCTTTATGTAGTGCAATTTTTGAGTTTCTCCCTGTGCCCTCATCATTAAGTTGTTTTATTAGCTTCCACAATTTCCTTGTGTCGCTTTCAAAGTTCAGAGACTCCATTTTCTCCTGCCAGCTTTTCCGTCTAGCCTGCAGCTTGGCCCTTTGAAATTTGGCTTTTGCATGCTGGAATTTATTGTGGTGCTCTTGGCTGGGTGTGGCCTCTGCTTGCTTTCTACACACTTCCACATCATTATGCAACTGTTCCAGTTCACTACTCCAGTAGGGTTTATATTGTTTTCGGGCTCCTCTTGGTACTGTTTCTCGCGCTGCCTGTAGTATGCATTTCCCAAACTCTTCAACTACTTTATTTATGTCTTTCTCAATGTTCAGGTTTCTAACCAGTATGCTGGTGCGATTCTTGTACATTTCCCAGTCTGCTTTCTTGTAGTTCCACCTCGAGAGGGTGCTGCTTTCACTTACAAGCTCATTTTCTACAGTTAGAAAGACTGGCCGATGGTCGCTGCCACCAAGTTGTTTCCCAACAATTCGTGTAATGTTCCACTCCAGGTCTGGTGAATGAAAAGCCAGGTCAGGTGTAGTTGTAGAGTGCCATGATCTCGAATAGAAAGTATGTGGGTCGGACGGCTTGTTAACCAAGATGAATCTATTCTCATCCTGCCAGTCTTCCAGTCTCTCTCCTCTCTGGTCCATGTGATCATATCCCCAACTCTGGGAGTGGCTGTTGAAGTCGCCACACACAATCATTTTGTCTGTTAATGGTAGTGTGTCCAGTGCCTGTGGGCGGTCACTTGGAGAGTAGTAATTGATCAGATGTAGGTCTGTATTACCTGTCTTAAGTTTAAGTGTCTGATACTCCGCCCCTTCCATGTAGACTTCGATTTGGGAAGCAATGATGTTATTTTTTACAAGGGTCAGTATCCCACCTTTTCGCCTATCCTTTCGGTTAGATCGGTAACACTGGTAGCCTCTGATTTTGAAGGTTATATTTTCGTTGAGGTGAGTTTGTTGCAAGCAACATATGCTTACTTGTTCTTGGTCCAAGATTTTTTCTAATTCTATTATTTTGTTGCTGACTCACTCCGCATTCCAGTGCATTATTTTAAGTCTTCGTTTAGTATGGCCAGTCATTCTATTCTCATGTCCCCTGGCTCCACAGGGCATCTGAGAAGGACCTCCAGTAGTTGTGGTTGGACCCTTTCGAGACATAGGGCCCGGCACTGCACCTGCCTGGGGGTCCAAAGCAGGGCGAGCACCATAAAATTTAGCAGTAGTCGACATATTCCATTTTGCGTGATTGCGTGGCATCCTGATTTCTGTGGTGCGCCTCTTGGCTGGTTGCCTCCGTCTTCAGCACTTTTCTTTGCTAGAGCAGACTGTGGTCTTACTCGAGTTTAGATGTGTACACACGCACACACGTGTCTGCACATGCATGTATGTGTATACACATCTAGAGCACACTGGTTATTTTCCGGCACCAGAAACTCGCCGTCGCCCCTTCTCCTGTTAGTTTAAACAGTTCCGCCACGTGAAGGCCAGGAGTTAAACTTTTGCTGCATAGGTTATGTATTCACGAGCCATTGGGGTATTTAAGCAATGTTGAGCGCTCACCCCAACACTGCGCCCCGGCTACATACAGCAACATTTGAAACTTGTTGATTTCCTGATCTAGGGATAATTTGCTATTTACCACTGATCCTAGATATGTAAAATGGTCTACCATCTCTAATTCGGCGTCGTCAATAAAGATTGATGGTACCCCATGTGCACCCTGTGACATAATCTGTGTCTTCTTTTTGCTAATTGTTAAACCAAATTCAGAACAAGCATTTGGGGAATGCAGATAGTAGACATTGTAATTCTTCCTCAGAGTGGGTGGTAACTGCAGCATCATCTGCAAAAAGCAACTCTCTGATAGGTACCCTCCTAAATTTGGTCTTGGCCTTCAATCTCTGAGCATTGTAGAGGCCGCCATCTGAGCGTGAGTGAATGTATATACCACCATCCTGATCACGAAGTATATTCCAAAGAGGGTGGGAGCTAGTAAACAACCTTGTTTAACTCCACCCTTGATTTCAAACTCTTCAGAAGTTGCACCATCAAACTTGATTACACCCTTCATGCCTGTGTGGAACGATTCCACAATGGACTGAAGAGTTGGTGGGCAGCCAATCTTCTTTAGTGCCTTGAACAGACCCTCACGACTGACTAAATCAAATGCCTTTTTGAGGTCGATGAAGGCAATAAACAGTGGTTGATTCTGTTCACGGCATTTGTTTTGCATTTGTCGCAATGAGAATGTCATATCAATGGTAGACCGGTTCTGTCGAAAGCCGCACTGTGATTCGGGGTAGACTTGATCTCCTAGGACTTGAAGTATCCCCCTCCACGGCAGCCAGATTTTCTTGCCTGCAATTTCTGTCTAATTGGATGCAAACTGAAAAGGAAGTACATAAATCTGTTGGTACTTGTCCCTACTCCTCGCCAAGTTCTAAGTCCTCGGGTGAACACACCTGCTGAAGAATGTCTTCGGTTTGACCCATCCACGACTTTTATCTTTTTCTTCTTCTTCTTCTATTCGTTCATCCGGAGTGTTGTTCTGATGTGATTGCGGTGTGCGTTAGGCACCCTTGGGTCGGAACCCTTAGGTCAACACATCCGGCTTCTGCGTGCATTTTTGACCAGGTTAGCATTCCTGGGAGACTCTCACGTTTGTGGTACCGTCCGCCTCCCAACTGGTCGAGTTGGAACGGTCGAAGACTTCGCAGTCATCCCTCAAAAGAAGGCAGGGACAGTCCATAGCATTTTCCGCCATCCTGGGTGGCTTCCATAATTGCAGAGCCGACACATAATGCTCTGGGACTGGGCTCACCGAGGGAATCGTCACGTCCTGCTCATAGCTGCTTTAATTCCTCACTTCAATATATTGGGTACCTCGTTAACCCCGGGCCGTTCCCGCACAAACCAGACAGGTCTGCAGACGGTATCCATTCAGCGAGTTTTCGACACGGACATGTGCTTGTCGTTGCGCCCGTCAGAGCTGGTCCAGGCATGCCAGACATTCGGAAAACTACCTAGTCAGAGCTGTTCCGAACACGAGCGGCAATCGGAAACTAGGCAGTCAGAGCTGTTCCTAGCACAAAAGACATTCGGACGAGACATTTCACTCGGACGTAATTGCGTAGTGTCATTTTTATTTTGCCGCCCGTAGGCTGGCACTTCCGGCTTCTGCTGGCATTTTTGATGAGGTTAGCCTTCCTCGGGTTTCGAGACTCTTATTTCGACTTCCACACAGCACGCTTTCGCTTCGGACTGCCACGTAATGGATTCGCAAGACAGGCGTTTCATTTCGTGTCAACGAGACAATTTTCCACCTTTGACTACACTCACTTCATGAGTATGGTTACAGACTATCTACGGGACGTGCGACCGAGGTGTTTTCCCACCTTTTGTACTCGCTCACGAGGTAGGCTACATGTGCTGCCGGCTCAGCACCTTACCTGCGTGCGTCTGTGGGCGAGTAAAGGTCAGGCTCTTTCATCCGGGGATACCTCATATCCCCCAGCTAAGAGCCATCGAACGAGTATCTGCGCCGAGCATGTAGCGTGCTCAGCACCTCACCTCAATTTTGATGTAGGTTTGTGTCGGTCAGGCTCTCACTTCCGAGAGTTTATGGCTTAGAGACGTTCAGCCATACACCTCGGATGGGAGCCTTAGGGGTTATGTCCGGACTGAGATTTTTGGGATCGTTTGCCTGATTTTGACTGCTATCCTCAGTCACCTGCAGAGCAGCAGGTTGTGTCTCTCTTAGTCTGGTCCCTATCCCACGAGCCGTCCGATATGTAGTTTTCATCCATCGGCAAGCACATGAGGTCGATGGGACACGCAAGCTCCCCCACCACGGCAAGGTGGAGACACATCGGGGGAGTTATCTTTTTAACCTGCTGCCGTTGCGGTACAAATAGTACAATGGTACATTCTTAATTTCACTATGAAGTAGAGATGTTGACATTGTTGACTCTGCGGTAGATACGTGCTCGGAAAATTTGTATTCTGTTACCCATGGTTGGAAAATCAAGATGGTAGTGCATCGGCCTGCATGCTGTATCTCTTGTACATCCAAGTATAATACGCAAAGCTTCGTTATGTATTCTGTCCATCCTTTCCATCTACGTATGGCTGAGAGACAGGATCGCCATCGCATACTCCAGAACACAAGGACCAGAACCTGGTATAGAAGACATAGATGGCGCTGCTCACAGTTTTCCGCCGCCATTACCCACATAACGGCCAAACCCCGCTTGGACTTTGTTGTTATCACCTGGTCTGTGTACTCAGTGTAAGCAAGGTGTCGATTAAATCATCTTCCCAGGTTGTCCATTGCCTGTCTGCATGCCTGGCGACATGTTTATGTTGAATGTTGGACTAAAACACACTCCCAATTTGGTAATTAACTGTTGAATACTTATTATTTTACAATTTTTAAAAATTTTTACTATTTAAGTATTTTTATTTAATAATCTCAACGAAGAGAGTCCGTTAATTCTAAGCGGAGTTATGAATATTTTTGTATCGTGATCTAAAACTAGGAAGCGTAAACGGATCTGAAGAAATGGGAGAGTTTTTATCGCGCGTTAGCCTTAATAAATTGGACTTTGAGAAATTCTGCCGTCTATTACTGTGGCTTGTTTATTTTTAAACGGACAACATGTTAGTTAGAGCAGTTCCAACTTCATCACAGCAATGGGCCAATGGGTCTTCCCCATTATGCTCCGTTCCTGTGCCAGTGAATATTACACAAAACGCTCCCCACTGCCCAATGTGAAAAGTGGAAAAGACAGGAGTCTCGACAAACAACAGCCCACACAGATACACTGTGCATAATGCCACCGCCAGAATGTCAACACAATAGACCCCCACGAATCACCCAGTTCATCTCTGATGGAATCGGCAGTCATTTTCCCACCTGGATGTTTCCTAGATGTTCACCCACACAGTCCATGAAAATACAGTTTATCATCGGTGGCAGTCAGCCGGAAGCCCAGCAGCCACGCATTTCTGCATAAGGCAAAAACCAGTCAACTCTGGGACCTGGCCATCCGCCATCGCTCCGAACATGCAGTCACGTTCCAAAAAACCTCTGGCAGATTCAAAAGCATTTGACACGAAACTCACAGCTCACAGTGTCGCGCCACGCACTCACTCAGTAGCAGGGCGACGAAACCATCAAGCCTCCTTAGTCGCCTCTTACGACATGCATGGTAGGCTGCAGTGTTGCTATTCTTTGCTTCCCTTATGGGCCCTGGCAACACGCGGGAGATATACGGACAACATAGTACCGTATATCATTGCGCCCGGGATGGCGAGGCCTAACTTGACACATTATCTATTTTTCGATAGGATGTGCCATGACCTAATTAATAATTAAAAATGGCCGCCAGTTGTTTATTATTCATTAAAAGTCTGTTGCATTGCTAACGAACCTGGCAAGATGTATATTTTATTGTGCGTTTTAGTAACAGGAAAGTAAATGTCACATTCCTCTTTCAATAAGATGTCGAGAGGATTGACTTCATTGCACTGGGTTTACCCATATTGGCTCGGTCTCTTTCCACAAGGCAGCTTGCCGAAAGCATCAAACAAAGCACGAAAGTCTCTGAGTCTCCGAGAAAAATGCACCCACCTTTAAGAATTTTCAATAGGATGTGCGGTGACCTAATTAACAGTTAAAAATAGCTGCCCATTTATATTAATTAAATATTAAATGTCATGTGAAATGTTCGTCGTTAGTGAAAGAACAATTAATGAAACTACTCACATTGTCTCAATGTACCTACTGCATTGCGACAGCTTTGTTTTGTTGATTAAATATCATGCATTAATGTATGTAAATAAGATTGTAACTGCTGCATAGATTAAGCAGCAGTTAATTAATTATTAAAATATTAAATAATAAAATATTAATTTATTCAATATTCACTAATAATTGATTTCTACTTCTGCTCTATAATTACACTGTTCTGTATCTAAAAGTGAGCAATTAATAATTAAGTACTAACATAAAAAAAAAACAATTACTTATTTCCCAGTATTTTATTTAAATTTAAATAATTATGTACTGGTGCGCTGCTAAGATAAAAAAAAAAGTACTCCTTACAGGTTTACAGACAGGTCTGAAAACTGGCTTTCAAAATTATTTTCAGTCATGTCAGAGGGTGACAAATTATACAAGTACACAGATAAGTTACTGCAACAAATGAAACTTGTATTCTGTTTAACTTTAGTAGTTAAATTGCCAGTTCTAATTATAAAATCAAAAGGAGTCCGCTCTGCTATACTATGCAGTGCTAATGGCATGGATCCACCATTTTGAATTTTGGGATATCGTTATATCATTGTTATGCTAAAATGTTTTGTTTATTTTCTGAAAAAAAGTAAGAAACAAGTAATAGTTGAATATCTTCAAATATTTGTAAAATTGCATGGAGAATTCAAAAGTGCAATAAAAAGTCTACTTTTATTTATGATGCATGAGTTATATGAAACATTAACCCTACCAGACTGCTGTACCGATGTTCGGAAATTTCTGAATCTGCCGCTATACCGCTGTCCCTAATTTTTGGCATTTTGCCTATTTCATGATAAATGTGCTTCACAAACTAAAAATAACCAACCAATCGTGGTCAAAACTCATGTTTAGCCATTGCAAATGTCTGCCCCCATAGGTTTGAATTGACTTTGTGTGGATTAAGCGAAAAATTTATGAAAATTCACAATGAAACGAGCGGTTGATGAACCAAGCACTTCAACAATAAAGCGAAGTAGGTCTAGGCTTTTCACAGTCTAATAGGTGATCGATACTTTGGTTTATTCAGACTGGATTGACATACAAAGGTGGAATATCGGCGCTAGATGAAAGGTAGACCTATTTTCTACAATGTCTCCAAGTTACATCTTATTCTAACAACTTGTTTGCATGTAACTAACATTTTTTTTACATCATGTTGGTTTTTTCTCTTTAATGCTCAGGAGCTCAGGTATAGGGGACAGTTAGGGTTAGGGCCTCAGGTCTGGCAGGGTTAACTTACCAGGAATCAAATAACCAAAATAACTCCACGGAGAAATAACTTGTAGAGACAAATGCTTGCAGTCTAGCAGACAGGTCATTTCTGCAATTATTAGAGTTGTTTCCCGCAAAGTTTGACCCATTATGTCTGAATACATCCAATCAGAAGCAAGCATGGGTACCTCCAGGCATAGAACTGGATTTAGCAAGAAATGTTATGCTAATTAGGTCATACCGTACCCCACCTATATCACGATATGCCGACAATTGACATTGCTATATTTTTTGCTGTTGTGATCTTTTGGCAAGTTTACATTCAGTAGTTTGCCATTGCTTTCTGAACGACCGTCACCCATACCAATTCGTAACAAAACCAACAGAGTGTGGCCTGCTGCCAAATCGTGCACAGCTGCGAACTCGGGTATGTAGGATCATGAACTGGGTCTGTAACCCTATCAGCTGTGTTTCCAACTTGGGTATGTAGGATCATGAACTGGGTCTGTAACCCTATCGCCACGGAACTGGCAAATATTTTACTACATCATTCATTTATGAAAATATTGTTTAATGATATTGAATATCCTCACGCTTAATAAATTATTAACTTATTGACTTATCTTATACTTACTATCTCACCAACTTTCCCATTTTTAAGAATGACTGACAGGAACCATCAAATGGATTTGCTTAAATGAAAATGAAAATGCAACCAGGTAGTAATCAATATCAATATTATGATTACAATTTGAATATAGATTACTATTTGCTTGTGAATGAACTGCGTCCATCAGCAGCACAATTATCCCAATTAACATTACTATACAATGCTACTGAGTTGGTCGACTTTTGGTCAAAGAATGTGGAAATCCATGAGCATAGACCTAGATAGGTTAAGGAAGCCTTTTGTGGCAGGGCTCAAATGCCTGTGGCCTGAATGATATTTTTTTAAACGATACTTAGGAAATACCTCTTTAGATTATTTCACAATCTTCCCCTTCTCCCTGTATCCCCACATCGGGGCATGAGCCTTTTTCGGTTAACTCCAACAATCTTTTGTTACCTATACAGCCACCTATGTCTTCCTGATATTAATTTATTTGGTTGTTTCGGGATTTGAAATTCAAATACTGAGCACAACCCACCACGGGCAATGCTGATCGCATTCTGGTATGAACCTAAGGCCCATCCACGTCAGTATATGATCTTCTTCTTCTTTCGTTTGCTTGAAATATGTCTATATCTGCAATGTCGTCTCCTGCATGAATTGAACTGTTTTTTTTTCAGTTCACACAGTGGTCCATAGAGTTTATCTTCCACTGTCATCTCTCTAGGCCAGAAGGTTTGCCTAGATATGTTATATTTTGGGCAGTCTTGGAGTATGTGCTCCGCTGTCTGCGACGCCAATCCACATGTGCACATGGCTGTTTCACCAATCTTGAATTTTGTATACATGTGGTTGCGTAATCTATTGTGTTCTGTTCTGAGGCGCAGAATAATGACTTGTTCTGGTCTGTCCATAATGTGGTAGTCATCTTGAGCAGGTTTTGGTGGCTTTCTGACTGATTTGATCATTCTTTTCTTTTGGTGGTATGTAACGGGCACATCAGGCTGTTCTTCTTTGGCTCCTTCCTTAGCCAATTGATCAGCTCTGTCGTTTCCGGGTACTCCACAGTGGGATGGTATCCACTGTATGGTGACTTTATGCTGACTGCTAAGTTCAGAAAGTAGTGTCCTTAGTACTGGCAATTTCCTAGAGAGGAACACCTCGAGTACTGATTTTGCATCTGTTAGTAGCACCACAGGTTGTGTACCATTGCTGTTATTTAGTAATTTCTCTGTTGCTATCTTGATTGCCTCAATTTCGGCATCATAGTTATGGCAGTACTTTCCTGTCGGTATTCTGGCTGTGTCCCTAGTATTATTTGGGTATTCTATGTACACTCCCGCTCCTACATTTCGAACAGCATTTTGTGCTGACCCATCTGTGTAGACTCGGATCCAGAGGTCCTGTGGGTATTCTTCATCAAGGAAGCTGAGAGTGGCTGTTCTGAGCTGCACACTGTTCTGTTCTTCCTTGTCAAATATTCCTCTCACTTTTGTCTGGATTTGTAATGATAGTCTATGCTCATCTTTCCATGGAGTTCGCTCTGGAATAGTTGTTAGGGGGATACCAACTGTGGGCATATCAGTGGTTTCTCTGCAGAGTCGTTTGGCCTGGTGGATAAAACTACTTCTTTTCAACCGCCCCATAGCTAGGTTTTCAAATCTGTTCTTCATAGAGTGGCCTGGCAAGCTGAGGAACTTTTCTGCTTGTATTAGCGTTTTCGTATCTCTGCGCTCACTCAGTGCCTGTGTCCTCCCCATCTTCTCCATTTCCACTATAGGGGTTGATCTCATCCCTCCTGTGGTGACTCTAAGTGCTTGATTTTGCACCTTGTCCAGCTTTTGTAGTGTGGTTTTTGATGCTGAACACCACGCAGTTGACCCATATTCCAGGTGTGGTCGTATGCTCTGTTGGTAAACTTTGCTAAGTATTTTCGTACTGGCTCCCCATGTGGTTCGACTTAGCTTTCTCAGGATGGCTATTTTCCTTCTGGCTTTTGCTACTGCTTTGTTGATGTGCTTTCTCCATGTCAGCCTGCCATCAAATGTTACTCCAAGGTATGTTGGTTCTTTATCTTCTCTTAGGGGTGTTCCATTTATCTGGATGATCCCTGCCTTTTGTTTTGGAGAGAGGGTAAATAGGGTGGTGCTGCACTTGTCAGTGTTTAATGTTGACACACCATCTATTTGCCCATGCAGCAAATGTATCTACAGCTCTTTGTAGCAATCTGGTAGCCATTAATGCATATTCATTTGTGCTCCATAGAACCAGGTCATCGGCGTACATTGCCGCTTTAATTCCATGCGGTAGGTGAGCAACAAGATCATTGATGAAGATTAGAAAAAGTGTTGGGGACAAGACTCCGCCCTGGGGGACACTGTGACGCAGTAGTGCTTTCTTGCTCTTGAGTCCGTCTATCTGTACTTGGGCTCTTCTGTTGTGCAAGTATGCTTTCACCCATTTGTACATTCTTCCATTGACTTTGCAGTTTCTCAGTTTCTTCATCAGACCTTCTTTCCAGACTTTGTCAAAGACTTTCTTCAGATCTATCCATGCCGCAAGCACCAGCTTCTTCTCTTGGAATGCATCCTCAATTTCTTGAGAGAGGTAGGTTGTCTGATCTTCCATTGAGTAGCACTGCCTAAAGCCAGCCTGCTGTGGCACAAGGATGTTTTTACTTTCAATGTACCACTGCAGTCTGTGATTGATGATGCACTCCAGTGTTTTGCAGAGACAGCTGGTGAGGCTAATTGGTCTGTAGCTAGAGGAAATGGAACCATCTTTCCCTGATTTTAGGAGGGGTATCATGATTGCTTCTCTCCAGGCTTGTGGAACACTGCCTAAGGTCCAGCTGTTATTGAAGATCTGCAACAGCTTTGTTTTGGCCTCTGTTCCTAGGTTCCTGATAATTTCATTGGAGATACCATCATCTCCTGGTGACTTTCTCATTTTCAGTTTTGATATGGCTAGCTCCAGTTCGCTGATTGTGATGGGTGCCTCCAGAACCTCATGTACTACTTCCTTCTGTCCTGTATGTTGTCGTTTCTCTCGAATCTCTTGTTGTTTCTCTGGACTAATTTTGATATTGTTATCTTGTGCGAATGACTCCGCAAAATGGTCAGCTGCTTGCTTTCTTGTTAAGATTTTTCCATCCTTATGTAGCGCAATTTTTGAGTTTGTCCCTGTGCCCTCGTCATTAAGCTGTTTTATTAGCTTCCACAATTTCCTTGTGTCTCTTTCAAAGTTCAGAGACTCCGTTTTCTCCTGCCAGCTTTTCCGTCTAGCCTGCAGCTTGGCCCTTTGAAATTTGGCTTTTGCATGCTGGAATTTATTGTGGTGCTCTTGGCTGGGTGTGGCCTCTGCTTGCTTTCTACACTCTTCCACATCAGTATGCAACTCTTCCAGTTCACTACTCCAGTAGGGTTTATATTGTTTACGGGCTCCTCTTGGTACTGTTTCTCGTGCTGCCTGTAGTATGAATTTCCCAAACTCTTCAACTACTTTATTTATGTCTTTCTCAGTGTTCAGGTTTCTAACCAGTATGCTGATGCGATGCTTGTACATTGCCCAGTCTGCTTTCTTGTAGTTCCACCTCGAGAGGGTGCTGCTTTCACTTACAAGCTCATTTTCTACGGTTAGAAAGACTGGCCGATGGTCACTGCCACCAAGTTGTTTCCCAACAATTCATGTAATGTTCCACTCCAGGTCTGGTGAATGAAAAGCCAGGTCAGGTGTATTTGTAGAGTGCCATGATCTCGAGTAGAAAGTATGTGGGTCGGACGGCTTGTTAATCAAGATGAATCTATTCTCATCCTGCCAGTCTTCAAGTCTCTCTCCTCTCTGGTCCATGTGATCATAGCCCCAGCTCTGCGAGTGGCTGTTGAAATCGCCACACACAATCATTTTTTCTTTTAGTGGTAGTGTGTCCAGTGCCTGTGGGCGGTCACTTGGACAGTAGTAATTGATCAGATGTAGATCTGTATTACCTGTCTTAAGTTTAAGTGTCTGATACTCAGCCCCTTCCATGTAGACTTCGATTTGGGAAGCCATGATGTTATTTCTTACAAGAGTCAGTATCCCACCTTTTCGCCTGTCCTTTTGGTCAGATCGGTAACACTGGTAGCCTCTGATTTTGAAGGCTATATTTTCATTGAGGTGAGATTCTTGCAAGCAACATATGCTTACTTTTTCTTGGTCCAAGATTTTTTCTAATTCTATTTTTTTGTTGCTGACTCCCTCCGCATTCCAGTGCATTATTTTAAGTCTTCGTTTAGTATGGCCAGTCGTCCTATTCTCATGTCCCCTGGCTCCACAGGACATCTGAGAAGGACCTCCAGTAGTTGGGGTTGGACCCTTTCGAGACATAGGGCCCGGCACTGCACCTGCCTGGGGGTCCAAAGCAGGGCGAGCACCATAACAATTAGCAGTAGTCGACATATTCCATTTTGCGTGATTGCATGGCATCCTGATTTCTGTGGTGCGCCTCCTGGCTGGTTGCCTCCATCTTCAGCTCCTTTCTTTGCTAGAGCAGACTGTGGTCTCACTCGAGTGTAGATGTGTACGCGCGCACACACCTGTCTGCTCATGCATGTACGTGCATACACATCTAGAGCATGCTGGTTATTTTTCGGCGCCAGAGACTCGCCGTCGCCCCTTCTCCTGTTAGTTTAAACGGGCCCGCCACGTGAAGGCCAGGAGTTGGACTTTTGCTGCATAGGTTATGTATTCACGAGCCATTGGGGTATTTAAGCAATGTTGGGCGCTCACCCCAACCCCGCGCCTCTGCTACATACAGCAACATTTGGAACCCGTCAGTATATGATATTAATTTATGTTTCTAATTCTCTTCTCCTTGTGTTTTTAGGTCTTCCTATATTTCATTTACCTGTGAATTCCAGACAAAGACTTTTCTAGTGATACAATTATCAGGTTTTCTCAATGTATGCCATATCCAGTGCCGGAAACTTTCTCTAGCTTCTTGATACACTACAGTAGCATTTGTTTAGTCTTGCCATGAGCTCCACATTTGTAATTCTGTCATTTTAGTCCTTTTATTTTGCCTAGTCAACAATTAATGAATGTTTGTAGTTTATTACCAATAATATTAGTAGCCATGTTAAGTCATTTTCCTTGTTTCTGATCCACACAGTGGTACAGATTTAATGTCATAATTGAATATTCTATTTAATTTCTTTTGATTTCCACAAATATCCTGTTGCTATCAAAGCTCCTCTTGTCTTAGCATTCTTCTTTTAATATCTGTATATGTTCACCCATCTGTGTCTACATTGCTACCTAAATAGGTGTATAATTCTGTTTCAATATCTGTATATGCTCATCCATCTGTGTTTACATTGCTACCTAAATAGGTGTATAATTCTGCCTCAATATCTGTATATGCTCACCCATCTGTGGCTACATTGCTACCCAAATAGGTTTATAATTATGCCTCAATATCTATGACTTTCCCTATGAATTTTGCGACCTACTTGTTGCGACTTATCTATTGTGTTTAGCTAAATCTTGCATCTCATTTCAATGTGTGAGACAAGAAGGCAATGTCATCAACAAAGTCCAGATCATTGAGCTTCAGTGCACAAGCAGACAATATTGGGACCAAATTTGCCTAACTGTCAAATGTAGGCAAGCTCACAACTTTCATGTTAGAAGCTCACACAGTAGAATTCTTGCACATAAGCAACAGTTTACAAGGAATATTTGTGACCAGATTTCTTGTTTTTCTCTCCAATTGAAGACTCGTTATTGGATGTAAGGAAGGGGGGAAAAAGATACAACAAGAATGACTGCTGTTATAAGTATTACATTAACTTTGTTTGTATGATGTGTGAGACAAGTAATACATATTTTTCCCAAAGCTGTCATGTATTGTTATGTTATTTTTGTCATTACAAACCAATATCATTACACTGTGATTGATTGCCAAACTCAAGTCCTTTAAAGGGAACTTGATGAATAACATATTAGAAATAAATTAATTTCTGACTTCCATGGTGCTGACTTCATCTGGCAGAGGACTGACGAGAACAAGGGCAAAGCCCTCTTCGAATGCTGTCTAGAGCAGAGCAATCAGACAGACATGGGAGGCCGAAATCTTGCCAAGGAGGTCACCTCAGACAGGCATAAGACCCAGAACATTTTGGATGAAGACACAGTGACAGTGAAAGAAATCAAGGCTGTGCTTCGACGATAAAAAAACAGCGCTCCAGGGCCAGATGGCATAAGATATGACGACATCAATAGGCATACCGACAATGAGCTAGAAAAACTAGCAGACATGTACAACAACAGTATAGGGAGTGCTAGCATCAAGGAGGAGTGGTTACACAGCTATCTGATTCCCTTGCCAAAGCCTGGCAAAGACCACACACAAATTCAGGGATATCGAGTAATAACCATGCAGAATACAATAGGTAAACTGCTGGAGAAGTTAATTGCCAGGAAAATATCAAGCCAGCTAGAGAAGCGAGGTATTTTCTCACCCACCCTTAGAGGTTCCATCCCAAAAGAGAAACCTGGACCAATGCAGCAGTTTTTGCCCATGGTGTTTATGAAGGTTTCCACAGGCATTGAAACCTTTGCTGCAGTGATTGATCTGGAGGACACGTACAACAGAGTACCATTGGATTTTCTTGAACTCAAAATAAGTCCGTTCCTCCTTAGTTGGATTGCTGCAGCCCTCTTCCAACAGAAAGTAGTTTTTAGATGTGGCAGTTGGACGTCGGAACCAACAACAATATATCCTGGCCTACCACAGGAATCACCTTTATCTCTGGTGCTTTTCAACGTCTACACTGAGAGTCACCAGCAAGCAGATCACTGGACCGGGGAGGACATTGTCATATGCTGACGATGTTTTTAGTGTATCGACAGGGTAAGGATAGAGATCAGGTTGCTGTGGAACTGCAAACAGAACTCAAACGCATAAGTACTTGGTGTGCTGAAGCTGGGGCAATGGTCAACCCAACAAAGGCAACAGTGACATGGTTCTCTTTGAATAATAATATTGTCAATGCCAACACATCTGTGTTCAGAGACTGAGGAAAGAACGCAGGCAATGAATTACCTTGGGATTCGTTTTGATCAAAGCCTTGCTTATAATGAGCACATAGACCAGGTGATAACAAAGGCCAAGCAGGGTTTGGCTGCGATGTGGTTGATGGCGGTAGCAAACTATGAGCAGCGCCATCTGTGCCTCCTATACGAGGGTCTGGTCATGTCTGTTTTTGAGTATGCTATGGCGATCCTGACTGTCAGCCATAAGCAGATAGAAAGGATGGAAAGGATACAAAACGAAGCTATGCGCATTATTCTTGGATGTACAAGAGATACAGCATGCAGGGCAATGCGCTACCTTCATGATTTTCCAACCATTGAAGACAGACTACAAATTTGCAGAGCACGTGCCTACCTCAGAGTCAATGCAAACACAACATCCACTGCATAGTTAAATTAGGAAGGTGAAGGGCAGCAGGTTAAAAAGAGGAAGGTCGTGGATGGGTGAAGCGGAAGACATTTTTCAACAGGTGTGTTCACTGGGGGACTTAGAACCTGACGAGGAGTGGGTACAAGTGCCAACAGATTTCTGTACGTCCTTTTTAGTTTGCATCCAACTAGACAGAAAATGCAGATGAGAAAATCCGGCTGCTGTGGAGGCAGAAGTACAAGCATTGATTTTCGAGAATACGTTAGACGGTGATGCTGTCATTTACACAGATGGGTTGGTCGTCCGACATGTGAGAAGCTCATGGGCCTTTACGGCGCGGGCCGGAAGTAGAATTGTAGGAGGACTCTGGTGCTTTTGTTGAGACCACAAGTAGCCTGATTATGAAAGTCATGGCAGTAAGTAAAGCATTAACATGGCTCGAGACAGACATTAACTAGGGCATGTGTCCTTAGCGACTCAATGAGCATGATCAAGAGGATAGAGACGGGGTGGATCCAAAGAGAATGGTCGCTGTCTCTGGAGCGGTCTCTGCTGACAAAGATTAGTTTCATCTTCGTGCCAGGGCATGTGGGAGTACAAGGTAATGAGCGGGCTAACAAGCTCGCAGGTATGGCTAATGTAGAGGGCGGACGCACCATGGACCAGGCTGACATTCTGAATGTGCTACAAGAAGTAAGACTTGCAAGAACCTAGTGACTGTGAATCTACATCCACATTCATACTGCGAGAACAGCAAATTAAAAGAGGTCTGGCCAAACAAGAACACTACGCAGGAAGCCAAAGAAGATTGATAAACCAACACAGAACCGGTGTCGTTAGCTGCTACACGCTGCGGGATTTCCTGAGGAGGGGTTCCGAGCACCTATGGACTGAATGGTTCGATGTGCAATGAGAATGATCTGTCGATTAGTTAACTAACTGTATCAGAAATTATGTCTTGAAGTAATCATAAATCATTTGATATCATTAATCATGATTTGATATTATCTTGAAAAACATCAATTTCATCTATATAGTTTATTGTTGAATACATATGTAACTTACAAATCCTTTCAGATTGAAAGATGGAGAGTAAACTACCATCAAATGTCAAGGTAGAACAGCCTATTTAGGTCAAGGTAAGATTAAGTGCAATATATCGTAACAGTTAGTTGAATATCCTTTACAGGATGTTGCCGTCAACCCCAGCATTTACTGGCTGTTTTTGATTTACTAGATAATTTTACATTGAGTAGTTTGCCTTTGCTTTCTGAATGGCCAAAGTCTTATACCATCGAAATTAACACAATAGCAGAATATAAATCTACTCAGACACTGGGAAAATTAAGGTCATAGGTGTAACCAAGTATCCACTGGGACCAGTACACACCCTGTGGTGCTATTGACAAATGCAAAATCAGTACTCAAGGCACTCCTGTCTTAGATATGGAGGAAACCTGTGCAATATCTGCAATGAATATTTTTATATTGTTACGGAATGATGCTAGACACTTGTAATTTTTGTATGTACGACATGTCAACCCCTCCCCGGGAAGGTTAACCCAGTCAACAAATGCCTGCAGAAGTCGGATGTGTCGGCCTAACGGTGCAAAAATGCAGCTCTGCTGTAAACAGGCACAGCGCAATCACATCTGAAAAAAAACTCCGGATGAACGCAGAAGAAGAAGATATCGACCCCTAATCACCCTATGTGAGTCATGAATAAAGGAACTATGAAATCTGAAGCTGAGGAGCAGCCTTACTTTATATCTACGTTCCTGAGAAGTTGACATTTTTGCATTCACATGTTTGTGTTACGTTTTAGGACAACCAATCGTGACCACTTGATCCTTGACAATGGGATTTGTCTTGAAGTACCACTATTCGGCCGCCATAGACTCCTCTGTGGCGGTAGGCCATATTCTTTGACGACACTGCCAAAACTCCAAGACTGCCCAAGGTACAATATATCTAGGCAAACTTTTTGGCCTAGAGAGACGACAGTGGAAGATAAACTCTGTGGACCACTGAGTGAACTAAAAACGACAGTTAAATTCATAGAAGAGACAACATTGCAGTTATAGACGTATTTCAAGCAAACGAAAGAAGAACACCAGGATCAGTGCACAACTCTGCAACTGAGCCGAGCAGGGAACTCTCTTGTCCTGACAGTTTAAAATTGCTGTCAAAAGCAGAGGTAAAAGACCCTTGTGTGAATATGGAAGTCAAGGGGAAAGCATCACATTATCTTCCCAAGACTACGAATTTAGAGAGATGAGTCTGAGATCAACATTAATAGCTATCTTAGGACACACCTTCATCTCGTACAGACTGTCGTGAGGCACAAGTGACACCAAACCATCATCAAGCTACTGATGGCAGTACCAAAACAAGTATCATGTGCAACAAGTGTATCACACACCAGACTTTCTATCTCTCAATTACATGCACGTGTGCGTGCGCGCGCACACACACACATTTACAACAGTGGATACATACCTAGTGTCAGTGGATACATACCTAGTGATATTCTGAAGTCATATTTATAGCTCTGCTGAAAAGACCAGGAGATATTTAATATCAAGAATTTTGTACACTCATAAGCCATGTAACCAAACATCTACTCAGAATTATGAGAACAAGGATGAAATTAAAGATGGAAACTGGTGAAGAACAGCATGGATATGTCACAGGAAAAGTTAAAAATAATGCACATACTCATTACAGACACTAATATGTTGATACACAGAAAGATAAACATGTGCTGTATTGATTATACCAAGGCATTTGATAAAGTGAAGTGTGATGAAATGATCAAAGCATTGGAAAATATTAATAATAATGAGAAAGAAACCGACACAGTTGCCACAGAAGAACTAGAACCAGACATACCTAAAGAAGAAATTATAGAAGCCGCTAGATCAGTCCCTTTGAACAAATCACCAGGACAAGTTGAAATACCAATTGAACTAATTAAAGCAGCAAGAGACGTAGGAATAGCATGGCCACATAGACTATTAAACCATGTTTGGGTAGAAAAACAGATACCACGAGACTGGGGAAATACCATAATTATCCCAATTTGGAAAAACAAAGGCAGCAAAAGAGACTGCACACTATACAGTGACATTTCCTTTTTGAGCCATACTGGGAAAATATTTTGCAAAATTCTTGAGAAAAGATTACAAACTACTATAGAATCCCAGCTAACCAAAACGCAACTTAGATTTAGGAAAAACAAAGGATGCACAGATGCCATTTTCACTCTTAGATAACTTATAGAAAAATCAATTGAATTTAATGAAACACTATACTTAGCCTTTGTCGACTAAGAAAAGGCATTTGATAGAGTAGATAGAAACAAGCTGTGGGAAATCCTTAAACAATATGGAGTGAGTACACATCTAACAAACCTATGTAGAAGCTTATACAACAACAGTGAATGCATAGTGAGAGCAACTAGAGGACACTCAGAACCCTTCACCATAAGATCCGGAGTACGACAACCATAAATACCATAATTATCCCAATTTGGAAAAACAAAGGCAGCAAAAGAGACTGCACACTATACAGTGACATTTCCTTTTTGAGCCATACTGGGAAAATATTTTGCAAAATTCTTGAGAAAAGATTACAAACTACTATAGAATCCCAGCTAACCAAAACGCAACTTAGATTTAGGAAAAACAAAGGATGCACAGATGCCATTTTCACTCTTAGATAACTTATAGAAAAATCAATTGAATTTAATGAAACACTATACTTAGCCTTTGTCGACTAAGAAAAGGCATTTGATAGAGTAGATAGAAACAAGCTGTGGGAAATCCTTAAACAATATGGAGTGAGTACACATCTAACAAACCTATGTAGAAGCTTATACAACAACAGTGAATGCATAGTGAGAGCAACTAGAGGACACTCAGAACCCTTCACCATAAGATCCGGAGTACGACAACCATAAATACCATAATTATCCCAATTTGGAAAAACAAAGGCAGCAAAAGAGACTGCACACTATACAGTGACATTTCCTTTTTGAGCCATACTGGGAAAATATTTTGCAAAATTCTTGAGAAAAGATTACAAACTACTATAGAATCCCAGCTAAGCAAAACGCAACTTAGATTTAGGAAAAACAAAGGATGCACAGATGCCATTTTCACTCTTAGATAACTTATAGAAAAATCAATTGAATTTAATGAAACACTATACTTAGCCTTTGTCGACTAAGAAAAGGCATTTGATAGAGTAGATAGAAACAAGCTGTGGGAAATCCTTAAACAATATGGAGTGAGTACACATCTAACAAACCTATGTAGAAGCTTATACAACAACAGTGAATGCATAGTGAGAGCAACTAGAGGACACTCAGAACCCTTCACCATAAGATCCGGAGTACGACAAGGTTGTGCCCCTCTCTTGTTCATAACCTATATAGACAACATGTGTAAAGAAACCAGCCAAACAGAGACCGCAAGAACACTGCATGATGAGAACACATAAGAAGAACCATCTGCAAATTACACTATTAGAGAACACCTGTTTGTGGATGACCAAGCACTAATAGCAAAATCAGACGATGAATTACAAGACCACATGAATAGTCTAAACGAAATGTGATCGGAACATAACATGAAAATTAGCACAAGTAAAACAGAGCTAATGACTATAATTAAAGAAGAAAAAAACAACAATTCACCTAAATGAACATCCCCTGAAACAAGTAAAGAGTTTCGAGTACCTAGGAAGGATAGTCGTTAGTCGCAGTTCCAACATCACAGCAAAGGGTCGTCCCCATTATGCTCCATTTCCATGCCAGTGAATATCCCATAAAATGTTCCTCACTGTCCCATGTGAAAAGTAGAAAAGACAGGAGTCTTGACAAATAACGGCCGCTCAGGCACACTGCAAAATACCACAGCCAGAATGTCACCACAAAAGTCCTCTACGAACAGTACAGTTCATCCTTGATGGAATTGGCAGTCACTTTCCCAACCAGATGTCCACCTACAAAATCTCGATATTTCTAGATGTTGTTCCATTTCTAGATGTTTTCTAGCCAGCTACGCCATTTTTTTCTCTGAAATGTAGATCACGCAACAAAACAACCTCGAAAAGATGTAAAGAAACATTTCACTGAACATAATGCCGTCGCCAGAATGCCAACACAAAGGTCCTCCTCGAAAACAGTTTATCATAGATGGAAACGGCAGTCACTAGCAAAACCCTGCTGGCCCGCATGGCCAAGAACGCATGTTCTTAAACACCCAGTGTGCTGATGCTGAGGTAAGCAGTTCAACCCCTACACCGGAAAGCTGGACTAAAATGTTGACCTGTCGTCCTTGACTTGGGGATGTTAATTACAAGTACCTCTGAAGTCAGAGTGGGTTCGCCTGATGGCGAGGGACACTGTTAATAGGAAAAGCTAACCCATACACAAAATTCAGTCCATCACTGTTCGAAGCGAGCGAGTACAAACAAAAAACAACTAGCAAAACCAGCAGACACACATTTCTGAAGACAAGAAAACCAGTCGCTTCTGTGACACACCAGCAGCCACACATTTCTGAAGACAAGAAAACCGGTCGCTTCTGCGACACACCAGCTGCCATACATGCAGATATTTCTGGATGTTGTTGTTGCATTTCTAGATATTATCTAGCGAGCTACGCCATTCTGAGCATGCAGATCACACCACAACACCTCGGACAGATGCAAAAAACATTTTGCTGTACATAATGCCGTCTCCAGAATGCCAAAACAACAGTCCTCCACAAAAGCACCTCATGGTGTGTTGATGCCGGTGCCCTTATCAACCCTGCAAAGGCATCGGTTATATGGTTCTCTCTAAACAACCATATTGTGAACACAGACCTGCCGGCAGTAAGAATGAATGGGAGCATTTTGAGTAGAACCCAGTCAATGACATATTTTTGCGTGAGGCTTGATCGTAGCTTGTCTTTCAGAGATCGTGTCGATTACGTCATATCGAAAGCTCAAAAAGGTTTGTCAGCAAGGAGAGTCATGGCGACTGCCAATATCGAGCAAAGACTGCTAGTACTTGTTCCAAGGACTGGTACTTTCACCCATCGAGTATTCCCTGGCCATCCTCACTGTCAGCCCTACATAGATTCAGAAGACTTGAAAAAGTACAAAACGAAGCCATGCGCATCATTTTGGGCTGCACGAGAGACACCAGCTGTGTAGCAATGAGATACCTATTTGACATCCCGACAATGAAACACAGGATCAAGATCTGGAGAGCTTGTGCATACTTAAAAATAAGTGCAGATGAGCAGCACCCTCTGCATAACGCTATGTTCAGAGAAAAGGGCGACAGGCTAAAGAGGGTCAAAACATGAATGGGTCGGGCGAAAGATGTCGTCAGACAGGTCTGCAGTCTTACCAGTATAAATCCCGGCAAGGAATAGGTGCCGGTGCCTCCAGCTTTTAAGTGCACTTTCTCCTGCATTATCACACTCGACAGACGGTGCAGAGGGCAGAACCCTGCCGCTGTCAATGCAGAGGTTAACACACTCATCTATGAACACTCAGACAGCCCCGAAGTGCTCATCTATACAGATGGATCTGTTGTGAAGCAGCAGAGAAGTACGTGGGCATTTACAGCCCGTTCAGTGGGCCGAACCGTTCAAGAATCCAGTGATGCCCACTCTATGACCACAAGCAGCATAACGATGGAGGTGATGGCAGTTACACAGGCTTTCATATGGCTGGAATCACAGCATTATACCAACGTGTGTGTACTAAGTGACTCAATGAGCATGATTCAGAAGGTCGAAGCTGGATCTGTACGTAGACAGTGGACTGAGTCGCTGCGGAAGTCTGTTGTCCGTAAAGTCACCTTCATCTTTGTCCTGGGACATGCAGGAGTCGAGGGAAATGAACGAGCTGATAAACTGGCTGGCTCTGCACTCCCTGCGGATGACCATCCCATGGATCGTGCAGATGTTATTAACGCCCTTAAAGATATGTCGAAAACGGAGGACTTTGATGTCAATGAATCCACATCGCTGTCCAGGATGAAAGACTTGGGAGTAAGAATTGGCACGGCCAGACGTGAGAGGTACATCGGGAAAACGAGGTGCCTCGTCAACCAACACAGAACTGGCACTATTAGCCACCGGACGCTGATGCAAATGCTGGGTGAGGATCTGAGCATCTGTGGACCTGTCCGGAGTGCAGTGAAGATACCCCAACTGATAACTGATAGGGTGTTGGGTTTTATTTGAGAGTGAGAACACTGTGCATGTTGTTTTCTCCTCACATTATATACAACTGTAAGAAGGAGACAAACATCATTCTTTGGTCATGTAGTGAGAAGAGGGGCATTGGAAAACACTGTGATGATTGCATGCTGGATGGACTGAGACAGTGGCATGGTGGGATATCATCAGCAGATTTGATTCTGAGCACCAGGGACCGAGATCTGTGGAGAGATATGAATGTCTACACCAGCCGGCAAGGCACATGATAATGATGAATGTACGTATCAAGAAGAGATAAGATCAGAAATGAAGAAATCAGGACTAAAGTGGGGGTTAAATCAACACTAGATTTTATTAGAAAGCAGCAAGTCAAATGGTTTGGCCATGCAAGTAGGTTACCAGTCAATAGCATACCATAACAAGCAATGATGTACAGACCAGATGGAAACAGGAAGAGGCCGACCACGTAAACGTTGGATGGAGGGAATAGCAGAGTCCATGGGAATATCGATATATGAAGCCCATAATCGCGCATTCTCACGATGTTTATACTTCACCTCGACACCGCAAGGTCCAAGAGGAACATGATGAGATGAGATGAGACGAGTCTAGTCAGTGAGCAACAGCCAATGAGCAGTGGTGTCATAACCTTGTTACAAAAAGTGTAATCTAAATAACTGGTGTTTCTGCTAATATAATGGGAAGGTGAACACCTCCTGGAGTTCAATGCACTGCAGCAGATTGTGGACCAACAACTCTGAACTACAATGAGAAACAGTGAACTGAGCTGCATTAAGAAATGCAAAATTTGAATTACAGTGAGGAAGTTTTATTTTTAGGCATCCCAAGTAAAACTCAGACATGCAACCCCACATTGATTTTTTTCCTGATATTTCATCTCAGCTTTTTTTTTTTTTTTTTTCTGATGTGCTACCTTAGGATTTTTTCTTTGATATGTTACATCAAGTTGTACCATAAATTTTAGTTTCAGGCAGGAGGGTAACACTTCCAAATATGACTGCAATGAAATATCAATGTTTCTTGATGTTATAAGCTGTTTAGTAGAGATAACTACCCTTATATTAGACCTCATAAGTGAAAAGTCACAGCAACAGAAATGAGGTTCCTGAGAAGAATACTCAACGTATCAAGAAGAGATAAGATCAGAAATGAAGAAATCAGGACTAAAGTGGGGGTTAAAGCTGCTCTAGATTTTATTAGAAAGCAGCAAGTCAAATGGTTTGGCCATGCAAGTAGGCTACCAGTCAACAGCATGCCACAACAAGCAATGATGTACAGACCAGATGGAAACAGAGGAAGAGGCCGACCACGTAAACGTTGGACGGAGGGAATAACAGAATCCATGGGAATGTCGATATACGAAGCCCATAACCGGGCACTCTCACGAAGTTTATACTTCACCTCGACACCGCAAGGTACAAGATGAACATGATGAGATGAGATGAGAAGTGAAAAGTGTCAGTAATTAATTAAACATACATTACCTGTTCATCTGTTAATTTACACTTAAACAGTTACTTCACCTCTCTTAGACCATACATCACATAACTTAATCAATCCATGATGCCACAGATTAAAATTAATCAGTATCGTGCTAATCCCGTGAAGTCTCATCAGGCTATGATAGTACCGGGCCCACTGCCTCGAGGGTGTCCACCCATTACTACTGGTGGCCACCTTCCCCTGTGCTGTGGAGTCAAGGCACAGAGGAGTAGGGTAAGAGTTATTGACCAAACACCCCAGACACTCAACATACTACAGTGGAATGCAGAAGGAGTTTATAACAAGAAAGTCCCCCTAACAAATCGTTTTCATAAAGATAGAATAGGTGTGGCATGCATTCAAGAGACACACCTCAACGCCCATCGTAGATTCTCAGTCAGAAGATATCAGTCCACATGTTTTGACTGCGAAGGACACAAAGGAGGAGTTCTAATACTTACACGAAATACAATATCGAGCCGCGAAATATCTGTAATCTTTGACAACCAAACGGAAATTATAGGTGTTGATATAATGATAAAGGACGTGAAAATAAGAATTTACAATCTGTATAGCCCAGCAGATAAGGACCTTACACTTTCAAACATGAAAATAACTGACACTAACTGCATTATTGTCAGAGACTTTAATAGCCGTTGAGAAAGATGGGGATACCCAGATACTAACAACAGAGGAGATGAAGTGCAAGACTGGGAAATAGACTCCAATCTCCATCTATTAAACAAAGTGGGTGACACACCAAGCTTCTACACTAGAAGATGGTTTACCACTTCTACTCCAGACTTAGCTTTCTACACAGGAGACATCCTCCACAAAATCGATTGTCATGTGCTTGACCAATTAGCAGTTAGTGACCACAGACTAATCAAGCTTGTGATGAATATGGAGTATCTTCCCAGAAACAAACCACATTGATATTACAACCGAACAGAAAAAAGCAATCACAGATAGGCAGACACATCATAGCAATACAGAGACAGCAGCAGAATATATGATGGCAAATCTAAAAATGGAACAGATAATGAATACCCTAAAAAAAGAAGAAATCACCAGGAAAGGATGGAATCACAAATGGAATGCTAATAAGACTAGGCACGAAAGCAAAAAAGAAACTACTAGCAGTCCTAAATTACAGCTGGAAGAGAAGGAATAGTCCCACAGGCATGGAAGGAAGCTATACTAATACCAGTCCCAAAGAAATGAAAAGACCTGGAAGAACCTAATGGCTATCGACCTATCAGTCTACATAGCTGTATAGGAAAATTAATGGAACACATTATCAAAGGCAGGCTAACATGGCATCTGGAAGAAAACCAACTGTTAACACCACACCAAGCAGGATTCAGAAAGTACAGATCCACTGAAGATCAAGTAACCTGTATAGCTCAGGAAATAGAGGATGGCTTCCAAGAGAAAAAGCACATACTAGCGGTCTGGATAGATTTAGAAAAAGCATTTGATAAAGTATGGAATGAAGGACTGAAAGTAAAACTGCAAAATATGCATGTTTGTGGGAAAATGTACAAATGGATCAGCCACTACCTTGAGAACAGAACTGTCAGGACAAAAGTACAATGACAAACCAGCAAAAAAGATACTGTTAGAGCAAGGTGTCCCCCAAGGAGGAGTTCTTTCCCCAACATTATTCCTAGCATATATAAATGACATCACAGAAAATTTTCCAGCCAGAGAACACATCCTTTGCAGATGACCTAGCCATATGGACATCTGATGAATATATTAATACAGCTAACAGCAGAATACAGCAAGCCTTATTAGCACTAGAGAACTGGTCAAAATCATGGCTAGTGAAGATAAGTGAGGAGAAAACAACATGCACAGTGTTCTCCCTCTCAAATAAAACTCAGCACACTAAGCTGGTATTGAATGGAAAAGTATTGCGCCATGAAGAAAATCCAAACTATCTAGGAGTCACCTTTGAAAGTCACCCATGGAAGACACAGGTTGAGAAAAATCGAACAAGAGCAAGACAAAGATTTGCAGTCATGAAAAAGTTTGCTGGTACAATGTGAGGAGCAGATGAGAAGGTTCTCAAGAATTTATATACTGTACAGGTGAGGCCAGTACTAAGAATATGGCATCGCAGCTTGGGCAACAGCAGCTATGTCAAACTTTAACAAATTAAGAAGAGTCCAAAATCAAGGAATATGGATCATAACTGGAAGACTGAAGACAACGCCTATTAACGAACTAGAAAAGATCACTTGTTTACAACCAATGCAGGATAGAAGAAATAGCAGAGCCCAGCAACAAGCAGAAAAATTTAGAATATTGACAGACCACCCCATGTGCAAAAGTTTTAATGGTTTTGGAAAGGGAAGACTGAAGCGTAGCAACTTTGTAGAAACTGCAAAACGAAAGATTAGGGCAGATCCCATACTTAACATATCAACAGTCAAACCCATTTATAATGCACACAAGTTCCCAGCATGGAGACAGCAGCAACAGCCTGATATGATAGAAACATTCCTGGTATTGAGAAAAAGAATACTCAGAATGAAACAGAAAGAAGGAAAATAGCTCTAAACTACATAAAAGAACATTACCCAAGTAGCAATTGGACCCATGCATATACAGATGGCTCAGCCAAAAATTCAATAGAAAATGGAGGAGGAGGAATTCTCTTAAATTTTAAAAATGGAGTGAAAAAAACGTAGTCAGTGGCAACTGGAAAATTCTCTAGTAACTTCAAAGCAGAGGTAGAGGCTTTGAAAACTGCAGCAGAAATGCTCTTGATGGAGAAAAATACAAATAGCTATCTTCACAGATGCAAAGTCAGCTGTCTTAATACTGAAGAGCAAACACAGCACAGAACACCAGACCTAAGAGCAGCACTTCATGGATTATGTCAGAAATCCAACAAAGTTGTAATACAGTGGATCCCGTATACCTGGAAGTGAAGAGACTGACAGACTGGCAAAAGAGGGCAGACAACTACCTCATCCTGACATACACATTACCTATAATGGGGCAAAAAGGTTTATAAAAAGCAGTTATAGAACCAAATGGGAATCAGAGCATCCAGGCCACCAGAAAGATGATGCATATTACAAACTCGACTGAAGTGAACAAGTAGCAATCTTCAAACTCCACACAGGACATAGGCTGAAATACCACTTGTTCAATAAACTAAAGATAGGAGATACTGATGAATGTAATTGTGGAACTGGTAAAATGACTCATTGCTCATTATATGCAGAACACAGAAAGCTATTTTGGCCCACACCTGCTTCATTTGTGGACAAGCTCTATGGAGATATCAACAAGCTCAAGTTGACTGCAGCTTACTTTAACTACATTCAGGTTGACATCTAAAGGTGCATGAAGGAGTACTTGGACTGCCACACTTCATACCACAGGTATGTCGGTAGCAAAAGCGCCCTAGAGGCATGAAATAGAATATTGCTTAGATATCAAATCCATTACGTGGAAAGTCCGAATCGAAAGTTCACTGTGTGGATGTCATCTGCAGACTGCATTCTTCTGGTTTCTGGAGGAACAGCCTGTGGTGAACGGAAGGCTCAATATACGGAAGTGAGGCTAAGCAGCCATGTGCAGGACATGACGATTCCTTGGGTGAGCCCAGTACCAGAGCGCTATGTGTTGGTTCTGCAATTATGGAAACCTCCTTGGATGGTGGGGAATGCCCATGGTCTGCCCCTGCCTTCCCTTGAGGGCTGACCGTTACCATATTTTACGGAGTATAAGGTGCACTTTTTTCTTCAAAAAATTGCCTCCAAAATTCCGGTGCGTATTATACTCGAAATTAATATAAAAATGGTAACAATTTAATATTTTTTTTAAATTGCTTACAAATTAAGGTGCGTCTTATAGTCTGTACCGTCTTATAGTCCATAAAATATGGGTGTCTTTGGCTGTTCTGAATGGGCCAGTTGGGATGGGGGATAACACTACAACAGTGAGAGTCAAACGTCCTACGAAACCCCTTTGAAGGTTATCCCGGTCAACTAATGCCCGCAGAAGCCGGATGTGTCAGCCTAACGGTGCAAGAACGCAGCTCTGATGTAAACAGCAACAACGCAATCAGTCTGAAAAAACTCTCCGGATGAACGCAGACGAAGAAGAAGAAGACCATACATCAGCCTAGATCATACATCAGCTTAGATCATACAAGCACACTTAATCATTCTTCTCCTCCATCTGTCAGTCACTTAGAATTGATTGTTTATAGTTGCAATGTTTGCCTGTTTGATTACACATACATATCTGTTCAATACCTTTTATATTCATGAAGCTATTATTTATTTACTTTGGTGTGTTTCAGAAACTCACTCATGATCTCCAAGTAGTCCTTGCCTCTCCGTACATGAGCATTCACAAAAGTGGACATATGACAGCATAGACGTGAAGGCTGTGAAACAAGAACTGTCAGATGTTCTGTGTGAGGACAGGAGTCACAGTTTCAGTAAAATGGTAGACATAGCTGGAGGTAGCATCATTCAAGAAATGGCAGGGGACAGCAACTCAGAATCAGGAATGGTTGAGAACATTTGTAAAGCATCAGTAAAGCATGAAATTCATTCTCAAATGTCAGAAAATGTGTCTTCTTTTGCTGAAACTGGCAGTCTGAAGAAACATAAGAGAACACATACAGGAGAGAAGCCTTTCATTTGTGATGATTGTTGTGCTTCTTTCAAGCATGCTAGCAGTCTCAAGGACCATAAGAGAAAACATACAGGAAAGAAACATTACAAGTGTAATGATTGTGGTGCTTCTTTTAATAAACCTAGCATTCTGAAGGTCCATAGGAGAAAACATACAGGAGAGAAACCTTACAAGTGTGATGATTGTGATGCTTCTTTTATTCAATCTAGCCATCTGAAGTACCATAAGAGAACACATACCGGAGAGAAACCTTATAAGTGTGATGATTGTGGTGCTTCTTTTAAGCATACTAGTTATCTGAGGTACCATATGGGAACACATACAGGAGAGAAACCTTACAAGTGTGATGATTGTAGTGCTTCCTTTATTAAATCTAACCACCTGAAGGTTCATAGGAGAACACATACAGGAGAGAAACCTTACAAGTGTGATGATTGTAGTGCTTCTTTTACTCAAACTGGCGCTCTGAATTACCATAAGAGAATACATACAGGTGAGAAACCTTACAAGTGTGATGATTGTGATGCTTCTTTTATTCAATCTAGCCATCTGAAGTACCATAAGAGAACACATACCGGAGAGAAACCTTATAAGTGTGATGATTGTGGTGCTTCTTTTAAGCATACTAGTTATCTGTGGTACCATATGGGAACACATACAGGAGAGAAACCTTACAAGTGTGATGATTGTAGTGCTTCCTTTATTAAACCTAGCACTCTGAAGGTTCATAGGAGAACACATACAGGAGAGAAACCTTACAAATGTGATGATTGTAGTGCTTCTTTTACTCAAGCTGGCAATCTGAAAACTCACAAGAGAGCACATACAGGAGAGAATCCCTACATGTGTGATGATTGTGGTGCTTCTTTTATGAAACCTAGCCTTCTGAAATATCATAAGGGAGTACACACCGGAAAGAAATCTTACAAGTGTGATATTTGTGGTGTTAGTTGTAAAACACCTAGCCGTTGGAGGGTCCATAGGAGAAAACATACAGGAGAGAAACCTTACAAGTGTGATGATTGTGGTGCTTCTTATAAGTCTACTAATAATCTGAAGTACCACATGGGAACACATACAGGAGAGAAACCTTACAAGTGTGATGATTGTGGCGCTTCTTTTTTATGTACTGGAAATCTGAAGGTCCATAATAGAACACATACAGAAGAGAAACCTTACAAGTGTGATGATTGTGGTGCTTCTTTTAGTCAATCTACACATCTGAAGGAACATAAGAGAACACATACAGGAGAGAGACCTTACAAGTGTGATGATTGTTGTGCTTCTTTTAAGCATACTAGCCATCTGAAGAACCACAAGAGAACACATTCAGGAGAGAAACCTTACAAGTGTGATGATTGTGGTGCTTCTTTTATTCAATCTAGCTATCTGAAGTACCATAAGAGAACACATACAGGAGATAAACCTTACAAGTGTGATGATTGTGGTGCTTCTTTTATGAAACCTAGCCTTCTGAAATATCATACGGGAATACATACCGGAAAGAAACCTTACAAGTGTGATATTTGTGGTGTTAGTTTTACTCACCCTAGCCTTCTGAGGGTCCATGAGAGAAAACATACAGGAGAGAAGCCTTACAAGTGTGACGATTGTGGTGCTTCTTTTAAGAATACTAGTGATCTGAAGTACCATATGGGAAAACATACAGGAAAGAAACCTTACAAGTGTGATGATTGTGGTGCTTCTTTTATTCAATCTAGCCATCTGAAGGTCCATAAGAGAACACATACAGGAGAGAAACCTTACAAGTGTGATGATTGTGGTGCTTCTTTTATTCAATTTAGACATCTGGAGGACCATAAGAGAACACATACAGGAGAGAAACCTTACAAGTGTGATGATTGTGGTGCTTCATTTCAGCATACTAACGGTCTTAAGTACCATAAGAGAACACATACAGGAGAGAAACCTTACAAGTGTGATGATTGTGGTGCTTCTTTTATTCAATCTAGCTATCTGAAGTACCATAAGAGAACACATACAGGAGAGAAACCGTACAAGTGTGATGATTGTGGCTCTTCTTTTATGTGTGCTGGAAATCTGAAGGTCCATAATAGAACACATACAGGTGAGAAACCTTACAAGTGTGATGATTGTGGTGCATCTTTTAGGCATGCATGCAATCTGAAGAACCATGAAAGAACACATACGGGTGAGAAACCTTACAAGTGTGATGATTGTGGTGGTGCTTTTATTCAAACTGCCAGTTTGAAGTACCATTTGAGAACACATACAGGAGAGAAACCTTACAAGTGTGATGATTGTGATGCTTCTTTTAATCAATCTAGCCATCTGAAGTACCATAAGAGAACACATACAGGAGAGAAACCTTACAAGTGCGATGATTGTGGTGCTTCTTTTATTCAATCTAGCCATCTGAAGTACCATAAGAGAATACATACCGCAGAGAAACCTGGAGTAAAGTGTTTACACCAACCTTACCCTGATAGAAGCAAGCCCTTTTTAGGTGTCTAGCAATCTGAACCTCGGTAGAGTGGACTGTAAAGCTAGAATTCACAGAACCTCACTACAGTGGACTCCAGAGCTGGAATTTACAGAACCTCAGTACAGTGGACTCTAGAGCTAGAATTCTCATCTTCCAGAAGTCTTCCAGCCAGTCATACAGCCATCAGTATTTTCTATGTGCATGTAATGTTTATGAGGTACTTCATTTGTATATGAAAGTGTTTCTGAAGTCACAAATATTGAGGAAACAAATATGTAACAGCTGACACAAACAAAGCACTATTCACAATGGACTTCCTACCAACATGATGGCTCCGGTGTCACAGTTGCACTCTAATCTGATCAGTGTGATAAACATGAGCTCCCGTGTCCAGGTTGTGCACATTGAAAATACCACAACAGCAGGAAACAGCACAGATTTTATATACGAGGGAGTTTCAAATGAAAACCTTAAAAGCGTGATGGAAATTACAATAACCATGTCATTGTCTTGTAACTTGTCAATATTGTTGTTAAGGATTCCATGAGTATTAAGCACATGACATCTCAGTGCAGATGAACACAGTGACATCATGACAGTTTAAAGATGACCACCCCACTTTTGACATGCACATCCATTTTTTTCTTTAATCAGTGAAGGGGTGAAACCTATAGAAATTCATCAGCGAATGAAGGCCCAGTATGGTGATGCATGCCTGTCAGTCCAGCAAGAGTATGAATGGAGTATGAATTTTCAAAACGGTGTGACTTCCGTGACAGACTTTTTGGTCCATTGAAAAGGTACAGCAGGTGATGCATGAGTGGTTACACATACGACTAAGAGAATTTTTGTCTACATGAATCCAAGCACTTTATTGGTGCTGAAGGACTTAAGTTGAACGCGGTGGTAACTGCATCAAAAAATTATAAAGTTCACAGTTATTATAAAGTTTTAAAATTATAAAAATTAAAAAATAAATAAAATTTTAAAATTATAAAGTTCAAAGTTATAAAATATATTCACCTGGGAAAAAAAAAACATTTACGATTTTCGTTTCACGCCCCCTTGCATTTCTAGTCTTCCTCTATTTCAATTACTTTGTGGGTTCCAGTGGAAGGGTTGTATAGAGATCAAGTTTTCTCATTGCGTGCAGCGCCAGCATCTTTCCCTCATCTCGTGATTCATGGGAATCTGTCTAGTTCTCTCATGAAGCTCTACATTGGTGATTCTGTCAGACCATTTTAGTCTAGCATTAGACTAGAACTTGGCAGATGTGAACAGACATATTAGGATGTAACCAGGTCATCCCCAAGGACTTGAAAACATCCATTTTCATCACACTACAGAAGAAGCCAAGAGCTGTTGATTGTGAGGATTACAGAACTATTAGCTTAATGAGCCACATAACTAAGATATTACTCAAGATTATACAAGAAAAAAATTCAACATAAAATATATGAGGAAGTAGCTGAAGAACAATTTGGGTTCCGCAAAAAACAGCGGCATCAGAGAAGCAATTATCTGTTTGAGGATGCTAATTGGAAAATATATAGAAATTGAGAAAAGTATATATGTTTGTTTCATAGATTACAAGAAAGCTTTTGATAGAGTACAACATGAACGACTAATTACGTGCCTTCAAGATATAGGAGTAGATGGAAAGGACATCAGACTTATTAGTAATTTGTACTAGGAACAAGTGGCGTCTATTAGATGCGGAAATAACTGTACTCGGCTCATGATGATAGTGGAACTCCGCCAGAGGACGCAGATTGTATGAGTGGTCTGAAACCTTGGGAATGGTCCCCGACCCCAGTATAAAAACGCATGTGCGGGAAGAATTGGTCTCTCTGTAGTCCACCACACCAGGTTGTGAGGCGCCAATGCCTATAGTAAGCTTGTTAATTTAGATCCCGAAGGCTTTTGCAGTGGTATGTAACCATAATTAATTTAAATAATCCATGTATAGCATATAGTATTTTTTTATCTAAATATATAGTTTGGTAAAGCTATGAAAGTATAATAATAATGGAGTGATTATCAAAACTAATCAGATTTAAAATATAGCTAATCTTTTATCAATTCCTAGCTTTAATCCTTAAGTTAATAATTTCTCTAGCGATAACCAAAATTAACTAAAGAAATCCTTAAGCCTGGCTGCAGATAAAGGAGATTGGAACTCTCTCCGGTTAATGGCTAGAGTTACCTTTTCTTTAAAAATGGCACTGGTTGATCTGGACTCAGCGAGTAACGTCCAGCCTTTGTTCTTGAAACAACTTAAAAGGTAAATTGTAAATTATAGCAAATGATAAAGAAGAAAATAGTGTTCCACAGGTTAGAAGGTAATTGGGCACACTGGGGGGCTAAGTAATACTTAATAATTATTCAGAACAAATTGTGTTTATTTACGGTGGTATAAATTATTATGAGTTTAAGAGGTTTGTTGTAAGAGCTGGGCAAATGTTGGTTGAAGAAATTATTATGGAAACCCACGGTGGTAGTAATAAATATTATTATTAGGGTTTTAGGTGTTATTCTATCAGGTATTGCTATTATTTAATTAATTCAGCATGATCATTATAGATTATATAGACATGTAGAGGATAATGATTATGAAGATGAGGTGATAATGGCTGAGTGATTAAAGTAAACACATTTGGACTGTAGTCAATGAAAGGCAAAGTACACTACATTGTAGTTAAATTGGATTGTAATCAGGCAGGGTGTTGTGAAGTGGGATTTGATAAATGCAGATGTTTGCTATAACTAAAATAAAATAGGCAGTGTGATTGATTGTGTGGTTTCCCAAGGTAGTTGGAGCGTGTGGTATACAGTGTGGGGTCATAAATTATAGGTTAAAGTAAAGACTGAAATCATGCCACATGGTGCATGTGTAACAATGCGCACACAGAGGACTAACAAGTTCTGCTGGGTTAATATAAATCAGGCTTTATTTGAATATGGTGGCCGATACAAAATCCTAGTACAATACAATCATGATGTCGACTTCTCTTCCCTCGTCCTAGGTGTTTACTGACTACCCCAACAACAAGCCACGTCACGACTTGAGCATCTTTCTTATCATTCCATCATGATGCTCAAGCGTGCTGTAGCTTTGCACGCCTAAACTAATACATTCTGCTACACATGCTGTTGGCAAGGGAGTGAATGCTTGTGAGATTGCTAGAAATGAAGTGCGGCTTTACTGAGGGAGGACAGTCAGGTGTATCTGGAATTGGGATTAGTAAAGGACTTTATCATTTGGCATTGAAATCTGTAGCACGTCTGTTACCAGATTGCAGTAATGTTTGCACCGGTGTATTAGATGGGAAGTCGAATCATATATCTGAAGTTTTATGTGCAGTAAAATATGGTGCTTGTTGTAACATGGAAAGGATGTGATGTAATGCTACGTACCACCTTTCGCAAAGATATTTATATGCACTTGCTATGTGACATGAAGCATAAGAGAGGGAGATTTATAACTGATGTACCGCAGAAAGAATGGGGAAGAGAGGACATAGCTGGACATTTGTTGTCTAGTCACAAAGAATAGTTCCACTGGTAGAACACCCCAATAACCAACAGAAAGCAATAGTTGATTTTGTGCATGACAGAAGATGGGGAAAAGGTGGTGCATTGAGTATCATGAGGGTGAGTTATGGTTAATTCTTGACATATGGTGCATCAGAGGGTAACTGAGATGACATGATGATAGACTGGTGTAGTTCAATTATGGTTTCATTGAGGGAACGTCTATGAACATAATATTTGGAGTATTTGAAACCAGTGATAATGAGAAAACAAAGTGCACCAGGGAAAGTAAAACCCATCAAGTATGCCATAAGTAAGAAGAACAATTACTGTTATGTTCTTCTAGGTAAAGGAAGCTATGTTAATTATTATCCATGACTGGGTACAGTGATGTAGGTAGCAAACTGAACACATGTATGGGCATTGTCTTATTAGTATCACATGAGGATGGCTATGATGATTGTGTTGGTGGTCATGTGATGATGATGGTGATAGCCATAATGATGATGATTATATCCCCCAGGGGCTGAAGTGGCCTGTGATAATCGGGGTGGATATGTGTAGACTATATTGTGATTTTAATCACAATCAGGGATATGGTGTGGAATTGAGGATGTGTGATGAATGTGTAGAAAACATGGGATGCTGTAGAATATGTGCGCCCTGTCATTTATATTTTATGTGGCTATCATTGTTATCCAGCTTAAGCATCGTATAGGTAATGGGGATTTACATAGTCCGTGTCGGTTTGTGCCACAAGAGCATTGCTTGTGTACACAATTGTTGGAGTAGTTGTCCGGTGAAGTCCCTGTGTCGAGGCAATTGAATGTCTGATTCCTCCGAAGTCGGAGAGTGTCTGCCTGTACGGCGAGGAACCACCAGTCTGCGCACCAATAAGCCAGACATGGGACAACGGATACTCACGCAAACCTCAGGTCCTGTATGACATTACACTGATGTTGGACAACAGGATGCCTTCATCCGACATACAGGACTTTGCGTTGGAGCTCAAGCCAACGAACACAAGCAAGCAAGCAAGCAGAATGTCTGATGGTGGCGGAGTCTATAATGTTGTGTATTGTTGTATAGGAGTAGAGCGTACCATTAGATTTGGAACACAGGAGTACAACCTGTCAATATATGTTTTATAGTAGGGAAAAGAGTACGGTGTGTTGGGAAAACATTTGCCGGTGTGTGTAACGGTAGGTAGAGAATTGTAGAGTATAGACTAGGGATGTGGTAGGTGGTGTTTGGTCTTGGTTATATCATGGACTGAACATTGATAGTGTTCTGTGAAGATGTGGTCTGAGTAGAGTTGACACAGGCAAGAACTAAGCGAGAAGCCCATTGGAAACACTGTGTGGTCCTGTGTTACCAGTGACTTGGCATAAATTAATGCATAAAATATTCTACAATGTGTAAACAGGGAGCTTATTATGGGTTCCTTGGGAAATGTAGCCAATTTGGTATGTAGGAATGGTAGCCTAGTTTACCAGCACAAAGATGTCATTCTGGTGTTTGTTAACAGAATCAGTGTTGTGATGTTGTTTGCTTGCAACGTCTGATGTATGTTAACTAAATCAGTGTTGAGATATTGTGTTTGCTTGTGGTGTCTGATGTTGGTGAATGTACCCAAATGTCAAGATGTTGTATCTTGTTGCGTCTAATCATCACAAGTACAAGAGTGTTGTCTGTCTTACGTAGAAAGTTGTTGTTGTTGTTTCTTCCACTTATGCCATTAGGCGTCGTGGGGAGGGATAATTGAAGTTCTGGCGCCTGTGACTAGCGCCTTTCTTCCAATTTCATCCATAAATCTTAAGCAGAATTTTAGGATCAAGTAAATTCCCTACCGGTTTGCTAGACCAGGCGTAGGTTCCTTACCTACTTAACGTAGAAAGACCCAGTGTTATTGTTTCTTGTTGAGTCATCCTGTTGAGATGTCTCACTTGTCTTTGCCTGATAATATTTTTATTGGTTTTTATTTTGTCTACAGGAAAAGCCAGAATTCTAGTTTTAGATTTTAGATTTTCCTGGTTTTTGGTAGACTTGAAGTTTTCGTTGTGATTTTTTTTGTTGTCGCTGGATTAGAAGTTTTTTTGTAGACTTGAAGTTTTTGCTATACTTAGAATTTTTGCTGGATTAGAAGGTTTGCTGTACTTAGGAGTTTTTTGTTGTACTTAGGTTACTTAGGAGTTTTGCTGTTTGGTTTTGCTGGATTATAACTTCTTAGTTGATGCTTGTATGGTTGCTGTTCTGTTAGTTATTGATTCTATGCGTAACTGTGCGATATTGTTAATGCTACATGTCTGCATATTATTATTGCCTTTAGAAGTTTAATAAACAAACTGATACTTGTGTTATTCTTACTTTGTCGTTTAGTTGGTAGACTCTAATTACATAATCATTGGGGTTAGAACAACCCTCGGGGTAATTCTTTTTCTGGAATAGGAGAAAATGATTCTAATTCCCTGTCCTCCTGGATCTTCTTAAACTTATTCCTTTTCTTGTTAACCGAGGACGGTGAGAGGTTCTCTTTCTTTATTCATATTCTTCTTTGGCCCTACGCAGTCAGGGTTGTACTCTTCTCCTTACATCACCGTAGCAAAAGTAAGTGGTTCTTGCTCCTGTTTTCACCTCTGTTTCATAACTATTTGTCGTCTGTAGAGACAAAAAGAAGAGTAAGCAGGGGTGTTTGCTATCCCCAAGCCTCTTCAACCTATATACAAAAAAAAAACTTAAGCAAGTTGAACTGCCTGGATTTGACATCAATGGAAGAATCATAAACAATCTTAGGTATGCTGACGATACCGTGTTACTAGCAGAAAGCGAGCAAGAGTTACAAAACATAGTGGTACAAGTAAACAGGCACTTTGCAGAATGTGGCTTAGATATTAACATCCAAAAAACGAAAACTATGATATTGATCACAGTAAACGGGGGGATACTAGAACACATAATTGTGTGTCAGGTCTTAGTCAGATATGACTGAGCTACTGTATAACAGTAGACGGTCCTACCTGCTTTCTGTTAGC
Source organism: Cepaea hortensis (assembly GCA_963921405.1). Lineage (NCBI taxonomy): Eukaryota > Metazoa > Mollusca > Gastropoda > Stylommatophora > Helicidae > Cepaea > Cepaea hortensis. The sequence goes on along the minus strand of OY992897.1, from coordinate 72,113,853 downwards.
GCTGAACGTTGGGCGGCGCTTACCAAAGCCGACACCCCATATTGTGCCAATGGCTTCGGGCAGAAGAGTGCAATTGGGAGGGTGCAAGCCTTACTCTGGTGTGAGGAAATGCAACCTAAAGACAAAATGTCATGGCAGGGCAGACCAGGCCCTAAGCCTTGGTTGGTGGCTGGTCTAGGATCGAAGCTCCGACAAGCGGACAGTTAGAGCATCGCTTTGCTGATCCAGCAGCTTCTGCAGCTTGTCTTGTTCCAGATGTTGAGGTGTTGCCTTAACTCTGGAGTGAACTAGGCAGGCCGATAGAGGGATCATGATGCATGGGCAACACATGATCTCTATATTTTAGCCCAGGCTTTGTGCTATGGGGTGGCAATAACTCCATCCCTGGTCTTAACTGGTCTCAGAATCAAAGCGAGAGGCAACTGTTACGGGTTATAAGTCCCTGTCAATTGGCGTAGACATGGGGCGCCACGCGTTGCCTCTGACGGTGGGAGACACCAACAGGTGTCACTGATCATCTACTGCCTGCCTCAAGCTGGGCAGCCCCTGGCTAATTGGGTGCCGATCCGCCACAGTCTGCCTGCTTCAATGGGTGCTTGGACAAAATCTGAATCGCAGGCTGTAAAACCAATGCACCCCTATGATGACTAATATTACTACGAAAAACTCTACTACTATTACTATACAACCACGCCAACTCTAGACAATGTCGATAAATGTATTAGAACCTACCCGCCCCGATCAGCGACATCCTACCCACAGCAGACAGTTTGATACTCCATGACTGAGACACCCCAACTTCTAGACCTAACTAATTTACCACGACTTGACCATCTCTTGATCATCACCATGTCACTACACCTACTCTCCTCTACAATTTAAGTGGTCGCTCGACCACTTGACCGCTACTTGACCATGTCATCGAGCACTTTAACCACTACCATTTCATTACACCTACTCTCCTCTACAATTTAAGAGGTCACTTGACCAGTACTTGACTACTACTTGACCACCTCTTGATCATCACCCTGTCACTACACGTTAGTTAGTTAGTCGACAGCTCATCCTCATTGCACATCGAACCATTCAGTCCATAAGTGCTCGGATCCCCTCCTCAGCAAATCCCGCAGCGTGTAGCGGCTAACAACGCCAGTTCTGTGTTGGTTTATCAATCTTCTTTGGCTTCCTGCGTAGTGTTCTTGTTTGGCCACCCCTCTTTTAATTTGCCGCTCTCGCAGTCTGGCCATTGTTGTAGATTCACAGTCATCACTTGGTTCTCGCAAGTCTTACTTCTCGTAGAGCATTCAGAATGTCAGCCTGGTCCATGGCGCATCCGCCCTCCACAGTAGCCTCATCTGCGAGCTTGTCAGCCCGCTCATTTCCTTGTACTCCCGCATGCCCTGGCACGAAGATGAAACTAATCTTTGCCAGCCGAGACCGCTCCAGAGGCAGCAACCATTCTCTTCGGATCGACCCCTCCTCTATCCTCTTGATCATGTTCATTGAGTCGCTAAGGAAACAAGCCCTAGTGAATGTCTGTGTCTCGAGCCATGTTATTGCTTTACTTACTGCCATGACTTCCATGGTCAGGCTACTTGCGGTTTCAGTGAAAGCACCAGAGTCCTCCTTCACAATTCTCCCTCCGGCCCGAGCTGTAAAGGCCCATGAGCTTCTCATGTAAAGGCCCATGAGCTTCTCACATGTCGGACGACCGACCCATCTGTGTAGATGACTGCGTCACCGTCTAGCAAATTCTTGAAAATCAACGCTTGTACTTCAGCCTCAACAGCAGCCGGATTTTCTTGTCTGCATTTTCTATCTAGTTGGATGCAAACTGAAAAGGATGTGCAGAAGTTCTGCACTACACGTACTTTCCTCTACAATTTAAGTGATCAGTTGACCACTTGACCATTACTTTACCACCTCATGATCATCACCACATCACTACACCTACTTTCCCCGACAATTTAAGTGGTCACTCGACCACTTAACCTCTACTTGACCACGTCATATCCCGCTTTAACCACCACCATGTCACTACAGTACTTTCCTCGACAATTTAAGGGGTCACTTGACCACCTCTTGACCACTACTTGACCACCTCATCTACCACTTTAACCACCGCCATGTCACTACACGTACTCTCCTCTACAATTTGTCTGGTCACTTGACCACTCGACCACCTCTTGACTACTACGTGACTACCTCATCTGTCATTGTAACCACCACACCACTAGACGTACTTTCCCCTTTAATTTAAAGGGTCACTTAACCGCTTGACCACGTCATCACACACCCTTACCTATAATTTAGGAAGTCACTTGACTGTTTTTATTTTAAATTTTATTTTTCTATATATGTTTTAATAAAATTATTATATACCTCACTTGAATCGTTTGTTTTATGTTAAATGTTGTACTTATAATTACAGGGGTCACTTGAACACCACACCCCCTCTGACAAATCACTAGAACACGCCTACATTTTTTGAAAGAAAACGAGGAGTTATCGCTCTTTGAGGTGGAATATCGATTTCCACCTAAAAAATGCACAGGCTTTTGTACATATATACTACTAAGGATACGGTCTTGATAGCAACAAATCAGAAGGAACAACGGGATATGATAGATACAGTGATTTTAGAAAGTGAAACAATGGGTCTTAGCTTGAATAAAAGAAAGACAGAAATCATGGTGATATCACAGAAACCGATTGTGTCTAAATGTACAATTAAAGTAAATGAGGTTATTTTGGCTTAAGTGCATACATTCAGATATCTCGGGCACATTCGATGGAAGATGAATCACAGAGATGGGACAATTTTTAAAAAAAACTGCATTTTATTACATGGAGAACATTTTATGCAATAAGTCCTCGTCATTAGAAGTTAGAAAAAGAGTTCTTGCATGTTACATAGATTCAGTTTTTACATACAGCTGTGAGTCCTTGACAATTAAATTAGTAAACATGCGAAAAAAATCCACAGAATCCTTGGAGATAGATAATAGAAGAATGGCGAACATTTACTGAACAGCCAAAGGGAGCAATCTGGACATTTTGAGGAAGGCTGAGTCGCAAAGAGAACTTATCACAATCACCAGAAAGGGGCAGTTTATTATAAGTGACATTGTTTGGCTACATTATGAAAAGACAATAACTAGAACATGTTGTGATAACCGGAAAAAAATTGGGGAAAGAGAGATAGAGGAAGACAGCGTGAGAAAATTATTGACAGTCTTGCGTCATGGCACGAAAGGGAGAGTCAGGATCGCCATCATCATCAAGTGCCCTGCCGGCTGGCGTAGGCGTTCATGGCTCTCCACAGATCTCGGTCTTTGGTGTTCTGGATCCACTCTGCTGATGATATTCCCCCATGCCACCGTCTCAATTCGTCCAGCATCATTTCTCTTGGTCTGCCTCTGCCTCTCTTCCCTTCGATCTTTCCAGTTGTCACGATATTCTCCAGTGCCTCTCTTCTCATCACGTGACCAAAGAAAGCTGTTTGTCTCTTTCTTATTGTTGTATACAATATTCTACTCTAGTTTCATTAGCCTCTTTCAGGCAATCGTTGTTAGTTACTCTGCCGGGACACAGAGGGGTTTCCACGGCACTAGGGCTGGGTTCTATACTGGCCAAGACCTATTGACGCGTCCTCGCTGAGCGTCCTGGGCAACAGGTCCCTTCGGGGTCCTGGCTAAACTCAGTAGGATGGCTGATTCTTCCGAAGTCGGAGAGTGTCTGCCTGTACGGCGAGGTTCCACCAGTCTGCTCACCAATAAGTTAGACATGGGACAACGGATACTCATGCAAACCTCAGGTCCTGTATGACATCATACTGATGTTGAACAACAGGATGTCTTCATCCTACATACAGGACTTCACGCTGGAGATCACAGCCAGCGAACGCAAGCAAGTTACTCTGCCCATAGCGTACTCAAAACCTCCACACAGTCTGCCTTAGGAAACTACTGAAGATTAAATGGCAAGACAAGATCCCAGACACTGAAGTCCTAGAAAGAGCGTCCATGCCCATTATCCACACTATACTAATGAAGAATTAAATTCGCTGGGCTGGTCACTTGACTCGCATACCAGATCACAGGCTCCCTAAAAACGAATATTTTACTGCGAACTGCGTTGTGGTAAACGCTCCCAAGGCGGCCAGAGGAAACGCTTTAAAGACACTCTGAAAATCTCACTGAATGCTTTTGGAATTCATCGTGACACCTGGGAGACTGCTGCCAGAGACCGAAATTCGTGGCGTGCATCATTACGCAAGGGTGCAGTCACTTGTGAGGCAACCAGGACTGCAAGAGCTGTGAAGAAAAGGCAGGACAGAAAAACCCCTGCGGTAAACCCTAATGCATTCTTTGTCCACATTGTTAAAGAACATTCCGAGCCAAAATAAGCCTTATCAGCCATCTTAGAGCCCACGGCTCCATACCTTCAACCCCACTGGATGAAATGAATGGTCATCATCATTCTTGATGGACAAACAACAACACTAATATTAATAACACTCAAAACCAGAAAGGACCAGAACTCACATAGAAGACATAGATGGCGCTGCTCACAGTTTTCTGCCGCCATTACCCATCACCCTAATGGCAGCCAAACCCCGCTTGGCTGTTGTCACCGCCTGGTCTGTGTGCTCAGTTTAAGCAAGGCTTCTATCAAATCGTATCCCCAGGTATTTCATTGCATGACTAGCGGCATGTTTATGTTGAATGTTGGACTAAAACACACTCTCAGTTTCGTAATGTTGAATATTTTATTACATCATTCATTTATTATTTAATTGGCATGGTTAATCATTTAATGAAAGTCTCAATTTTAGTCAATATTTGAAAATTGGTTTTTAACTTATGAAACCATCACAGTTGAATACAGCTTGACAAGACGAATCCACCGGTATCTAAATGTTGAATGTACGTCAATTCTAAGCATATTAATATCGAAAGTGATCATTACCAAACGTTTGGTAACAATTTCCACGGGACATTATTCGCAAACGGCTGGTCACGTGACCTAATTAATTAACGATATTATTATTAATGTTTGATGGAACATCATTGTGTCCTCGGTAGTGTAGTGGTTAGTAATAGTATCTCCGCCTGTCACACGGGAGATTGGGGTTCGACTCCCCGCCGGCAATTTTTTAAATAAAAAGTATTTTATTTAACATTAGGAACTAAAATATAATATAGAACTGAGAAACTTGAAGCTTGTAAATAAAGTGTGCTCTATGGATCTGCAGAAGCTGCTTGGGGGGGGGGGGGAGGAGAGCAACCCCCATGCAGTGAGGGAGTGATCGAGTGTTGGAATCGATGGATCCAATAGATGTCTTTCTTTAATGTGAATTTTATTTGCAAAATAAATTACCACTGTACGTAATGAAGTGTGTGTCCTTGTCGACAAATAACATCTTTGTGAGGTTTGAAGAAAAAGAACTTCGGGAGGTCGTCGCTGGAGCTACGGAGTTCATTCTCTGTGTAACACTTTCGGCAGATGGCAGAAATATGTCTTCTCGCCTGTTAAACCTTGTTGTAGCCGTGTCGCTAGCACTCAGACCACCAGACAAATATCGCCTTATTGGGGTTTGAAGAAAAAGAACTTGCGAACAAAAGACAGACAAGAAGAGAATAATACTAATAGTCATCTGAAGCCAGTCGACAGCAATAGTAAACTTCATGTGACCAACCGTTTGTGAATAATGTATGGGATATTATTACCAAACGTTTGGTAATTAAGTCTCCCTACTAATTAATATTTTTGTATCGTGATCTACAACCAGGAAGTGCAAAAAATGAATCTGAGCAAATGAGCAGTTCTGATCACAGCCCAGTAAATGGGGAGCTAAGAACATAAAATCTTGCTTTCTATTACAGTGGCTTGTTTATTTTTAAATGAACCACATAGCAACCATATATTGTTATTGTTGTGTCTGGGGCAGCAAGGCCTAACTTGACATGTTGTCTAATTTTCTATAAGATGTGCCGTGACCTAATTAATAATTAAAAATAGCCGCAAATTGATTAATAATTAATTTTAATATTCATTAAATATCATGTGCATTGCTAATTATTGGCAAACAAACTTGGCAAGATGTATATTTTAGTATGCAGACTGGTAAAAGGAAAGTCAAGGCCACATTCCTGTTTCAATAGGATGCGCTTCTTACCTAATTTATGACTAAAAATTGCCATCCATTTATATTAATTAAATGTCATGTGATATGTTTGTCGTATGTCAAAGGACAATGAATGAAAATGTACTCGCATTGTCTTGGTGTACCCACTGCACTGCACTGTATAGCGACAGCTTTCTTTTGTTGATTAAATATCATGCAATAATGTAAGTAAAGAAGTTTGTAACTGCTGCATAAATTAAGCAGTCATTTTCCCTAATACTTGATTTCTACTTTTGCTCTATAATTACACTATTCTGTATCTAAAAGTGAACAATTAATATTTTATTTAAATTTAATTAAGTATGTACTGCTGTGCTGCTGAGAAAAAAGTTCTCCTTACAGGTTTATAATATAGACGGGTCTGAAAACTGGCTTTAAAAATTATTTTCAGTTATGTCAAATACTGAAAAATTATGCAAGTACACAGATAAATTATTGCTACAATTGATACTTGTATTCTGTTTAATTTTAGTAGTTAAACTGCGAGTTCTAGTTGTAAATAAATACAGGTCTGCTATAGTAATTAGTATAGTATGGAAGCCGCCATTTTTTCTTCTTCTGCATTCATCCAGACTTTCTTTTCCGGACGTGATTGTGTTGTGCCTGTTTACATTACAGCAGATCTGCATTCTTGCTCCGTTAGGCTGACATATCTGGCTTCTGTGGGCATTTGTTGACCGGGTTAATCTTCCCGATGTTTGACTCTCACTGTTGCGGTATTATCCCCCATCCCAGCTGGCCCATATAGAACAGCCAAAGACATCCTGGTCAGCCCTCAAGGGAAGGCAGGGGCAGACCATGGGCATTCCCCGCCATCCATGGAGGCTTCCATACTTGCAGAGCGCTCTGTTTCTGGGCTCACCCAAGGAATCGTCATGTCCTGCACATGGCTGCTTAGCCTCACTTCTGTATATTGGGCCTTCCACTCACCATAGGCTGTTCTTCTGGAAACCAGAAGAATGCAGTCTGCAGATGACATCCACACAGTGAGCTTTCGATTCAGACTTTCCACGTAATGGATTTGCTATCCAAGCAATATTCCATTTCGTGCCACTAGGACACTTTTTCCACCTTTTATGAAGCCCACACAGTGAGCTTTCGATTTAGACTTTCCACGTAATGGATTTGCTATCCAAGCAATATTCCATTTCAGGCCTCTGGGACGCTTTTGTAACCGACATACCTATGGTATGAAGTGTGTCAGTCTAAATACTTCTTCATGCACCTTTAAATGTCAACTTGAATGTAGTTAAAGTAAGTTGCAGTCAACTTGAGCTTGTTGATATCTCCATGGAGCTTGTCCTCAAATGAAGCAGGTGTGGACCAAAATATGTTTCTCTGTTCTGCATATATTGGGCACTCCTGTAGCAAATGTTTAGCTGTCATTTTACCAGTTCCACAATTACATTCATCAGTATCTCCTATCTTTAGTTTATTGAACAAGTGGTATTTCAGCCTATGTCCTGTGCGGAGTCTGAAGATTGCCACTTGTTCTCTTTGGTCGAGTTTGTAATATGTATCATCTTTCTGGTGGCCTGGATGCTCTGATTCCCATTTGGTTCTGTAAGTGCTTTTTATAAACCTCTTTGCCTCATTATAGGTTATGTCTATGTCAGGCTGTGGTAGTCATCCACCCTCTTTTGCTAGTCTGTCAGCCTCTTCATTTCCAGGTATAATGCAATGTGATGGGATCCACTGTATTACAACTTTTTTTGATTTCTGGTATAGACCATGGAGTGCTCTTAGGTCAGCTAATTCTGTACTGTGTTTTCTCTTCAGTATTGAGACAGCTGACTTTGCATCTGTGAAGATAGCTATTTGCTTCTCTTTATTTTCCTCCACCAAGAGCATTTCTGCTGCAGTTTTCAAAGCCTCAACCTCCGCTTTAAAGTTACATGAACATTTTCCAGTTGCCACTGACTGTTTTTTTCACTCCATTTTTTACATTTAGGAGAATTCCTCCTCCTCCATTTTCTATTGAATTTTTGGCTGATCCATCTGTATATGCATGGGTCCAATTGCTGCTTGGATAATGTTCTTTTATGTATTCCAAAACCATTAAACCTGTTATACATAGAGTGGTCTGTCAGTCTTCTAAATTTTTCTGCTTGTTGCTGGGCTCTGTTATCTCTTCTATCCTGCATTGGTTGTAAACAAGTGATCTTTTCTAGTTCATTAATAGGTATTGTCCTTCGCATTCCTTGATTTTGGACTACTTATTTTGTTAAAGTTTGACTTAGCTGCTGTTGCCCAAGCTGCAATGCCATATTCCAGTACTGGCCTCACCCGCCCAGTATATAACTTCTTGAGAACTTTCTCATCTGCTCCCCACATTGTACCAGCAAGCTTTTTCATGATTGCCATTCTTTGCCTTGCTCTTGTTCGATTTTTCTTAACCTGTGTCTTCCATGTCAGGCGACGATCAAAGGTGACTCCTAGATAGTTTCGATTTTGTTCATGGCGCAATATTTTTTTCATTCAATACCAGCTTAAGTTGCTGAGTTTTATTTGAGAGGGAGAACACTGAGCATGTTGTTTTCTCCTCACTTATCTTCACTAGCCATGATTTTGACCAGTCCTCTAGCGCTAATAAGGCTTGCTATATTCAGCTGTTAGCTGTACTAATATATTCTTCAGATATCCATATAGCTAGGTCTTCTGCAAAGGAGGATGTGTGTACTCTGGCTGGAAAATTTTCTGTGATGTCATTTATATATGCTAGGAATAATGTTGGTGAAAGAACTCCTCCTTGGGCGACACCTTGCTCCAACAGCATCATTTTGCTTGTTTGTCCTTGTACTTTTGTCCTGGCAATTCTGTTCTCAAGGTAGTGGCTGATCCATTTATACATTTTCCCACAAACATGCATTTTTTGCAGTTTTACTTTCAGTTCTTCCTTCCATACTTTATCAAATGCTTTTTCTAAATCTATCCAGGCCGCTAGTGTGTGCTTTTTCTCTTGGAAGGCATCCTCTATTTCCTGAGCTATATAGGTTATTTGATCTTCAGTGATCTGTACTTTCTGAATCCTGCTTGGTGTGGTGTTAAGAGTTGGTTTTCTTCCAGATGCCATGTTAGACTGCCATTGATAGTGCATTCCATTAATTTTCCTACACAGCTAAGTAGACTGATAGGTCAATAGCCATTTGGTTCTTCCATGTCTCTTCCTTTCTTTGGGACTGGTATTAGTATAGCTTCCTTCCATGCCTGTGGGACTATTCCTCTCTTCCAGCTGTAATTTAGGACTGCTAGTAGTTTCTTTTTTGCCTTAGTGCCTAGTCCTATTAGCATTTCATTTGTGATTCCATCCTTTCCTGGTGATTTCTTCTTTTTTAGGGTATTCATTGCCTGTTCCATTTCTTCCATTGTTAGATTTGCCATCATATATTCTGCTGCTGTCTCTCTGTATTACTATGATGTATCTGTTTGTCTTTGATTGCTTTCTTATGTTCGGTTGTAATATCAATGTGGCTGGCACTGGCATAGTGTTCCATTAACTCTTTCGCTACCAAACAAAAATTGGGTCCTGACCAAACAGAAATTCATGGCAGAGAATTTGAAGTAGGGGTGTGTTACAATAATGCTTTGAAAATGGTTAAAATGGTAGTAGATATATTGTATTATATATGAAATTAAAGAGGATTGCACAAGGAACATGACAGTGTTAATAATTAATTGATAGGTTACAAATATTATGACAATAATGAGAGGTTTAATAATAACTGAAATTAAAGAGGTAAAAATGATAAACACATTGCACTTATAAGGTGTTTTCTATACTGCTCTACTGCTAATCATGTTTAATTTACTGAATAATCGAACAATGTAAACTGTATTGCTCATTAAAATTACCCAAAAGGAAGTTTTGCTGCATATTCTGAACCATGTCTTTTTCACACAAAATGAAAACAAATAATGGCAGAAAACTGGAAGTAATGTGTCACAATAATGTTATGAAAATGGTTAAAACTGTAGCAGAAATGTTGTATTATATATCAAAATAAAGGGGATTGCACAAGGAAAATATTGGAATTGTTGCTATAGGTTGTAAATATAATAAAAATAATAATATAATTTGTACAATAATTTGACAAAAAGAGGTAAAAATGATGAAAACATTGCACTTATAAGGTGTTTTCTATACTGCTCTACTGCTATTCATGTTTAATTTACTGAATAATCAAACAAACACCACTTGTCTTCAACAATATAAACTGTATTGCTCATTAAAATTACCCAAAAGTTAGTTTTGCTGCATATTCTGAACCATGTCTTTTTCACACAAAATCAAAACAAATAATGGCAGAAAACTGGAAGTAGGGGTGTGTCACAATAATGTTATGAAAATGGTTAAAATTGTAGCAGAAATGTTGTATTATATATCAAAATAAAGGGGATTGCACAAGGAATATGTTGGTATTGGAATTGTTGCCATAGGTTGTAAATATAATAAAAATAATAACATAATTTGACAAAAAGGGGTAAAAATTATGAAAACATTGCACTTACCAAGGGGCGTTGTTATCCTGATCACTGCTAATCCTATTGAATTTACTGAACAAACACCACTTTTCTAAAATATAAACACAATTGCTCCCAATCAATCATCCGAAAAGAAGTTTTGCTGCAGATTCTGAATCATATATTTTTCTTTTTTCAGACAAAAACTAGGAAAACACTTGGCAGATTTACATTTAATTACAATGAATATTTACACGTCTGTTTATTTTTATTTACAATATGTGGCAGTCCCTTTTGTGATAGGCTGCAAAGCAAACTTTGGCGCACAAGTGTGGTCTATTAGTGCAGCCGGAGCAAACTAAAGATGATCTGTATCATTTAATTTAAGTGCTGCAAAAAACACAGTCTCTATTTACACCAACAAATTCTATTAAATGCTTGGCTCCTGTCACTCTTTCGACATAATTTCCTGCATCAGACTTTTTAAAATTCTTTGGCAGGCAGAGTGTCAAACTTTCAGGAATCCCCTCTGCTGTGTGTCCACCATGACGAGGTAGAAGGGCTTGTGTGCTCCAATGACCCCAAGAGCTATGCCGATGGTAGCACAGCTACTAGTAGGGTCACCCATGTTGGACAGGTCAAGGGAGAGGGACCAGATCAAGCGACACACAAACTTGCTGCCTTGTAGGTAGACTGAGGACAGTCAAAGGCTAGGGAAAGCACCCCAAAAAATGCTTGTTGAAATCGGATGCACTGAGCCACAGGCTCGACAAAGCAGTGCAACATAACTTAATTCATGATGTCACAAATCAAAATTAATCGTTATGGTGCTAATCCCGTGAAGTCCCATCAGGCGGTGATAGTGCCGGGCCCCCTGCCTCGAGGGAGTCCACCCATGACTACTGGTGGTCACCTTCCCCTGTGCTGTGGAATCAAGGCACAGAGGAGTAGGTTAAGAGCTATTGACCAAATACCCTGGACACTCAACATACTACAGTGGAATGCCGAAGGATTTTATAACAAGAAAGTCTCCCTAACACAGCGTCTTCATAAAAATAGAATAGATGTGGCATGCATTCAAGAGACACACCTCAACGCCAATCGCAAATTCTCAGTTAAGAGGATATCAGGCAACACATTTCAACCGCTAAGGACACAAAGGAGGAGTTCTAATACTTACATAAAATACAATACCTTGCAGAGAAGTATCTGTGATCTTTGACAACCGAATGGAAATTATAGGTGTTGATATACTGATAAAGGACGTGAAAATAAGAATTTACAATCTGTATAGCCCAGCGGATAAGGACCTTACACTATCAAACATGAAAATAACTGACACAAACTGCATTATTGTCGGAGACTTTAATAGCTGTTCAGAAAGATGGGGATACCCAGATACTGACAAAAGAGGAGATGAAGTGGAGGACTGGGAAATAGATTCAAATCTCCATCTACTCAACAAAGCGGATGACACACCGAGCTTCTACCCCAAAAGATGGTTTACCACTTCTACTCCAGACTTAGCTTTCTGCACAGGAGACATCCTCCACAAAATGATCGCCATGTGCTTGACCAATTAGCAGGTAGTGACCACAGACCAATCAAGCTTGTAATGAATATGGAGTATGTTCCACAGGAGCAAAAGCCTTTGCCTCGCTGGAATTACAAACGAGCACATTGGGACATATTTGTCATACTAACAGACAAATATTGTGAAAACATAAATACATGATATGGCAACATGAAGCAAATGGTGGAAAGTCTAAACAGAGCAATAATACAGGCGGCCACTGAGTCTGTTCCAAGAGGAGCGAGGAAAAATTACAAACCATACTGGATTGAAGAACTACAAATTTTGGAGGACAAAGTTGAAGAAGCCAAGAAGACAGCAGAGAGAGAACAAACAACTGAAGCGAACATCTCTCTCAAAACCATCTCAGCAAAATATAAAAGAACAGTAAATCAAACAACAAGAGATTGTTGGAGGGAAAAAACTGAAAATCTGAATTTTGACAGAGATAAACTATGGAAACCAGTGAAAGCCATGAACAGTGAAGAACCTAGAAACAAACAGATAACACTTAAACAAGCAGATGCCTTGCTGATAGGAAAATGCACTAATGGAACACTATGCAAATGCAAACCACATTGATATTACAATCGAACAGAAGAAATAATCAAAGACAAACAGATACATCATAGTAATACAGAGACAGCAGCAGAATATATGATGCAAATCTAACAATGGAAGAAATGGAACAGGCAATGAATACCCTAAAAAAGAAGAAATCACCAGGAAAGGATGGAATCACAAATGAAATGCTAATAGGACTAGGCACTAAGGCAAAAAAGAAACTACTAGCAGTCCTAAATTACAGCTGGAAGAGAGGAATAGTCCCACAGGCATGGAAGGAAGCTATACTAATACCAGTCCCAAAGAAAGGAAAAGACCTGGAAGAACCAAATGGCTATCGACCTATCAGTCTACTTAGCTGTGTAGGAAAATTAATGGAACACATTATCAATGGCAGGCTAACATGGCATCTGGAAGAAATCCAATTCTTAACACCACACCAAGCAGGATTCAGAAAGTACAGATCCACTGAAGATCAAATAACCTATATAGCTCAGGAAATAGAGGATGCCTACCAAGAAAAAAAGCACTCACTAGCGGCCTGGATAGATTTAGAAAAAAAAGCATTTGATAAAGTATGGAAGGAAGGACTGAAAGTAAAACTGCAAAAAATGCATGTTTGTGGGAAAATGTTCAAATGGATCAGCCACTACCTTGAGAACAGAACTGCCAAGACAAAAGTACAAGGACAAACCAGCAAAATGATGCTGTTGGAGCAAGGTGTCCCCCAAGGAGGAGTTCTTTCACCAACATTATTCCTAGCATATATAAATGACATCACAGAAAATTTTCCAGCCAGAGTACACACATCCTCTTTTGCAGATAACCTAGCCATATGGACATCTGAAGAATATATTAGTACAGCTAACAGCAGAATACAGCAAGCCCTATTAGCTCTAGAGGACTGGTCAAAATCATGGCTAGGGAAGATAAGTGAGGAGAAAACAACATGCACAGTGTTCTCCCTCTCAAATAAAACTCAGCAACCTAAGCTGGTATTGAATGGGAATATATTGCGCCATGAAGAAAATCCAAACTATCTAGGAGTCACCTTTGATCATCACCTGACATGGAAGACAGGTTGAGAAAAATGGAACAAGAGCAAGGCAAAGAATGGCAATCATGAAAAAGCTTGCTGGTACAACATGGGGAGAAGATGAGAAAGTTCTCAAGAAGGACGGGTGAGGCCAGTACTGGAATATGGCATTGCAGCTTGGGCAACAGCAGCTAAGTCAAACTTTAACAAAATAAGTAGAGTATAAAATCAAGGAATGTGAATCTTAACTGGAAGCCTGAAGACAGATCCTATTAATGAACTAGAAAAGATCACTTGTTTACAACCAATACAGGATAGAAGAGATAGCAGAGCCCAGCAACAAGCAGAAAAATTTAGAAGATTGACAGCCACCCTATGTATAAAAGGTTTAGTGGTTTTGGAAAGGGAAGACTGTAGGGTAGCAACTTTGTAGAAACTGCAAAACGAAATATTAGAGCAGATCCTATACTTAACATATCAACAGTCAAATCCATTTACAGTGCAGACAAGTTCCCAGCTTGGAGACAGCAGCAACTGCCTGAGATGATAGAAAACATTCCTGGTATTGAGAAAAAGAACACTCAGCATGAAACCGAAAGAAGAGAAATAACCCTAAACTACGTAAAAGAACATTACCCAAGCAGCAATTGGACCCATGCATATACAGATGGATCAGCCAAAAATTCAATAGAGAATGGAGGAGGAGGAATTATCCTAAATTTAAAAAATGGATATTTAAAAAAAAACAGTCCGTGGCAACTGGAAAGTTTTCAAGTAACTTCAAAGCGGAGGCAGATTCTCTGAAAACTGCAGCAGAAATGCTCTTGATTGAGGAAAATAAAGAGAAGCAAATAGTTATCTTCACAAATGCAAAATCAGCTGTCTCAATACTGAAGAGTAATAACAGCACAGAAATAGCTGACCTAAGAGCAGCACTCCATGGTCTATGCCAGAAATCCAAAAAAGTTGTAATACAGTGGATCCCATCACATTGCAGTATACCTGGAAATGAAGAGGCTGACAGACTGGCAAAAGAGACGACTACCACAGCCTGACATAGACATAACCTATAATGAGGCAAAGAGGTTGATAAAAAGCACTTATAGAACCAAATGGGAATCAGAGCATCCAGGCCACCAGAAGGATGATGCATATTACAAACTCAACCGAAGAGAACAAGCAGCAATCTTCAGACTCCGCACAGGACATAATGGGCTGAAATACCACTCGTTCAATAAACTAAAGATAGGAAATACAGATGAATGTAATTGTCGAACTGGAAAAATGACAGCAAAACATTTGCTGCGGGATTGCCAAATATATGCAGAACAGAGAAAGATATTTTGGCGCACACCTGCTTCATTTGAGGACAAGCTCTATGGAGATATCAACAAGCTCAAGTTGACCACAGCTTACTTTAATTACATACAGGTTGACATTTAAAGGTGTATGAAGAAGTATTCAGACTGCCACACTTCATACCACAGGTATGTCGGTTACAAAAGCATCCCAGAGGCATGAAATGGAATATTGCTTGGATAGCAAATCCATTACGTGGAAAGTCTGAATCAAAAGCTCACTGTGTGGGCTTCATAAAAGGTGGGGAAAGTGTCCTAGTGGCATGAAATGGAATATTGCTTGGCTAGCAAATCCATTACATGGAAAGTCCGAATCGAAAATTCACTGTGTGGATGTCATCTGCAGACTGCATTCTTCTGGTTTCCGGAAGAACAGCCTATGGTGAACGGAAGGCCCAATATACGGAAGTGAGGCTAAGCAGCCATGTGCAGGACGTGACGATTCCTTGGGTGAGCCCAGTACCAGAGCGCTATGTATCGGCTCTGCAAGTATGGAAGCCTCCTTGGATGGCGGGGAATGCCCACGGTCTGCCCCTGCCTTCCCTTGAGGGCTGACCAGGATCTTTGGCTGTTCTATATGGACCAGCTGGGATGGGGGATAACACCACAACAGTGAGAGTCAAACGTCCAAAGAAACCCCCGGGAAGGTTAACCCGGTCAACAAATGCCCGCAGAAGTCGGATATGTTGGCCTGACGGCGCAAGAACGCAGCTCAGCTGTAAACAGGCACAATGCAATCACGTCCGGAAAAAAACCTCAGGATGAATGCAGAAGAAGAAGAAGAAGAAGAAACTTTTAGGAGTAATCTGAGCTGCTTCGCGATGTGCACTTTCAAGTAAACTTTGCTTGAAATCCTTCAATGACAGTTTTGTTCCCTCCTTTCTCTGTTTGGCATATGGAATGTAAGATGTGAGCATTGATCTGTGCAATTTTAAAGATCCAGTAGTAGATCTTCTTTCACCACTTAATGGTTTTCCTATCATGGATATTATTATATCCAACCATTTGGTCCATTCTGCCGCAGCCATTCATCGCCATGTTATATTCATGGATCATCTTCGGGTTGCTGAGCAGTTTTCGCAATCCGCTCTCAACAGTTACAACTACAGACTTGGTAGAGACAACAATGCATGTTTTTGTTTAGCTTTTTTATCTCTCCATGCCACACACAATATTCTATCTCCTTCAACAAACCACTTCATCTCTTGATGCTGAAGTCGCAAATGCTTCAACTCGGGAGGGAAGCCTGATCCAAGAGGATCGATTTTTTTTTTGGGTTGCACCTGCTGCCTCTGGTTCACATTTGTGAAACATGGTGTGATAAATAGATTCAAATCGATTCCTGGGAAACTTAGTGGCATACCAAGGAGTATATAAATGTGCACTTGTACACCAGTAGTCTTTGATACACGGTCTTGGATCAAGTCCCATAGCAATAATGACAGACGTAAACTTCAGCCATTCATGCTTCATGAGTGGGGTCCAGGATAACAGACTAGAATGTTTTCTTTTAGGAGTGTTCTGCATCAACATCTTTTCTGCATATTCGTTTACATTTTTAATTAAACAATCCACTATGTCATCATCAAAAAACACTTTGAGAAAATCCATAGGTGTTTGAAGTTGATAAAGTTTAGAGTTGACTGAGACCTTCAAGGACGAAACTCAAACTTCGGTTTTGTTTCCCCTTCTGACACATTTTGCCATGTTGATGCTGTTGAAGGGGAAGGGAGAGGTGCATCACTACAGAAGCTTGTAAATTCGAGTTGTTTCTCGAGTTTTATTCTTAGTTTATACTGTTTGCTTTCCTTTGCGCTGAGAAGTAATTGTGACATCCTGACATTCATTGTCAGATGGACATTCATTGTCAGACACCTCAGCTGCTGACAAACTTTCACTGTTTCTTTATCACCATGTGCTAAAACTTCTCACATCTAAAACTGCTGTCTGAATCTTCACTAATATCGGAATCACTATTGTTTAAAACTGTTTCAAACAATAACCTAGCTTGATCTGAAGTCATTCTACGAGGACACATACTGGTGGGCGTTTCCATTGTGAAAAACCCAAACAAACAAATTAACGCTACTTTAAAACTTAAAAATTCACAAGAATCCAATGTTGGCAAATGTTTTACCGCACAATGATGATGTAGCTATGCTCCGGCTGTGTGACTTTTCAGTTTACTGTAACTTAAAATTCCTAAATGGAGCAGTAATGTATTAAATAAACCACTGATCATTCTGTGTTGATAGAATAACCGATTGCCACCAGAGTCGGTCGATTGTGGCTATCGATCGGCCCTGGTAGTGAAAGAGGTTATGCATTTGCAGCCTTTTTTCCTGTAAGCTAATAATTTCCTTATTTAATTGTTATTTGTTTGTTTCTATATTCTTCATTGTTCATGGCTTTCACTAGTTTCAATAGTTTGTTTCTATCCCTGTCAAAATTCAGGTTTTCTGTTTTTTCCCTCCAACAATCTCTTCTTTGATTTACTGTTTTTTAAATATTTTGCTGAGATGGCTTTGAGAGAGATGTTCGCTTCAGTTGTTTTTTTTCTCTGTCTGCTGTCTTTCTGGCATCTTCAACTTTGTCCTCCAAAATTTGTAGTTCTTCAGTCCAGCATGGTTTGTAATTTTTCCTTGCTCCTCTTGGAATAAACTCAGTGGTCGCCTGTATTATTGCTCTGCTTAGACTTTCCACCATTTGCTTCATGTTGCCATATCGTGTATTTATGTTTTCACAATATTTGTCTGTTAGTATGGCAAATCTGTCCCAATCTGCTCATTTGTAACTCCAGCAGGGCAAAGGCTTTTGCTCCTGTGGAACATATTCCATATTCATTACAAGTTTGATTGGTCTGTGGTCACTACCTGCTAATTGGTCAAGCACATGGCGATCGATTTTGTGGAGGATGTCTCCTGTGCAGAAAGCTAAGTCTGGAGTAGAAGTGGTAAACCATCTTTTGGAGTAGAAGCTCGGTGTGTCATCCGCTTTGTTGAGTAGATAGAGATTTGAGTCTGTTTCCCAGTCCTCCACTTCATCTCCTCTTTTGTCAGTATCTAGGTATCCCCATCTTTCTGAACGGCTATTAAAGTCTCTGACAATAATGCAGTTTGTGTCAGTTATTTTCATGTTTGAGAGTGTAAGGTCCATATCTGCTGGGCTATACAGATTGTAAATTCTTATTTTCACATCCTTTATCATTATATCAACAACTATAATTTCCGTTTGATTGTCAGAGATCACAGATACTTTGCTGCAGGTATTGTATTTCGTGTAAGTATTAGAACTCCTTCTTTGTGTCCTTCGCGGTCGAAACGTGTGACCTGATATCCTCTGACTGAGAATTTGCGATTGGCGTTGAGGTATGTCTCTTGAATGCATGCCACATCTATTCTATCTTTATGAAGACGATTTGTTAAGGAGACTTTCTTGTTATAAACTCCTTCGGCATTCCCTGTAGTATGTTGAGTGTCCGGGGTGTTTGGTCAATAGCTCTTAACCTACTCCTCTGTGCCTTGACTCCACAGCACAGGGGAAAGTGACCACCAGTAGTCATGGGTGAACCCCCTCGAGGCAGGGGGCCCGGCACTATTACCACCTGATGGGACTTCGCAGGATTAGCACCATAACTTTTAATTTGTGACATCATGAATTAAGTTATGTTGCACTGCTTTGTCAAGCCTGTGGCTCAGTACATCCGATTTTGACAAGCATTTTTTGGGGTGCTTTCCCTAGCCTTTGACTGTCTCCAGTCTACCTACAAGGCAGCAGGTTTGTGTGTTACTTGGTCTGGTCCCTCTCCCTTGACCTTTCCGACATGGGTGACCCTACCAGTAGCTGTGCTACTGTCGGCATAGCTCTTGGGGTCATTGGAACACTCAAGCCCCTCTACCTCATCACAGTGGACACACAGCAGAGGGAAAATTTGTTCTACTTATCAGAAATTCTACTTATCCAGACTGCACACATTTACACTAACACCATGCAGTAGCATTGAGTAAAATGATTGTACCACTTAGGAAACACAGTGAGCAAATAAATAGCAATACAATATCAGAAATGTTTAGTTATTTTTGAAAGAGGAACATTAAAGTCATAAATAAATTTCCAAATTAATTAAAGAAAAAGTCCGTGATTTTGCTTTGCTTCTTGACTTGTGAAAAATGTCTTCCCATGGGCTGTTTAAAGATAAAAAAAAAAGTCTGCATCATGTAAATATCTGACTGAAACTGGTTGTGCTTGCAGCCCACAGTCATCCTCATGATCAGAGTCAGGGCTGGAAGGGTTTATTGGTTGAATGACTGGCATACATAGCCCTATAATATCAGTGCTTGAAAGAGTGGCACTAGTAGAAACATGTGGCACTAGTAGAAACATGTGGCACTAGTAGAAACATCATTGTCAATGGATGTTCAGATGATGCAGTCTCACCATTTTGTGCCTTTAAACAGGCCATGGGAAGACACTTTTTACAAGTCAAGAAGCAAAGAAAAATAACAGACTTTTTCTTTAATTACTTTAGAATTTTCATATGACGCTGTCTATCACTGTCGATTTGACATTGGAAACACAATTTTCTGTAGTGGTCTTTATGCTTTAAAATGCAGGAAAGTGTCGATGTTGGAATACCAAATTCTCTAGCTGTATTCACTTTCTTCTTCCCACTATGTCCATCCTCTTCCAACAGCTCAATCTTTCTGTTTAAAGTTAAAGTAATAAGCTTTCATCCACTAGCTGCCATTGTTGACATGCAGTGAGATATCGTATGTGCAAGATTATTGTTCTCCGGGCTGACTAAATTCTTTCACAAAACATTTGTGTGTGTGTGTGAAATTAACAGTTCGACTTAAACATGAACACTTATATAGTTGCTGTTCATTTTTATATTCGACTAATACGAAAATTCGAGTTAACCCAATTTGACTTATCAGGACTTTTTATACAATGATAAAGAAGGATAATGGCCGGGACTAAGCCAGTAACGTCGACTTAAGCAAAATTCTACTTATTCGAGTTTGACTTACGTGGACTCGACTGTATATGTTTGTTTTATAGACTACAAGAAAGCTTTTGATAGAGTACAACATGAACGACTAATTACATGCCTTCAAGATACAGGAATAGATGGAAAGGACATCAGACTTATTAGTAACTTGTAATGGGAAAAAGTGGCGTCTTAGTAGGCCTCTTTCAGTCCTGAAGGACTATAGAGTTGTGCCGCTTGGAAGGTGCCTGGCAGCACCGCTGGTGACTGTATAGTCCAATGCGAGAGTGACAATCCCTGTCACAGTTTCCACATCTGTAAGACGAGGCAAGTCCCGCAGTAAGTGACTGCGCTTTGAGCCTGTGCCGCCTATCCTCAGTTTGTTGGATCAGATTGTGCTCAAAGAGCACCAGTCCATTTCGTACATCTCTTCTCCAGGAGCATCTGTCTGTTGCAACTCTCTCCCACATGTCTGGATCTATTCCAATGATTTTCATATCTTGTTTACACACATCCCTATATTGCATTTGGGGTCTTCCGGTTGGCCTCTTTCCTGTGGCTAGTTCTCCGTAAAGGAGATCTTTGGGAATACGTTCATCCTCCATTCGAGATACGTGGCCCAGCCACCGGAGGCGTCTCTGCTTGAGGAGGGTGTGCACTGTGGTAATATCTGCTCGTTCAAGCACCTGTTTGTTCGTTATGTGATCTTTCCATGTTATGCCCAGGATCCGTCTCAGACATCTCATGTGGAAGGAATTCAACTTCCTTTCCTGTCTTGAGTACAAGGTCCAGGATTCAGACCCATAGAGTAGTGTGCTAACAACACAAGCTTTATATACTTGAGCTTTTGTACGCTCTGTTAGTCTATTATTCTCCCAAACTCTTTTAGCTAGCCTGGAAAATGTTGTGGCTGCCTTTCCAATGCGTCTGTCGATTTCTGTCTCTAATGAAAGATTATCTGATATTGTCGACCCCAAATACACAAAATCGTGGATGACCTTCAATTCGTAATTAGAAATTTTGATTGACGGAGGCGCATCAGCATCTTGTTCCATCACCTGTGTTTTATTTAGGCTAATGGTGAGCCCAAAGTCTTTGCAGGCGGCTGCAAAACGATCTATGAGCCTTTGGAGATCTTCTGCTGTATGAGTAGTCAGTGCTGCATCATCTGCAAAAAGTAGTTCTCTTACGCATCTTGATCTTATTTTGGTCTTTGCCTTGAGTCTTGATGGATTAAAAAGTTTGCCATCAGATCTTGTGTGGAGGTATATGCCTTCAGTGGCAGTCCCAAATGCCTGCTTTAAGAGAACAGCGAAGAAGATACCAAAGAGTGTAGGAGCAAGCACGCAGCCCTGCTTTACTCCGCTGCTGATGCTGAATGACTAGGGTGTTGAGCCGTCAAATAAAATGGTCCCCTGCATGTTTTCGTGGAATGATTTCACGAGACTAAGAAGGGTGGGTGGACATCCAACCTTTTCAAGGACCTTAAAAAGGCCGCTTCTGCTCACGAGGTCAAATGCCTTTGTGAGGTCGATGAAGGCAATATATAATGGCTTCCTCTGTTCTCTGCACTTCTCTTGAAGCTGCCGGAGTGAGAAAAGGTAGGTCTAAATCCGCACTGCGATTCGGGGTAGATTCTTTCAGCAAGAATGTGTAATCTTTTAAGAATTACTCTGGCAAGAATCTTGCCTGTAATGCTGAGTAGGGAAATGCCACGATAGTTGTTGCAGTCGCTTCTGTCCCCTTTGTTTTTATAAAGGGTAACAATATTTGCGTCTTTCATATCTTGTGGTATTGATTTTTCTCTCCACAATATTGCATACAGTTCTGGGGTGATTGTTTCTTTGCTACATATTAAAATTTCAGGTGGAATACTATCTTTTCCAGGTGCCTTGCCGGATTTGAGAGAGTCTAGTGCTTCGCTGATTTCTGTGAGGCAAGGTTCGTTATCCAGAGCATACATGGCAGACTGCTGATCGATGGCTTCCAGAGCTTCTTCGCTGACAGTGTTATCCACTGAGTATAGCTCTGAGTAGTGTTCTACCCAGCGATCCATTTGTTTCGCTTGATCTTTTATGATTACCCCCTCAGTTGATCGTAAAGGGGCCATCTTATTTTTTGATGGACCGACAGCTTGCTTGATGCCCTCGTACATTCTTCTTATATTTCCAGTGTTTGCACAAGTTTGAATTTGAGCAGAGAGCTGTAGCCAGTACGTGTTCGCACATCTTCTTGCCATCTGTTGTACTCTATTTCTGGCCATTCGCAATGCCTGCAGTGTTTTCTCTGAAGGTGATGTTTTATAAATTGAGAATGCATGTCTCTTTATCTCCAGGACTGGGAGCATCTCTTCAGAGTGTGCTTCAAACCAGTCGGTTGACTTAGTTTGCTTCTTGCCAAATGTTGATAGTGCTGTATTGTAGATGGTGTCGCGAAAATGACTCCATCTCTCGGTGGAATCTCCATTTGTGGGGACAGGCAGAGTATCCGCTAGAGCCTGCATGAATTTGTTGACCTTCTCTTTATTTTGGGTGCCGCTGGTGTCGATGCGTGGTCTTCCTTCTGTTCGGCTTCTGTAGATTCTCTTGGGCTTTATCTTCACCTTGCTGGAGACGAGTGAATGGTCGGTGTCGCAGTCAGCACTATGATAGCTGCGAGTCAGCTGTACATTGCGGAGGTTGCTGTGTTTAGTGAGCACCAGGTCGAGTTGATGCCAGTTCTTTGATCTGGGGTGCCTCCATGACACCTTGTGTTGAGGTTTCGTGTCAAAGAAGGTGTTCGTCACGCACAGATTATGGTGGCTGCAGAATTCCAAGAGACGTTGTCCATTGTCATTTATCTTCCCAACGCCAAACTGTCCTAGACATGAAGGCCAAGATTTGTGGTCGGAGCCAACCCTGGCATTGAAATCCCCCAGGATAAAAAAATGTTGTTTCTCTGGTATTTCACTGACTTCTTTGCTAAGGTCGTCATAGAACTTGTCTTTAGATTCTGATGCTGCAGTTAGTGTTGGGGCGTAAACGCTTATAATACTAACTGGGCCTGCCTCTGTCTGGAGTTGGAGCTTCAGTATTCTTTCAGTGCCATCACTTGGTATGATGGAATTAAGCAGCTTGTTTCTGATAGCGAATCCAACTCCATGCTCCCTGGTCTCTCCGCACGGCTTGCCATGCCAGTAGAAAGTGAAGTCCCTCTCCTTGATGCTTCCAGATTCTTGGAGTCTGGTCTCTTGCAGGGTGACAATGTCTATCCCCAGTCTTAGTAGTTCGTTGTTTATCACTGCAGTTTTGCGGGCATCCACAATCTCATTTAGATCGTCTGAGATGCCAGGGGTCATGGTTCTTACGTTCCATGTTCCCAGCCTTAGGGCCGGTTGTTTTGTTTTTTTCTTGCTGCTAGGTGTATAGATTGCGGTCCATGTGTCGGGATTTTTCCCCTAAGCTCCACACACCCTCAGGAGCAGATGAACCGTGGCGAGACAACACCTTATTGACTGGGGGTTGCCCAGCTTAGGCGGGCGGTAGCTGTCTAGTGAGATACGATGATCTCTCCCACCGTCGGAAGTAGCCCCTGGCGCTTTGCTCTACGCCAGTCGAGCATTAAGACTTATAACCGGCAAATGCTGCTTCCCGTGTTGTGTCACCGCTTTACACGGTGCTGAAGTGACCTCTTCAGGGCACAAGCCTGGGCAATGGAAATCAGAGAACCAGCTGTTGCCCAGTGGCAGGTTCCCCCTCTCCATGTCACCAATGTTGACCAAGGGAAAGGCAATAGCCAGTGCAACTTGGCATCGGTGCCATCGCAGGAGTTGCCAGAACTATGTTGTTTACAACATGGAACTACCTTAGGGACTCCATCTCCGGATTTGTCCTCAGGGTTTACTCCCGAAGCCTTTCCCATATGGGTATACCCGCAAGGCAGCGGAGGTTTGAGATTTAGAGTTCCTTCTCTTAGAAGAGATACCAACCAAGGCTGACGAGCCTCCTCTGCCCGGGAATCAATAAGGAGGGAAGTCTACCATTCTTCCTTCCTGGCAGTGACCATACTGATCGGATGACCATAGCCATTGTCTCTACTGAGAGATCCTCTGCCCACCGTCACCGACTTGAAACCATAACTAACAACTATCCGTCAGCTGCTCCCAAGTCCAATCCACCACCTGTTCCCATGGCTTCACGTTACCCTGTTGGGGGGGCTAAACGGGTACTCCACCTTGCCCAAGGGTGTCCTGTAGGCTAGCGGAGGGAAGGAGGCACCTTACTTCTCCTTTGGTAGGGTCTATTAGATGCAGAACTAACTATTTGTCGCCTATAGAGATAAAAAGAGGAGTACGGCAGAATTGTTACTGTCCCCAAGCCTCTTCAACCTATACACAGAAAGAATTTTTAAGCAAGTTGAAATGCCTGGGCTTAACATCAATGGAAGAATCATAAACAATCTTAGGCATGCTAACGATACCGTGTTACTAGCAAAAAGCAAACAAGAGTTACAAGACCTAGTGGAACAAGTAAATTGGCACAGTGCAGAATGTGGCTTAGATATTAACATCCAAAAAACAAAAACTATGATAATTAGCAGTGACAAGGAAAGGTCATCAATGAACATCACAGTAAATGGGCAGATACTAGAACAAGTAACAAGTTTCTCCTACTTGGACATATAATAACAAATGATGGCAGAAGTGAAATAGAAATCAAAAAGAGAATAGGAATGGCCAAAAGTGCTTTCAATGGCATGAAATCAGTTTTAACATCTAGAGAGATTAATAATGCATTAAAAATGAGAATTGTCAAATGCTATGTATATCCAACGCTACTGTATGGCGCGGAAGCCTGGACATTGACTAAGCAACTAGAAAGTCACATAGAAGCCCTGGAAATGTGGATATACAGACGAATATGTCGTATTTTATGGAAACAAAAACAATCAAATGCTGAGGTTCTAGAAAAACTGGGAATGAAGAGTTGATGAAAGAAGTAAAGAGGGGGCAAGTGAAATATTTTGGCCACGTTAAAAGACATGATACTCTTATAAAAACCATACTGGAAGGCAAGGTTGAGGGCAAGCGAGCAAGAGGTAGACAATGATACAAGTGGGGGGAATATAACATCAAGAGATGGACGAACATCTGCCTGACAGAGTGTAGTCAAGGCGAGAGACAGACAATGTTGGAGATCCATTGCAGCCAACCTTCATTGTGGAGACGGCACGTGATTGATTGATTGATTGATTGATTACACATACACATAAGTTCAATACTTTGTATATTCATGAGGCTATTAATTCTTTACTTTGGTGTTTTTCAGAAACACACTCATGGTCTTCAAGTAGTCCTTACCTCTCCATACACAAAAGTGGACATATGACAGCACAGACATAATGGTTGTGAAACAAGAACTATCAGATGTTTTGTGTGAGGAAGGAGTCACAGCTTCAGTAAAATGGTAGACATAGCTGGGGGTAGCATCATTCAAGAAATGGCAGGGGACAGCAACTCAGAATCAAGAATGGTTGAGAACAGTAAAGTGTTAGTAAAACATGAACATTGTTGTCACATATCAGAACATGTGTCTTCTTTTGCTGGAACTGGCAGTCTGAAGAAACATAAGCGAACACATGCAGGAGAGAAACTTTACAAGTGTGATGATTGTGGTGCTTCTTTTAAGCAAGCTAGAAGTCTGAAGTACCATATGGGAACACATACAGGAGAGAAACTTTACATGTGTGATGAGTGTGGTGCTTCTTTTAAGAATTCTAGCTATCTGACAAACCATAATAGAATGCATACAGGAGAGAAACCTTACATGTGTGATGATTGTGGTGCTTCTTTAAAGAATGCTAGCAATCTGAAGTTACATAAGAGAACACATACAGGAGAGAAACCTTACAAGTGTGATGATTGTGGTTCTTCTTTTATTCAATCTAGCTCTCTGAAGCGCCATATGAGAATTCATACAGGAGAGAAGCCTTGCAAGTGTGATGAATGTGGTTCTTCTTTCAGAGATGCTAGCAATCTGACGAACCATAAGAGAACACATACAGGAGAGAAACCTTACAATTGTGATAATTGTGGTGCTTCTTTCACTCAAGCTAGCAAACTTAAGACCCATAAAACAACACATACAGGAGAGAAACCTTACAAGTGTGATGATTGTGGTGCTTCTTTCTCTCAAGCTAGCAATCTTAAGACCCATAAGAGAACACATACAGGAGAGAAACCTTACAAGTGTGATGATTGTGGTGCTTCTTTTAATCAATCTCGCAATCTGAAGAACCATAAGAGAACGCATACAGGAGAGGCACCTTACGTGTGCGATGATTGTGGTGCTTCTTTTAAGAATAGTATTAATTTGAAATACCATATGGGAACACATATAGGAGAGAAACTTTACAAGTGTGGTGATTGTGGTGCTTCTTTTAATCAATCTCGCAGTCTGAAGAACCATAAGAGAATGCATACAGGAGAGACACCTTACATGTGCGATGATTGTGGTGCTTCTTTTAAGAATACTATTAATTTGAAGTACCATATGGGAACACATACAGGAGAGAAACTTTACAAGTGTGGTGATTGTGGTGCTTCTTTTTCTCAATCTCGCAATCTGAAGTACCATAAGAGAACACATACAGGAGAGACACCTTACATGTGTGATGATTGTGGTGCTTCTCTTAAGAGTGCTAGCAATCTGAAGAACCATAAGAGAATACATACGGGAGAGAAACCTTACAAGTGTGATGAATGTGGTGTTTCTTTTATTCAATCTAGCCATCTGAAGTACCACAAGAGAACACATACAGGAGAGAAACCTTACAAGTGTGATGATTGTGGTTCTTCTTTTACTCAGTCTAGCGCACTGAAGTACCATAAGAGAACACATACAGGAGAGAAACTTTACAAGTGCGGTGATTGTGGAGGTTCTTTTAATCAATCTCGCAGTCTGAAGAACCATAAGAGAACACATACAGGAGAGACACCTTACGTGTGTGATGATTGTGGTGCTTCTTTTAAGAATACTATTCATCTGAAGTACCATATGGGAACACATACAGGAGAGAAACTTTACAAGTGCGGTGATTGTGGAGATTCTTTTAATCAATCTCGCAGTCTGAAGTGCCATAAGAGAACGCATACATGAGAGAAGCCATACTCAAGCTAGCAGTTTAGAATACCATTAGAGTATTCGCACAGGAGAGAAACCTTACATGTGTAATGATTGTGGTGTTTCTTTTAAGTGTGCTAGCAATCTGAATGTCCATAAGAGAACACATACAGGAGAGAACATGATTGTGGTGCTTCTTTGAAGCATACTATTAATTCAACGTACTATTAGAGAACACATACAGGAGAGACACCTTACATGTGTGATGATTGTGGTGCTTCTTTTAAGAATAGTAATCTGAAGTACCATATGGGAACACATACATGAGAGAAACTTTACATGTGTGATGATTGTGGTGCTTCTTTTAAGAATTCTAGCAATCTGAACTTTCAGTGTAACTACAATCAAGATAGACACAAATTCAGGAGTAATGGGAAATTAGAGGAATACAGCTTAAATGGCGCTTCTCAGTGTTTACCAATCTATGACGCATGATTATGAAAGGAGATAATAATAGAACAAACACATACAGGAGAGACACCTTACATGTGTGATGATTGTGGTTCTTCTTTTAAGAATGCTAGCAATCTGAATAACCATAAGAGAACATATACAGGAGAGAAACCTTACACATGTGATTGTGGTTCTTCGTTTATTCAATCTTGCGCTCTGAAGTGCCATAAGAGAACACATACAGGAGAGAAACTTTACATGTGTGATGATTGTGGTGCTTCTTTTGTTCAATCTAGCCAACTAAAGTACCATAATAGAAGACATACAGGAGCGACACCTTACATGTGATGATTGTGGTGCTTCTTTTAAGAATGCTAGCAATCTGAAGAACCATAAGAGAACACATACAGCAGAGAAACCTTACAAGTGTGATGAATGTGATGCTTCTTTTGTTCAATCTAGCCATCTAAAGTACTATAATAAAACACATACAGGAGAGACACTTTACAAGTGTGATGATTGTGGTGCTTCTTTTAACAATACTATTAATATGAAGTACCATATGGGGACACATTCAGGAGTGAAACTTTACAAAGTGTGGTGATTGTGGTGCTTCTTTTACTAAATCTCGCAATCTGAAGTTTCCATAAGAGAACACATACAGGAGAGACACCTTACATGTGTGGTGCTTCTTTAAAGAATGCTAGCAATCTGAAGAACCATAAGAGAATATATACAGGAGAGAAACCTTACAAGTGTGATGATTGTGGTTCTTCTTTTTTTCAATCTAGCACTCTGAAGACCCATAAAAGAACACATACAGGAGAGAAGTTTTACAAGTGTGATGAACATGGTGTTTCTATTACTCAAGCTAGCAGTTTAGAGTACTATAAGAGAATTCGCACAGGAGAGAAACCTTACATGTGTAATGATTGTGGTGTTTCTTTTAAGCGTGCTAGCAAGCTGAATGTCCATAAGAGAACACATACAAGAGAGACAGGAGAGAACATGATTGTGGTGCTTCTTTGAAGCATACTATTAATTCAAAGTACTATTAGATTGATTGATTGATTGATTTAGGAACCGACATCACAGCATTCGGTACATCCCCATAAGCGCTCCGTACTATTAGAGAACACATACAGGATAGAAACTTTACATGTGTGATGATTGTGGTGCTTCTTTTAAGATTTCTAGCAATCTGAACTTTCAATGTAACTACAATCAAGATGGACACAAATTCAGGAGTAATGGGAAATTAGAGGAATACAGCTTAAATGGCGCTTCTCAGTGTTTACCAATCTATGATAGTGATGACAGCATTGATGAATTTTATAATGATTTAGAGAAAGCCTTCAAGAAATGCAAGAATTCTGAAGTAAATATCATAATGGATGACTTGAATGACAAAGTTGGAAATCACCAGGACGGATGCATAGTAGGAAAGTATGGACCAGGGGAACAGAATGAAAGAGGTTGAAGACTGGTACATTGGGCAAAAGAGCAAGATTTGATTATTGGAAACACCTGGTATAAACAGCATCCAAGGAGATTATGGACATGGTGGAGTCCTGATCAAAAATCAGATTGATTACATTCTTATCAACAAAAGATTTCAAAATGCCTTAAAAGTCACAAAAACAAACCAAGTGCAGACTGCTACAGCGACCATAGATTAATTCTAAAAAATTTACATATAAAATCAAAGAAAGTCAAATATTCACCAAGAAACACAACATTTGATCTACAGGCACTGAAGAGTGAGGAGATAAAAGATAAATTCAGCGTAGAGATAAAGAACAAATTTGATGCATTGTCCGATATGGAAATATTTCAAGACATTGGCGACCAATGGGAAATATTACAGAAATCAGTCAACCAAGCTGCAGAGACAACCATCCCAAAAATTAAGATAATAGGACGCAAGAAATGGATGATGGAAGACATCTTAAAACTCATGGAAATAAGAAGAAATAACAAAAATAACAAGGAAAAATATGAAGAGATTCACAGGAAAATTAGGAAGCTATGTAAATAGGCAAAAGAAACATGGCTTGAGGAAAATTGCAAGGAAATTGAAACACAACACCCAGAATACTAAATTAATGCACAAAAGAATTAATGACATCACTAACAAAAGAACACACAATTAAGATAATAGGACGCAAGAAATGGATGACGGAAGACATCTTAAAACTCATGGAAATAAGAAGAAATAACAAAAATAACAAGGAAAAATATGAAGAGATTCACAGGAAAATTAGGAAGCTATGCAAATAGGCAAAAGAAACATGGCTTGAGAAAAATTGCTAGGAAATTGAAACCCAACACCCAGAATACTAAATTAATGCACAAAAGAATTAATCACATCACTAACAAAAGAACACACACATCAGCAGGTTGCCTAAAATCCAAAGATGGCAAAATCATAATAGAAAAAGATAAGATTTTACATGAATGGTCAGATTATGAGAAAGACCTTTATGATGATACAAGAGAATAATAATATGATCTTCGGAATAATAATGAAGGACCATCAATTTTGAAGAGGTCAGTTCTATGCAGCCTGTTTGGGAGGACTGATAAAACGATGAGATAAGTTCATCAATGTTGGTGGAAATTATGTTGAGAAATAAAGGGACAATGTATGTATAAAAATAAACTGGTTTCAAGTTGTTATATTATTTAGTTATTTTTCTACAGCCATTTGTG
Source organism: Cepaea hortensis (assembly GCA_963921405.1). Lineage (NCBI taxonomy): Eukaryota > Metazoa > Mollusca > Gastropoda > Stylommatophora > Helicidae > Cepaea > Cepaea hortensis. The sequence continues at coordinate 72,083,416 of OY992897.1, read as the reverse complement.
ACTTACTTATTAACTTACCCTTGTAGTTGTTAGATTCATTTTATTAAACTGACCACATTACTAGTTGGATTCATTATAATGAATTGACCTCAAATTACTGGTTGTTAGAGTCGTTTGAGTTGTTTATTATACAAAAATACTTTCGCTTTTGAGTATTTTTTTTTTTTTTTTGCATGTATATGTTGAGTTGAGTTAAGAACCAACATCACTGCACTCAGGACATTCCCATTCATGCTTCGTCCCCTCGTTCAACAACCAATCATTCCCACCGCTATCTGATTAAAAGTTCCTATCTCCACCTTACTAAGCATACTCTTTGAATCCGTAATGAATACAATGTGTGTTGTAGTAGTCTCCTCTAGCCACCGGAAATCTGCTGTTACCCACCTCCACCTCCATTCTCATGCTGGAGGTTGTAGTCTCATATGCCAGACTCTCCTTTTTCAAGACTCATCTATTAGCCTTTGTAATAAAGCCCCAACCACTACGTCTGTTTCTCACCACTGACCCATCGGTGTAGATGACTATGTCACCTTCATGTTTGTTACTCTGGATCACTTCAAACTCAGTGCGGCCCCCTGCCCATCCTTTGCACTTATGACTCAATGTTATTATTACATTGTGCCAGTCTGTCATGTCTTCCGGAACTTTCACCCAAAGTATTTCATGATTGATGGTCTCTAGATCACACACCTGACTTATAGAAAGTTCTGCCTGTGCCATCCAGGACCTGCCTCGTCTTAGTCTATGACCCTTGACCATATCCATTGCTGCATGCAGTGGGTGATCCTTGTCTGCAGCAACTCTCAGGTACCATTTAGCCTGAAGGACCCTGTGCCTATCCGTCATTGTTGGTAGTGCCAGGATATGCCTCATGCATATAATTGGTGTCCTTTGTGCACCCCAGGATTAACCGCATGGCAGCATTCTGTATGCACTCTAACCTTTCAAACTGGCTTTTTGATACTGTCAGCAGCCCCAAACCATACTCAATGACAGAAATTATTAACTGCTGAAATAGCCTGTACAGCATCCTCTGATCTTCCTCGGTTGCCGCCATAGCCCTCAATGCATTAAGTCCCCTACCAGCCTTCACCACCAAAGTCTCCACATGATCCTTAAAAGACAAACACCTGTCAAAGGTGATACCCAAGTACTTCAATTTACTCTCTCGACTAAGAGGATATCCATTCAAGATAATACCAGGGACATCTGCCTTGACAATCCGGTTTTCCAAGGAGGACCACACAACCGATGCCTTATCTGGGTGTATAATGGCCCCTGCACTACTCTGCCACCTTATTTACTGCTACCTGTAAGTCTTTTGCCAAACTGGCCCTGTCTCTGCCCTGTCTGTACACCAGCACATCATCTGCAAATGTTAAGATTCTACCCACACCTGGTGTCTCAATAGCTGTGATTTTGCTGGTGTAGACATTAAAGAGCACCAGGGACAAGGCAGATCCCTGCGGCAACCCAGGTGTAATAGAACAGGGATCAGAAGTCCAGGAACACATGTGCAGTGGAACCTTCTGCTCATAAAGGACTGCCGCAACCCATCTAACAAGGCAAGGGCAGACCTCCATGTCCAACAGTTTGTATATCAACCGATCATACTTAACCCTGTTATACGCACCTTCCAGGTCAAGAGCTACCACCACTGTCTCCTGTTTATCCTGGAAGCCCTCGTAGACATCAAATGCAAAAGTTGCAGCATTGGCCCACATGTCCTTCCTAGGCCGGTAACTCCTGAATCCTTGGGGAAGCAGATTACTACTATCTTTCCGAGGACTTTGTCATACGTGTTTTGCAGTGTTATGATTCGGTATCCATTAGTCTGGAGTGATCCTTACTTAGCTTTGGGAGTGGGACCAGGTAGGTATGCAGCCAATTGTGGGGTTTTTCCGCCGTATTGATGCTTAGGTTGAAACAAAGAGCCATCTCCTCCAAGTCCTCATCATTTATGTTCCTCATATGGGAGTACCTCACCCCATCCGGACCTGGTGCTGTGCCTTTAGCCCGCTTCAGTACCCATCTGATATCTTCCACTTTAATCTTACAGTCCTCCTTCCTAGTGATCCGTGACAAGGCTTCTCTGACGTTATCCTCCCCTTTGTCCTTGTCAGTTGTCATAGGTCGGTTATCATCATAAACAGTACCATGTGAACCAGGCATTGCCTGTCTCTTCATCTGCCGGTGCAGCCTCCAGAATTTACTCAATGTCACATCCCCACCGACTTCATTAATAAACTGTTCCCACTTAATCCTCTTTGCCTATGCTGCCTGGTGTTTAAAATCGTGCACCTTTACTTTTTTATATCTTTCAGCCTCTTCCAATTCTGTGTCAACTGGATTGGTTGCTCTCCGCACCCTCTGCCAATTCCTTATGGCTGCCCTCTTTGAATTCTCCACCTCTGGTGTCTACCAAGGTGGTTTGGTGAAGATTCTTCTTGTTGGTTTAGATCTTCTCTGTGAGCACAGAACAGGGGAGGTGGTCACTTCCATGGTCTCCAAGGATGCTCCATTTGTGTCTGATGCCGCCTCTTGGGATACAAGTGCTAGGTTGATGATCCATGTCAGCGTGCCCCGGTCTCATTGCTAGCCTAGTTGTAGAGTGCAGTGCTTAGGAAAGTGCTGGATTTCTGTAGCTGGTCCAGAGACTCGTAGAATATATTGGTTGTGTTCCTTTGGCAGATTTGCATGAGAGTATGTGACATTTGTTGGTTTGTTGTTTCCTGTGGTTGAGAATTGTGTCTGTACAAGCCTTGTTGCTGTCACAGAGTTGTGGAGTGGTAGTTATGGCAGATGAATGCTTTTATTAGGGAAGTACCGGTTATCTGTAGCTGGTCTGCAAACTCATAGAATATATTGTTTGTGTCCGTATGGTAGATATACATAGGAGTTTGAGAACATGGGACATTTGGTGGTTTATTGTTTCCTGTGTTAGAGAATTGTGTCTGTACAGGTATTGAAACAAGTTAATATATTTGGGTACTGTGATAACAGCAGGTGCACATTGGTGTAATGGTTTGGACGTTACAATGGCATGTACATGGTCAGATGCTGTTCCAAGCCTGCACACAGCGTTTGCTGTGTGAGTGAAAGACCGGCCATCTGTTCTTCCATGCACTTAGACCATAACTTGGTGAGGGTCCTGGCACGTCACATAGCCACAGCAGCTTCCTGCTACAGGACCTGTCTATAACAGCAGGTGGGAGATGTCGTAAAGAAGTTCAATCTTTAACAGCCCAAGCTATGCCACCTGTCTATAACAGCAGGTGGGAGATGTTGTAAATTATTTCAATCTTCAACAGCCCAAGCTACAGTACCTGTCTATAACAGCAAGTGGGAGATGTTATAAATTATTTCAATCTTGAACAGCCCAGGGCAACAGCAGCATTTCTAAGATGAAGAATTTTCTCTGCAATGTATCTTCGTCAATCATGGTGAGAAACAGAATTTTTAAAAGTTATATTGAGTCAATAGTAGTGTATCTCGGGCTGAAGCCAGTGGTTTTGTGGTGGTGGTGGAGGTGGATTACCGATTTCCACCACAAAGGGCAATAACTCCTTGGTTTTTGAAAAAAAATAGTCTAATGGCAGATCTACAAATTGATGGGAAAGACAGACTTATAAAAAACATATTGGATACAACAAGCTGCAATAAGGATTGATAATGAAGTGGGACAATATCAGCCTATTAAAAGAGGTGTTAGGCAGGGATCTTTTTTCCCTATACAGTGAAAATATTTTCAGAAATCTAGAGGATATAAATGGAATCTGCATTGGAGGACGAAACATCAATAACATTAGATATACAGATGATACAGTATTGATTTCAGACAATGTGCAGGATCTGCAATAATTATCGGATGCGGTTGTTGTACACAGTAAGCAACTGGGGTTAGAATTAAATTGTAAAACGACACAGGTTATGGTCATCACTAGGAAGAATGAAGTGCCACAATGTAATATATAAGTAAATGGAAATATTCTTCAACAAGTGAATTGGTACAATTATCTTGGAACAGTCATAACATCTGATGGAAGATGCCTTGAAGAGATTAGAACAAGAATCGCCATGGCAAAAGTAGCCTTTATCAAGATGAAAAACATTTTGACGAGTAAAAAGATGTCAATTGAAATGAGAAAAAGAGTGTTGGGATACATGGAGCCTGTTCTTTTGTACTTGGATAAACTTGGACAATGAGCAGTCAAGCTGAAAAACATCTGATGGCTGCAGAAATGTGGTTTCTGAGGAAAATACAAAGAATACCATGGACAGATAGAAAAACCAATGACCAAGTACTACAGGATACAAATGATCATCGTAAACTGATTAGAGAAATTAGACGTAGACAGTCAAAATTTTTTGGACATGTTATGAGAAGAAATGGATTGGAGAACTTAGTGACAACTGCCAAGATCGAAGAGAACAGACTAAGAGGAAAATACCTGGATGGCTTGGCCACATGGCATGGTCGAGACAGGAACACTGAGCTGATCCACGTCTCTGGTGATCGAGTGAAATAGCTAGTCATGACCACCCATGCTTTCCGGCATGGCAAATGATTGATTGATTGAGTGGTAGTCAAGTGTTCACGTGACCCCTTCAATTATAGGTACATTTAGTGTACAACACCCAAAATAACAAACAAACGAGTCAAAGAAGGTATATAATAATTTTTAATAATGGGAAAAGAGACATACAATACAATCCATATTGAACAGTAAACAAATAAGTAGTGGTGTAGCTGACACATCAGATTGTACTTGTTTTATATACAAATATGACAAGGAACAGTTACCTAACAGTTTCATAGTGTCGGCTGTAATAGCTTCAACTGGCTTTTTGTCCCTTTGGTGGCGGGCATTAGAGACTGTTTCCCCAAATTGTTTATTACAGTGAACCGGTCGATACTCTATTGTCTGGTATATGTGTGTAACTACCAACCCATGAGCTAGATACCACTTTAAAAGAGGGGTGTCTCATAAAATCTTCCCAAAATAACTACCGAACAAAGTCTGTTGTGGAGTAGTCAGTAGTTTATTTTTAATGTCATATTCTTTCATAAATGTCCCAATATCATTTCTCGACACTTCTGTGTTCTTGAAAATGGCGGGCATTTCGGCAAAGGACTCGTGTAAATCAGTCGGGGTCTCAATATCACATTCAACCAAACCAAAAAATGTGTCGGCTCCAGGATGTGTTTTTCACTCAAAGAACCCCAAGGAAGCTCTGACGGTGGAAATTTAACTCTCATGAAACTCTTGAGTGATGTATTTGATCTCTTTAGTCTTTGCCCCTTACTCCCAAATAACGTTAACTGTCACCTCAACAGTTTTCTGTAGTTACTCGTGAATGTCACACGTGTTCTGTTATAGTTCTTCTAGTGGTTTCTTATTAACGGGATTAATCGTTTTCCCAGCAGTTAGACAGCAAGATCGGTCCTCATGGAATAAACACCCATGGAATTGGTAAGCTGCCTTATTCTTTTCATCCCATCCATCTACTTGAATATGCCGATCGCCGAGTTGCATCTCATGATTATTGAATTGGGTTGTTAAATGTTTGTTGTTATGTGACACCCAGGTTAAACACTCTCGACTCTGACGTGTGTATTTGTGTAATCTGTTATCTAAAACCATTCTCACTGTTTCGATATATGGGGAAGACTGTTTGCATATCATTCATCAGAGACCAAAGGTATAATGCATTCGCATCAAAGCCTTTAATAATTTTACCAACTTATTACCCCTGATACGGGTCTGATGGGCTTCGTGATAACGGTGAATTACAATACTCGGCCCACCCACCACATTATCTCATAACAGCTTGTGCAACTTCTCTTTGAAAACAAAAGAAACATCTTTATTCATGGTGTTGAATAGGTAATGTAAAGTAATGCTGGGGACGGAGATGGCCTGCTTTCACATATCTATATTTAACTTGGCATAAAAAGCTACGTGTTTGTCCACTGCTTTTAGAAACAGACATGTCTTTGACGTTGTACCAAATTAGAACATCCCTCAAGGTATTCATCTAATTGTTGCTCCATGTTTTCTGACAAATGGCGTATTCTACCTTGGAAATGTTACAATTTTTAAGTTTTGAGAAAAAAGCTGCATGTGGTGATAGGTCTGTCTCATTTAACTTTCCCAGATCGGTCAGATAGTCTTAGCACAAGAAGCTTTTCATTTTCTCTATGGCAAAAGAGGCCAGATAATTACTATAAGAAAAACCCAGTGCCAGAACATTGGAGACGTCGAGGAATTTTAACCTTTCTGTCGCCACGCACATGAAATTATTGTTGCACTTGACTATAAACTTAAACGGTTAGCCTCCCGATCAATGAAATACTGTATCGAATATGGTTTCATCAGGTTTATGTCATATTTCCCGCTATACAGGCCACACACAAGTAACGCCTTCAGATAGGAGTCGAGCCTTTCACTTAGTTTTGGGTGGTCACCTAATTGCACAAAGATTGACGCAAAGATTTTGAGTAACACCTCATAGGACTTAGCAGATATTTCATGCAGATAGTCCAACATTTAGTTTACAAGGACCTGAAGATCACCTGTCGTGATGAAACATTTAGGAGTGTCAAACCCAGGGACATTAGAGGCGACTGCACACGAGAGGGAGATGTGTCTGGCAATGAAGGTCGTTGACTTTGAGTCAGATGGTAAATTTGTTTTAGAGAGAAAACATTCCATTTCATAGCACGCTCTGAAGGGAAATATAAAGTTTGTGTCCACATCAAACCCATGCTCACAGAGCAATTCCAAGATGGATTCAGTCGGATGATAATCCCGCCATTATATGTTTCGATAGTGGCTACGCCTTTATACATAAGTTCATCAGGTGTCATTCGCTTGTACATCTTAAACAACTTGTCACATTTCCCACAAGAAAAACACTGGGCGACCCTGTTAAGATCAACGATATACATGAAATGGTTTTCATGAAGAAGAAGATTTAATATATCTGGATGTGTACTAGTACTTCTAATTTTCTGAACCAGATGTTTCTCCTCTGTAAATGCAAACACATTTATTCTTATTTTAAAGCAGGTTTCCATGGCAGGTAAATCAACTAAACTAACACCTGAAAAGGGGCTGTGAGAGTTCAATCCTTTATAGCACACCCATTTGCTGAACAGTGTCCGTGTGTGTTTTCTAAGATACCTGACATCTATTCCTTGTGATTTAAACACAGATACACAGCGAAATAGATACAGGTTGTCTGTGTATGGATTACCATATGCATCGAGTTGAAGAGTATTCTTACATTATTGTGTTTGATAAAGTCGGGAATTGCTTCTCCTAAACAACAACCAACAGGGAACTCCACCAGCTTGTAAACATAACAAGTGATTCTATGGATTGCTGTTGATGCTGCGGTGTTAAAAATAGAGGTTGTTGGTTCTGCATCACTCGGTAAGACACTATTTGATGATAGTTGACCATTATTAGTAGGTGATACATCGTCCACGCCAGCTTACAAAGCACCTTCTGTTGGTAACTGCTCATCTGTGTTCGGCGAGACATGATCATCCACGCCACTCGACAAGGCACGTGATGTTGATAATGCCTCCCTGCTACACTTGGCGCCAGCAGATTGCTAGCAGCCACGCTGCTAGATGAAGATTGCATGGTCGACACATCACTGAATACTAGTTCATGTTCAGTCTTTATGTGTCTCCATAAGGCATCTTTGCAGGTATACATACGATCATCACATAAATCACAAGTAAAAATATCTCTAGAATGAGTAGTTGCAACATGTCATAATAAAGCATCAGGACTTGTGAAGTTCTTATTACAGAGAGTACACGTATGCTTCTGCGAAGCTGACATTCTCAATACACCAAATAGTTTATTAAATGGCCGAAGTATTTGTTTCTGTTATTCAGGCATACAACGAAGAATCAGCTTGTAAGATGACGAAATTACTCGATTTGTTAATTCGTAAACATGAGACGTTGTTTGACTCTGTTGTAGACAATATTTCAACTAATCAAGCATACCCTGTCTTTGAGAATATCGGAGACGACTTATTTTCTGATGTCCGCATCATCTGTGGCCGGATAATAATTTTAATGTCTTTAGCTAGACATTTTAGTAAGAAAATAGTCGACTCGTTGTACAATAGTGACGATGATGTCGAACAAACTGTAACCAGTTTCAGCCGTTAAATATATATTTCAGAAGACACAATTGTTAAAGTTAAAAGAATTAGAAAATATGCTGAATTTATTATCCATTGAATAAAACATCCTTCTTCATTGACGGTGAACCTGAGCAATGACTGTGTTGGAGTGTTGTATATTTCAATCGACCAAGGTGTCTTAAGTGAGTGAGAGAAGTGCCATTTGAATCAGCCAATCAGACGTCGGCTACCTCAGTAACCGATGTCACATCGCTCGACCGACAGTACCACTGTCACAGGGGGAGTATTTAACTGTCAAAGAGCTGTGACTGGCACATAAACTAGACATTTCGCTCGACTATAGATTCGTATTGACTCTTAGAAAGAAACCAGTGCCAACAACGAACAACGTATTGTCATCGACTGTACATTATCTACGATACTGTTTTTCATTGTCTGCCACAATAATTACGCATCTAGGTACTTTGTGTCAAATCGTAATTGCACTTTTCGTAGGTTAGTAATTTCTATCTCCTGTAGTCAGTGAGGATAGATAATTGCCTTTAGCTTCGTTCTGTAAGTATTCTGTCCTTAGTTGAAACAATTTTGCTTCAAGCAATCAGTCAGAAAGCCACCAAAACCTGCTCAAGATGACTACCACGTTATTGACAGACCAGAACAAGTCATTATTCTGCGCCTCAGAAAAGGACACAATAGATTATGCAACCACATGTATACAAGATTCAAGATTGGTGAAACAGCCATGTGCACATGTAGATTGGCGTCGCAGACAGCAGAGCACATACTCCAAGACTTCTCAAAATATAACATATCTAGGCAAACCTTCTGGCCTAGAGAGACAACAGTGGAAGATAAACTCTATGGACCGCTGTGTGAGCTGAAAAAGAGTTAAATTAATACAAAAGACAACATTGCAGTTATAGACATATTTCAAGCGAACGAAAGAAGAAGAATAACTGGAAGCTGAAGACAACGCCTATTAATGAACTAGAAAAGATCACTTGTTTACAACCAATGCAGGATAGAAGAGATAGCAGAGCCCAGCAACAAGCTGAAAGATTCAGAAGATTGACAGGCCACCCTATGTATAACAGGGTTAATGGTTTTGGAAAGGGAAGACTGAAGCGGGGCAACTTTGTAGAAACTGCAAAACGAAAGATGAGGGCAGATCCCACACTTAACATGTCAACAGTCAAACACCATTTACAATGCACACAAGTTCCCAGCTTGGAGACAGCAGCAACTGCCTGAGATGATATAAAACATTCCTGGAATTGAGAAAAAGAACACTCAGAATAAAACTGAAAGAAGAAAAATAACCCTAAAATACATTAAAGAACATTACCCAAGCAGCAATTGGACCCATGCATATACAGATGGATCAGCCAAAAATTCAACAGAAAATGGAGGAGGAATTCTGCTAAATTTAAAAAATGGAGTGGAATAAAAAAAACATTCAGTAGCAACTGGAAATTTTTCAAGTAACTTCAAAGTGGAGGTAGAGGCTTTGAAAACTGCAGCAGAAATGCTCTTGATGGAGGAAAATAAAGAGAAGCAAATAGCTATCTTCACAGATGCAAAGTCAGCTGTCTCAATACTGAAGAGCAAAAACAGCACAGAACTAGCTGACCTAAGAGCAGCACTCCATGGTCTATGCCAGAAAACCAAAACAGTTGTAATACAGTGGATACCATCACATTGCAGTATACCTGGAAATGAAGAGGCTGACAGACTAGCAAAAGATGGTGGATGACTACCACGGCCTGACATAGATATAACCTATAATGAGGCAAAGAGGTTTATAAAAAGCACTTATAGAACGAAATGGGAATCAGAGCATCCAGGCCATCAGAAGGATGATGCATATTACAAACTCGACCGAAGAGAATAAGTAGCAATCTTCAGACTCCGCACAGGACATAACAGGCTGAAATACCACTTGTTCAATAAACTAAAGATAGGTGCAACTGATGAATGTAATTGTGGAACTGGTAAAATGATAGCTAAACATTTGCTGCAGGAGTGCCCAATATATGCAGAATAGAGAAACATATTTTGGTCCACACCTGCTTCATTTGAGGACAAGCTCTATGGAGACATCAACAAGCTCAAGTTGACCGCAGCTTTAACTACATACAGGTTGACATTTAAAGGTGCATGAAGAAGTATTTAGACTGCCACACTTCATACCACAGATATGTCGGTTAGAAAAGCATCCCAGAGGCATGAAATAGAATATTGCTTGAATAGCAAATCCATTACGTGGAAAGTCTGAATCAAAAGCTCACTGTGTGGGCTTCATAAAAGATGGAAAAAGTGTCCTAGTGGCACGAAATGGAATATTGCTTGGATAGCAAATCCATTACGTGGACATTCTGAATCGAAAGCTCAATGTGTGGATGCCATCTGCAGACTGCATTCTTCTGGTTTCCGGAAGAACAGCCTATGGTGAGTGGAAGGCCCAATATACGGAAGTGAGGCTAAGCAGCCATGTGCAGGACGTGGCAATTCCTTGTGTGAGACAAATACCAGAGCGCTGTGTGTCGGCTCTGCAAGTATGGAAGCCTCCTTGGATGGCGGGGAATGCCCATGGTCTGCCCCTACCTTCCCTTGAGGGCTGACCAGGATCTTTGGCTGTTCTATATGGACCAGCTGGGATGGGGGATAACACCACAACAGTGAGAGTCAAACGTCCTAAGAAACCCCCTGGAAGGTTAACCCGGTCAAAAAATGCCCGCAGAAGTTGGATGTGTCGGCCTAACGGCGCAAGAACGCAGCTCTGCTGTAAACAGGCACAACGCAATCACGTCCGAAAAAGATTTTAAAAAACAACTCCGGGTGAACGCAGAAGAAGAAGAAGAAGAAGAAGAAGAAGAAGAAATGCAGGTTCTTCAATTTGTGGTTCACATGTTAGAACCTCTTCCTGTGGGAAAGTGGTACTTGGAGCTTCACAATTTAGTAATTCAACAAAATATTCTTTCCATTTGTTGCACATTTCCTCATTGGTATTTATTATGTTTCCATTTTTGTCTTTTAAACCGAATTTGTTGTGTTGGTTCCATAGTTTAATTGACTTCAGTTCTTTAAAAACAAAACTTTCTGGAATCGTTTTTCTGGTGATTAGTTTCCATATCTTTGATTATATTACTCATATATTCTCGCTTCTGCTGTCGAACTATTTTTGTAGCCTCTTTACATTCATTTCTATACTGGTCTTCCTTTTGGATGTTATTGATGTCATTTAGCCATAGCTGTCTGGCAGTCATTTTCCTAATGACTGCTTCTTCACATTTTTGATTGAACCATCTGTTCTTTCTATGCGTGGTTAACACACCGAGACATTCTTCTGCGGTAGTTTGAATTGTATTCTTGATGTTCAACCAAGTTTGGTCAACGCTTTCCTCCAACGGGTTTTGCAAAGTTTCAAGGTTACATTTTATTTCATCTGTAAATTTCTCTTTGACTAATTTCTTGTAGTTTTTCTGTTATATGTAGGGTGTAATCTTTGTAATTTAGTATAGAAAGCTCTCTTAAGTTTTATTTTAAATTTTGCTCCAACGAGGAAGTGGTCGCTGTGGCACTCAGCTCCTCTATAACTTCTAACTTGTAATGTATGTTTGATGCATTTCTGTTGTTAATTAAAATGTGATCTATTTGATTATAGGTTTTCTTGTCACATTATTTCCAAGTTTGTTTGTGTATATCCTTTCTTTGTAGTCTGGTACTGCTAATTTGCAGTCCTTTGGCTTCTGCCAGGTTGATGACTCTCCATCCATTATCATTTGAAGTTGTATGTAGGCTGTCCATACCCGCAACTCTTTTATGAATTTGCTCTCTACCTATTTTTGCATTGAAGTCTCCCAGCACTATTAGTATTAGGATGTCCTGTTTGGGGGTTTCTTCTATGACATCTTACAAATCATTATAAAAGTCTTCTTTAACGTCATCTTCTTTTTCTTCAGTAGGTGCATGTACATTAATCATCGTTATATTTTTCCATTTACCTTTTATTCGTAATTTACTAATTCTGTCATTAACAGCTTTAAAGTTTAGAACGTTTCCCCATAACTCTTTTTTGATGACAAAACCTGTTGCTAATTCATGTTTATTTTGGGTGTTTCCTCCATATATTATAATCATTCCATTTTGCTCTAACGTATCCTCTCCTGGCCACCTTATTTCTTGAATTGCTGTTATATCCATTTGATATTCAACCAGCTCCCGGGTTAGTTCTTCGGCCGCTCCAGCTCGATATAGTGTCCGTACAATCCATGTTCCAAATCCCAAGAGACGTTCCGAGGTCGTCGTCCAAATAAGTCAGTCCGAATTCGAGGCTTATTTATCTGTTTCGTAACAAAATAGTTTTTACAAAGGTGGGGATGTTAGCAACACCCTTCAACCCCCAACTTGGAGGACCAGGGTGTTTCTCTTTGTCTGTTCTCTACCTGCCCGGCTTGGGTTTCCCTGCTGGTAGCGTAGCTACGGCTGGCATAGCTCTCAGGGTCATTGAGAAACTCAAGCCACGACAAGGTGGAAACACCATCGGGGGAGTTTAATAGGATTTAATATTAATACAATTCTTTAAATCCTCGCCGGGTGTACCACCCGATCGAAACTACATTATATTCAATGAATGAATCGTGACGTTTGAATCTTGATTTGTGTGTGTGGTGGTATTTTCTCCGTGCTGTATAGGAAAAGCGGAGACCAAAATATACTAATAATTGATTATGTGGTTGTTTCGGGATTTAAAATTTTAAATATTGAGCACAACCCACTACTGGCAACGCCGATCGCATTCTGGTATGAACCTAAGGCCTATCCACGTCAATATGGAAGCACTATACTCGAGGATAGTGCTTCCATATTGACGTGGATAGGCCTTAGGTTCATACCAGAATGCGATCGGCGTTGCCAGTAGTGGGTTGTGCTCAATATTTAAAATACTAATAATTGTCAAAAATTGAGCTGGCGACTGTGGGGAAAAAAATTATATAAACCAGAAGAATATTTGTTCATTTATTATAAAACACCGGTTGTTATATTTTCTTCGCAATTAATCAGCAAACAAGCATTAATTCCTCGCCGCGAGAAATATAGAATTAATAGCGTAGTTCACTGGTAATAATGTAATTTACAACAAGTAATTGCTGGCCGAGTAGGTTAACTCAGTAGGCGCTGGTAATGCCGAGGTACGCACGTTCGAATCTCCTCAATGACAATTTTTATTATCGCAATTGCCTGCCGTTGATTTCTGTTCTCAGCGCCCTGGTTTCACTCGTTTAGGTCCTCACACCACATAGCTAAGACGGTGTTTATTCCTAGACACTTGTTAACGAAGTGACAGAATACATTATGTGCCATGCCGGTAAGCTCTGGGTACATTAAAGTCATCATCGTGTTCATATCGCCTGGCGTAGGGTTATCGCCGGTAAGCGGGGTGCTCTTTGTATAGTAATCATTATCAGCCTGTATCGTGTCGCCTGGCATAGGCGATCAAATCTGTTATACCACCGTCATCACTATCATCATGTGCCATCCCAATATGCGTGGGCGGTCATATCTAGCAGAGCCATTATTAGCAACCTTTTTTTGTTTGTTAGGGGAGTAATTCTTTAAGCATCAGTATGTGTCATGCTGCGTGGCGTAGGTGTGTCTTTGGTAAATACACAGACAGGTGGCGCGAAGAGTAGCGTAGCCCTGGCTAAACATTATCATCAGTTGTCTGGAGTAGGCGATTCTTCACTAAGCATTATCAGGTGCTCTGTTGCGTTGGGATATATAGACCTGACTGTGAGGCACAACAAGACATTTAGTTCCCATGGATCTTAGGTGGAAACATCTTTTACGTCTGTGATTGCGGGGCCGACGGGGAATGGGAAAAGTGTATTTGTACAGCAGTTCCTGGTCCATCTTCCAGCCATGGTCGACCCGATTCCAGAGGAGGTTATATGGTGCTACGGAGAATGGCAAAATATGTACGAGAATATGAAGGGTGTAGAATTTATTGAAGGGTTGCCGAATATGGAAAAATGGACCGGGGATAGACGTCGGTTAGTAGTGATAGATGATCTAATGTCTGAGCGGTTGTCTAATGGCCAAACAGATGTACCAACTTCACGTGTAATATGTCCAAGAGAGTTTTAAGGGCGCGACAACTGCTCCACACGGGTATTTGCTATTTGATCTTCGACAGGAAACGCCGAATCAACTCCGTTTATGAAGTCATATATTTCCCGACCAGCGGCAAGTCGTCTATATCCTCAAATAACATTTCTACTCAACTTAAACGCAACCAATCCATGTTGCGATACTTGGGTGAAGCCAAGCCGTCTGACGTAAAAGCCGCATTAAAACGGCTTCCCCAGACCTCGTCTAATCAATTTGCGAATGCTGTCATAATGTATTAAAAGGTAATGTTCCCCTGACCCCGAGTCGTAAGCGACGGTTGCAACGACACAAAAACAGTCTGAGAGCGCTCAGAAAATATCGCTCAAGAAACGGAAAATCTTACAAAAGGATGGATTCATAGCCGAACTTCTCGGACCCATCTTAAACGTGTTGAAAGGCGTTGTGGGTTTGTAATGAAGAAAATGATCCTGGTCGATCCTCAAGTGCTTGAAAAGCCCTATGTACCACCCGACACACTAACTGATAGCCTACAAGACTTGGATCACCAGATGCAACACTTCTTGGACAGAACTGAACTATATCAACAAACTTTGCAGCGGTATCTGAATCGTCTCGAGCAGCACAGACACAAACCGTTCCGCCTGGTGGATATCAAGGAACAAAAACCCGAAGTCAGCGCCTTACCGGCATCAGTAGTTGAGACACCGCCTGTTCAACTAACACCCAAGACTCAAGTAAGCGAACCGAAGGTAGCCGAGACCAAAATCCCTTCAGAGACACCTGTTGCTACACCGGGTTATAAACTCCGGAAGAAGAAGAAGAGTAAGATACCTACACCCCGGTGGGGAAAATGGCTGCTCAAATAAGAAAGTATTACTACGACCCCCAACAACCCGGAACCTACGGGGAAGCCGTCGCCTTAAAGCGCAGTACCAAACTTCCAGCTAAAACAATTCAGAAATGGTTACAGCATCAGGATACCTATACGCTGCATAAACCGATTCGTCGCCGGTTTCAGAGACGTCAGACCATAACCGGTGGTATAAATCAACAGTTTCAAGCCGACTTGATAGATATGCAAAAGTTACGAAGGTACAACGACGTTATGACCTACCTAGTGACGTGTATCGACGTATTTAGTAAATATGCGTGGGCCGTCCCTATCCAGAAGAAAGCGGGAAAAGGGCTAGTGGCGGTCGTGAGTAAAATATTTGACGAGGGCCAACCGATAAGCTTTCAGACCGACAAAGGTTCGGAATTCGTCAACCGAACTTTCTTAAAATTTCTAACAGATCGAGATGTGCATGTCTTTACCACTGAGAATGAAGATGTGAAGGCCGTTGTGGTAGAAAGATTCAACCGAACTCTTAAAGAAAAAATGTGGCGATATTTCACCAAGACCAATTGTCATACCGTTCTTTGGGGTGAGGGGAAACTGGTGTCACACCTTACTAACGGGAGGTGATCTGCCTGGGACTAGGGAACCTCAGTCTACGTTACCCCACCGGTCTCGGAATACCTATCTCACTGCAGTCAACCAAGGGATACTACCCTACCCACACATCGTCCTGACTGCATGACACACTCAACTCTGGCATCTATATGGAAACACAAATGTGTATTGTACAAATGAGGGTGATGATGGTGGGGATGATGATGATGAGATAGACCTATTAACCGATAGAACAGTCCAGACAGCAAGCCTGGGAGTAGCTTAAGGGTGGAGCAGTCATCACTGGAAAGGCTTCGAGTAGACGCCACAGGTCATCCTGTTACTAGATCTCACCAGATGTAGATAGTCTTCCATCCAGCTCTCGTCTTCGCCCAGATGAAAGGATAATAGTTGGTCGACCTGGACTAGTTCCGGAAAACCTACTCCGTGATGCTCCAAATGAGTGTTCCACACAGATGACAAAATGTTCAAGATCTGGCAGGACCCAATATGAACACGGAGTTGCCCTCTCTGATAAAGTTCAAAAGCGTGTCATAAATCTGAGAGCAACTTCTTAGATGATGATGGGGAATGTTGATGCTGGAGATACAGTCTCTAGACTCCAGCGGATTCATAGGCCAAACTGGCCTGGCACTCAAAGTCAATACAATCTGGTTCTAGCTGGTAGTGGATCTGTCGATAGTTCTGATACAAGGCACAATCACTCCATAAAGAATAAAGGTACTTGCCGTGAGTGTAGTCGGTCTGCAGATATCATAGACATAGTAAACATACTTGGTATTGACGACGGCCAAGGGTTAGTCGGACTCAACCTCTTGTGTAGTAAACTCGGGTGACACATACATGGTAGGATTCATAGTAGGGTTCTAGGTCCGCTAATCACACTTGCCTGGTCCCAATCACTGGACCCGTCACCATCTGATAAGACTTCACTCACGAAGGTAGACCTGCGGAAGACAACACTCAGTGAAAGTATCTAGAACCAAGCTTACCCTGAGCGAGTTCACTCTCACCACCTTCCTCAGCTAAATGGACTCTTCACAGGAGAGTCCCAGTCCCTTCATATGCTGCTCACAGGTGCCAGTGAAGAACGGGGTCTAGGACCTGACAGGCTGCTAAGTGTCCCGCTTTATCTTCCCCGGACTGGAGTATAGCTTGGGCCAAGGTGGCTGGTCACTCGTCACTGAGGTTTTGGCCTACTCTGCAAAACTTCTACATGACATATAGGGTTAGTGAATCATTAGTAATGGTAGGCAGAATGGCCCTGAAGTAGGGCCGGTGATGAGCATCTGGACCCTTTCCTGGGTCACGCCAATCTCCCTGGTTCACGTCCCTATTACCAGCCAGCGCAGATATAGTACCGTGCCTCAGGTACAAAATCTAAATCCAATAGTATATACATGGTCTTAATAATTCTCCATGTAGCAGAGATCCACACCCCGTTCTCTCCCTCCCTCCTCAAGGGCCGGAGCATTTAGAACGGTGTCACTGCCCTTATAGGACAGCCCTGTCCCGTCGGTCAATTCTCCCACATTGTCCCCCTCTTCGGAATCCACTATATATTAAGCTGGCAGTCCATTGAGGGACACTATCTATAAGACAGATGAGAGGAAAGCCAAGAAAAGAAGCCAGTGGTCGCCCACCAAGTGACAAAGACTTTCGACTCAAGTCACGACCTTGAAACGACCTCCGATAGTTCTATATATCTTCGCACTACAATCGCCTCGCTGAGCTGCGTCGATTGAGCCCGCACATGCCCTAGTATAGGCGACGTCTTACACAACTTCCGCTTTCCTCCTCGTGACATCATTCAGCATCGACGACGTTCGATTTCAGGAAGCTGGTTCATGTGTGAACTCAAATTACAGCTCTCGTTGTCCTGAACCAACTTAACCCAACCTACAGTAGCTGTGAATAACCCCAGCGCCGCTAACACAATAAATATCCCTGTATTACACTGCTAGCAAATAAACGCTTCAACAGGTTTTGCCTTCAGGCAACGCCAGTAGTCTGTTTACACATGCCCCACTTTCCCGCGCCCCGGTTAGTACACACCGCCTATCACTATCGGGTCACTGATTACCAAAGTTAAATAAACTAAAGGGTACACATACCTTCAGGTTGCTGAACACAGTTTCATACTGGAGTAGCTGTAACTCGGCAGGACTAAACGTCGGATTTCTTTAACCATCTTGAGACATCTGTCGCCCCAGCTCTCTCTAATGAAAACACACTGTGCACAAAAGCGTCTGTCCACGCGCCCTGACAGCCAGAAACTGTTCTTTGTCCGCCCGGCCTAATCCTCTGCGCATGCGCCAAAACCATGCGCTGTCAGCCGGTGAATCAAATTCACCTGGTTTGGGTTTTTAGAATCATCTAGAACGCCAGCCAAAGGGCGGTAATTTTCCAGAGAGCCGGGTCGGGCAATAGTAGGGTTGTCTACCTTATACCACAAGGTCGAATCTATGGCTTCTATCTCGTGACACCAATACACTGCGTTACGTTGACGTCATACATAAATTGATCCGAAACTATAATGGTTCGTATCACCGGAGTATTCGCATGGGTCGCATGTACGTTAACAACAGTAATCAAGAAGAAGTGTGGAATAACTTGTACCGTAAAACAGACATATCAAGAAAAGTTGTTTTAAAGCCGGTGACCGTGTCAGACTGGCTCAAAGCAAACAACCTTTTAAAAAAGGTCATATGTCGGGGTGGACAGAAGAACTGTTTACCATTAGTCGTATAAACCAGACTAGTCCGGTGACGTATGTGCTAAAACACGATTCGGGGGAGGAACTACAAGGGTCATTCTATAAAGAGGAAATACAGCAGGTGGGTGATAAAGAAATTTATCGCATCGAAACAATCTTACAAGAAAGACGAAGGAGAGGTGGTAGTAAAGAGTATTTAGTAAAGTGGTTTGGTTATCCCAGTTCATTCAACAGCTGGATAGCCGAATCGCAACTAGCCAGCTATTGAGCCTAGTGGTATGACCGAAGACAACCTGGAAACTATTGTATTGCGCCCACAGACTACGGACGGGGAAAGAACTTCGTTCTGGTCGTTTTTTTTGTTTTTTTTGGATAACGAGTGCCGCGGCCAGAGATCGTATTAATCTGTCAAATGGTGGTCATATACATCGCCATTGGTGTGTCACTATTCAATCTGACTCAAGGCAGCACAGACGCACCCGAACGAAAGCTGTAGGTTGCTCTAATGAGTAGTTGTTTGGGTTATATACTACCTAACCCTAAACTAGAAAAACAATGAGTTTCTGTGTGGTTTTACCGAGCAACACAGCGCCGAGTGTGTTCCCGAACAACCAACCAGGTCACTTTTTCGTCAGGTTGCCGCAGACTATTGAGGTGAGTCAACAATACGAACAGGCCTGGATTAACCATTAGGCAAACAAGGCACGTGCCTAGGGCACCAAGCATTTGGGGGGCACCACAAGTCCTCAAGAAAAATGTGTATATTGTCCCGATAGCGTAATTGCATGGCATAAGCAAATCGCAAATGTAATATTGAATCGCACATTATATTTAGATACATACCCTGTGCTGCCCATTCACTAAATCTGGTAGGCAGAAGTGCCGTTGACTCTTGTTTAGAGGTAGTAAATTTCTTCCATACAGTGCAACTGATCTATACTTTTTTCTCAGCTTCAACCAAAAGATGGAAGATTCTGAAAGGATGCCTTGTGATTGAAAACCTGGTAAAGTCCCTTTCCTATACTAGATGGGAAGCACATGCTGTCGCAACTGAAGCCATTCTAATGTCTCATCCTCAGATTATAGAAGCGTTAGAATGTATACAAGAAGACCAGTCACAGAAGGGGGACACCAGAAGAGAAGCAGAAAACATTGCAAAGAAGATGCAAGAATTAGAATTTGCTTTCATGCTTGTCGTTTGGGAAGAAGTGTTACAACATTTTCATAGGGTCAGTCAAGCTCTACAAAATGAGCACGTGAACTTGAAAACGTGTGCTGATTTGTATTCTTCACTAGCAGATCACTTGCATGAATCTAGGAATTAATTTGAAAGATTTGAAGAAGCTGCAAAAGAAATAACACCAGGTGTTGATTATAAGTCAACTTTGACCCGTAATCGTAAACGAAAGACAGTGGTCATTGATGGTGATGCCCCTGAGGTATCTCAGAATGCCAGAGACAAATTTCGTATATCTGCTTTCTACACCATTGTTGACAAACTTGAGACAGAGATGAGTAGACGAGAACAGGTATATAATGATCTAGCAGTTCGATTTTCTTGTTTGGTCGATGTACCACAAACATCTCAGTGTTCTGAAGGACTAATAAATGCTTATCCTGAAGATCTGAACAATAATTTATATACTGAACTACAACAGTTCCACTCATATATTCGCCACAAGTTTCGTGCATCAAAATCTGACAACAACACGTTCAGTCATGCAGAACTCTACAAAGTAATAGTTAGAGACAACATCGAGTGTGCTTTTCCAAATGTAGAAATCGCCTTGCGCATATTTTTAACATTAATGGTTACGAACTGTTCAACTGAGCGCTCTTTTTCTCAGTTAAAACGTACAAAAAATCCAAGTAGATCGACAATGAAACAAGAAAGGCTTGATTCCTTATCTTTGCTGATGATGGAGGCAGACTTGTTGCGCAAAATTAACTTTGATGATGTACTCAAAAACTTTGCCAGAAGTAAATCTAGAAAAAAAAAAGAACTTTAAAATGTAAATGTATGCTCTCTCTGACTTTCTTATCTATCAAAAAAGTTACAGTATTTTTGTCTACTATTATTACAAAATTAATTAACTATTAATTTTAATACAGACATACTTTATTGTAGGTTTTATATGAGTGATAGTAGTACAAACTGGCAAAGGCTGCTGGAGCATTGCACCAGTAATGACCTATGTATTACAAACTCCTTTTTTAAAACAAAAGAGATGCATAAGGTCACATGGAAACATCCAAGATCCGGCCATTGGCACCAGCTGGACTTCATCATTACACGGAGACAACATCTGAACCATATATCATTGACTCGAAGTTACCACAGTGCTGACTGTGATACGGACCATTCTTTGGTTGTTGCAAGGGGTAGACTGAGACCAAAGAGAATCTACACAGCTAAACACAAATCTAGCCCCAGGATTAATATTATTAACACTCATGATCCTGAAAAGTGCTTTCAGTTTCAACAGCAACTTTAAGACGCGTTCACTGATACATCAGAAAATTGTACAGTAAATGAAAAGTGGGGTCAAATTAAGGAAACTCTTTATAAAACTGCCGTAGGGGTTTACGGCACTGTGGATCATAAGAGGCAGGACTGGTTTGCGGCCAACAGCGAGACTCTGCAGCCCTTGATTGATAAGAAGAAGAAAGCTCTCTTAAGAAACAAGGAAAGACCAACGCGTAACACTCTGAGTGAGCTAAGGCAAGCTAGGAAGGATGTGCAAAAGGCTGCCAGGCAGTGTGCAAATGATGATTGGATCAAGTTATGTGAGTCCATTCAAATCGTAAGTGATAAGGGAAACATAAGAAGCATGTATGAAGGAATAAAGAAAGCCCGTGGTCCAGTGATCAAAAGAAGTGCACCATTGAAAACCTTGACTGGAGAAATCATCACTGATAAGAAACAGCAGATGGACAGATGCGTAGAGCACTATTTGGAGCTTTACTCAAGTGAGACCAAACTAGTTGATGATGCCCTCAACGCCATAGAGGCTCTACCAACTCTTGACCACCTGGACACACTTCCCACCATAACAGAAGTTATGTGTGCTATAAATAAACTTGCATCTGGCAAGGCTCCAGGTAAGGATGGGATTCCAATAGAGGTTATCAGGAGTGGCCAAGACACACTCACTATACAGATCCACCAGCTAATAAAGCTATGCTGGCGCGAAGGACAAGTCCCACAGGATTTCAAAGATTCAAGCATCATAACACCGTACAAGAACAAGGGCGATCGGAGCGACTGCAACAACTACAGGGGTATCTTAATTCTGTGTATTGTTGGAAAAGTATTTGCCTGAATTGTTCTGCGCAGACTTCAAGTCATTGGAGATAAAGTCTACCCCGAATCACAGTGTGGCTTTCGACAGAACCGGTCTACCACTGATATGATATTCTCATTGCGACAAATGCAAGACAAATGCCGTGAACAGAATCAACCACTGTTTATTGCCTTCATCAACCTCACAAAGGCATTTGATTTGGTCAGTCGTGAGGGTCTGTTCAAGGCACTGAAGAAGATTGACTGCCCACCAACTCTTCTGTCCGTTGTGGAATCGTTCCACACCGGCATGAAGGGTATAATCAAGTTTGATGGTGCAACTTCTGAAGAATTTGAAATCAAGAGTGGAGTTAAGCAAGGTTGTGTACTAGCTCCCATCCTCTTTGGAATATACTTTTCACTTCTACTGAAATATGCATTTCGTGATCAGGATGGTCGTATATACATTCACTCACGCTCAGATGGCTGCTTCTACAATGCTCAAAGATTGAAGGCTAAGACCAAAATTAAGAGGGTACTGATCAGAGAGTTGCTTTTTGCAGATGATGCTGCAGTTACGACCCACTCTGAGGAAGAATTGCAATGTCTACTATCTGCATTCTCCAATGCTTGTTCTGAATTTGGTTTAACAATTAGCAAAAAGAAGACACAGATTATGTCACAAGGTGCACATGGGGTACCATCAATCTTTATTGACGACGCCGAACTAGAGATAGTAGACCATTTTACAAATCTAGGATCAGTGGTAAATAGCAAATTATCCCTAGATCAGGAAATCAACATCCGGATTGGTAAGGCAGCAACAACAATGAACAGGTTAAGAAAAAGAGTCTGGGAGAACGGGAAGCTTACTGCCAAAACAAAAGTCCTTGTCTATCAAGTCTGTGTCCTTAGTACTCTTCTCTATGGCAGTGAAACCTGGACAACTTACTCACACCAAGAGAAACGTTTAAACAGCTTTCATATGAGGTCTCTGCGAAGAATTCTTGGTATTAAGTGGCAAGACAAAATCATAAATACTGAAGTATTGGAAAGATCTGGTTGTGTGACAGTTTATTCCATGCTCAGTCTTCGTAGACTTAGATGGATAGGGCATCTTAGGAGGATGGATGATGGTAGAATACCAAAGGATATCTTTTTTGGTGAATTACAGATGGGTAAGAGATACAAAGATGTGTGTAAGCGGGACATGATTGATACAGGCATTGATAATGCACATTGGGAGCAAGTCGCCGCTGAACGTGTTGCATGGAGGGCAAATATCAGAAATGGAATAAAGACAAAGGAGAAAATTATTGCAGATAAGTCACACACCGAGCGTTTGAGATGTAAGATGGTGCATGATGGTGGAAATGACCACGTGTTCACATGCACCCACTGTGAACGGACATTTACAGCGCAAATTGGCCTTATCAGTCACACTCGCTACCGCCATAGGTAAAAGTTATTATGCCTTTTTAAAGCACAAACTATCGTCTGTCAAGACGGCAAGGTGCCAATGGAGTAGTACAAACATATGTGTTTACATTTCACAACTGTGTTTCTTTGTTAGTTTTTTTTGTGTGTGTGCATACTATTGAACATAACAGCAGTCAGTGAAGGATCGGGGGCCCGGGGCAGTAGGGGGCACCCATGTGGGTTTGTGCCTAGGGCACCAAGATGGCTTAATCCGGCCCTGAATACGAAGTGGGCCTGGCCGAAATTCAATTCCCCAATACATATTTTAACGGATTTCAGGGTGAAATTTGGATCCAATACTTTCCGCCCAAAGGTAGTGCTAGAGAATCTATAACGCTTATATGGCCACCAGGTCCGTTCAGCGCCCCAGAAGTTTTCATCGAGGAATTGAATAAGTTGTGTGTAGAAACCCAAGTAGACGAGAAAGTGAACATTAAATTCTTTATAGGTGACCCTTGGAAAAAAGTCGGAATGAAACATTTGAAAAGAGTTCCCACGTTAAAATGAGGTTGAAAAACATGTTGGGGTTCCCAACCTCGACTCTATCAGACGACAATGTCTTATTATACGGCAATGCGGAATTGGAGATGGATAGTTCTGTTAAAAATATCTACGTCTATTCTGACCTCGTAGCTGTCAGACCAGTCGGAGACGCCATGGTTCCTTTACTAAGGACTGTCCCTATATTGGATCGATTGTTGCCGTCAGTGTTTCGTCTCTACGACAAACCACATTACGTCCAATTAAGTCGTTTCTCCTTCGACACTGTGGAAATACTTTTAACTACCGATACGGGAAAAACGATCCCATTCAACAATGGGACTTCAGTGCTAACTTTACATTTTCGATCCCGGAAACACTCAGAGCTTGAATAGACTAAAATGAGTTTTTATGTGACACTTCCCAGTACGGCCTCTTTGAAAATATACCCCCAGAATAGAGCCGGACATTTCTTTGTCAAGTTACCGCAAACTATCGAACTAACCTTGCAGTACGAGGTTTGATTGGTCGATATCCAGTTTCAAAATACCTATATTAATGTTTTGGAGGATCAGGTGTGGCTGAAGTACATTCCACAACCGGGTCTAGATGATCGACCAATGAAAATTACGCTGAACCCAGGTCTGCACAAAACACCAGAGACATTTATCGATGAACACACCAAATTATCACAACAGAACATCACAACGCTACCCATCGTAGGCTATGCTCAAGATTGCCCAATCGCCGCGACCGACGTCCGTCAATCGATGGGACCCGAACGATCAGGACTTCTCACTGGCAAGGAACACCAGGCCTCCTAAATCCAGTGAGCAATAATCAATTGATTATGTGGTTGTTTCGGGATTTGAAATTTAAATATGGAGCACAACCCACTACTGGCAACGCCGATCGCATTCTGGTATGAACCTAAGGCCTATCCACGTCAATATGGAAACACTATACTCGAGTTTCGCCCTCAATTGAGCTCGTCAGTAGTGCATATCCCTGACCGGATCCGGAAACAGTCCCGGATCACGCGTGTGAAGCGGGTGTGTAACCACGCGGCACACACTGGACACACCAAATTATCACAACAGAACATCAGACGTGGATAGGCCTTAGGTTCATACCAGAATGCGATCGGCGTTGCCAGTAGTGGGTTGTGCTCAATATTTAAATTTCAAATCCCGAAACAACCACATAATCAATTTATCGATGAATTGAATAGGTTGCTCGTCGAAGGTGAGAAATTTATCAACGACCTGCAGTGGTCGCGGCTCGACAATGCCTTACACGAACATAATCGAATGGCATTCTTATATAACAAAATCTTGAATAAGTCTCATTTCCAACTATACGAACAGGGTGCTGAAATTAGACTTAGTGATAAGTTGGCGGATATTTTACAATTCTCCTCGACCCGCATCAGTGAGACTGAACCCGTTCTTTCTGGCGTGGGTGAAGTAGATTTGGACCAGGGCACGAAAAATATCTTCGTCTATTCCGACATTGTCACCTCGCGTGTTGTCGGCGATGTGATGGTGCCATTACTACGGACTCTGCCTGTCCTAGACAAATCCACCACCTCTGTATTTAGGATGTATGATAAACCACTCAGTCGGTTCTCCTTTGACAAGATTGAGCTTCTTATAACCGACAAACGGGGGAAATCTATCCCGTTCACAGGTGGGACATCGGTAGTGAAGCTGCATTTTCGAACAACCAAACGTTTTGATCTGGATTAGCCATTGTTAGACACGTCCCAATCCTATGCAACCCCAAACTATACGAGGAATATTTCTGTAATCAAGCCGGCAGCGGTCTACCCGTTTTCGTGGGTGGTCGGAGTCAGCGAGGTCATGGAATTGGTAGTTTCTATAGTGGTCTTAGTCGCACAATTCTTTCTTGATTGAAGACTGGTGGTAAATCCCTATTGCGGGAAAGGTTGGGTACAGATTTGCAGTTGGCTCAAGATGCCCTAGCTGGCCGGAATGTCGGCCAGTCCTTCAAAGAACACGCCAGGGACGCCGGTCAACGCTTGCTCCAATGCACTGCTCAACATATCAGCCAATCAGGTAGAGGCGTTAGGAAACGAAAACAAGCCGCCCGCCCTGTAAGCCCAGTAAAAGAATACAACCAGCTAGCAGAAAAAAATCGGCTCATAAGAACCACCAACACCTGGGGGGACATTCAGATATTTCCCCATAATGGGGTTAATACATCCCAAGTCGTGTGTCTACATTCTGGATCTGTTTAGCGTACCTCCTACCCAGACGGCCGTAGAAGAGGGACAGTTCCTAAAAGTATATCCGTTGGCCACGTTAGCCAATGGGGCACCCATCGAGTTCTCCATCTCTGGTGTGGGAGAAGATTATATAGATATGTTTAATACTTTCCTGCACATGAGAGCCAAAGTAAAACTTCCCAACGGTGACGACATACCAACCACCACCGAAGTCGGTCCCATAAATTATTGTTTGCATAGTTTGTTTTCTCAAGTAGACGTGTCTGTGAACGACACTCTTATTTCACCGAGTGAAAATTCGTATCCGTACCGGGCCTACTTTGAAGCTCTTCTGAATTATGGCGAAGAGGCAAAAAGAGTCACCTGACATCGGGTTTATACTAGGTTTACAGGAGACTTAACTCCTTGCCTAATATACGTGAATATCTATATAAACATAGGAAAAGGTCGTTTCTCTAGATATATCTAAAATGAAAAATACAATCTTAACCGTAGTGTAAGCAAAACTAGAGGGGAGACCGTCTTTTATGTCACAGTGCAGATCTAAAAATAGTGTAGCCGAACCAAGTTTCACAAAACCAGCTTCCACAATAACCCTTTTCACATTTAAATAAAGTAAAAGTTTACAAACATAAACATCATTTTTTTTTTCTACATGTTACTGTCAGTTTTGTTTTATTTCGAAATACAAATTTATTTTCCTCATGTTGGACTGGTAGTGCATGGTTCCGTCGCCCTGTTACTGAGTGAGTGTGTTGGCGACACTGTGAGCTGTGAAATTCGCGGGGAATGCTTTTACATCTGTCCTGTGACCTGCATGTTCGGTACAATGGCTACCGGCTGTTGCTAAATTGACTGATTTGCCTCTTCGGTTCACGAGTGCATTTTTCAGGAAGTCGGCGCTGAAGCTGCAGAGTTCGTGCTTTATGCGACACTTTCGGCGGGTCGCCCTGCGGTAAAAGACCGAGCCATGTGAGAAAACCCAGGTCAGTGCGGTCTTTCTGGCGACTGCCGAGTCCATTGACTATGAACTGCTGTTTTTATGGATGAATTTTGTGTTGACATTCTGGCGGCGGCATTATGCACAGTGTACCTGTGCGGGCTTGTTGGATTGCCGAGACTCCTGTCTATTCCACTGTTCACATTGGGCAGTGGGGAGCATTTTGTGTGATGTTCACAAGAATGGAGCATAATGGGGACGACCCGTTGCCGTGAGGTTGGCACCTCGACTAACTAACTAAGTATACAAATGTATTGTATGTTGTATTATTATTTATATTTTGAATGATGAATTAAAAAAAACAAAAACTAAAATATCCCATACCAGGAACTTGCAGTTTGTACGTGAAGTGACAGGACAATCACATTTGTGTAGGCCTGGGTGCACGCAGGTGTAGGTGGCCAGTCTTGTCCTCCCGTAGCGAACGACGAGAATTGGCACCAAACCTTTGTATGACCACGCCCATGCCATTATCAGCGAAAGGTTCTAACTGTTACACCATTGGCACGGACATCTTTGACGAGCTCAGGATCTGAAATGGTTTTAATCAGACCCCAAGCACGGCCTCCCATCCAACTCTCGTCAAGTCCTCTGTAAACTCATTTATTTCTTGGTGTTTACAATGACAGTTTTCCTGGGGTCAGGTAGCCCAGTATGACACCAACTCTCATCAGTCGCCTCCTCATCAGTCGCCTCCTACGACATGCATGGCAGGTTACAGTGCTATTGTTCTTTGCTTCCTTTATGGGCCTCGGTAACACAGGGACAACTATTACAGCTGATAGAGCATAAGTGAACTGGGGTTGGGGAATACAATTGCTGAGTTACTGCTTTATATATTTATCAGTATGTGATGTGGAGGTATGCGACGTGGAGGTATGCGACTGTATTATATATTTATCAGCATGTGACGTGGGGTTATGCGACTGTATTATATATTTATCAGCATGTGACGTGGGGTTATGCGACTGTATTATATATTTATCAGCATGTGACGTGCGGGTATGCGACAGTATTATATATTTATCAGTATGCGACGTGGAGGTATGTGACTGTATTATATATTTATCAGCATGTGACGTGGGGTTATGCGACTGTATTATATATTTATCAGTATGCGACGTGGAGGTATGCGACTGTATTATATATTTATCAGTTTGTGACGTGGAGGTGTGTGACTGTATTATATATTTATCAGTATGTGACGTGCGGGTATGTGACTGTATTATATATTTATCAGTATGCGACGTGGAGGTATGCGACTGTATTATATATTTATCAGTTTGTGACGTGGAGGTGTGTGACTGTATTATATGTTTACGAGCATGTGACGTGCGGGTATGCGACTGTATTATATATTTATCAGTATGTGACGTGGAGGTATGTGATTGTATTATATATTTATCAGTATGTGATGTGAAGGTATGCCACTGTATTATATATTTATCAGTATGTGACGTGCGGGTATGCGACTGTATTATATATTTATCAGTATGTGACGTGGAGGTATGTGTCACATAATACTGAAGGATTTCGATCCAGATTGATGAAAGGCCTGAAAGCCGCTATCGCTAGGCGCCACAACTATTTGATGTCGGGAAATATGTTCCCAGTTTCAAACACGACCGGGATTCCCTGAGAAGTCCCCCAATCAAAGACAATTGGCGGCAGGTTAATTTGCCCGGCATCAAAGGAATTCGGCATTCTGTTTGCCCGGATCTCAGCAGAATGGAGAAGGGGGAGGCGGTGCTTTCTTGATTGAAGTCCGGTCACGTGAGTGACGTCACTCGTACAACATTTTAGTTGGGGGGAGTTGACGGAATCTGTGTTCAGTCTGTTTACGAATTACAGATAACGGGAGTGTTTGTGTGTTCCAATTCGAATGGAGAATGGATTCACAGTGTCCACATGTTGTCTGGAAACAAGGGACAGTGTTTTTCATGTTGTGAATTGTGAATTCAAACTCGGAACACTAGCATAAGGTAGTTTATTTATAAATAGAGTTATGACTGGAACTTAGTGATAGTGAGTTGTGAGAACGTAATCTGAGAGCGTCGGCCGCAGCTGGCTGATGCCTAGCTTAAAAGAGGTAGAGTTATATATCATTTCACTCGGCAGGGTAAGACCAGTGTAATGGGATGGCTGGGGGAATAGGGGAAATGTAAATGGTGGGATATTCCGGTAGTGAGGCCTACTGGGGCTCCTGTGTTTGTCCGTTTGGTCTTTCTTTTTCCTTACCACCCAAATGTGACGAACGACTCTGCCTTGATGCCAGAGGGTAGTTCTAGATTAACTAGGATACATGTCTGAAGTGGCTTTGGCCTACAATCACATATAGTGGATTGGAATAGGGTTTTTCTCTCACAGAATGTTCTATTCTCTACAGGTTCAACGGTATAAAAGAAAGGAAGTATTACTACGAGGGCAGACAAAGCCAGTCACACTGAGTGATATTTTACTGTACCGGAGAAATTAATGACAGCTGGGAGAGGAGGAAAAATAGCAGTCACACTGAGTGAAGTTATGTTAAATGGTGTCGGCAATGGGACACCGTTCCACCAATCATGGCCTCATCAAAGCCCAGAGTGTTTAACATAAAAAGGGCTGGTTGGCAGTGACTGAGGTACTGAAAAGGCGGGTTCATATTAACAGTGATGAATTCTCAGAACAATAACATTATTATATAGAGAAGGTATAATGGTGATTACTGCTCAGGACAATAACATTATTATATAGAGAAGGCATAATGGTGAGGAAACCTGTTCAGTAAACTTGTACAAACATACAGGAGGAACTTACTCGAACAGACATCATCAGTTTGTTTCTTGGGGAGTCGTGTGAGAGAAGTGCCGAGATTCCTAGGTTCCAGGATCGTTATAGACACATTAAATACATCGGGGGTTCTGAACTTGTGGACTTTGGTATACTATATTCAGTAGTGGAGAACAGTCACCCAGACTATATATATGATTAACTCCAAGAAGTCAACCATTGTCCGGATTGAGGCTTCATTCGGTGAGACCTGTTCTGAACTTACTGTGGTGTGATGTGGCATGGCCTAACATGATGAAGAACGATCCTGAGCTCACTAATCTATTCTCGCATACACCATAGAAAATACTACATATTTCCACACGCAAACAGTGCACACACACACACGTGACAATTTCTGTATTAAATGTTTTATTTTATCATTTGTTAAAATACAGTCTTGTGTGGGTATGTTCTGAAACAATATGAAGGGTATTGTTTAGTGGTAAGAAGAAGAAGAGGAAAGAGAGGGACAGGGTACCTAAGATTTACAGGGGGCACAATAAGGAAAAGGATTTTAAACAGTGTGCCTGTTGACTCCACTTTCCCCCTAGGGACGACTGGCTACATTTATGGGGGCTCGCGCGGGATGGTGATATCACATTAAGGATAGCGACATTTACATGGGCACGTCACACGGGAAGGTGACATTACCTTAATGTTGGTGATATTACATTATTGTGGGTGACATTACCGTGATAGAGGTAGGGCCGGACAGTTAAAGATCAAGTTATATGAATGTGGATAGGTGTTAAGGCACATAACTTTCCTGTTCACACTTTACAAGTCTACATAGGTCTTGGTCCTAGTCTACTCTTGTCGTTGAGAGATTGTGTTGTGGTGTACTGTGTGGTGTCTTATATATAGATTAATTTTAGATATTAATTATCTATATTGCTTGGGGTTTTTAGACTCAACCTGCTGACTTACCTCTTTGAAATATGGCCACCCCTAAATTAACCACTGTAGAACTAAGGGAAAAGGGGGAAGGAATGGGTTTGTCTGGTTCAGCTTTAACGGATTACATACAGGAAGTGGAGAGAGAGAGTATCGTCAAGCAAAAAGAGACGATCGGAAGGCTGAATTGGAATTGAGGAAGATGGAGTTAGAAACTAAGAGGATAGAAGCTGAGCAAGCCACTAGAAGGATGGAACTTGAAGCTGAGCAGGCAGCCAAGAAAATGGAACTTGAAGCTGAGCAGACAGCCAAGAAACTTGAAGCTGAGCAAGCCACTAGAAGGATGGAACTTGAAGCTGAGCAGGCAGCCAAGAAACTGGAAGTGGAGGAAGCTGCTAGGAAACGGGAAGCAGAGCAGGGGGCTCAGAAAAGGGAGCACGAGTACAGGATGAGGGAACTTGAGTTGAAGAGACAATCTAATGGGGAAACTGAAGGTGCAGTTAGAGGTTCCTCAGTCCCAGGCTCAACTTCAGCAGGTGGACATAGTTACCATGCTATGAAGTTTCCTCTAGCGGTCTATGATCAGGGCAAAGAGAAGATTGACCAGTACCTTCAACGCTTCGAGGCCATGTCCGTTGCTATGGGTCTGGACCGAGAAAAATGGAATCTCAAGCTATCCCAGGGATTGCTTGGAACCGGTTACGAGGTCTATTATCGCCTGCCGCCAGGACACGAGAACAATTACGACGAATTGAAAGCCGCTTTGCTGAAACATTACGAGATCACATCAAGTACATATAGGAAGAAGTTTCGAGCAGCGAAACGAGAGCCAGGAGAGCTATTCACCGCCTACAGTTTGCGTCTGAAATCCTACCTCCAAAAATGGATGGATTTCGCAGGGTTCAAGCATGACTATGAGAGTCTGGAAGAGCTCATGATTGTCGACCAGATGCGACAGCAAATGTCAGAACCTCTAAAGACATTCTTGGGAGAACAAGGGGCGGAACGGCTTGATGTGGTGAATAAGCTGGCGGAAAGATTCGTTGAAGTCCATGGGGAGGCGGAAGAAACCTGTACACCAACCAACAAAGGTCAGGAGAAACATGACCGAAAGAAATTCAAGGGCTCAGAAACAAAGAAAGTTGAACCTTATGCAGAACACTCAGAGAAGAGTCCAGAGAAGACAAAGGATGGGAGACAGAGCCCACCCAACTCTCAACCGAAACGACAGTGGTCTGAGAAGTGGTGTTCGATCTGCAAGTCACCCTCTCACAACACAAAAGACTGCAAATCGAAATCGAAAAGCTCTCACTTCGCAGCCTGCCGCGTGGCTCCAAAGGTGGTTGCCACTGAAAAGGTCGAGGTTGTTGAAGGAACTCTGGACCAAGAGAGGCCACCTGTGGTCGAACGGATTGAAGTCAACGGCCAGCAGGTTACCTGTCTCTATGATTCTGCTTTGGACGGGGAAGCTGTGATTGATGCCAGCTTGGTACGCCCAGACCAACTCACAGGGGAGACTATTGAGATACAGCCTGCAATGAGGAGTGCTGTTGCCATGACGCTGCCAATCGCCAAGGTGGAGATTAAATCCAGGTACGTCACAGGTATCATTCCAGCAGCTGTGTTATCGGATTCCCTATTTCCCGTGATCCTTGGTACGAAATACGTGTTCTTGGGGATGCCCAAACAACCTGCTCACCGGGGAA
This sequence comes from Cepaea hortensis, assembly GCA_963921405.1. Taxonomy (NCBI): domain Eukaryota; kingdom Metazoa; phylum Mollusca; class Gastropoda; order Stylommatophora; family Helicidae; genus Cepaea; species Cepaea hortensis. The sequence continues at coordinate 72,051,036 of OY992897.1, read as the reverse complement.
CATCAGCCACTGGATCTCAAGGGAAGGAAAAGAGGGCAGACACGCTATTCCACAACCCAGTGCCTGGGGAATTGCATACTGCCCAGAGGAAGGACACAACGTTGCGTCCTTGTTACAAGAAGCTGCAAAGAAGTGCTGACCCATCAGAACGGGGGCAGTACTTTCTGAGGAATCGACTACTCTATCGGAGAGCTGGAAGGGGAGACAAACTGCATGAGCAGTTGGTGGTCCCAGAAGCCCACCGTCCTCACATTCTTCAGAGCGGGCATACCATATCCGGTAGTCAGATATCCGGAACTCGACATATGGGTGTCAGAGAGACGTTGCAGCAGATTTCCGGCCATTATTGCTGGCCAGGAATGACTGGTGATGTACGCCGGTTGGTTAAGTCTTGCCCAGAGTGCCAGAAAGCACCACCCAAAAATCGGACGAAGAGTAAAGGAGCTCTTAAGGTGGGAGAAAAAGTAGTAGTGTGGGGACCAGCAGAGACCAACATGGTGCAAGCAGGATGGCATGGACCTTATCCTGTGGTAAAGGTTGTGTCCCGGAACGCCTACGAAATTCGGATCGGGGGAGAACTGAACAGTCTTCCTAGGCATCTCCTGCAGAAGTATGAGGAGAGATCCGATATCAAATCCCCTCACCTTATGGTAATGGCAGCCATTGGGAAAAAGGTTACAGGTCCAGACGGGGACCAGAGATCCCAAGTACTACATAGGAAGGCCTATGGGAACGTACGAGGTAGGTTAGATTTTCCAGCCGAAGAGAGGAGGGAAATCACACGTCAGGAAGAGGCCAATAGTGAACCATTCGCTAGTAACCCAGTTCAGAAGGGGTGGGTAACGTCGGGAACGGCGCGAAATACCCGAGACTCCAACCAAGGATTGGCTGACCGGATCAAACATCGACCGAGATGGTCTTGGAAGCAGAAATCCAGGAGCTTTGGGGAAGACGATTCTGTCCAACGAGGACGATACCACAAATCCCAGGATGCAAAACTTGAGGAAACCAGGCGGATATGGAGACAAAGCCACAGTCAGGATGGAACGATCCGTCTGTATTGTGAGCCATCGCTTACGCAAGTCGGAAGTTGGCCGACTGAACGTACAGGAGCGATACGCCAACAATAATGCATAGCATTATGAGGATATAGGCTATCAGTGAGATCGTCTAATTGCAGGGGAGGCAATACCTTTGAGGATACAGGCAGGCTATCAACAATTGATGTGCTGAGCCAACTCCCAGAAACTGAACATGCGTTTGATGAGTGGATTGTTGTGGATCATCTGGATCGAACCTCCAGTGAGTAAGAGTTGATGCGGTCAACTCTCTTAAGAGGGGGCCTATGTCACATAATACTGAAGGATTTCGATCCAGATTGATGAAAGGCCTGAAAGCCGCTATCGCTAGGCGCCACAACTATTCGATGTCGGGAAATATGTTCCCAGTTTCAAACACGACCGGGATTCCCTGAGAAGTCCCCCAATCAAAGACAATTGGCGGCAGGTTAATTTGCCCGGCATCAAAGGAATTCGGCATTCTGTTTGCCCGGATCTCAGCAGAATGGAGAAGGGGGAGGCGGTGCTTTCTTGATTGAAGTCCGGTCACGTGAGTGACGTCACTCGTACAACATTTTAGTTGGGGGGAGTTGACGGAATCTGTGTTCAGTCTGTTTACGAATTACAGATAACGGGAGTGTTTGTGTGTTCCAATTCGAATGGAGAATGGATTCACAGTGTCCACATGTTGTCTGGAAACAAGGGACAGTGTTTTTCATGTTGTGAATTGTGAATTCAAACTCGGAACATTAGCATATAAGGTAGTTTATTTATAAATAGAGTTATGACTGGAACTTAGTGATAGTGAGTTGTGAGAACGTAATCTGAGAGCGTCGGCCGCAGCTGGCTGATGCCTAGCTTAAAAGAGGTAGAGTTATATATCATTTCACTCGGCAGGGTAAGACCAGTGTAATGGGATGGCTGGGGGAATAGGGGAAATGTAAATGGTGGGATATTCCGGTAGTGAGGCCTACTGGGGCTCCTGTGTTTGTCCGTTTGGTCTTTCTTTTTCCTTACCACCCAAATGTGACGAACGACTCTGCCTTGATGCCAGAGGGTAGTTCTAGATTAACTAGGATACATGTCTGAAGTGGCCTTTGGCCTACAATCACATATAGTGGATTGGAATAGGGTTTTTCTCTCACAGAATGTTCTATTCTCTACAGGTTCAACGGTATAAAAGAAAGGAAGTATTACTACGAGGGTAGACAAAGCCAGTCACACTGAGTGATATTTTACTGTACCGGAGAAATTAATGACAGCTGGGAGAGGAGGAAAAATAGCAGTCACACTGAGTGAAGTTATGTTAAATGGTGTCGGCAATGGGACACCGTTCCACCAATCATGGCCTCATCAAAGCCCAGAGTGTTTAACATAAAAAGGGCTGGTTGGCAGTGACTGAGGTACTGAAAAGGCGGGTTCATATTAACAGTGATGAATTCTCAGAACAATAACATTATTATATAGAGAAGGTATAATGGTGATTACTGCTCAGGACAATAACATTATTATATAGAGAAGGCATAATGGTGAGGAAACCTGTTCAGTAAACTTGTACAAACATACAGGAGGAACTTACTCGAACAGACATCATCAGTTTGTTTCTTGGGGAGTCGTGTGAGAGAAGTGCCGAGATTCCTAGGTTCCAGGATCGTTATAGACACATTAAATACATCGGGGGTTCTGAACTTGTGGACTTTGGTATACTATATTCAGTAGTGGAGAACAGTCACCCAGACTATATATATGATTAACTCCAAGAAGTCAACCATTGTCCGGATTGAGGCTTCATTCGGTGAGACCTGTTCTGAACTTACTGTGGTGTGATGTGGCATGGCCTAACATGATGAAGAACGATCCTGAGCTCACTAATCTATTCTCGCATACACCATAGAAAATACTACATATTTCCACACGCAAACAGTGCACACACACACACGTGACAATTTCTGTATTAAATGTTTTATTTTATCATTTGTTAAAATACAGTCTTGTGTGGGTATGTTCTGAAACAATATGAAGGGTATTGTTTAGTGGTAAGAAGAAGAAGAGGAAAGAGAGGGACAGGGTACCTAAGATTTACAGGGGGCACAATAAGGAAAAGGATTTTAAACAGTGTGCCTGTTGACTCCACTTTCCCCCTAGGGACGACTGGCTACATTTATGGGGGCTCGCGCGGGATGGTGATATCACATTAAGGATAGCGACATTTACATGGGCACGTCACACGGGAAGGTGACATTACCTTAATGTTGGTGATATTACTTTATTGTGGGTGACATTACCGTGATAGAGGTAGGGCCGGACAGTTAAAGATCAAGTTATATGAATGTGGATAGGTGTTAAGGCACATAACTTTCCTGTTCACACTTTACAAGTCTACATAGGTCTTGGTCCTAGTCTACTCTTGTCGTTGAGAGATTGTGTTGTGGTGTACTGTGTGGTGTCTTATATATAGATTAATTTTAGATATTAATTATCTATATTGCTTGGGGGTTTTAGACTCAACCTGCTGACTTACCTCTTTGAAATATGGCCACCCCTAAATTAACCACTGTAGAACTAAGGGAAAAGGGGGAAGGAATGGGTTTGTCTGGTTCAGCTTTAACGGATTACATACAGGAAGTGGAGAGAGAGAGTATCGTCAAGCAAAAAGAGACGATCGGAAGGCTGAATTGGAATTGAGGAAGATGGAGTTAGAAACTAAGAGGATAGAAGCTGAGCAAGCCACTAGAAGGATGGAACTTGAAGCTGAGCAGGCAGCCAAGAAAATGGAACTTGAAGCTGAGCAGGCAGCCAAGAAACTTGAAGCTGAGCAAGCCACTAGAAGGATGGAACTTGAAGCTGAGCAGGCAGCCAAGAAACTGGAAGTGGAGGAAGCTGCTAGGAAACGGGAAGCAGAGCAGGGGGCTCAGAAAAGGGAGCACGAGTACAGGATGAGGGAACTTGAGTTGAAGAGACAATCTAATGGGGAAACTGAAGGTGCAGTTAGAGGTTCCTCAGTCCCAGGCTCAACTTCAGCAGGTGGACATAGTTACCATGCTATGAAGTTTCCTCTAGCGGTCTATGATCAGGGCAAAGAGAAGATTGACCAGTACCTTCAACGCTTCGAGGCCATGTCCGTTGCTATGGGTCTGGACCGAGAAAAATGGAATCTCAAGCTATCCCAGGGATTGCTTGGAACCGGTTACGAGGTCTATTCTCGCCTGCCGCCAGGACACGAGAACAATTACGACGAATTGAAAGCCGCTTTGCTGAAACATTACGAGATCACATCAAGTACATATAGGAAGAAGTTTCGAGCAGCGAAACGAGAGCCAGGAGAGCTATTCACCGCCTACAGTTTGCGCCTGACATCCTACCTCCAAAAATGGATGGATTTCGCAGGGTTCAAGCATGACTATGAGAGTCTGGAAGAGCTCATGATTGTCGACCAGATGCGACAGCAAATGTCAGAACCTCTAAAGACATTCTTGGGAGAACAAGGGGCGGAACGGCTTGATGTGGTGAATAAGCTGGCGGAAAGATTCGTTGAAGTCCATGGGGAGGCGGAAGAAACCTGTACACCAACCAACAAAGGTCAGGAGAAACATGACCGAAAGAAATTCAAGGGCTCAGAAACAAAGAAAGTTGAACCTTATGCAGAACACTCAGAGAAGAGTCCAGAGAAGACAAAGGATGGGAGACAGAGCCCACCCAACTCTCAACCGAAACGACAGTGGTCTGAGAAGTGGTGTTCGATCTGCAAGTCACCCTCTCACAACACAAAAGACTGCAAATCGAAATCGAAAAGCTCTCACTTCGCAGCCTGCCGCGTGGCTCCAAAGGTGGTTGCCACTGAAAAGGTCGAGGTTGTTGAAGGAACTCTGGACCAAGAGAGGCCACCTGTGGTCGAACGGATTGAAGTCAACGGCCAGCAGGTTACCTGTCTCTATGATTCTGGTTTGGACGGGGAAGCTGTGATTGATGCCAGCTTGGTACGCCCAGACCAACTCACAGGGGAGACTATTGAGATACAGCCTGCAATGAGGAGTGCTGTTGCCATGACGCTGCCAATCGCCAAGGTGGAGATTAAATCCAGGTACGTCACAGGTATCATTCCAGCAGCTGTGTTATCGGATTCCCTATTTCCCGTGATCCTTGGTACGAAATACGTGTTCTTGGGGATGCCCAGACAACCTGCTCACCGGGGAACATCAGCCACTGGATCTCAAGGGAAGGAAAAGAGGGCAGACACGCTATTCCACAACCCAGTGCCTGGGGAATTGCATACTGCCCAGAGGAAGGACACAACGTTGCGTCCTTGTTACAAGAAGCTGCAAAGAAGTGCTGACCCATCAGAACGGGGGCAGTACTTTCTGAGGAATCGACTACTCTATCGGAGAGCTGGAAGGGGAGACAAACTGCATGAGCAGTTGGTGGTCCCAGAAGCCCACCGTCCTCACATTCTTCAGAGCGGGCATACCATATCCGGTAGTCAGATATCCGGAACTCGACATATGGGTGTCAGAGAGACGTTGCAGCAGATTTCCGGCCATTATTGCTGGCCAGGAATGACTGGTGATGTACGCCGGTTGGTTAAGTCTTGCCCAGAGTGCCAGAAAGCACCACCCAAAAATCGGACGAAGAGTAAAGGAGCTCTTAAGGTGGGAGAAAAAGTAGTAGTGTGGGGACCAGCAGAGACCAACATGGTGCAAGCAGGATGGCATGGACCTTATCCTGTGGTAAAGGTTGTGTCCCGGAACGCCTACGAAATTCAGATCGGGGGAGAACTGAACAGTCTTCCTAGGCATCTCCTGCAGAAGTATGAGGAGAGATCCGATATCAAATCCCCTCACCTTATGGTAATGGCAGCCATTGGGAAAAAGGTTACAGGTCCAGACGGGGACCAGAGATCCCAAGTACTACATAGGAAGGCCTATGGGAACGTACGAGGTAGGTCAGATTTTCCAGCCGAAGAGAGGAGGGAAATCACACGTCAGGAAGAGGCCAATAGTGAACCATTCGCTAGTAACCCAGTTCAGAAGGGGTGGGTAACGTCGGGAACGGCGCGAAATACCCGAGACTCCAACCAAGGATTGGCTGACCGGATCAAACATCGACCGAGATGGTCTTGGAAGCAGAAATCCAGGAGCTTTGGGGAAGACGATTCTGTCCAACGAGGACGATACCACAAATCCCAGGATGCAAAACTTGAGGAAACCAGGCGGATATGGAGACAATGCCACAGTCAGGATGGAACGATCCGTCTGTATTGTGAGCCATCGCTTACGCAAGTCGGAAGTTGGCCGACTGAACGTACAGGAGCGATACGCCAACAATAATGCATAGCATTATGAGGATATAGGCTATCAGTGAGATCGTCTAATTGCAGGGGAGGCAATACCTTTGAGGATACAGGCAGGCTATCAACAATTGATGTGCTGAGCCAACTCCCAGAAACTGAACATGCGTTTGATGAGTGGATTGTTGTGGATCATCTGGATCGAACCTCCAGTGAGTAAGAGTTGATGCGGTCAACTCTCTTAAGAGGGGGCCTATGTCACATAATACTGAAGGATTTCGATCCAGATTGATGAAAGGCCTGAAAGCCGCTATCGCTAGGCGCCACAACTATTCGATGTCGGGAAATATGTTCCCAGTTTCAAACACGACCGGGATTCCCTGAGAAGTCCCCCAATCAAAGACAATTGGCGGCAGGTTAATTTGCCCGGCATCAAAGGAATTCGGCATTCTGTTTGCCCGGATCTCAGCAGAATGGAGAAGGGGGAGGCGGTGCTTTCTTGATTGAAGTCCGGTCACGTGAGTGACGTCACTCGTACAACATTTTAGTTGGGGGGAGTTGACGGAATCTGTGTTCAGTCTGTTTACGAATTACAGATAACGGGAGTGTTTGTGTGTTCCAATTCGAATGGAGAATGGATTCACAGTGTCCACATGTTGTCTGGAAACAAGGGACAGTGTTTTTCATGTTGTGAATTGTGAATTCAAACTCGGAACACTAGCATAAGGTAGTTTATTTATAAATAGAGTTATGACTGGAACTTAGTGATAGTGAGTTGTGAGAACGTAATCTGAGAGCGTCGGCCGCAGCTGGCTGATGCCTAGCTTAAAAGAGGTAGAGTTATATATCATTTCACTCGGCAGGGTAAGACCAGTGTAATGGGATGGCTGGGGGAATAGGGGAAATGTAAATGGTGGGATATTCCGGTAGTGAGGCCTACTGGGGCTCCTGTGTTTGTCCGTTTGGTCTTTCTTTTTCCTTACCACCCAAATGTGACGAACGACTCTGCCTTGATGCCAGAGGGTAGTTCTAGATTAACTAGGATACATGTCTGAAGTGGCTTTGGCCTACAATCACATATAGTGGATTGGAATAGGGTTTTTCTCTCACAGAATGTTCTATTCTCTACAGGTTCAACGGTATAAAAGAAAGGAAGTATTACTACGAGGGTAGACAAAGCCAGTCACACTGAGTGATATTTTACTGTACCGGAGAAATTAATGACAGCTGGGAGAGGAGGAAAAATAGCAGTCACACTGAGTGAAGTTATGTTAAATGGTGTCGGCAATGGGACACCGTTCCACCAATCATGGCCTCATCAAAGCCCAGAGTGTTTAACATAAAAAGGGCTGGTTGGCAGTGACTGAGGTACTGAAAAGGCGGGTTCATATTAACAGTGATGAATTCTCAGAACAATAACATTATTATATCCATCCATCATGTGCCATGCCGGTAAGCGTGGGCGGTCATGTTCTGCCATCTCACTCGATCAACAGAGTCGTGGATCAGTTCCGTGTTTTTGTCTCGACCATGCCACAAGGCCAAGCCATCCAGATACTTGTTTCTAGGTCTTCCCCTTGGTCTGTTCCCCTCGATCTTACCAGTTGTCACCAAGTTCTCCAAATCATTTCTTCTCATAACATGCCCAAAAAATTGTGACTGTCTACGTCTAATGTCTCTGATCAGTTTACGATCTTCATTTGTTTCTTGAAGGACTTGTTCATTGGTCTTTCTGGCTGTCCATGGTATTCTTTGCATTTTCCTCAGAAACCACATTTCTACAGCCATCAGATGTTTTTCAGCCTGGCTGCTCATTGTCCAAGCTTCACATCCATATAAAAGTACAGGTTCTATGTAGCATCTCAACACTCTTTTTCTCGTTTCAATTGACATCTTTTTATTGGTCAGTATGTTTTTCATCTTGCTAAAGGCTACTTTTGCCATGGCGATTCTTGTTCTAATCTCTTCAAGGCATCTCCCATCAGATGTTATTACTGTTCCGAGATAATTGTACCTATTCACTTGTTGAAGAATATTCCCATTTACTTGTATATTACACTGTGGTATTTCGTTCTTCTTAGTGACGACCATAATCTGTGTCTTTTTACAATTTAATTCTAACCCTTGTTGTTCACTGTGTGTAACAACCGCATCTACTAAATTTTGCAGGTCCTGTTCATTGTCTGCAATCAAGACTGTATCATCTGCATATCTAATGTTATTGATGCATCGTCCCCCAATGTTGATTCCTTCCATATTTTCAATATTTCTGAAAATATTTTCACTGTACAGGGAAAACAGATCTGGAGACATTACACATCCCTGTCTCACACCTCTCTTAATAGGCTGATATTGGCTTACTTCATTATCAACTCTTATGGCAGCTTGTTGTTTCCAATATATGTTTTTTACAAGTCTAAGGTCTTTCCCATCAATTTGTAGTTCTTCAAGCATCCTTATCATGTTGACATGTCTCACTTTATCAAAAGCAAGTGAACACAACATGATTTTCTTGGCATGTGTAAAGAAGGTAGTTTGCCATTGCTTTCCTTCCCAGCAGTGACCATACTGGTCAGTGACCGTAGCCATTGTCTCCTCAAAAAAGGAGATTCTCTGCCTACCGTCGTGAAGGTGTAGACCATAACCTACAACTATCTGTCGGCTGCTCTCCATCTTCATCCACCACCTGCACCCATGGCTTCACGTAACCCTGATCGGGGGGCTAAACGGGTACTCCACCTTGCCCAAGGGTGTCCCGTAGGCTAGCGGAGGGAAGGAGGCGCCTTACTTCTCCTTTGATAGGGGATACCCCTACCCCGCTACCCCGGGGTATTACTACCTACTCATTATTATATAGAGAAGGTATAATGGTGATTACTGCTCAGGACAATAACATTATTATATAGAGAAGGCATAATGGTGAGGAAACCTGTTCAGTAAACTTGTACAAACATACAGGAGGAACTTACTCGAACAGACATCATCAGTTTGTTTCTTGGGGAGTCGTGTGAGAGAAGTGCCGAGATTCCTAGGTTCCAGGATCGTTATAGACACATTAAATACATCGGGGGTTCTGAACTTGTGGACTTTGGTATACTATATTCAGTAGTGGAGAACAGTCACCCAGACTATATATATGATTAACTCCAAGAAGTCAACCATTGTCCGGATTGAGGCTTCATTCGGTGAGACCTGTTCTGAACTTACTGTGGTGCGATGTGGCATGGCCTAACATGATGAAGAACGATCCTGAGCTCACTAATCTATTCTCGCATACACCATAGAAAATACTACATATTTCCACACGCAAACAGTGCACACACACACACGTGACAATTTCTGTATTAAATGTTTTATTTTATCATTTGTTAAAATGCAGTCTTGTGTGGGTATGTTCTGAAACAATATGAAGAGTATTGTTTAGTGGTAAGAAGAAGAAGAAGAGGAAAGATAGAGAGAGAGTACCTGAGACTGACAGGGGGTATGTAGACAAAGGTCCGGCAGAGGCCCACAATAAGTAAAAGGATTTTAAACAGTGTGCCTGTTGACTCCACTTCCCCCCTAGGGACGACTGGCTACAGTATGTGACTGTATTATATATCTATCAGCATGTTACGTGGAGGTATGCGACTGTATTATATATCTATCAGCATGTTACGTGGAGGTATGCGACTGTATTATATATCTATCAGCATGTTACGTGGAGGTATGCGACTGTATTATATATTTATCAGCATGTTACGTGGAGGTATGTGACTGTATTATATATTTATTAGTATGTGACGTGGAGGTATGTGACTGTATTATATATTTATTAGTATGTTACGTGGAGGTATGCGACTGTATTATATATTTATCAGCATGTTACGTGGAGGTATGTGACTGTATTATATATTTATTAGTATGTGACGTGGAGGTATGTGACTGTATTATATATTTATTAGTATGTGACGTGGAGGTATGTGACTGTATTATATATTTATTAGTATGTGACGTGGAGGTATGTGACTGTATTATATATTTATCAGTATGTGATGTGGAGGTAAGCGACTGTATTATATATTTATCAGTATGTGACGTGGAGGTATGCGACTGATAACATTGGGATCCAGAAGCAGTGGCGTTGTGGGTAGCTGCTCGCCTGCCGATCCAGTGGTAATAGGTTCGTGATACCTCAAAGTGGATTCGTATTTTTACAATTTGTCAAACGCAGCCTAAATAGTGTCTTGGGAGATAATTATCATACAGAAGTGTCCCTCATGTCGCACAACTGTATCCCTGTGGTGGGGGGGGGGGAAGAGAGGAGAAAGCAGCCTTAAATAACGTTGAGGAAACTTTCACGTATATCACCTGTATTCACCTGTATTCATGCATATACAAGTAGATCAATATAAAACTCAACAGGAAATAGAGAAAGGGGAGGTCTCCTGGGTGTAAAAGAACGGAGCGAAGAAAACACAAAACTTAGTACACGACAAAACAGGCCGGGCCACTCTTGGCTGCAAGAGCGTCCAACATACGCAGAAGGGGGGAAAATGGCTTTGGACTACACAAGCCCCATTTAAGGAGACGAGGATTTGTAACTTGAAAATTATGATGTAAGCCGAAAAGTAAACAGCAAATGCATACGTGTGAATGTGATGGCTTGACCTTGTGTGCACATTGACGTTATTTCACGTAACACACAAATATACCAGTGTTTAGAAAACATTGATACAGCATGAGAAGTGAAACCTGTAAGACCTGTTCTCATTGTACAGTGAACATATAATGGGATTTATAGAAAATATCCTAGAGATAGTGGTTCAATCAATCAATCATGTGCCATGCCAGAAAGCGTGGGCGGTCATGACTCGCCACATCACTCGATCACCAGAGTCGTAGATCAGCTCAGTGTTCCTGTCTCGTTCATGCCATGTGGCCAAGGCATCCAGGTATTTCCCTCTGGGTCTTCCTCTTGGTCTGTTCCCCTCGATCTTGCCAGTTGTCACTATGTTCTCTAACCCATTTCTTCTCATAACATGTCCAAAAACGTTTGGCTGTCTACGTCTAATTTCTCTAATCAGTTTCGATTTTCATTTGTCTCCTGTAGTACTTGGTCATTGGTTTTTCTATCTGTCCATTGTATTTTTTGCATTTTTCTCAGAAACCACATTTCTGCAGCCATCAGATGTTTTTTCAGCTTGACTGCTCATTGTCCAAGTTTCACATCCATACAAAAGAACAGACTCTATGTATCCCCTCAACACTCTTTTTCTCGTTTCAATTGACATCTTTTTATTGGTCAGAATGTTTTTCATCTTGCTAAAGGCTACTTTCGCCATGGCGATTCTTGTTATAATCTCTTTAAGGCATCTCCCATCAGATGTTATGACTGTTCCGAGATAATTGTACCGATTCACTTGTTGAAGAATAGTCCCATTTACTTGTATATGTACATTGTGGTATTTCGTTCTTCCTAGTGACGACCATAACCTGTGTCTTCTTACAATTTAATTCCAACCCCAGCTGCTCACTGTGTACAACAACCGCGTCTACTAATTGTTGTAGATCTTGTGCATTGTCTGCAATCAATACTGTATAATCTGCATATCTAATGTTATTTATGATTCGTCCTCCAATGCTGATTCCATTTATGTCTTCTACATTTCTGAAAATATTTTCACTGTATAGGGAAAACAGATCTGGAGACATTACACACCCCTGCCTAACACCTCTCTTAATAGGCTGATATTGTCCCACTAGGGGGCTGCGTGGTCTCGAGGTATGGTGTTTGTCCAATTACTTGTAAATTCTGTCCAGTAACAGAGTGTAAATTATTATGGCTCTTAAATACTCTACAATTTCTAACTATTTTGTATAGAAAACTTTCTTTTACTACACTAACCTGAGCTCCCGAATCAATTAATGTACGAACTCTATACTTTCCTATTTCTATTATACAAGAGCTATAATCTGTTTTATTTTCTATAAATTGCTTGACTTCCTCTAATTGAAAATATTCTCTGTTCTTCCTACTATACCTGTTATTAACATACTCTTTAAACCTTGGGACCTTATTATTTCCCTTCCTACTATATGTCCCTTTTAATAGGTAGGGCGCCGGTTTTCCTGTGTTCTTGTACCTGTAAAATTCCTATTCATTCTGTTATTGTCATTTCTACCCTGTGTATTTGACTGTACACGCCTGTTGTTACAAAAACGAGAAAAATGTCCCCGTTGACCACAAACCCAACAGACAATATTTGTGCTATTTGTGTTGACTACTGTCTCCCTTGTAGGGTATCTCATATTTCTTCTTTCCTCGTTATTATATCCATTTCTACCTTGCAGCGTCTGTATTCCTCCTCTCCTATTCCATCTGTCACAAAATGAAACCGTGTGTTTATCCGGTTGATTATTACAGAGGATTTTCGGATTAAGCGGACGATCGACCAGCGACATCTATTTGTACTAACAGAGTAAACACAGTTGTACAGGTTACATCGTGTCAGCCCATAAACACATTTGGTGGTGAGGGAGAAGGATATGGAATGGTTCCGTTTGTCATCTATACTGCCGGACATCAGACGGAAATGGCTGCTGGGATTGTCACCACGGAACAGAAGAGTGACAAGTTTGTCAACATTTGAATGCAGATGGAAGCCGTGAGATCACAGGGGCAGATGTAAAACGGAAGTACCTAGTACGGAAAACAGTGCATCTGTCAATTCTTGGTTTCCGGAACATCAAGATGATTGGCAGCTTGGTATCGAAACTCTTTGTTGGGAGTTTACAGAAACTAGCTGGCTTGTTTTGAGAATCTAGGCAATTACTGACAACTTTGACAGGATTTAAGCCAGGAAAATAGTTCTTGACAGGGTATGATTTGCCACTGTGCCACCTGTGTGGGGGAGTAAAGGATAACGTCACGTGGACAACTTTGGTAGTTTGCCATATAAACTCGAGTTGAGATCAACTAGGGTGGACTTGAATAATGCTCTAGACAGAGTGCAGGGCACTGCAGTGCCAGTGGAAATAATATCTACCGTGTGTTAATTAGTGACTTAATTTTACGCGTGCCTATATGGCAGATGTAGATATGATTTATAGGACTGCAGTAGTGCCATTTAAGGTATAACTTATTATAATATATTCGTTATAATTACTATAGACTGTGGCCTTGTTAAACTATAGTGTGATGATTAGCACTGTTAGTGGAAACTAGCTAGAGTAGTGAAGTGATACTTGGCTCTGTTAGCTAGAATAGATTAGTGAAGTGTTGATAAGCTTTACTAGTTGAGAATTGAGTAATGAAGGATAATTGGGATCTTCCCGTAGGTGTCCCTGGTGGGCGGGGTTCCGCATTCTGTTTGCTGATATTTTTTCTTTGTCATAGCCTGATTCGACTCTAGGTGGGTAGCTAATCTGCTCTGTGACTAAGTCTAGTTAGCTAAAGATCATTAAGCAAGGTGATAGGCTTACACTCAGCCGAAGGGATCAGTGACTAGTACTATCACCAGATGTGTTGTTTCTACCCTAGGTTCCCTACCAGATCCAAGGAAACTCTACAAGTTTTGGGAAAGAATTAAAAAACCCATTCTGAAGAACACCAGTTCAAGAGTCAATAAAGTTGCATACAGAAACATAACTTACGCTAGAAGGAAATTGATTCATCAAAGAGAGTGATGCATATTGATGCATCACACAGCATTAGACAGTAGTAACGAACCGAGAACCGGCTAAGAGTACCTAGTGTTAGTACAGTAACAATTAACATTAGTAATTAGCACTTATGGACTGAATGGTTCGATGTGCAACGAGGATGATCTGTCGACTAACTAACTAACTAACTAACTGCGTACACACTACAAAAGACTTGTGCAGTTTGTTAAGGAACGTTAGGAACGGACATTGTGTAGAGTGCAACCGGTCCATGATTAACTGTTAATACCACCGGTGTCTATTTCGGATGTTCATGAAATTGGATTACCAGAGGTCTACAGAGGCAAAGCAGTATCCGGCAAGATGGTTTCGGCAACGGGTGAGAAGTACATGTTCTGACGTAACGTGCTGTGGTCTATCTTTGCTGGGATCAGCTGACTGGGTTGCTGTCTGAGAGTCAGAGTCTACACACTTTATAGAACACGTCACACATTTTCTTCACATACACGTCTCATATACGTTACACTTTTATTTTAATAAATTAATCTTTATTAATTTCTAGAAGCAAGAGTTGTTGAGTATGTTGCGTTGGGGAAGTATGAGAAGGGGGCATAGTACGACAGTGTGAGAGTGATAGGAAAAGGTGTCCATAGGCTGATGGAGTGTGTTGGACGGAAGCGGGTGGATTCTCCAGAATATTGAGGGGGAAAAAATAATATTATAATGTGGGTGTCGGATCTCCTCACTCCAGGGACGACACTTTAAAGGAGGACACGACATTATTGGGGGCTCGTAAACGTGATCTTTGGACAGCGGGATCTCTCGTAAACGGAATCCTTGGACAGCGGGATCTCTCGTAAACGGGATCTTCTGACAACGGGGTCTTTTGACACGGGATCCTTAGTTATAAGAGGGAGATATCATTTTGGAGAATCCAGCTAGAGTGAATGTGGATAGGGGTTAGGACTAATATCTTACCTGTTCACACTTCACACGTCTGCATAGGTCTGTGGTCCTGATTCTACTCTTGTCACTGAGTGAATGTGCTGTGTGTAGTAATATCTAGAGTTATAGTACTTGTTCATATATCTGTATAGTAATTTGCAGTTATATTGTACTAGACCTGCTAGCTTACCTCTCTGTATAATGGCCACCCCTAAACTAACCACGTTAGAATTAAAGGCAAAGGGGGAAGAAATGGGATTGGGGGGTTCTGCTCTAACGGATTACATACAGGAAGTGGAGAGAGAGTATCGTCAAGCAGAAAGGGAAGATCGAAAGGCCGAGCTGGAATTGAGAAGGATGGAGTTGGAGCAAGCAGCTAAGAAATTGGAAGCTGAGCAAGCAGCTAAGAAATTGGAAGCTGAGCAAGCAGCTAAGAAATTGGAAGCTGAGCAAGCAACTAAGAAATTGGAAGCTGAACAAGCAGCTAGGAAATTAGAAGCTGAACAAGAAGCACAGAAAAGGGAGCACGAGTACCGGATGCGGGAACTCGAGCTCAAGAGTCAATCTAATGGAGAAACTGAGGGAGCAGTTGGAGGTTCCTCCATCCCAGGATCAACACCAGTAGGTGGACATGGGTACCATGCTATGAAGTTTCCTTTAGCGGTCTACGAGGAGGACAAAGAGAAGATTGATCAATACCTTCAACGCTTCGAGGCTATGTCAGTTGCTATGGGTTTGGAGCGTAACAAATGGAATCTTAAGCTATCCCAGGGATTACGCAGGACGGGATACGAGGTTTATACTCGCCTGCCACCAGGACATGAGAACAATTATGATGAGTTAAAGACGGCTCTGCTGAAACGATTCGAGGTTACGTCACATACCTACCGGAAAAAATTTCGAGCAGCGAAACGAGAACCGGGAGAGTTGTTTGCCGCCTACAGTTTGCGTCTTAAATCTTATCTCCATAAGTGGATGGATTTGGCTGGGTTCGCACATGACTATGAGAGTCTGGAAGAGCTCATGGTGGTCGACCAGCTGAAGAAGCAAATGTCTAAACCTCTCAGGACGTTCCTGGGAGAACAAGGAGCAGAACGTATTGACCTCGTGACTAAATTAGCAGAACGGTTCGTCGAGGTACATGGGGAGGCAGGGGAAAACCTTTCCACCAACTCCAAAAGTCAAGAGAAACATGACAAGAAGAAAGCCAAAAACACAGGAACAAAAAAGTGGGAACCTTATGTGCAAAAATCAGCGGATAGTTCAGAGAAGAAGAAGGAGGGAAGCAAGAGCACTTCAAGCTCTACACCAAAACGACCATGGTCGGAGAAGTGGTGTTCAATTTGTAAGTCACCCTCTCACAATACGAGGGACTGCAAATCGAAGGCTAAGAACCCTCACTTTGCAGCATGTCAAGTGACTTCCAAGGAGGTTGTCACGGAAAAGGCCAAGGTCAACAAGGAAGCTCGCCACCAGGAGAGCTCATTCAAGTCCGACAATAGAAAATCTAGGACAGGGAAATGGTGCAACCAATGTCAGTCAAACACGCACAATGCTATTGACTGCAGAGGAGAGTCAGGAGACACTCAATTCGTCGTGTGCCCCGGGAAACCTAAGGTGGAGCCCACCGAACAGGTCGAGGCCGAGGAAGAGACTCCAGACCAGGAAAAACCACCTGTAGTGGAATTGGTAGAGGTTAACGGTCGTCAAGTGGAGTGTTTATACGACACAGGACTGGACGGGGAGGCCGTGATTTCTGCGGATCTGGTACATCCAGAACAATTCACAGGTGAGACCTTGGATATACAGCCTGCACAGAAGAGGGCTGTAACCATGAAGTTGCCTATTGCTAATGTGGAGATTCGGTCAAGGTACGTCACCGGCACCATCAAGGCCGCTGTATTGACCGATCCCATTTTTCCAGTCATCCTAGGTTGCCGGTATGTCTTTCTGGGAATGCCCAGGGAGCCAATCCATATGGGAGCAATGCAGACTCGCTCTCAGACGAAAACGGAAGAGGCAGACGCAATTGTGACTAACCCAATGCCGGGGGAGCTACGAACTGCCCAGAGTGAGGATGATATTTTACGTCCTTGCTACAGAAAGCTGCAGAAAAGTGCTGATCCACCAGGACGGGGGCAGTACTACATGAAGAATAGGATACTCTACAGGAGAGCAGGAAGGGGAGACAACCTATACGGTCAGTTGGTCGTCCCGAAAGCTCACCGGTCCCAGATTCTTCATATGGGGCATACCATCTCCTTTAGTGGACATATGGGTATTGTCGCCACCATGCAGCGGATTTCCTGCCACTACTATTGGCCGGGAATGACAGATGATGTGCGTCGGTATGTGAAGTCATGCCCTGAGTGCCAGAGGGTGGCACCGAAACACTGGACAGCACCGGTGGTGTTGGGTGAGATGCCCATCATGAACTCTCCTTTCGAGAGGGTAGCCATCGATATCGTGGGTCCACTTCCCAGGACTAGGAAGAGGAACATGTATATACTCACAATGGTGGATTGTTGTACAATGTGGGGTGAAGCTATACCGTTGACCACGATTGACTCGAAACGAGTGGCGGACGCACTGATGGAGGCCTTTACCAGATTAGGCTTTCCGGATCAAATTCTGACGGACAATGGATCTCAGTTTTGTGGAAAACTCATGGAGGAGGTATTTAGGGTGTTTCACTCTAACCACATACATACCAGCCCTTACCACCCTCAAGCCAATGGACAAGTAGAGCGTTTCAACGGCACGTTGATGACAATGCTCAGGAAATTAGCGCAGGAAAAACCTGATAGGTGGGATGAATATATCCCAGCAGCACTCTTTGCCTATCGGGAAGTTCCTCATGGCTCAACAGGACTACCACCCGCTACGTTGCTGTTTGGTCGTCCAATCAAAGGACCGTTGGAAGCCATGTTGAGGAGTTGGACTGAAGAGGGGACGTCAGAAGAAGTGATCTCATCCTATCAATACGTGGAGGAACTGAAAGAAAAACTCCACAAGGGATGGACTCTGGCAAATCAAAATTTGAAAAAGGCCAGGAAAAGACATGCGGCTTACTACAACCGTAGGTCTAAAGAAAGATCTCTAGAGGTGGGAGATAAAGTCTTGTTGCTACTCCCAACGGGAAACAACAAACTGGAGATAGGTTGGCAAGGATCATTTCCCGTGGAAAGGGTGATATCCAGAACCAACTATCAGATCCGGATCCGGGGAAAGTCGAAGATTTTCCATATCAATCTCTTGCGGAAATACGAAGAGAGACCCGGAGACAAGGCAGCTCACCTCATGGCAATGGCAGTTGCAGTGGAGACAGAAGTGGGAACCAACGAGGGCAGGGAATATCCCTTGGTACACCAGGAAACCTATAGGGATGTACAAGTGAACCCTGATCTGACCTCACAGGAGAGGGAAAAGATAACCCAGGTTCTCAAGTCTCATAAGGAGATACTGACGGATAAACCAGGACGAACGAGGTTGGTGGAGTTCGAGATGACTTTGACCACACAGGAGCCGGTTCGTCAGAAGGTTTACCCAGTGCCATTCTCTAAAGAAAAGGCCCTGGAGGAGGAAATAAAAAAATTGCTGGAGGATGACGTGATTGCACCATCCACATCCCCATACAATGCGGGGGTAGTTTTGTTACGCAAACCAAGTGGAGAACACAGGTTGTGTATAGATTACCGACTTCTGAACAGTCATACACAGTTTCAGGTGGAACCTTTGCCGAATCCAACTCAGCTATTCGCTAGGCTCCATAAGGCTCGGTACTTTTCAAAGGTGGATCTGAGTCGGGGGTACTATCAGATACCAGTCAAACCGGAGATTCAACCACTGTTAGCCTCCAGTACACCCAGTGGACACTACGAATTCAAGGTCATGCCCTTTGGACTCAGCAATGCACCTAGTGTGTTTACACGCAAGATGAGGACTTTACTAGATCCGTTACAGGATCCATCCATCATCTCATTCATGGATGATATTCTGATTTCCAGTGACAGCTTGGATGACCACTTACAATCCTTGGAGAGAGTGTTTAATAGGCTCAAGGAAGCAGGGCTTACTGCTCGTCCAACCAAGTGCATGATTGGTTACCAGACTCTGGAATTTCTAGGTCACACCATCACTCCAGGACACATTGTTCCAGAAGAGAAGAACCTGGAGAAAATCAGAAATGCACCAAGGCCAAAAACGAAGAAGGATGTGCGATCTTTTCTCTCGTTGTGTGGGTTTTACCACAAATTTATCCCACATTTCACTGAACTAGGAGCTCCGTTGACGGAAACCTTGAAAAAGGGATTCCCGGACCAAATCAATTGGACACCAGAATGTGAGAATGCCTATAGTCAGTTAAAGGAGGCCTTGGTCAGCAAACCTGTATTACAGCTCCCTGACCTTTCCAAACCATTTGTGTTGAGAACGGATGCGAGTGCGATTGGAATTGGAGCCGCTTTGTTACAGGAAGGAAAAGACGATGCTTCGGTTTTGAAACCTGTGGCATACGCAAGTAAGAAACTTCTACAGGCGGAGAGGAATTATTCAACCGTCGAGAGAGAATGCTTGTCCCTCGTATGGGCAGTGCAAAAATTTCAGCCATATTTGTATGGAGTTAAGTTTCGGGTCCAGTCGGATCATCAGCCCCTGATGTTCCTGGCTACTTCTCAGAAGCTCAACGCACGTTTGATGCGGTGGTCGTTGTTACTTCAACCGTATAATTTCACAGTAGAGTACATTCCTGGGAAGGAAAATGTTGGAGCGGATTTCTTGTCAAGACACCCAGCTCCTGAAGAAGAAGAATGAATCATCTGGACTAAACTCACGGTGGAGAAGAGTGAGATGGACTACTCTCTTAGGAGGGGGCCTATGTCACAAAATGAAACCGTGTGTTTATCCGGTTGATTATTACAGAGGATTTTCGGATTAAGCGGACGATCGACCAGCGACATCTATTTGTACTAACAGAGTAAACACAGTTGTACAGGTTACATCGTGTCAGCCCATAAACACATTTGGTGGTGAGGGAGAAGGATATGGAATGGTTCCGTTTGTCATCTATACTGCCGGACATCAGACGGAAATGGCTGCTGGGATTGTCACCACGGAACAGAAGAGTGACAAGTTTGTCAACATTTGAATGCAGATGGAAGCCGTGAGATCACAGGGGCAGATGTAAAACGGAAGTACCTAGTACGGAAAACAGTGCATCTGTCAATTCTTGGTTTCCGGAACATCAAGATGATTGGCAGCTTGGTATCGAAACTCTTTGTTGGGAGTTTACAGAAACTAGCTGGCTTGTTTTGAGAATCTAGGCAATTACTGACAACTTTGACAGGATTTAAGCCAGGAAAATAGTTCTTGACAGGGGATGATTTGCCACTGTGCCACCTGTGTGGGGGAGTAAAGGATAACGTCACGTGGACAACTTTGGTAGTTTGCCATATAAACTCGAGTTGAGATCAACTAGGGTGGACTTGAATAATGCTCTAGACAGAGTGCAGGGCACTGCAGTGCCAGTGGAAATAATATCTACCGTGTGTTAATTAGTGACTTAATTTTACGCGTGCCTATATGGCAGATGTAGATATGATTTATAGGACTGCAGTAGTGCCATTTAAGGTATAACTTATTATAATATATTCGTTATAATTACTATAGACTGTGGCCTTGTTAAACTATAGTGTGATGATTAGCACTGTTAGTGGAAACTAGCTAGAGTAGTGAAGTGATACTTGGCTCTGTTAGCTAGAATAGATTAGTGAAGTGTTGATAAGCTTTACTAGTTGAGAATTGAGTAATGAAGGATAATTGGGATCTTCCCGTAGGTGTCCCTGGTGGGCGGGGTTCCGCATTCTGTTTGCTGATATTTTTTCTTTGTCATAACCTGATTCGACTCTAGGTGGGTAGCTAATCTGCTCTGTGACTAAGTCTAGTTAGCTAAAGATCATTAAGCAAGGTGATAGGCTTACACTCAGCCGAAGGGATCAGTGACTAGTACTATCACCAGATGTGTTGTTTCTATCCTAGGTTCCCTACCAGATCCAAGGAAACTCTACAAGTTTTGGGAAAGAATTAAAAAACCCATTCTGAAGAACACCAGTTCAAGAGTCAATAAAGTTGCATACAGAAACATAACTTACGCTAGAAGGAAATTGATTCATCAAAGAGAGTGATGCATATTGATGCACCACACAGCATTAGACAGTAGTAACGAACCGAGAACCGGCTAAGAGTACCTAGTGTTAGTACAGTAACAATTAACATTAGTAATTAGCACTTATGGACTGAATGGTTCGATGTGCAACGAGGATGATCTGTCGACTAACTAACTAACTAACTAACTGCGTACACACTACAAAAGACTTGTGCAGTTTGTTAAGGAACGTTAGGAACGGACATTGTGTAGAGTGCAACCGGTCCATGATTAACTGTTAATACCACCGGTGTCTATTTCGGATGTTCATGAAATTGGATTACCAGAGGTCTACAGAGGCAAAGCAGTATCCGGCAAGATGGTTTCGGCAACGGGTGAGAAGTACATGTTCTGACGTAACGTGCTGTGGTCTATCTTTGCTGGGATCAGCTGACTGGGTTGCTGTCTGAGAGTCAGAGTCTACACACTTTATAGAACACGTCACACATTTTCTTCACATACACGTCTCATATACGTTACACTTTTATTTTAATAAATTAATCTTTATTAATTTCTAGAAGCAAGAGTTGTTGAGTATGTTGCGTTGGGGAAGTATGAGAAGGGGGCATAGTACGACAGTGTGAGAGTGATAGGAAAAGGTGTCCATAGGCTGATGGAGTGTGTTGGACGGAAGCGGGTGGATTCTCCAGAATATTGAGGGGGAAAAAAAATAATATTATAATGTGGGTGTCGGATCTCCTCACTCCAGGGACGACACTTTAAAGGAGGACACGACACCATCCGAATCTTGTTTGTCCTATTTCCATGGGCTCCTCAATTCTGTCTTCTCGACTTGTTCCTATTTCTCGTCCTGTTCTCAATCTGAATCTACGTCTCAAATTTTCTTCTTGTACCGCGATATCTACCGCTTGTGATAACCTCTCAGGGTTTTCCCTCATCAACTTAAACTTCAAACCATCGGATTTTATGCCATCTACAAAAATCCCTACTAACATCCTCTCCACCTCTTCTCCTCGTACATTCTGTCCTAAGAATGCCTCTTCAGCCAGGTTAATCAACCTATCGCTGAACAATTGTACCGTCTCTCCGTTATTTTGTTTAGCCTGTCTTAACACCGAAAATGCATGTTGTGGATCCGCTATTTCTGCATACTTCCGTGCTAGGTCTTCTTTGAATTGTTCCCATGTCTCATCTACTCTAGCCTCTAACTTTCTTCTTATATGATCCGAAACCGGTTCCGTTGCCGTCTGATAAGCCAGTCTCATTCTCTCTTCATCTGTTGCTGAGATTAAATACGCATATTTTTCTATGGAAGTGACCCATTTCTTAAAGTCTCTGGCCTGTCCACTAAACTTCACAACTTCTGTTGCCATTCCTTGTTGTTTAATAACCATATTAAGTCTGCCTACTGCTGTTCCTACCCCCGTCAAAACTTGTGCCAAGGTGTCCTGTTCCGCCATGCTGAAATATACTTAAACAGAGCCAGCAAACAACCACACAATTGCAATTTCCTAATTTAAGGAACACAATTCACTTGTTTCGTAAAACAGTTCAGTCAGTTACTATGTTTATGAATCACACAATTTACCCTGATTCTGTTTCCTGATCCAAGCACGTACTTTCCTCAACTCGCCGTCAGATTAAATTTGAACACCAGGAGTCTGCGTCAGCTGAAAATCAGTCGCGGAGTTCAGGTAGCAGAGTTCAGGCAGTCTGTCTCTTCCCCCAGGTAACCTCGTCACTTCTCTTGGGATGCCTGGATAAACTTCAACCCCTGGTTGGGTCCCGACCAGATTTCTAGCCTTTGATTTCACCCCGGGTGGGGTACATCATCGACGTTTTGAGAAGGACTCAGAAGTAACAAAGCCCAAAAGGATCAGGATCAGCCAACGGCCTAGCGATAGTCTGACTGCTTCAAATAAAATATGGCCCAATCAACGGAAGAACGAGGTATTTATATGCTGTCCTGATATTTCATGATCACCTCCATTAATTTGACTTGATTACACGAACCTTGAAAGAGTTCTGATTGTAGGCGAGTAATTCTTACAGTCTTTAATTTATCTTTGAAACTTTTATTGGAGGCAAGGGGTCAATTTGAGGGATCTATTGGCAAATTCTCGCTCACCTGCAAGAAAAAATGTTCAGACTGAATTGACCTTCAACGGAATTCTTGAATTCTTGTTCACCCGACAAAATGTTCAGACTGAATTGACCTTCAACGGAATTCTTGAATTCTTGTTCCGACCGACAAAATGTTCAGACTGAATTGACCTTCAACGGAATTCTTGAATTCTTGTTCCGACCGACAAAATGTTCAGACTGGATTGCTGGATTGCCAAACTCTTTTCCAAAGTTCCGTGAAGTCTAGACAGCAAGTTTCAAATCGACCAGACACGATCCTAGAGCAGTCTTGGTCAGCTCCCCGAAACAACGATGTATGGCAGCGGCTTTGGTGGCTCTTCGGAAGTGATAACTCTTGACAACGGCTATGGTAAGCCTCTTGACGCTAATTTATTTGTTATCTCAAGTCTTGAAAAAGACTTACAGAGGACCACCCCTGGGCGGGCTTTTGGCCTCTGTATTCACAGATAACTGAAATTTACAATTTACTGGCTATCTTTTGACTGCGCCTTATTACGTTCACTAGTTGTTCCACAACGTGCCGCAAGTGTTTCTGGTTACTTATAGAACTGGAGCATGGAACATCTTCTCCGCGATGTTATTCGGCATTACTTCGCGTTGTTTTTTTTTATATCAACCGGACTATATCAGGTTCTAATCCTCGGTCTTAGGCAACATTTCGGGTCCTGTAACAAAGCAGGAACTCATAAGGCGTGTCGTTTTAATGTATATAACCTTTATTTCCACATGATGACAAGATAGCTTCTTCTCTATTCAAGGGCCTGATGTTAACTGCCCTTGCCAACCCAATACGTCACGATTGAGCATCTCTCACCGCTTTCAGTCTCAATGCTCAATCGTGCTGTATCTGTTTCCCACTAGATCCCAATAATACCCCAGTACTCCATTACTGTTACATCCGCCTCGAGTGCTGGAGGTCCCGGGTTCAAGCCCCGGTGATGCCGGGATCTTTTCTCGTGGGCTTCTAGTAATAAATTCCCCCTGGTCTCTGGGTAGTGAGATCGGACGCCTGCGTGTATTGTTGCGCACGTAAAAAATCCCTTGGCAGTTGGAAATCGAAAAAGAGTAGCCTAACGGCGCTGCCAGGGCAAAATTTCCATTTAAAAATCTACCCAAAGTATTTCAGGATCCTCGCCGGTGCTACGGAGTTCGTGCACTGAGCTGAGTTTATCCAGACTCAGGTTTGAGTTAGGAGGAGAACGGAGCACTTATGGGTTTCACCCGTGTGCCGTGATGTTGATCCATCGACTAAACTAAACTAAAATTAAACTATTGCCCCACTTCATTATCAATCCTTATGGCAGCTTGTTGTTTCCAATATGTTTTTTATAAGTCTAACGTCTTTCCCATCAATTTGTAGTATCCACCATTTTGACATGTCTAACTCTATCAAAAGCCTTTGTGTAGTCAATAAAGCAAAGATGTATATCCTTGTTTACTTCTATAGCACGTTAATATCTGATCGCAGCATATACACAGCATTTACTGTACCCTTTCCTTCTACAAACCCACATTGTTCTTCCCCTATTTCAGGTTGTATAGGATAGTGGTTAGTGGAAAACAAATAAATAATAACTAACGTTACGCTAAGGATACGGTCTTGATAGCAACAAATCAGAAGGAACAACGGGATATGATAGATACAGTGATTTTAGAAATTGAAACAATGGGTCATGACTTGAATAAAAGAAAGACAGAAATCATGGTGATATCAAAGAAACCGATTGTGTCTAAATGTACAATTAAAGTAAATGAGGTTATTTTGGCTTAAGTGCATACATTCAGATATCTCGGGCACATTCGATGGACGATGAATCACAGAGATGGGACAATAAAAAAAAAAAAAACTGCATTTTATCACATGGGGAACATTTTATGCAATAAGTCCACGTCATTAGAAGTTAGAAAAAGAGTTCTTGCATGTTACATAGAACCTGTTTTAACATACGGCTGCGAGTCCTGGACAATTAAATTAGTAATCATGCGAAAAAAAATCCCCAGAATCCTTGGAGATAGAAAATAGAAGAAGTGCGAAGATTCACCGGACAGCCAAAGTGAGCAATCTGGACATTTTGAGGAAGTCTGAGTCGCAAAGAGAAATTATCACAAACACCAGAAAGAGACAGTTGATTATAATTATAAGTGACATTGTTTGGCTCATTATGAAAAGACAATAACTAGAACATGTTGTGATAACCGGAAAAAAAAATTGGGGAATGAGAGATAGATCAAGACAGCATGAGAAAATTGGTCTGGATCCACTCTGCTGATGATATTCCCCCATGCCACAGTCTCGATTCGTCCAGCATCATTTCTCTTGGTCTGCCTCTGCCTCTCTTCCCTTCGATCTTTCCAGTTGTCACGATATTCTCCAGTGCCTCTCTTCTCATCACGTGACCAAAGAAAGTTGTTTGTCTCTTTCTTATTGTTGTATATAATATTCTACTCTAGTTTCATTAGCCTCTTTCAGGCAATCGTTGTTAGTTACTCTGCTGGGACACAGAGGTGTTTCCAAGGCACCAGGGCTGGGTTCTATACTGGCCAAGACCTATTGACGCGTCCTCGCTGAGCGTCCTGGGCAACAGGTCCCTTCGGGATTCTGGCTAAACTCAGTAGGATCGCTGATTCCTCCGAGGTCGGAGAGTGTCTGCCTGCACGGCGAGGATCCACCAGTCTGCACACTAGTAAGCCAGACATGGGACAACGGATACTCACGCAAACCTCAGTCCGGTATGACATCATAATGATGTTGAACAACAGGATGTCTTCATCCTACATACAGGACTTCACGCTGGAGTTCACAGCCAGCGAACGCAAGCAAGCAAGCAAGTTACTCTGCCCATAGGGTACTAAAAACCTCCACAGTCTGCCTAAGGAAGCTACTGAAGATTAAATGGCAAGACAAGATCCCAGACACTGAAGCCCTAGAAAGAGCGTCCATGCCCAGTATCCACACTATACTGATGAAGAATCAGATTCGCTGGGCTGGTCACTTGACTCGCATGCCAGATCACAGGCTCCTTAAACGAATTTTTTTTGTTTACTGCGAGCTGCGTTGTGGTAAACGTTCCCAAGACGGCGGCCAGAGGAAACGCTTTAAAAACACTCTGAAAATCTCACTGAATGCTTTTGGAATTCATCGTGACACCTGGGAGACTGTTGCTACAGACCGAAATTCGTGGTGTACATCATTACGTAAGGGAAGCAGTCATGTGTGAGGCAACCAGGACTGCAAGAGCTGTGAAGAAAAGGCAGGACAGAAAAACCCCTGCTGTAAACCCTAATGCATTCTTTGTCCTCATTGTTAAAGAACATTTCGAGCCAAAATAGGCCTTATCAGCCATCTTAGAACCCACGGCTCCATACTTTCAACCCCACTGGATGAAATGAATGGTCATCATCATTCTTGATGGACAAACAACAACACTAAACAACACTCAACACCAGAAAGGACCAGAACCTCGTATAGAAGACATAGATGGCGCTGCTCACAGTTTGCCGTCGCCATTACCATCATGGCAGCCAAACCCCGCTTGGCTGTTGTCATCACCTGGTCTGTGTGCTCAGTTTAAGCAAGGCTTCGATCAAATCGTATCCCCAGGTATTTCATTGCATGCCTGGCGACATGTTTATGTTGAATGTTGGACTAAAACACACTCTCAGTTTCGTAATGAACCGTAATGTTGAATATTTTATTACATCATATGATCATTCATTTTGTAAATTATAAATTTTATTTTGTGAAATGGCTAATGGATGGTAAGTTCAAGTTAAAGTAGCAATTTTAGTCAATATTTGAAAGTTGGTATTTACTTATGAAACTTAGGTACTTTGATGACATTTTAAAAATTGGTTTGCCATTGATTAAATCTGGACAGCTGAAAAGGACCTGAAAAATACTTTCCAACGGTACCTCATTCAAGTCTGTATGTTGATTCTAAGCCGAGATATCCAGAATTGTGTGTAAAATTATTTCGTAAATGGAACAAAGAAGGAAATACTCCTTTAACTGATCTTGACTTGCTGCCCAGAAACAACAATTGTTTACAATGTGTTTAAAACTGCTACAACTTCTTCAGTTTTGAGAAAACCCCATAGCAACTATATATTGTCTTGTTCGGAAAGGCGAGGCCTAACTGCCTAGGTAGAAAATTTTTGATGTTATGCAATATCGAGTCATTAAAATTCAAAATGGCCGCTAATTAATTATTTAATAATGACTAAACTTAGCTAACGAACCTTAAAATGCCAATTATGAATATTTTTCCCTTCAGTTTGATCAAACAAATAAAAAGGCCATGTTGTGATGTTGTAAATATGTTTTGTTACTAATTTAATTTCAAAATGGCTGCCAATTAATTAATTAATAATTAATTTTAAAAATTTAAACTCTGCTAACGAACGTTGAAACACCAATTATGTGTCTCTGAAGTTGGAGTGGGTTCGCCTGATAGCGAGGGACACTGGCAATAGGGGAAGCTAATCCACATGCAAAATTCAGTTCAGTGCACTAGAAGTAATGTGTACGGACTACGCTCGAGTTCAAATCAAGCGAGTGAGCGGGGAAAAAATTATTTTTAAAAAAAAATTAAATAATTAATGTATTTTGTCCCCTTCAGTTTGATAAAACAAATCAATAGACCATGTTATGATTTTATAAATATGCTTTATTACTAATGAAAATTTAAAATGGCAGCAAATTAATTATATATATTGCATATCAACTTATGAAACATAATGATCTATAAAGCAACAGCAAGTTTTAACACTATTTGTTTCTGCTCTCTAACGATAGCATCTTGCCAACCTGGAAAATAAAAAGAAACAACAAATTATTAACTAATAGTTATGCTAATTAATAGTAGTAGTATTTCTAGTACTAATTAAAAAACTAATACACATGTTCTTTGTCATTAAAACCTTCCGGTGACGTCTGCAAATCTCTTAAGCCTTGTAAACAGATTTCCGTCTCCTTTTGAAAGAAATATTCTTAACAAAGGCAATTTTGTAATCATATATATCTAGTAAAACTAAAAACATCTTATCCAATTGCTTTTACATTAATATTTGGTGGATATAATAAGTGCTTTATCTTCACTTGTGATTCGTTGTGGATTATTATATGAAGGTAAGTGGAAACAAAATATTACATTTGATTTCTGTAAGCATGTCATCTGTTTGCTATTATAAAACTACTAACTACTAACATATTTGTTTGTTGTAGCAATAATATAATATACAAGACTGCAACTAAAAGAACAGGTTTTTTTTAAAACATGAAAATGCTTACTGCATCGAAGTGTCTTTTTCTGTCTCCGTAAAATCTCTGCATCCATGGTCCGGTGAGGAAGCGAGAGTACAGCATAAGCACTTGCAAGTGGAGTTGGACACATGAGTCTGTCAAAACTTTGCAGATCTGCGAAATATGAATAAAATTAGTGGAACTGGGGTAAAACAGATTTCCATCTCCTTTACCTGTGTGAAATGAATGTTACAGAAACATATTTTTAACAAAAACAATTTTGTAATCATATATATCTAGTAAAACTAAAAACATCTTATCCAATTGCTTTTATATTAATATTTGGTGTTTATAATAAGTGCTTTATCTTCACTTGTGATTCGTTGTGGATTATTATATGAAGGTAAGTGGAAACAAAATATTACATTTGATTTCTGTAAGCATGTCATCTGTTTGCTATTATAAAACTACTAACTACTAACATATTTGTTTGTTGTAGCAATAATATAATATACAAGACTGCAACTAAAAGAACAGGTTTTTTTTAAAACATGAAAATGCTTACTGCATCGAAGTGTCTTTTTCTGTCTCCGTAAAATCTCTGCATCCATGGTCCGATGAGGAAGCGAGAGTACAGCATAAGCACTTGCAAGTGGAGTAGGACACTTGGGTCTGTCAAAACTTTGCAGATCTGCGAAATATGAATAAAATTAGTGGAACTGGGGTAAAACAGATTTCCATCTCCTTTACCTGTGTGAAATGAATGTTACAGAAACATATTTTTAACAAAAACAATTTTGTAATCATATATATCTAGTAAAACTAAAAACATCTTATCCAATTGCTTTTATATTAATATTTGGTGTTTATAATAAGTGCTTTATCTTCATTTGTGATTCATTGTGGATTATTTTATGAAGGTAAGTGGAAACAAAATATTTCATTTGATTTCTGTAAGCATGTCATCTGTTGGCTATTATAAAACTACTAACATATTTGTTTGCTGTAGCAATAATATATAAGACTGCAACTAAAAAACATGTTTTTTTTAAACATGAAAATGCTTACCGCATCGAAGTGTCTTTTTCTTTCTCCGTAAAATCTCTGCATCCATGGTCTGGCGAGGAAGCGTGAGTACAGCCTAAGCACTTGCAAGTGGAGTAGGACACTTGGGTCTGTCAAACCTTCGTAGATCACCTTTAAAATATGAATAAAGAATAAGAATTAATTAAAATATTTAAAAAAATTAATTTAACAAAATATTTAAAATGAAAGAAAAAAATAAGAATAAGTGGAACTGGGGTAAAGCTGCGGAAATGTAAATTTAAAATAACACAAAGTAATGCAGCTTTACAGAACAGAATTACAAACAATGCAAGGACGTTGTGGCGACTAGCTTTCATCAGCAAACAAATACATACGCAAAACACAACATAGTCACGGAGAAGGAAGACCCTTGGCGAGGTGACTACATTAAGGCATAAGGACAGGGTGAGAAGAATAAATAAATCTTCTTATTCAAACATTCAACTGTGTAAGGCATGTAAGTGCTTTATTTACAGCAAATATGAAATAGATTGTTGATTTTATTAGATGCCATACACTTACACATAATTTTCTGCAAAAGAATTACAACACGATTATGATGGTGCACTGCAATGATGATGATGATAATAATTACCTTAGTTTGAAAATTTGATGGATAAGGCACTCTTCTGTCTGACTTCATCTGTAGCGTTGACTGGTTCCAGCGTGTGCAAAACTTCACCAGCATCTATCTGTCTCATGTCACTTGCAGTTTTCTTCTCCATGATGATGGTGATGAACTTTAGAACTGTGGGGGAAAAATTGTTCTAAAATTAAAATAATTTCAGTGGCATGAAGTTAGAGGGAGATAGGGGAGAGGGAGGGAGGAAGGGGCAGGGAGAGAGAGAGAGGGGGAGGGAGAGAGAGGAGAGGGAGGAAGGGGCAGGGAAAGAGAGAGGGATGGGCAGGGAGAGAGAGGAAGAAGGGAGGGAAAGAGAGGAATGGAAGGAGGGAGGGAAAGAGAGGAATGGAGGGAGGAAGGGGCAGGGAGAGAGAGGGGAAGGGAGGGAGGGAAAGGGAGAGAGAGGAAGAGAAATAAAATTAAAAAGAAAAAGGGGAGGGGCAGGGGTATAATTAATAGGGTCATAATACTAATAGTCATATTTATTAATAACTAATAGATATGACCCTATTAATTATACCTCTCCCCTATTAGTGTAATTAGTGTAAACATTGACAAGCAATCAGTTCAATTATTACTAATATTAATCTAAAGGTGACTTTAGCAACGAACTGTTCAATAAACAAGCAGTGTAAACAAATGCCAAGCCCTATCTCAGAAAAGAAAACAAGATGGCCGCCGATTTTGTTTTCACTTAAGACCGGCTGATGTGACCCACTTCAAACAGCTACTGTAAATCCAGCCAATCATTTCAAATAATGACATTTCACAGAGATATAAAAGTGGATAAAGAATTCAATTATTACTAATATTAATCTAAAGGTGACTTTAGTAACAAACTTTTCAATAAATAACGGGCTTAAATAATGGATGCCGATTGTTTCACTAGAGACAGGCTGACGTGATCCACTTCAAACAGCTACTGTAAATTCCCCAAATGTTTCAAGCA
Organism: Cepaea hortensis; assembly: GCA_963921405.1. Classification (NCBI taxonomy): domain Eukaryota; kingdom Metazoa; phylum Mollusca; class Gastropoda; order Stylommatophora; family Helicidae; genus Cepaea; species Cepaea hortensis. The sequence goes on along the minus strand of OY992897.1, from coordinate 72,019,898 downwards.
ATTAAATTTTAAACAAAGATATAGAAATGGATGGAAAATTCAATAATTACTAACATTAATCTACTGATGACTTTAGCAACGAACTGTTCAATAAACAAACAGTGTAAACAATGTCAAGTACTTAATCAGAAAAAGCAAGATGGCTGCCGATGTTTTAGCTTGAGACCGTCTGAGGCGATTCACTTCAAACAGCTACTATAAATCGTTCCAATTGTTTAAAGTAATGAAATTTTAAACAGAGATATAAAAGTGGATGGAGAATTTAATTATTACTAACAAGCTAAAGTGACTTATAGCAACAATCTGTACACACGTGAACTTACCTCAATATTTGAAAATACACAGCAATGACGGTTACCAACGAAAAGCTTTCAGAGCACATGTACTTGAAACTAGACCGCATGGCTTCACAGCACTGGCCTATTTATAGCCCATCAAAGTCCCGCGATTTTCGGAAATTAAGAAAAAATATGATCACATTAGGAATCGGGCCAAATTTTCAGGAGCAAGCAACGGGGTCGGCAGGTCACGTGGTCAAGGTCGTAAATGTCCGATCACGACATCGAATTATAGTACCTACTATTACTGTGGGTTGTTTATTTTTAAATGAACTACGTCACATAGCAACCATATATTAGGCAGTCCTATGACCATTTTAATATGAGTATTACTAATGAGACCACCACAGTAGATAGGCCTTGAAATTCAAAATCTAATGGTACCACAATGGTGCCTGCACGTCTTACGTCTAAGTGAAGATATTCACAATTTTGTGAATGTGAGACGAGTTGCGATTTCTCATGCTATTCACCCGTAAGTGGAACTCTCTAGTGTGTCTGATTACCTCCTTCAGCGAGTGTGTGTGCGTGCGAGATTGTCTCAAATGGTCATATGAAAACTGACTTCAAAAATATGTTCCGTCATGTTAAATGATTACAAAATAGTACAAGTATACAAATAAATTATTAATAATTTTTAAACTTGTGTTCTCTTTAACTTTAGTAGGTCAAATCACACGTTTTGTGTGTTGAAAAGTGTAGTGCAATCGATGTGCGGCGACCGTCATGACCCGTGGGTTTCCAATTCACAAAGTCACATCTTCGCAGAAAATCTGTTCTTCAACCACAATTTGAGCAAGTTTAGCGATGAAACTATGCTGATTCAGGGGCGATATTTTATATGGCAATTAAAATTCACATTAAACAAAGACATCAATTGGATTCATCGATTCCGATACGCTATAATTCCGCTGCCTCTGGGATGAGCTCCCCGGCAATCGGCAGCTTGCACAGATCCATAGAGCACACTTTATTCACATAATTCCAGTTTCTTAATTCTATATAATATTTTAGTTCGTAATGGTTAATAGTTTCTATTATTAGCAATTTCAGAATTATCGCCCTTTTTTAGCTCTTCACTTTCTTTTTTTGTACTTTCGCGAACTTTTTCCTGCGTCCTCGAATGATCACTTCCGGTTGGACATGTACTGCTATAAGACCCAAAAAAACGAAAGCAGTGTGGTACGATTAAAGGGGAAGTTATTCTAATATATTCAGCATTGGCTGTTCTGCTAGGCGGGAACTTGTACTGAGGCGAAAAAACGATTTATCTGGATCTTATTTGGTTCTTTTCACGATTAATAAGGTAATTTGTCTTATAACTCCTGATTATGAAAGATTAATTCATTTTTTCTTGCATATTTGACTCCCCCATTCAATTTTACATAAATATGAAAAGTTTCAACATTGCAGGTGTTTGCAGACGTTTAGGACAAAATATTTAGTGACATGGCCATTGCCGTCATATGGCTATGGCGTCATACACAAAATTGAAGATTGCGGCGCCCATACAATAAACTATAGCGGACCTGTATTTTTTTACAATTAGAACTGGTAATTTAAGTACTAACATTAAACAGAATACAAGTGTCATGTGTAGCAGTAATGTATCTGTGTACTTGCATAATATTTCAGCATTTTTTACATGACTAAAAATAATTTTGAAAGCCAGTTTTTAGACCCGTCTGTAAACTTGTAAGGTGTTACAGTTAAGTAAGGAGTACTTTTTTTCTAAGCTGCGCTGCAGCACTTAATTATTTAAATTTAAATACAGTACTGTAAAATAAGTTATATGTTTTAAATAAGTTAGTATTTAATTATTAATTGCTGAGAATTAGATACAGAACAGTGTGCTGTAATTGTAGAGCAGAAGTAGAAATAGAAATCAATTTTTAGTGAACAGTTAATTATTTAATATTTTAATTTTTTTTTATTATTTAATATCTTAATAATTTATTAACTGCTGCTTAATTTATGCAGCAGTTACAAACTTATTTACTTACATTAATGCATGATATTTAATCAACAAAAGAAAGCTGTCGCAATGCAGTTAGTACATTAAGACAATATGATACATTTTCATGAATTGTTCTTTCACTAACAACGAACATTTCACATGACATTTAATTAATATAATACATGTGCAGCTATTTTTAACTAGCAATTAGTTCACAGCACATCATAACAAAAAGTCTTATAAGTCAAGTGCATCTTTGTCAGAGACTCTGAGACTCTTGTGCTTTGTACGATGCTTTCGCCAGGCCGCCGTGTGGAAAGAGACTGAGAAAACCTGGTGCAATGAAGTTGATCCTCTCATTCCTCTCGACATTCTATCGAAAGAGGAATGTGACCTTTACTTTCCTGTTACCAAATCATAAGTAGAAACCCCATTTTAAAATACTCTCTGTATATGCAAATACTAAAAATAATCATCAAGTGCTGGCTGGCGTAGGCGTTCATGGCTTCCCACAGATCTCAGTCTCTGGTGATCTGGATCCTAATACTAAATTATATTATACACCTGCGTTATACACCTGAGAGAAGTGAGGAGTCTCGTTCATGCCAACGAACCAGGCATGCTAATACAAGAAAGTACTCTTTCTAATAATTTACATATATTTAAAAAAATTAGTTGTGAAACACAAAAAGCAATTAACCAAAGAATGGCCATCACTTGTGACACTCTTTCTTGAACCATTTCCTGTGACATTCAAGATTCTGCCTGTCACACCTACTTTGCCCCACAGCCTGTGTCAATTTGATAAAACAATTCAGGTGCATACCTTCCTGTGGTGAGTTTCTATATATTTGAATAACGAAGACACAAACAATAGATTGCACGATTTATTGCCTGGCATATTTCGCTGCATCTCGTCAGGTACATATTGCAGAAATCACACAACTTACGTGAATTAACTAGATAAATCCTTCAAACTGAAATATACACATGTTCGCACAGTAATGTTGATTGTCTACCACAGTAATTTTAAACTGACTAACATGTCTTTCTGATTGCACAAGGACGGCTTACGAAGGTTGATTATTATAGCTTCAGCAAACATTAACAATCGACTTCTTTGTGTGTTGAACAACACACGGAAGGCACTGTCTCTTTCAACCACGTGACCGCTCTCGAGCACATGTCTCCCGACTGATGAAGCCTGACTGTTCTGGTGTGTCGGCCTGCCTAGGCTACCATCTTCTGTGTGTAGTATCTTGTCCACCCAATTCGGAATGTATAGGTATTAAAATTATGTACCGCCGACATTCAATTCAACTGTCTAAACAAGTTATATTGCCAAATTGACCGAGTGGCCATGGGGAGCCCACTTGGACCTATTCATCTCCTCGGAAGGTTAGCTGGATGAAATATTTCACTTGCCTCTTTTTTTTCTTTTTGTACAGCAACACATCTGAAAATATAAAAAATATATAATTACACAGAGTAATGAAGCTTACATAAAAGAATAACGAAAAACACAGGACGTTTTAACTAGCTTCATCAGCAAACAAATACCTACACAAAATACAATAAATAATCACGGAGAAGACCCTCCAGTGACTACATTGTTTATTAGGTCACGGCACATCCTATAAAAATAATTAAAAATACGTCAAGTTAGGCCTCGCCGCCCAGGACGCAATGATATATGGCACAACGTTGTCCGTTTAAAAATAAACAACCCACGGTAATAGAAGGCAAATAATAAACAATTGGTGGCCATTTTAAATTGTTAATTAGGTCACGGCACATCCTATTAAAAAAATTAAAAATACGTCAAGTTAGGCCTCGCCGCCCCGGACGCAATGATATATGGCACAACGTTGTCCGTTTAAAAATAAACAAGCCACGGTAATAGAAGGCAAAATTTCTCAGCTTCCAATTTTAGGGCCGCGAGAATATCTGACATCTTTTAATTTATCATTGGACTTCCTGGTATTAAATTACGTCACCATATAATTCATAACTCCGCTTAGAATCAACGTACAGTCTTTGTTGAGATACCGTTGGATTCGTCTTGTCAAGCTCTATCTAACTGATATGATTTCATAAGTGAAAACCCAATTTTTAAATATTAACCAAAATTGCTACTATTATATCATCTAATAATTTTGTGAAAAATAAAAAAAAAATATGCCCAGCCGGGAACAGAACCGCTGTCTCCCGCGTGACAGCCGGACTGCTTACGACTACGCTAGCGAGAGCACAATGCTTTCTCTACAAAGATATTTATATAGTCAAGCCGCCGTTTTGGGTTTCATGATCTCACATTTTCGCCTGTTTTTTATTCACAATTAAAGCAAGTTTAGCGATTAAACTTTCCAACTTCTGTAAAATTGAATACAGAATTCGAAGATCCATCTACAATTGATGGTTTTCTATTGAAAGCACCAGAAAAAAATTATTTACGGTTCAGTGTGCCGTTGACATCTTTCTCCGTGTGCAAGGTTGGTCTCAAGAAACAGGTCATAGGCGGATTATGAAAACTGACTTCAAAAATATGTTCCGTCATGTTAATTGATTAAAAGATAGTACAAGTATACAAATAAATTATTATTAATCTTTAAACTTGTGTTCTCTTTAACTTTAGCAGGTCAAATTTCACGTTTTGAGTGTTGAAAAGTGAAAGCCATAGCAATCGATACGCGCATGCGCAGTAGCTGTGTCACATGGCCATGTGTTTACCCATTCACAAAGACACGCTTCGCGGAAAATGTTGTTTTTCTCCACATTCATAGCGATGAACCTTTCCAGATATATTTAAAATTGTATGCAGAATTAAAAAATACATCTATAATTGATTTAATTCAATTTAGAACGCCAGAATTGTGTTACAAAGTGCACATGCACGTCCGATCAATATGCGCAAAGAACAAAAACACAGCTTTGTAGAAATGTTTCATACACAATTAAAAGCTATTAAGTAGGATGAAACTTTCCAGATATATTTAAAATTGTGTGCAGAATAAAAAAATACATCTATAATTGATTTAATTTGATTTAAAACACAAAAAAAAAATTAATTACGGTAAGTATGGAATATAATGTTATTTATATAAAAGGTTACGATGATTTCAACCAATCGCTGTGCACGGAATATTAGGCATACCTTTCCTGAAAAACCCCGGATGACGTGTGTTATTGTCACATGAGATTTGAATGAATGAATGACGTCGAAAGAATGCATGGTCTGAACTAGCGCGAACTGGGAGACACTGAATCATGGCTATATGATTCCGTACACGATTTCAGTTTTCATTTCCGGTCGCGGCACGATGGAACTCACTACATATATTGTTTTTGTTTGTCTGGGGCAGCAAGGCCTAACTTGACATGTTGTCTATTTTTCTATAGGATGTGTCATGACCCAATTAATAATTAAAAATAGCCACAAATTGAATAAAAATATTAATATTCATTAAATATCATGTACATTGCTAATTATTGGCAAACAAACCTGGCAAGATGTATATTTTAGTATGCAGACTGGTAAAAAGAAAGTCAAGGCCACATTCCTGTTTCAATAGGATGTGCTGCTTACCTAATTTATGGTTACAAATAGCCGCCCATTTATATTAATTTAATGTCATGTGATATGTTTGTCGTATGTCAAAGGACAATTCATGAAAATGTACTCACATTATCTTGATGTACCCACTGGCCCGGGCCCAGCACTGCATTTTGACAGCTTTCTTTTGTTGATTACATATCATGCAATAATTAAGTAAATGTTTGTAACTGCTGCATAAATTAAGCAGTCACTTTCCCTAATACTTGATTTCTACTTCTGCTCTATAATTACACTATTCTGTATCTAAAAGTGAGCAATTAATAATTAAATACTAAGTTTAAAAATAAAAACCATAACTTATTTCACAATATTTTATTTAAATTTAAGTATGTACAGCTGTGCTGCTAACAAAAAAAAAGTACTCCTTACAGGTTTATCGTATAGATGAGTCTGAAAACTGGCTTTAACAATTATTTTCAGTCATGCCAAATATGGAAAAATTATGCAAGTACACAGATAAATTATTGCTACAAATGATACTTATATTCTGTTTAATTTTAGTTATTAAATTGCCAGTTCTAATTATAAATAAATACAGGGCCGCTATAGTAATTAGTATATTATGGGAACCACCATTTTGAGTTTCCTGAACACGGTCTTCTTTGTCTTCTGCGTTCACCTGGAGTCTTTTTTCGGATGCAATTACGTTATGCCTGTTTACAGCAGAGCTGCGATACTGTGCCTTTAGGCCGACACATCCGACTTCTGCGAGCGTTTACTGACCAGATTAAGCTTCCCGGGGATTTGGACTTTTAATGGATTTATTATGTGAGCAATATTCAATTTCATGCCACTGGGACACTTTTTCCATCTTTGATGACACTCACACAATGAGCTTTCGATTCAGACTTTCCACGAGTCTGCTAGTTTTGTGCTGTCTTTGCTCTTCAGTATTGAGACAGCTGACTTTGTATCTGTGAAGATAGCTACTTGCTTCTCTTTATTTTCCTCCATCAAGAGCATTTCTGCTGCAGTTTTCAAAGCCTCTATCTCTGCTTTGAAGTTGCTTGAAAATTTTCCAGTTGCCATTGACAGTGGTTTTTTTCCCCACTCCATTTTTAAAATTTAGGAGAATTCCTCCTCCATTTTCTATTGAATTTTTGGCTGATCCATCTGTATGTGCATCGGTCCAATTGCTGCTTAGGTAATGTTCTTTTATGTAGTTTAGGGTGATATTCCTTCTTTCTGTTTCATTCTGAGTGTTTTTTTCTCATTACCAGGAATGTTTTCTATCATCTCAGGCAGTTGCTGCTTTCTCCAAGCTGGGAACTTGTGTGCATTGTAAATGGGTTTGACTGTTGATATGACAAGTATAGGATTTGCCCTAATCTTTTGTTTTGCAGCTTCTACAAAGTTTCTACGCTTCATTCTTCCCTTTCCAAAACCATTAAACCGTTTATGCATGGGGTGGTCTGTCAATTTTCTAAATTTTTCTGCTTTTTGCTGGGCTCTACTATCTCTTCTATCCTGCACTGGTTGTAAACAAGTGATCTTTTCTAGTTCATTATTAGGCGTTGTCTTCAGGCTTCCAGTTATGATCCGCATTCCTTGACTTTGGATCCTACTTATTTTGTTAAAGTTTGACTTAGCTGATGTTGCCCAAGCTGCTATGCCATATTCCAGTTATGGCCTCATCCATCCAGTATATAACTTCTTGAGAACTTTCTCACCTGCTCCCCACATTGTACCAGCAAGCTTTTTCATGATTGCCATTCTTTGCCTTGCTCTTGTTCGATTTTTCTCAACTGGTGTCTTCCATGTCAGGCAACAATCAAAGGTGATTCCTAGATAGTTTGGATGTTCTTCATGGCGCAATATTTTTCCATTCAATACCAGCTTAATGGGCTGAGTTTTATTTGAGAGGGAGAACACTGTGCATGTTGTTTTCTCCTCACTTATCTTCACTAGCCATGATTTTGACCAGTCCTCTAGCGCTAATAAGGCTTGCTGTATTCTGCTGTTAGCTGTACTGATGTATTCTTCAGATGTCCGTATGGCTAGGTCATCTCAAAGGAGGATGTGTGTACTCTGCCTGGAAAATTTTCCGTGATGTCATTTATATATGCTAGGAATAATGTTGGTGAAAGAACTCCTCCTTGGGGGACACCTTGCTCCAACAGCATCATTTTGCTGGTTTGTCCTTGTACTTTTGTCCTGGCAGTTCTGTTCTCAAGGTAGTGGCTGATCCATTTATACATTTTTCCACAAACATGCGTTTTTTGCAGTTTTACTTTCAGTCCTTCCTTCCATACTTTATCAAATGCCTTTTCTAAATCTATCCAGACTGTTAGTGTGTGCTTTTTCTCTTGGAAGGCGTCCTCTATTTCCTGAGCTATATAGGTTATTTGATCTTTAGTGGATCTGTACTTTCTGAATCCTGCTTGGTGTGGTGTTAAGAGTTGGTTTTCTTCCAGATGCTATGTTAGCCTGCCATTGATAATGCGTCCCATTAATTTTCCTATACAGCTAAGTAGACTGACGGGTTGATAGCCATTTTGGTTCTTCCAGGTCTTTTCCTTTCTTTGGTATTTGTTTAGCTTCCTTCCATGCCTGTAGAACTATTCCTCTCTTCCAGCTGTAATTTAGGACTGCTAGTAGTTTCTTTTTTGCCTTAGTGCCTAATCCTATTAGCATTTCATTTCTGATTCCATCCTTTCCTGGTGATTTCTTCTTTTTTTAGGGTATTCATTGCCTGTTCCATTTCTTCCATTGTTAGATTTTCCATCATATATTCTGGTGCTGTCTCTGTATTACTATGATATATCTGTATGTCTTTGATTGCTTTCTTCTTTTCGGTTTTAATATCAATGTGGTTTGCACTGGCATAGTGTTCCATTAGTGCATTTGCAGCCTTTTTTCCTGTAAGCAAGGCATTTCCTTGTTTAACCCTTTACCGGGCAGGTCGTCCATTAGCGTCTGATGCCTTTAACGAGCAAATCGCCTGATCGCGTCCGATACTATTATGCATTGTAAAAACGCGATCTCTCGGATTTCCGACGGCTACTTTCGCTTTCGCCGATAGCTTGACAACGTGGCCGCCATTTGTAAACGCCGACAATGACTTTGAACAGACTTTTACAGACTATCTTTGATAGTTTTCGGGGATTTTACGCTGTTTTTCAAAACGGATTTCTGCGATTCTTCAAGTGATAGCCGAAATTTCGCTAGATTCAATTTAAGTGACATTAAAGGGCACGAAGTTGACTATTAATCAGAGCTAGATATCAGTGCAACTCGTTACTTTGCATTAGCAGTCTGAGTCGGACTTTAAAGAAAGTGATTATGATTCTGAAAATGTGTTTGTAAATTGCCGTATAGATGACGGAAAATCACAGACAACATGCTGTATTTCGTAAATATTTGTGTTCATATATGGATTACCGACAACAATCACGTGAGTAACGTATTCTGTATGCATTTCCCTTAATTGTGTTGTTTATTTAACTAAAATCGGTTACTAACACCTTATTTGTGATGTCTTTACTAACGCGACCCGAAATTTTACCAAGCCTGAAAAAATCTTGCCCGTTCAGGGCTAAAAAATGGACAAGCGTCTGCCCTGTAAAGGGTTAATTGTTATTTGTTTGTTTCTAGGTCCTTCATTGTTCATGGCTTTCACTAGTTTCCATAGTTTGTTTCCATCCCTGTCAAAATTCAGGTTTTCTGTTTTTTCCCTCCAACAATCTCTTGTTTTCTTTGATCTTCTTTGATTTACTGTTCTTTTATGTTTTGCTGAGATGGCTTTGAGAGAGATTTTCGCTTCAGTTGTTTGTTCTCTCTCTGCTGTCTTCCTGGCATCTTCAACTTTGTCTTCCAAAATTTGTAGTTCTTCAGTCCAGTATGGTTTGGTAATTTTTCCTCACTCCTCTTGGAATAGCCTCAGTGGCCGCCTGTATTATTTCTCTGTTTAGACTTTCCACCATTTGCTTCATGTTGCCATATCATGTATTTATGTTTTCCCAATATTTGTCTGTTAGTATGGCAAATCTATCCCAATCTGCTCATTTGTAATTCCAGCGGGGCAAAGGCTTTTGCTCCTGTGGAACATACTCCATATTCATTACAAGCTTGATTGGTCTGTGGTCACTAATTGCTAATTGGTCAAGCACATGGCGATCGATTTTGTGGAGGATGTCTCCTGTGCAGAAAGCTAAGTCTGGAGTAGAAGTGGTAAGCCATCTTCTGGAGTAGAAGCTCCATGTGTCATCCGCTTTGTTGAGTAGATGGAGATTTGAGTCTATTTCCCAGTCCTCCACTTCATCTCCTCTTTGTCACTATTTGGGTATCCCCATCTTTCTGAACGGCTATTAAAGTCTCCGACAATAATGCAGTTTGTGTCAGTTATTTTCATGTTTGAGAGTGTAAGGTCCTTATCTGCTGGGCTATATAGATTGTAAATTCTTATTTTCACGTCCTTTATCATTATATCGACACCTATAATTTCCGTTTGGTTGTCAGAGATCACAGATACTTCGCTGCAAGGTATTGTATTTTGTATAAATATTAGGACTCCTCCTTGTGTCCTTGGCTGTCGAAACGTGTGGCCTGGTATCCTCTGACTGAGAATTTTCGATCGGCGTTGAGGTGTGTCTCTTGAATGCATGCCACATCTATTCTATCTGTGAATACGCTTTGTTAGGGAGACTTTCTTGTTATAAATCCCTTCGGCATTCCACTGTAGTATGTTGAGTGTCCGGGGTGTTTGTTCAATAGCTCTTAACCTACTCCTGTGTGCCTTGATTCCACAGCACAGGGGAAGGTCACCACCAGTAGTCATGGGTGGACCCCCTCGAGGCAGGAGGCCCGTCACTATCACCGCCTGATGGAACTTCACAGGATTAGCACCATAACGATTAATTTTAATTTGTGACATCATGAATTAAGTTAGATTGCACTGCTTTATCAAACCTGTGGCTCAGTACATCCGATTTCGACAAGCATTTTTCGGGGTGCTTTCTCTAGCCTTTGACTGTCCCCAGTCTACCTCAAGGCAGCAGATTTTGTGTCTCATCGTCTGGTTCCTCTCCCTTGACCTGTCAGACATGGGTGACCCTACCAGTAGCTGTGCTACCGTCGGCATAGCTCTTGGGGTCATTGGATTACATAAGCCCCTCTACCTCGTCAAGGTGGACACACGGCAGAGGGGCAATGATATATGACACGTGCGTGTAGCGTGTTCCTGAGATATCGTTGCTAGGGTTTGTAAATGGTCAATTTGGTAAAAATTTTCAATAAGTAGACTAATTGACACCTAGGGTGGGTTCAGTAAAATATGAATCTTGCATTAAAATAACAGTTGTTAAAAATAAGTACCAAATCTGATAGAAGACATGATAAGGTGTCTAAAAATGAACTATTCCGAAAATAGCCAAATTGAGCAAGAATCAATGTTTTTACTGCCACACATCACCTCAATGACTATTTCGTAATGAGAAGTTGGGTTTTACTAGCCCTTAAAACCCTGCCCGGCCGATAAGTTGGCCCTTGAGTCGCCATGTTGCTCTATTCAAACTGACGGCGAGGCCGATGATCGGCCCTGTTTGTAAGAACTGCTTTGATTGGTCAGCTTTTAATAGTACAGACCAATCAAATGCTTCCTTGCAATTGTCAGCCATTTTAGCCTTTACATGCAGTTTGTAGCATGATTGAAACGAGTGGATATGATTTTGTGCAGTTTTTTTCCGAAGTAACCCATTTTTTCGTGGATTTTTGAGTTCTAAAATGGCCAGCTTTGAACCCGAAGTCATACTAGCATTGACTAGTTCTGATAGTAGCGATTTTGTCAGTTCAAGACTGTCAGATAATGACTTTAGTGATACAGAAAGTGCCCATGAGGATTTCAACCTTGTGTCCCCGTAGTTTTGTGTATTGGGAATAAAAAGGATTGTGTTATCTATACCCATTCATGGCAATGGCCGGACTAAAAAACATGTCACCAGTTGATAGCCCACCTATTACAAATGTCAATAGGGACTTCATAGTTGCTGTTTATTTAACCGTAAGTGTTTAAAATTATTCTAAAGTGGTGTAGGTATTCAATGAGGAAATTTTAGGTGAGTACCATTTAAAAAAAATATTTAGTACCAATTCATACATAGTGGTATGAAATATTTTATTTTTCACAAAATACAAATGAGGTCATCAAATTTGCATAAACATGAACAAAACAACTTCAATCATACACAGAAATAAACTTATGCCATCTACAAAAATCCCTACTAACATCCTCTCCACCTCTTCTCCTCGTACATTCTGTCCTAAGAATGCCTCTTCAGCCAGGTTAATCAACCTATCGCTGAACAATTGTACCGTCTCTCCGTTATTTTGTTTAGCCTGTCTTAACACCGAAAATGCATGTTGTGGATCCGCTATTTCTGCATACTTCCGTGCTAGGTCTTCTTTGAATTGTTCCCATGTCTCATCTACTCTAGCCTCTAACTTTCTTCTTATATGATCCGAAACCGGTTCCGTTGCCGTCTGATAAGCCAGTCTCATTCTCTCTTCATCTGTTGCTGAGATTAAATACGCATATTTTTCTATGGAAGTGACCCATTTCTTAAAGTCTCTGGCCTGTCCACTAAACTTCACAACTTCTGTTGCCATTCCTTGTTGTTTAATAACCATATTAAGTCTGCCTACTGCTGTTCCTACCCCCGTCAAAACTTGTGCCAAGGTGTCCTGTTCCGCCATGCTGAAATATACTTAAACAGAGCCAGCAAACAACCACACAATTGCAATTTCCTAATTTAAGGAACACAATTCACTTGTTTCGTAAAACAGTTCAGTCAGTTACTATGTTTATGAATCACACAATTTACCCTGATTCTGTTTCCTGATCCAAGCACGTACTTTCCTCAACTCGCCGTCAGATTAAATTTGAACACCAGGAGTCTGCGTCAGCTGAAAATCAGTCGCGGAGTTCAGGTAGCAGAGTTCAGGCAGTCTGTCTCTTCCCCCAGGTAACCTCGTCACTTCTCTTGGGATGCCTGGATAAACTTCAACCCCTGGTTGGGTCCCGACCAGATTTCTAGCCTTTGATTTCACCCCGGGTGGGGTACATCATCGACGTTTTGAGAAGGACTCAGAAGTAACAAAGCCCAAAAGGATCAGGATCAGCCAACGGCCTAGCGATAGTCTGACTGCTTCAAATAAAATATGGCCCAATCAACGGAAGAACGAGGTATTTATATGCTGTCCTGATATTTCATGATCACCTCCATTAATTTGACTTGATTACACGAACCTTGAAAGAGTTCTGATTGTAGGCGAGTAATTCTTACAGTCTTTAATTTATCTTTGAAACTTTTATTGGAGGCAAGGGGTCAATTTGAGGGATCTATTGGCAAATTCTCGCTCACCTGCAAGAAAAAATGTTCAGACTGAATTGACCTTCAACGGAATTCTTGAATTCTTGTTCACCCGACAAAATGTTCAGACTGAATTGACCTTCAACGGAATTCTTGAATTCTTGTTCCGACCGACAAAATGTTCAGACTGAATTGACCTTCAACGGAATTCTTGAATTCTTGTTCCGACCGACAAAATGTTCAGACTGGATTGCTGGATTGCCAAACTCTTTTCCAAAGTTCCGTGAAGTCTAGACAGCAAGTTTCAAATCGACCAGACACGATCCTAGAGCAGTCTTGGTCAGCTCCCCGAAACAACGATGTATGGCAGCGGCTTTGGTGGCTCTTCGGAAGTGATAACTCTTGACAACGGCTATGGTAAGCCTCTTGACGCTAATTTATTTGTTATCTCAAGTCTTGAAAAAGACTTACAGAGGACCACCCCTGGGCGGGCTTTTGGCCTCTGTATTCACAGATAACTGAAATTTACAATTTACTGGCTATCTTTTGACTGCGCCTTATTACGTTCACTAGTTGTTCCACAACGTGCCGCAAGTGTTTCTGGTTACTTATAGAACTGGAGCATGGAACATCTTCTCCGCGATGTTATTCGGCATTACTTCGCGTTGTTTTTTTTTATATCAACCGGACTATATCAGGTTCTAATCCTCGGTCTTAGGCAACATTTCGGGTCCTGTAACAAAGCAGGAACTCATAAGGCGTGTCGTTTTAATGTATATAACCTTTATTTCCACATGATGACAAGATAGCTTCTTCTCTATTCAAGGGCCTGATGTTAACTGCCCTTGCCAACCCAATACGTCACGATTGAGCATCTCTCACCGCTTTCAGTCTCAATGCTCAATCGTGCTGTATCTGTTTCCCACTAGATCCCAATAATACCCCAGTACTCCATTACTGTTACATCCGCCTCGAGTGCTGGAGGTCCCGGGTTCAAGCCCCGGTGATGCCGGGATCTTTTCTCGTGGGCTTCTAGTAATAAATTCCCCCTGGTCTCTGGGTAGTGAGATCGGACGCCTGCGTGTATTGTTGCGCACGTAAAAAATCCCTTGGCAGTTGGAAATCGAAAAAGAGTAGCCTAACGGCGCTGCCAGGGCAAAATTTCCATTTAAAAATCTACCCAAAGTATTTCAGGATCCTCGCCGGTGCTACGGAGTTCGTGCACTGAGCTGAGTTTATCCAGACTCAGGTTTGAGTTAGGAGGAGAACGGAGCACTTATGGGTTTCACCCGTGTGCCGTGATGTTGATCCATCGACTAAACTAAACTAAAATTAAACTATTGCCCCACTTCATTATCAATCCTTATGGCAGCTTGTTGTTTCCAATATGTTTTTTATAAGTCTAACGTCTTTCCCATCAATTTGTAGTATCCACCATTTTGACATGTCTAACTCTATCAAAAGCCTTTGTGTAGTCAATAAAGCAAAGATGTATATCCTTGTTTACTTCTATAGCACGTTAATATCTGATCGCAGCATATACACAGCATTTACTGTACCCTTTCCTTCTACAAACCCACATTGTTCTTCCCCTATTTCAGGTTGTATAGGATAGTGGTTAGTGGAAAACAAATAAATAATAACTAACGTTACGCTAAGGATACGGTCTTGATAGCAACAAATCAGAAGGAACAACGGGATATGATAGATACAGTGATTTTAGAAATTGAAACAATGGGTCATGACTTGAATAAAAGAAAGACAGAAATCATGGTGATATCAAAGAAACCGATTGTGTCTAAATGTACAATTAAAGTAAATGAGGTTATTTTGGCTTAAGTGCATACATTCAGATATCTCGGGCACATTCGATGGACGATGAATCACAGAGATGGGACAATAAAAAAAAAAAAAACTGCATTTTATCACATGGGGAACATTTTATGCAATAAGTCCACGTCATTAGAAGTTAGAAAAAGAGTTCTTGCATGTTACATAGAACCTGTTTTAACATACGGCTGCGAGTCCTGGACAATTAAATTAGTAATCATGCGAAAAAAAATCCCCAGAATCCTTGGAGATAGAAAATAGAAGAAGTGCGAAGATTCACCGGACAGCCAAAGTGAGCAATCTGGACATTTTGAGGAAGTCTGAGTCGCAAAGAGAAATTATCACAAACACCAGAAAGAGACAGTTGATTATAATTATAAGTGACATTGTTTGGCTCATTATGAAAAGACAATAACTAGAACATGTTGTGATAACCGGAAAAAAAAATTGGGGAATGAGAGATAGATCAAGACAGCATGAGAAAATTGGTCTGGATCCACTCTGCTGATGATATTCCCCCATGCCACAGTCTCGATTCGTCCAGCATCATTTCTCTTGGTCTGCCTCTGCCTCTCTTCCCTTCGATCTTTCCAGTTGTCACGATATTCTCCAGTGCCTCTCTTCTCATCACGTGACCAAAGAAAGTTGTTTGTCTCTTTCTTATTGTTGTATATAATATTCTACTCTAGTTTCATTAGCCTCTTTCAGGCAATCGTTGTTAGTTACTCTGCTGGGACACAGAGGTGTTTCCAAGGCACCAGGGCTGGGTTCTATACTGGCCAAGACCTATTGACGCGTCCTCGCTGAGCGTCCTGGGCAACAGGTCCCTTCGGGATTCTGGCTAAACTCAGTAGGATCGCTGATTCCTCCGAGGTCGGAGAGTGTCTGCCTGCACGGCGAGGATCCACCAGTCTGCACACTAGTAAGCCAGACATGGGACAACGGATACTCACGCAAACCTCAGTCCGGTATGACATCATAATGATGTTGAACAACAGGATGTCTTCATCCTACATACAGGACTTCACGCTGGAGTTCACAGCCAGCGAACGCAAGCAAGCAAGCAAGTTACTCTGCCCATAGGGTACTAAAAACCTCCACAGTCTGCCTAAGGAAGCTACTGAAGATTAAATGGCAAGACAAGATCCCAGACACTGAAGCCCTAGAAAGAGCGTCCATGCCCAGTATCCACACTATACTGATGAAGAATCAGATTCGCTGGGCTGGTCACTTGACTCGCATGCCAGATCACAGGCTCCTTAAACGAATTTTTTTTGTTTACTGCGAGCTGCGTTGTGGTAAACGTTCCCAAGACGGCGGCCAGAGGAAACGCTTTAAAAACACTCTGAAAATCTCACTGAATGCTTTTGGAATTCATCGTGACACCTGGGAGACTGTTGCTACAGACCGAAATTCGTGGTGTACATCATTACGTAAGGGAAGCAGTCATGTGTGAGGCAACCAGGACTGCAAGAGCTGTGAAGAAAAGGCAGGACAGAAAAACCCCTGCTGTAAACCCTAATGCATTCTTTGTCCTCATTGTTAAAGAACATTTCGAGCCAAAATAGGCCTTATCAGCCATCTTAGAACCCACGGCTCCATACTTTCAACCCCACTGGATGAAATGAATGGTCATCATCATTCTTGATGGACAAACAACAACACTAAACAACACTCAACACCAGAAAGGACCAGAACCTCGTATAGAAGACATAGATGGCGCTGCTCACAGTTTGCCGTCGCCATTACCATCATGGCAGCCAAACCCCGCTTGGCTGTTGTCATCACCTGGTCTGTGTGCTCAGTTTAAGCAAGGCTTCGATCAAATCGTATCCCCAGGTATTTCATTGCATGCCTGGCGACATGTTTATGTTGAATGTTGGACTAAAACACACTCTCAGTTTCGTAATGAACCGTAATGTTGAATATTTTATTACATCATATGATCATTCATTTTGTAAATTATAAATTTTATTTTGTGAAATGGCTAATGGATGGTAAGTTCAAGTTAAAGTAGCAATTTTAGTCAATATTTGAAAGTTGGTATTTACTTATGAAACTTAGGTACTTTGATGACATTTTAAAAATTGGTTTGCCATTGATTAAATCTGGACAGCTGAAAAGGACCTGAAAAATACTTTCCAACGGTACCTCATTCAAGTCTGTATGTTGATTCTAAGCCGAGATATCCAGAATTGTGTGTAAAATTATTTCGTAAATGGAACAAAGAAGGAAATACTCCTTTAACTGATCTTGACTTGCTGCCCAGAAACAACAATTGTTTACAATGTGTTTAAAACTGCTACAACTTCTTCAGTTTTGAGAAAACCCCATAGCAACTATATATTGTCTTGTTCGGAAAGGCGAGGCCTAACTGCCTAGGTAGAAAATTTTTGATGTTATGCAATATCGAGTCATTAAAATTCAAAATGGCCGCTAATTAATTATTTAATAATGACTAAACTTAGCTAACGAACCTTAAAATGCCAATTATGAATATTTTTCCCTTCAGTTTGATCAAACAAATAAAAAGGCCATGTTGTGATGTTGTAAATATGTTTTGTTACTAATTTAATTTCAAAATGGCTGCCAATTAATTAATTAATAATTAATTTTAAAAATTTAAACTCTGCTAACGAACGTTGAAACACCAATTATGTGTCTCTGAAGTTGGAGTGGGTTCGCCTGATAGCGAGGGACACTGGCAATAGGGGAAGCTAATCCACATGCAAAATTCAGTTCAGTGCACTAGAAGTAATGTGTACGGACTACGCTCGAGTTCAAATCAAGCGAGTGAGCGGGGAAAAAATTATTTTTAAAAAAAAATTAAATAATTAATGTATTTTGTCCCCTTCAGTTTGATAAAACAAATCAATAGACCATGTTATGATTTTATAAATATGCTTTATTACTAATGAAAATTTAAAATGGCAGCAAATTAATTATATATATTGCATATCAACTTATGAAACATAATGATCTATAAAGCAACAGCAAGTTTTAACACTATTTGTTTCTGCTCTCTAACGATAGCATCTTGCCAACCTGGAAAATAAAAAGAAACAACAAATTATTAACTAATAGTTATGCTAATTAATAGTAGTAGTATTTCTAGTACTAATTAAAAAACTAATACACATGTTCTTTGTCATTAAAACCTTCCGGTGACGTCTGCAAATCTCTTAAGCCTTGTAAACAGATTTCCGTCTCCTTTTGAAAGAAATATTCTTAACAAAGGCAATTTTGTAATCATATATATCTAGTAAAACTAAAAACATCTTATCCAATTGCTTTTACATTAATATTTGGTGGATATAATAAGTGCTTTATCTTCACTTGTGATTCGTTGTGGATTATTATATGAAGGTAAGTGGAAACAAAATATTACATTTGATTTCTGTAAGCATGTCATCTGTTTGCTATTATAAAACTACTAACTACTAACATATTTGTTTGTTGTAGCAATAATATAATATACAAGACTGCAACTAAAAGAACAGGTTTTTTTTAAAACATGAAAATGCTTACTGCATCGAAGTGTCTTTTTCTGTCTCCGTAAAATCTCTGCATCCATGGTCCGGTGAGGAAGCGAGAGTACAGCATAAGCACTTGCAAGTGGAGTTGGACACATGAGTCTGTCAAAACTTTGCAGATCTGCGAAATATGAATAAAATTAGTGGAACTGGGGTAAAACAGATTTCCATCTCCTTTACCTGTGTGAAATGAATGTTACAGAAACATATTTTTAACAAAAACAATTTTGTAATCATATATATCTAGTAAAACTAAAAACATCTTATCCAATTGCTTTTATATTAATATTTGGTGTTTATAATAAGTGCTTTATCTTCACTTGTGATTCGTTGTGGATTATTATATGAAGGTAAGTGGAAACAAAATATTACATTTGATTTCTGTAAGCATGTCATCTGTTTGCTATTATAAAACTACTAACTACTAACATATTTGTTTGTTGTAGCAATAATATAATATACAAGACTGCAACTAAAAGAACAGGTTTTTTTTAAAACATGAAAATGCTTACTGCATCGAAGTGTCTTTTTCTGTCTCCGTAAAATCTCTGCATCCATGGTCCGATGAGGAAGCGAGAGTACAGCATAAGCACTTGCAAGTGGAGTAGGACACTTGGGTCTGTCAAAACTTTGCAGATCTGCGAAATATGAATAAAATTAGTGGAACTGGGGTAAAACAGATTTCCATCTCCTTTACCTGTGTGAAATGAATGTTACAGAAACATATTTTTAACAAAAACAATTTTGTAATCATATATATCTAGTAAAACTAAAAACATCTTATCCAATTGCTTTTATATTAATATTTGGTGTTTATAATAAGTGCTTTATCTTCATTTGTGATTCATTGTGGATTATTTTATGAAGGTAAGTGGAAACAAAATATTTCATTTGATTTCTGTAAGCATGTCATCTGTTGGCTATTATAAAACTACTAACATATTTGTTTGCTGTAGCAATAATATATAAGACTGCAACTAAAAAACATGTTTTTTTTAAACATGAAAATGCTTACCGCATCGAAGTGTCTTTTTCTTTCTCCGTAAAATCTCTGCATCCATGGTCTGGCGAGGAAGCGTGAGTACAGCCTAAGCACTTGCAAGTGGAGTAGGACACTTGGGTCTGTCAAACCTTCGTAGATCACCTTTAAAATATGAATAAAGAATAAGAATTAATTAAAATATTTAAAAAAATTAATTTAACAAAATATTTAAAATGAAAGAAAAAAATAAGAATAAGTGGAACTGGGGTAAAGCTGCGGAAATGTAAATTTAAAATAACACAAAGTAATGCAGCTTTACAGAACAGAATTACAAACAATGCAAGGACGTTGTGGCGACTAGCTTTCATCAGCAAACAAATACATACGCAAAACACAACATAGTCACGGAGAAGGAAGACCCTTGGCGAGGTGACTACATTAAGGCATAAGGACAGGGTGAGAAGAATAAATAAATCTTCTTATTCAAACATTCAACTGTGTAAGGCATGTAAGTGCTTTATTTACAGCAAATATGAAATAGATTGTTGATTTTATTAGATGCCATACACTTACACATAATTTTCTGCAAAAGAATTACAACACGATTATGATGGTGCACTGCAATGATGATGATGATAATAATTACCTTAGTTTGAAAATTTGATGGATAAGGCACTCTTCTGTCTGACTTCATCTGTAGCGTTGACTGGTTCCAGCGTGTGCAAAACTTCACCAGCATCTATCTGTCTCATGTCACTTGCAGTTTTCTTCTCCATGATGATGGTGATGAACTTTAGAACTGTGGGGGAAAAATTGTTCTAAAATTAAAATAATTTCAGTGGCATGAAGTTAGAGGGAGATAGGGGAGAGGGAGGGAGGAAGGGGCAGGGAGAGAGAGAGAGGGGGAGGGAGAGAGAGGAGAGGGAGGAAGGGGCAGGGAAAGAGAGAGGGATGGGCAGGGAGAGAGAGGAAGAAGGGAGGGAAAGAGAGGAATGGAAGGAGGGAGGGAAAGAGAGGAATGGAGGGAGGAAGGGGCAGGGAGAGAGAGGGGAAGGGAGGGAGGGAAAGGGAGAGAGAGGAAGAGAAATAAAATTAAAAAGAAAAAGGGGAGGGGCAGGGGTATAATTAATAGGGTCATAATACTAATAGTCATATTTATTAATAACTAATAGATATGACCCTATTAATTATACCTCTCCCCTATTAGTGTAATTAGTGTAAACATTGACAAGCAATCAGTTCAATTATTACTAATATTAATCTAAAGGTGACTTTAGCAACGAACTGTTCAATAAACAAGCAGTGTAAACAAATGCCAAGCCCTATCTCAGAAAAGAAAACAAGATGGCCGCCGATTTTGTTTTCACTTAAGACCGGCTGATGTGACCCACTTCAAACAGCTACTGTAAATCCAGCCAATCATTTCAAATAATGACATTTCACAGAGATATAAAAGTGGATAAAGAATTCAATTATTACTAATATTAATCTAAAGGTGACTTTAGTAACAAACTTTTCAATAAATAACGGGCTTAAATAATGGATGCCGATTGTTTCACTAGAGACAGGCTGACGTGATCCACTTCAAACAGCTACTGTAAATTCCCCAAATGTTTCAAGCAATTAAATTTTAAACAAAGATATAGAAATGGATGGAAAATTCAATAATTACTAACATTAATCTACTGATGACTTTAGCAACGAACTGTTCAATAAACAAACAGTGTAAACAATGTCAAGTACTTAATCAGAAAAAGCAAGATGGCTGCCGATGTTTTAGCTTGAGACCGTCTGAGGCGATTCACTTCAAACAGCTACTATAAATCGTTCCAATTGTTTAAAGTAATGAAATTTTAAACAGAGATATAAAAGTGGATGGAGAATTTAATTATTACTAACAAGCTAAAGTGACTTATAGCAACAATCTGTACACACGTGAACTTACCTCAATATTTGAAAATACACAGCAATGACGGTTACCAACGAAAAGCTTTCAGAGCACATGTACTTGAAACTAGACCGCATGGCTTCACAGCACTGGCCTATTTATAGCCCATCAAAGTCCCGCGATTTTCGGAAATTAAGAAAAAATATGATCACATTAGGAATCGGGCCAAATTTTCAGGAGCAAGCAACGGGGTCGGCAGGTCACGTGGTCAAGGTCGTAAATGTCCGATCACGACATCGAATTATAGTACCTACTATTACTGTGGGTTGTTTATTTTTAAATGAACTACGTCACATAGCAACCATATATTAGGCAGTCCTATGACCATTTTAATATGAGTATTACTAATGAGACCACCACAGTAGATAGGCCTTGAAATTCAAAATCTAATGGTACCACAATGGTGCCTGCACGTCTTACGTCTAAGTGAAGATATTCACAATTTTGTGAATGTGAGACGAGTTGCGATTTCTCATGCTATTCACCCGTAAGTGGAACTCTCTAGTGTGTCTGATTACCTCCTTCAGCGAGTGTGTGTGCGTGCGAGATTGTCTCAAATGGTCATATGAAAACTGACTTCAAAAATATGTTCCGTCATGTTAAATGATTACAAAATAGTACAAGTATACAAATAAATTATTAATAATTTTTAAACTTGTGTTCTCTTTAACTTTAGTAGGTCAAATCACACGTTTTGTGTGTTGAAAAGTGTAGTGCAATCGATGTGCGGCGACCGTCATGACCCGTGGGTTTCCAATTCACAAAGTCACATCTTCGCAGAAAATCTGTTCTTCAACCACAATTTGAGCAAGTTTAGCGATGAAACTATGCTGATTCAGGGGCGATATTTTATATGGCAATTAAAATTCACATTAAACAAAGACATCAATTGGATTCATCGATTCCGATACGCTATAATTCCGCTGCCTCTGGGATGAGCTCCCCGGCAATCGGCAGCTTGCACAGATCCATAGAGCACACTTTATTCACATAATTCCAGTTTCTTAATTCTATATAATATTTTAGTTCGTAATGGTTAATAGTTTCTATTATTAGCAATTTCAGAATTATCGCCCTTTTTTAGCTCTTCACTTTCTTTTTTTGTACTTTCGCGAACTTTTTCCTGCGTCCTCGAATGATCACTTCCGGTTGGACATGTACTGCTATAAGACCCAAAAAAACGAAAGCAGTGTGGTACGATTAAAGGGGAAGTTATTCTAATATATTCAGCATTGGCTGTTCTGCTAGGCGGGAACTTGTACTGAGGCGAAAAAACGATTTATCTGGATCTTATTTGGTTCTTTTCACGATTAATAAGGTAATTTGTCTTATAACTCCTGATTATGAAAGATTAATTCATTTTTTCTTGCATATTTGACTCCCCCATTCAATTTTACATAAATATGAAAAGTTTCAACATTGCAGGTGTTTGCAGACGTTTAGGACAAAATATTTAGTGACATGGCCATTGCCGTCATATGGCTATGGCGTCATACACAAAATTGAAGATTGCGGCGCCCATACAATAAACTATAGCGGACCTGTATTTTTTTACAATTAGAACTGGTAATTTAAGTACTAACATTAAACAGAATACAAGTGTCATGTGTAGCAGTAATGTATCTGTGTACTTGCATAATATTTCAGCATTTTTTACATGACTAAAAATAATTTTGAAAGCCAGTTTTTAGACCCGTCTGTAAACTTGTAAGGTGTTACAGTTAAGTAAGGAGTACTTTTTTTCTAAGCTGCGCTGCAGCACTTAATTATTTAAATTTAAATACAGTACTGTAAAATAAGTTATATGTTTTAAATAAGTTAGTATTTAATTATTAATTGCTGAGAATTAGATACAGAACAGTGTGCTGTAATTGTAGAGCAGAAGTAGAAATAGAAATCAATTTTTAGTGAACAGTTAATTATTTAATATTTTAATTTTTTTTTATTATTTAATATCTTAATAATTTATTAACTGCTGCTTAATTTATGCAGCAGTTACAAACTTATTTACTTACATTAATGCATGATATTTAATCAACAAAAGAAAGCTGTCGCAATGCAGTTAGTACATTAAGACAATATGATACATTTTCATGAATTGTTCTTTCACTAACAACGAACATTTCACATGACATTTAATTAATATAATACATGTGCAGCTATTTTTAACTAGCAATTAGTTCACAGCACATCATAACAAAAAGTCTTATAAGTCAAGTGCATCTTTGTCAGAGACTCTGAGACTCTTGTGCTTTGTACGATGCTTTCGCCAGGCCGCCGTGTGGAAAGAGACTGAGAAAACCTGGTGCAATGAAGTTGATCCTCTCATTCCTCTCGACATTCTATCGAAAGAGGAATGTGACCTTTACTTTCCTGTTACCAAATCATAAGTAGAAACCCCATTTTAAAATACTCTCTGTATATGCAAATACTAAAAATAATCATCAAGTGCTGGCTGGCGTAGGCGTTCATGGCTTCCCACAGATCTCAGTCTCTGGTGATCTGGATCCTAATACTAAATTATATTATACACCTGCGTTATACACCTGAGAGAAGTGAGGAGTCTCGTTCATGCCAACGAACCAGGCATGCTAATACAAGAAAGTACTCTTTCTAATAATTTACATATATTTAAAAAAATTAGTTGTGAAACACAAAAAGCAATTAACCAAAGAATGGCCATCACTTGTGACACTCTTTCTTGAACCATTTCCTGTGACATTCAAGATTCTGCCTGTCACACCTACTTTGCCCCACAGCCTGTGTCAATTTGATAAAACAATTCAGGTGCATACCTTCCTGTGGTGAGTTTCTATATATTTGAATAACGAAGACACAAACAATAGATTGCACGATTTATTGCCTGGCATATTTCGCTGCATCTCGTCAGGTACATATTGCAGAAATCACACAACTTACGTGAATTAACTAGATAAATCCTTCAAACTGAAATATACACATGTTCGCACAGTAATGTTGATTGTCTACCACAGTAATTTTAAACTGACTAACATGTCTTTCTGATTGCACAAGGACGGCTTACGAAGGTTGATTATTATAGCTTCAGCAAACATTAACAATCGACTTCTTTGTGTGTTGAACAACACACGGAAGGCACTGTCTCTTTCAACCACGTGACCGCTCTCGAGCACATGTCTCCCGACTGATGAAGCCTGACTGTTCTGGTGTGTCGGCCTGCCTAGGCTACCATCTTCTGTGTGTAGTATCTTGTCCACCCAATTCGGAATGTATAGGTATTAAAATTATGTACCGCCGACATTCAATTCAACTGTCTAAACAAGTTATATTGCCAAATTGACCGAGTGGCCATGGGGAGCCCACTTGGACCTATTCATCTCCTCGGAAGGTTAGCTGGATGAAATATTTCACTTGCCTCTTTTTTTTCTTTTTGTACAGCAACACATCTGAAAATATAAAAAATATATAATTACACAGAGTAATGAAGCTTACATAAAAGAATAACGAAAAACACAGGACGTTTTAACTAGCTTCATCAGCAAACAAATACCTACACAAAATACAATAAATAATCACGGAGAAGACCCTCCAGTGACTACATTGTTTATTAGGTCACGGCACATCCTATAAAAATAATTAAAAATACGTCAAGTTAGGCCTCGCCGCCCAGGACGCAATGATATATGGCACAACGTTGTCCGTTTAAAAATAAACAACCCACGGTAATAGAAGGCAAATAATAAACAATTGGTGGCCATTTTAAATTGTTAATTAGGTCACGGCACATCCTATTAAAAAAATTAAAAATACGTCAAGTTAGGCCTCGCCGCCCCGGACGCAATGATATATGGCACAACGTTGTCCGTTTAAAAATAAACAAGCCACGGTAATAGAAGGCAAAATTTCTCAGCTTCCAATTTTAGGGCCGCGAGAATATCTGACATCTTTTAATTTATCATTGGACTTCCTGGTATTAAATTACGTCACCATATAATTCATAACTCCGCTTAGAATCAACGTACAGTCTTTGTTGAGATACCGTTGGATTCGTCTTGTCAAGCTCTATCTAACTGATATGATTTCATAAGTGAAAACCCAATTTTTAAATATTAACCAAAATTGCTACTATTATATCATCTAATAATTTTGTGAAAAATAAAAAAAAAATATGCCCAGCCGGGAACAGAACCGCTGTCTCCCGCGTGACAGCCGGACTGCTTACGACTACGCTAGCGAGAGCACAATGCTTTCTCTACAAAGATATTTATATAGTCAAGCCGCCGTTTTGGGTTTCATGATCTCACATTTTCGCCTGTTTTTTATTCACAATTAAAGCAAGTTTAGCGATTAAACTTTCCAACTTCTGTAAAATTGAATACAGAATTCGAAGATCCATCTACAATTGATGGTTTTCTATTGAAAGCACCAGAAAAAAATTATTTACGGTTCAGTGTGCCGTTGACATCTTTCTCCGTGTGCAAGGTTGGTCTCAAGAAACAGGTCATAGGCGGATTATGAAAACTGACTTCAAAAATATGTTCCGTCATGTTAATTGATTAAAAGATAGTACAAGTATACAAATAAATTATTATTAATCTTTAAACTTGTGTTCTCTTTAACTTTAGCAGGTCAAATTTCACGTTTTGAGTGTTGAAAAGTGAAAGCCATAGCAATCGATACGCGCATGCGCAGTAGCTGTGTCACATGGCCATGTGTTTACCCATTCACAAAGACACGCTTCGCGGAAAATGTTGTTTTTCTCCACATTCATAGCGATGAACCTTTCCAGATATATTTAAAATTGTATGCAGAATTAAAAAATACATCTATAATTGATTTAATTCAATTTAGAACGCCAGAATTGTGTTACAAAGTGCACATGCACGTCCGATCAATATGCGCAAAGAACAAAAACACAGCTTTGTAGAAATGTTTCATACACAATTAAAAGCTATTAAGTAGGATGAAACTTTCCAGATATATTTAAAATTGTGTGCAGAATAAAAAAATACATCTATAATTGATTTAATTTGATTTAAAACACAAAAAAAAAATTAATTACGGTAAGTATGGAATATAATGTTATTTATATAAAAGGTTACGATGATTTCAACCAATCGCTGTGCACGGAATATTAGGCATACCTTTCCTGAAAAACCCCGGATGACGTGTGTTATTGTCACATGAGATTTGAATGAATGAATGACGTCGAAAGAATGCATGGTCTGAACTAGCGCGAACTGGGAGACACTGAATCATGGCTATATGATTCCGTACACGATTTCAGTTTTCATTTCCGGTCGCGGCACGATGGAACTCACTACATATATTGTTTTTGTTTGTCTGGGGCAGCAAGGCCTAACTTGACATGTTGTCTATTTTTCTATAGGATGTGTCATGACCCAATTAATAATTAAAAATAGCCACAAATTGAATAAAAATATTAATATTCATTAAATATCATGTACATTGCTAATTATTGGCAAACAAACCTGGCAAGATGTATATTTTAGTATGCAGACTGGTAAAAAGAAAGTCAAGGCCACATTCCTGTTTCAATAGGATGTGCTGCTTACCTAATTTATGGTTACAAATAGCCGCCCATTTATATTAATTTAATGTCATGTGATATGTTTGTCGTATGTCAAAGGACAATTCATGAAAATGTACTCACATTATCTTGATGTACCCACTGGCCCGGGCCCAGCACTGCATTTTGACAGCTTTCTTTTGTTGATTACATATCATGCAATAATTAAGTAAATGTTTGTAACTGCTGCATAAATTAAGCAGTCACTTTCCCTAATACTTGATTTCTACTTCTGCTCTATAATTACACTATTCTGTATCTAAAAGTGAGCAATTAATAATTAAATACTAAGTTTAAAAATAAAAACCATAACTTATTTCACAATATTTTATTTAAATTTAAGTATGTACAGCTGTGCTGCTAACAAAAAAAAAGTACTCCTTACAGGTTTATCGTATAGATGAGTCTGAAAACTGGCTTTAACAATTATTTTCAGTCATGCCAAATATGGAAAAATTATGCAAGTACACAGATAAATTATTGCTACAAATGATACTTATATTCTGTTTAATTTTAGTTATTAAATTGCCAGTTCTAATTATAAATAAATACAGGGCCGCTATAGTAATTAGTATATTATGGGAACCACCATTTTGAGTTTCCTGAACACGGTCTTCTTTGTCTTCTGCGTTCACCTGGAGTCTTTTTTCGGATGCAATTACGTTATGCCTGTTTACAGCAGAGCTGCGATACTGTGCCTTTAGGCCGACACATCCGACTTCTGCGAGCGTTTACTGACCAGATTAAGCTTCCCGGGGATTTGGACTTTTAATGGATTTATTATGTGAGCAATATTCAATTTCATGCCACTGGGACACTTTTTCCATCTTTGATGACACTCACACAATGAGCTTTCGATTCAGACTTTCCACGAGTCTGCTAGTTTTGTGCTGTCTTTGCTCTTCAGTATTGAGACAGCTGACTTTGTATCTGTGAAGATAGCTACTTGCTTCTCTTTATTTTCCTCCATCAAGAGCATTTCTGCTGCAGTTTTCAAAGCCTCTATCTCTGCTTTGAAGTTGCTTGAAAATTTTCCAGTTGCCATTGACAGTGGTTTTTTTCCCCACTCCATTTTTAAAATTTAGGAGAATTCCTCCTCCATTTTCTATTGAATTTTTGGCTGATCCATCTGTATGTGCATCGGTCCAATTGCTGCTTAGGTAATGTTCTTTTATGTAGTTTAGGGTGATATTCCTTCTTTCTGTTTCATTCTGAGTGTTTTTTTCTCATTACCAGGAATGTTTTCTATCATCTCAGGCAGTTGCTGCTTTCTCCAAGCTGGGAACTTGTGTGCATTGTAAATGGGTTTGACTGTTGATATGACAAGTATAGGATTTGCCCTAATCTTTTGTTTTGCAGCTTCTACAAAGTTTCTACGCTTCATTCTTCCCTTTCCAAAACCATTAAACCGTTTATGCATGGGGTGGTCTGTCAATTTTCTAAATTTTTCTGCTTTTTGCTGGGCTCTACTATCTCTTCTATCCTGCACTGGTTGTAAACAAGTGATCTTTTCTAGTTCATTATTAGGCGTTGTCTTCAGGCTTCCAGTTATGATCCGCATTCCTTGACTTTGGATCCTACTTATTTTGTTAAAGTTTGACTTAGCTGATGTTGCCCAAGCTGCTATGCCATATTCCAGTTATGGCCTCATCCATCCAGTATATAACTTCTTGAGAACTTTCTCACCTGCTCCCCACATTGTACCAGCAAGCTTTTTCATGATTGCCATTCTTTGCCTTGCTCTTGTTCGATTTTTCTCAACTGGTGTCTTCCATGTCAGGCAACAATCAAAGGTGATTCCTAGATAGTTTGGATGTTCTTCATGGCGCAATATTTTTCCATTCAATACCAGCTTAATGGGCTGAGTTTTATTTGAGAGGGAGAACACTGTGCATGTTGTTTTCTCCTCACTTATCTTCACTAGCCATGATTTTGACCAGTCCTCTAGCGCTAATAAGGCTTGCTGTATTCTGCTGTTAGCTGTACTGATGTATTCTTCAGATGTCCGTATGGCTAGGTCATCTCAAAGGAGGATGTGTGTACTCTGCCTGGAAAATTTTCCGTGATGTCATTTATATATGCTAGGAATAATGTTGGTGAAAGAACTCCTCCTTGGGGGACACCTTGCTCCAACAGCATCATTTTGCTGGTTTGTCCTTGTACTTTTGTCCTGGCAGTTCTGTTCTCAAGGTAGTGGCTGATCCATTTATACATTTTTCCACAAACATGCGTTTTTTGCAGTTTTACTTTCAGTCCTTCCTTCCATACTTTATCAAATGCCTTTTCTAAATCTATCCAGACTGTTAGTGTGTGCTTTTTCTCTTGGAAGGCGTCCTCTATTTCCTGAGCTATATAGGTTATTTGATCTTTAGTGGATCTGTACTTTCTGAATCCTGCTTGGTGTGGTGTTAAGAGTTGGTTTTCTTCCAGATGCTATGTTAGCCTGCCATTGATAATGCGTCCCATTAATTTTCCTATACAGCTAAGTAGACTGACGGGTTGATAGCCATTTTGGTTCTTCCAGGTCTTTTCCTTTCTTTGGTATTTGTTTAGCTTCCTTCCATGCCTGTAGAACTATTCCTCTCTTCCAGCTGTAATTTAGGACTGCTAGTAGTTTCTTTTTTGCCTTAGTGCCTAATCCTATTAGCATTTCATTTCTGATTCCATCCTTTCCTGGTGATTTCTTCTTTTTTTAGGGTATTCATTGCCTGTTCCATTTCTTCCATTGTTAGATTTTCCATCATATATTCTGGTGCTGTCTCTGTATTACTATGATATATCTGTATGTCTTTGATTGCTTTCTTCTTTTCGGTTTTAATATCAATGTGGTTTGCACTGGCATAGTGTTCCATTAGTGCATTTGCAGCCTTTTTTCCTGTAAGCAAGGCATTTCCTTGTTTAACCCTTTACCGGGCAGGTCGTCCATTAGCGTCTGATGCCTTTAACGAGCAAATCGCCTGATCGCGTCCGATACTATTATGCATTGTAAAAACGCGATCTCTCGGATTTCCGACGGCTACTTTCGCTTTCGCCGATAGCTTGACAACGTGGCCGCCATTTGTAAACGCCGACAATGACTTTGAACAGACTTTTACAGACTATCTTTGATAGTTTTCGGGGTTTTTACGCTGTTTTTCAAAACGGATTTCTGCGATTCTTCAAGTGATAGCCGAAATTTCGCTAGATTCAATTTAAGTGACATTAAAGGGCACGAAGTTGACTATTAATCAGAGCTAGATATCAGTGCAACTCGTTACTTTGCATTAGCAGTCTGAGTCGGACTTTAAAGAAAGTGATTATGATTCTGAAAATGTGTTTGTAAATTGCCGTATAGATGACGGAAAATCACAGACAACATGCTGTATTTCGTAAATATTTGTGTTCATATATGGATTACCGACAACAATCACGTGAGTAACGTATTCTGTATGCATTTCCCTTAATTGTGTTGTTTATTTAACTAAAATCGGTTACTAACACCTTATTTGTGATGTCTTTACTAACGCGACCCGAAATTTTACCAAGCCTGAAAAAATCTTGCCCGTTCAGGGCTAAAAAATGGACAAGCGTCTGCCCTGTAAAGGGTTAATTGTTATTTGTTTGTTTCTAGGTCCTTCATTGTTCATGGCTTTCACTAGTTTCCATAGTTTGTTTCCATCCCTGTCAAAATTCAGGTTTTCTGTTTTTTCCCTCCAACAATCTCTTGTTTTCTTTGATCTTCTTTGATTTACTGTTCTTTTATGTTTTGCTGAGATGGCTTTGAGAGAGATTTTCGCTTCAGTTGTTTGTTCTCTCTCTGCTGTCTTCCTGGCATCTTCAACTTTGTCTTCCAAAATTTGTAGTTCTTCAGTCCAGTATGGTTTGGTAATTTTTCCTCACTCCTCTTGGAATAGCCTCAGTGGCCGCCTGTATTATTTCTCTGTTTAGACTTTCCACCATTTGCTTCATGTTGCCATATCATGTATTTATGTTTTCCCAATATTTGTCTGTTAGTATGGCAAATCTATCCCAATCTGCTCATTTGTAATTCCAGCGGGGCAAAGGCTTTTGCTCCTGTGGAACATACTCCATATTCATTACAAGCTTGATTGGTCTGTGGTCACTAATTGCTAATTGGTCAAGCACATGGCGATCGATTTTGTGGAGGATGTCTCCTGTGCAGAAAGCTAAGTCTGGAGTAGAAGTGGTAAGCCATCTTCTGGAGTAGAAGCTCCATGTGTCATCCGCTTTGTTGAGTAGATGGAGATTTGAGTCTATTTCCCAGTCCTCCACTTCATCTCCTCTTTGTCACTATTTGGGTATCCCCATCTTTCTGAACGGCTATTAAAGTCTCCGACAATAATGCAGTTTGTGTCAGTTATTTTCATGTTTGAGAGTGTAAGGTCCTTATCTGCTGGGCTATATAGATTGTAAATTCTTATTTTCACGTCCTTTATCATTATATCGACACCTATAATTTCCGTTTGGTTGTCAGAGATCACAGATACTTCGCTGCAAGGTATTGTATTTTGTATAAATATTAGGACTCCTCCTTGTGTCCTTGGCTGTCGAAACGTGTGGCCTGGTATCCTCTGACTGAGAATTTTCGATCGGCGTTGAGGTGTGTCTCTTGAATGCATGCCACATCTATTCTATCTGTGAATACGCTTTGTTAGGGAGACTTTCTTGTTATAAATCCCTTCGGCATTCCACTGTAGTATGTTGAGTGTCCGGGGTGTTTGTTCAATAGCTCTTAACCTACTCCTGTGTGCCTTGATTCCACAGCACAGGGGAAGGTCACCACCAGTAGTCATGGGTGGACCCCCTCGAGGCAGGAGGCCCGTCACTATCACCGCCTGATGGAACTTCACAGGATTAGCACCATAACGATTAATTTTAATTTGTGACATCATGAATTAAGTTAGATTGCACTGCTTTATCAAACCTGTGGCTCAGTACATCCGATTTCGACAAGCATTTTTCGGGGTGCTTTCTCTAGCCTTTGACTGTCCCCAGTCTACCTCAAGGCAGCAGATTTTGTGTCTCATCGTCTGGTTCCTCTCCCTTGACCTGTCAGACATGGGTGACCCTACCAGTAGCTGTGCTACCGTCGGCATAGCTCTTGGGGTCATTGGATTACATAAGCCCCTCTACCTCGTCAAGGTGGACACACGGCAGAGGGGCAATGATATATGACACGTGCGTGTAGCGTGTTCCTGAGATATCGTTGCTAGGGTTTGTAAATGGTCAATTTGGTAAAAATTTTCAATAAGTAGACTAATTGACACCTAGGGTGGGTTCAGTAAAATATGAATCTTGCATTAAAATAACAGTTGTTAAAAATAAGTACCAAATCTGATAGAAGACATGATAAGGTGTCTAAAAATGAACTATTCCGAAAATAGCCAAATTGAGCAAGAATCAATGTTTTTACTGCCACACATCACCTCAATGACTATTTCGTAATGAGAAGTTGGGTTTTACTAGCCCTTAAAACCCTGCCCGGCCGATAAGTTGGCCCTTGAGTCGCCATGTTGCTCTATTCAAACTGACGGCGAGGCCGATGATCGGCCCTGTTTGTAAGAACTGCTTTGATTGGTCAGCTTTTAATAGTACAGACCAATCAAATGCTTCCTTGCAATTGTCAGCCATTTTAGCCTTTACATGCAGTTTGTAGCATGATTGAAACGAGTGGATATGATTTTGTGCAGTTTTTTTCCGAAGTAACCCATTTTTTCGTGGATTTTTGAGTTCTAAAATGGCCAGCTTTGAACCCGAAGTCATACTAGCATTGACTAGTTCTGATAGTAGCGATTTTGTCAGTTCAAGACTGTCAGATAATGACTTTAGTGATACAGAAAGTGCCCATGAGGATTTCAACCTTGTGTCCCCGTAGTTTTGTGTATTGGGAATAAAAAGGATTGTGTTATCTATACCCATTCATGGCAATGGCCGGACTAAAAAACATGTCACCAGTTGATAGCCCACCTATTACAAATGTCAATAGGGACTTCATAGTTGCTGTTTATTTAACCGTAAGTGTTTAAAATTATTCTAAAGTGGTGTAGGTATTCAATGAGGAAATTTTAGGTGAGTACCATTTAAAAAAAATATTTAGTACCAATTCATACATAGTGGTATGAAATATTTTATTTTTCACAAAATACAAATGAGGTCATCAAATTTGCATAAACATGAACAAAACAACTTCAATCATACACAGAAATAAACTTTACTATATCCTCTTTAAGAATATATATACTTTTATATACCTATATAGGGTTCTAATATTTTTTTTGGAATTTATAAAATTGTCATTTCTGTACCCCCCAAAAAATGGCTCCGTCTTCTTCAGAGGGAAACCTAAAATTGGCCCAATGTTGTCCCGTCCTAAAAGGGTTAAACAGTTTTGGTTGGTCCAACTACTGCAATAGTAAATAGAATGAAGTTGTTTGAGCAACTGTGACAATATGATATGAGTGACTTTTGACAACAGTGATATTATAGCAACTATAATATGGACATAAAATAATAATGTTATCAAAAGAAATCTGCTTTTGTTCAGTTTTTCTTTTGTTTGTGTTTCTGACAGGAAATCTGATGTATGTATCAGCTGCTTATTGTGGTTTGCCTTTTCCGGTGTTATGCGGGTTGACCTTTTTGTAATGCCTGGTATTTTTGCTTTAGAGCTTTGTTTTTGATTTCTCTCATGCTTTAGCATTGATGTTGTTGTTGTAGCTGTGTTAGGCTGTATAACTCTGTTGTTCCAGGCAATAATTTTTTTATCCGAAACATTGGTTACCTCAGGAAGGAGCCTGATAATAAGGTCGCAGCACGGGTTGTTAAGTACTGCACACTTTGCTCTGCCTGACAAAAACGGTGAATGAATATTTGCCCAGGCAAGAGGGTACTTCTCAATGTTACCAGAGAGGGTTCTACATATGATTAATTTACCTGTGTAATCTACAGGTTGGACTAGTTCTTTGCGAAGTCCTTCTAATGTGGAACTGCTGTCCCTCACAGTTTTACATAATGTGTTATTTACAAGGCCCTGGTGGGTTTTTAATATGTCTCTTGAGTCAATTACAGTGTTTGCCTGCTCAGTTGTAATTGGCTTGCTGAACAGTTTGACTTAAACATGAACACTTATATAGTTGCTATTCATTTTTTATATTCGAGTAATCCGCATAATTCTACTTATTGAGTTTGACTTAAGTGGACTCGACTATATATGTTTGTTTTATAGACTTCAAGAAAGCTTTTAATAGAGTACAACATGAACGACTAATTACATGCCTTCAAGATATAGGAATAGACGGAAAGGACATCAGACTTATTAGTAACTTGTACTGGGAACAAGTGTCAGTAAAACATGAAAATTGTTCTCAAATATCAGAACATGTGTCTTCTTTTGCTGAAACTGGCAGTCTGAGGAAACATAAGCGAACACATACAGGAGAGAAACCTTACAAGTGTGATAGTTAAGGTGCTTCGTTTAGGAATGCTAGAAATCTAAAGAACCATTAGAGAACACATACAGGAGAGAAACCTTACATGTGTGATGAGTGTGGTGCTTCTTTTAAGAATTCTAGCAATCTGACAAACCATAATAGAATGCATACAGGAGAGAAACCTTACATGTGTGATGATTGTGGTGCTTCTTTCAAGAATGCTAGCAATCTGAAGTTACATAAGAGAATACATACAGGAGAGAAACCTTACAAGTGTGATGATTGTGGTTCTTCTTTTATTCAATCTAGCTCTCTGAAGCGCCATATAAGAATTCATACAGGAGAGAAGCCTTACAAGTGTGATGAATGTGGTTCTTCTTTCAGAGATGCTAGCAAACTTAAGACCCATAAAACAACACATACAGGAGAGAAACCTTACAAGTGTGATGATTGTGGTGCTTCTTTCTCTCAAGCTAGCTATCTTAAGACCCATAAAAGAACACATACAGGAGAGAAACCTTACAAGTGTGATGATTGTGGTGCTTCTTTTAATCAATCTTGCAGTCTGAAGAACCATAAAAGAACACATACAGGAGAGAAACCTTACAAGTGTGATGATTGTGGTGCTTCTTTTAATCAATCTTGCAGTCTGAAGAACCATAAGAGAACGCATACAGGAGAGACACCTTACATGTGTGATGATTGTGGTGCTTCTTTTAAGCATGCTATAAGTGTGAAGTACCATATGGGAACACATACAGGAGAGAAACTTTACAAGTGTGGTGATTGTGGTGCTTCTTTTACTCAATCTTGCAATCTGAAGTACCATAAGAGAACACATACAGGAGAGACACCTTACATGTGTGATGATTGTGGTGCTTCTTTTAAGCATGCTATAAGTGTGAAGTACCATATGGGAACACATACTGGAGAGAAACCTTACACGTGTGATGATTGTGGTGCTTCTTTTATTCAATCTAGTCATCTGAAGTCACATAAGAGAACACATACAGGAGAAAAACCTTACAAGTGTGATGTTTGTGGTTCTTCTTTTATTCAATCTAGCTCTCTGAAGCGCCATATGAGAATGCCTACAGGAGAGAAGCCTTACAAGTGTGATGAATGTGGTGCTTCTTTCAGAGATGCTAGCAATCTGACGAACCATAAGAGAACACATACAGGAGAGAAACCTTACAAGTGTGATGAATGTGATGCTTCTTTTGTTCAACCTGGCAGACTAAAGTACCATAAGAGAACACATACAGGAGCGACACCGTACATGTGTGATGATTGTTGTGCTTCTTTTAAGAATGCTAGTTATCTGAAGAATCATAAGAGAACACATACAGGAGAGAAACCTTACAAGTGTGATGATTGTGGTTCTTCTTTTATTCAATCTAACGCTCTGAAGTACCATAAGAGAAAACATACAGGAGAGAAACCTTACAAGTGTGATGATTGTGGTGCTTCTTTTAACAATACTATTAATCTGAAGTACCATATGGTAACACATACAGGAGAGAAACTTTACAAGTGTGGTGATTGTGGTGCTTCTTTTAATCAATCTTGCAGTCTGAAGAACCATAAGAGAACGCATACAGGAGAGACACCTTACGTGTGTGATGATTGTGGTGCTTCTTTTAAGAATACTATTAATTTGAAGTACCATATGGGAACACATACAGGAGAGAAACTTTACAAGTGTGGTGATTGTGGTGCTTCTTTTACTCAATCTCGCAATCTACAGTACCATAAGAGAACACATACAGGAATGGCACGTTACATGTGTGATGATTGTGGTGCTTCTCTTAAGAATGCTAGCAATCTGAAGAACCATCTGAGAATACATACGGGAGAGAAACCTTACACGTGTGATGATTGTGGTTCTTCTTTTATTCATTCTAGCGCTCTGAAGTACCATAAGAGAACACATATATGAGAGAAACTTTACAAGTGTGGTGATTGTGGAGATTCTTTTGATCAATCTCTGAAGAACCATAAGAGAACACATACAGGAGAGAAACTTTACATGTGTAATGATTGTGGTGGTGCTTTTAAGAATTCTAGCAAAATTACCTTTCAATGTAACTACAATCAAGATGGACACAAATTCAGGAGTAATGGGAAATTAGAGGAATACAGCTTAAATGGCGCTTATCAGTGTTTACCAATCTATGACGCATGATTACGAAAGGAGATTATAATAATAGAACACATATTGGAGAGAAACCTTACAAGTGTGATGAATGTGATGTTTCTTTCGTTCAATCTAGCCATCCAAAGTACCATAATAAAAATATACAGGAGCGACGCCTTACATGTGTGATGATTGTGGTGCTTCTTTCAAGAATGCTAGCAATCTGAATACTCACAAGAGAACACATACAGGAGAGAAACCTTACAAGTGTGATGATTGTGGTTCTTTTATTCAATCTAGCGCTCTGAAGTACCATAAGAGAACACATACAGGAGTGAAACTTTACAAGTGTGGTGATTGTGGAGATTCTTTTGATCAATCTCTGAAGAACAATAAGAGAACACATACAGGAGAGACAACTTACGCTTGTGGTGATTGTGGTGCTTCTTTTAAGAATACTATTAATCTGAAGAACCATATGGGAACACATACAGGAGAGAAACTTTACAAGTGTGGTGATTCTGGTGCTTCTTTTATTTATTCTAGCACTCTGAAGTGCCATAAGAGAACGCATAAATGAGAGAAACCATACAAGTGTGATGAATGTGGTGTTTCTTTTACTCAAGCTAGCAGTTTAAAGTACCATAAGAGAATTCATACATGAGGGAAACCTTACACATGTAATGATTGTGGCGCTTCATTTAAGTGTGCTAGCAATCTGAATGTCCATAAGAGAACACATACAGGAGAGAAACTTTACATGTGTGATGATTGTGGTGTTCTTTTAAGAATAGTAATCTGAAGTACCATATGGGAACACATACAGGAGAGAAACTTTACATGTGTGATGATTGTGTCGCTTCTTTTAAGAATTCTAGCAAAATTACCTTTCAATGTAACTACAATCAAGATGGACACAAATTCAGGAGTAATGGGAAATTAGAGGAATACAGCTTAAATGGCGCTTGTCAGTGGTTACCAATCTATGACGCATGATTACGAAAGGAGATAATAATAGAACACATACTGGAGAGAAACCTTACAAATGTGATGCTTCTTTTGTTCAATCTAGCCATCTAAAGTACCATAATAAAAATATACAGGAGTGACGCCTTACATGTGTGATGATTGTGGTGCTTCATTTAAGAATGTTAGGAATCTGAAGAACCATAAGAGAACATATACAGGAGAGAAACCTTACAAGTGTGATGATTGTGGTTCTTCTTTTATTCAGTCTAGCACTCTGAAGATCCATAAGAGAACGCATACAAGAGAGAAGCCTTACAAGTGTGATGAATGTGGTGTTTCTATTACTCAAGCTAGCAGTTTAAAGTACCATAAGAGAATTCGCACAGGAGAGAAACCTTACATGTGCAATGATTGTGGTGTTTCTTTTAAGCATGATAGCAATCTGAATGTACATAAGAGAACACATACAGCAGAGAAACCTTACAAATGTGTTGAATGTGATGCTTCTTTTATTCAATCTAGCCACCTAAAGTACTATAATAAAACACATTCAGGAGAGAAACTTTACAAGTGTGGTGATTGTGGTGCTTCATTTACTAAATCTCGCAATGTGAAGTTCCATAAGAGAACACATACAGGAGAGACACCTTACATGTGTGATGATTGTGGTGCTTCATTTAAGAATGTTAGGAATCTGAAGATCCATAAGAGAACGCATACAAGAGAGAAGCCTTATAAGTGTGATGAATGTGGTGTTTCTATTACTCAAGCTAGCAGTTTAAAGTACCATAAGAGAATTTGCACAGGAGAGAAACCTTACATGTGCAATGATTGTGGTGTTTCTTTTAAGCATGCTAGCAATCTGAATGTCCATAAGAGAACACATACAGGAGAGAACATGATTGTGGTGAATCTTTGAAGCATACTATTAATTCAAAGTACTATTAGAGACCACATACAGGAGAGAACATAATTGTGGTGCTTCTTTGAAGCATACTATTAATTCAAAGTACTATTAGAGAACACATACAGGAAAGAACATAATTGTGGTGCTTCTTTGAAGCATACTATTAATTCAAAGTACTATTAGAGAACACATACAGGAGAGAAACCTTACATGTGTGATAATTGTGGTGCTTTGCTTTACTGTCCATCTCCTTGTGTAATCATGTGTCATAGATTGATAAACACTGAGAAGTGCAGTATTTGTGTCCATCTTGATTGTAGTTACATTGAAAGTAGGAACTTGGAATGTAAGAACTATGAGTGGGGATGGAAAATTTGATATTAAGAATAAAATAAGAAAATTAAATATTAACCTGTTAGGTATATGCGAGACCATATGGACAGGAATTGGCATTATAACATCTGAGGAATATAGAATAATCTATTCTGGTGGAGAGAAACAAAAGCGAGGGGTAGCAATTATAGTGGATACAGAGAGAGCAAAATAGATCAAAGGATATTGGACTGTATCAGACAGAGTGTTACTGGTGAAGTTGAGTGGAAGACATTTTGATGTTAACATCATACAAGTTTATGCACCAACAGCAGACAGTAGTGATGACAGCATTGACCATATCATAATGGGTGACTTGAATGACAAAGTTGGAAATCAACAGGACGGATGCATAGTAGGAAAGTATGGACCAGGGGAACAGAATGAAAGAGGTTGAAGACTGGTACTTTGGGCAAAAGAGCAAGATTTGATTAATGGAAACACCTGGTATAAACAGCATCCAAGGAGATTATGGACATGGTGGTGTCCTGATCAAAAATCAGATTGATTACATTCTTATCAACAGAAGATTTCAAAATGCCTTAAAAGTCACAAAAACCATACCAAGCGCTGACTGCTACAGTGACCATAGATTAATCCTAAAAAATTTACATATAAAATTAAAGAAAGTCAAATATTCACCAAGAAACACAACATTTGATCTACAGGCACTGAAAAGTGAGGAGATAAAAGATAAATTCAGCGTAGAGTTAAAGAACAGAGAAAAGATTCACAGGAAAATTAGGAAGCTATGCAAATAGGCAAAAGAAACATGGCTTGAGGAAAATTGCAAGGAAATTGAAACACAACACCCAGAATACTAAATTAATGCACAAAAGAATTAATGACATCACTAACAAAAGAACACACAATTAAGATAATAGGACGCAAGAAATGGATGACGGAAGAAATCTTAAAACTCATGGAAATAAGAAGAAATAACAAAAATAACAAGGAAAAATATGAAGAGATTCACAGGAAAATTAGGAAGCTATGCAAATAGGCAAAAGAAACATGGCTTGAGAAAAATTGCTAGGAAATTGAAACACAACACCCAGAATACTAAATTAATGCACAAAAGAATTAATCACATCACTAACAAAAGAACACACACATCAGCAGGTTGCCTAAAATTCAAAGATGGCAAAATCATAATAGAAAAAGATAAGATTTTACATGAATGGTCAGATTATGAGAAAGACCTTTATGATGATACAAGAGAAGAATATGATCTTCGGAATAATAATGAAGGACCATCAATTTTGAAGAGGTCAGTTCTATGCAGCCTGTTTGGGAGGACTGATAAAACGATGAGATAAGTTCATCAATGTTGGTGGAAATTATGTTGAGAAATAAAGGGACAATGTATGTATAAAAATAAACTGGTTTCAAGTTTATAATTACGGTTTATGGGATAATTTAGTTTGGCTTACTTATCCTGGCCAACTACAACCAACAGACAACGGGGCCCGGAAACGGCCACTTGCGTATCCTAGTTCCATATCCGGTCTCACTCTTCTGCTAGCCATTGCAGATAGCGGTCGGGGCCTATTTGTGGTGTTCAAAACGTGTTTTTTTTAAATTACTTAAACAAGTAATAAGTCAATATTAGATTACTGAAAGAAGTAATAAGAAAGAGAAAATTTTGTATTGAACAAGGGCCCCGATCCGTAGTGAGAATCTGATTCTGGAACTAGAGTTGTTGTGGTGCACCTTCAAGCGGCACCCTCATCATCAATCAGCATCAGCGAGTTCACCCATAACTACTTGTGGCCTGAGTCAAAGTAGTGCAGTTCACTTTGTCGTCATCATCACGTGAGAGCTGATGGACCAGAGAGGAAAGCTGCAGACAACTCTCGTGGGAGCTATGGATATGAGCTGAGTGGAAAACCCATCAATCTGCCTTCAACCCACCACCGAATGCTTTGCTGTGCTTCTATGATTTAAGAGCACATGAGACAGCTTTGTTGCTGTAGTAGCCAGAAACTGACATTAATCCATTTTTCTTTTATCTCCCAAGTGGAGCCACTTTTTACTTTTATTCATAATTAAACAGTCTGATTTATAGACCATCACACAAAAACTTTACCTACTGCCTTTTTCACCTCATAATAAGTAATAGTAGTGTAGTGTGTAAGGATAGAAGTTGAGTGAACTAGTTGTGTCTCTCCTGTATGTTATACTTGAGGGCACTGGGGGATTTTTTTCATCACAGGGTAGCGTGTCACTGCTAACTAAGTCAGCTATCATCTATCGGTGTATAGTGTACAACTTTACTTGCATTTCCCTGTGCCACTGATAGGAAGGTAGACTCATCTGGGACCAGGATTCATACTATCTAGACCCAATACGAGCCTTTTTGTCTTCTTCTCCTACAGTGGACTGACCTAACCAAGGGTCAGCTTTTCTATCTACATCCTTACCCGTAGGGTTTTCTTATACGGCTGTAGATCACGCGACAGATGGGACAATAAAAAAAAAATTCATTTTATTACATGGGGAACATTTTATGCAATAAGTCCTCGTCGTTAGAAAAAAGAGTTGCATGTTACATAGAACCAGTTTTAACATACAGCTGCGAGTCCTGGACAATTAAATTAGTAATCATGCGAAAAAATCCACAGAATCCTTGGAGATAGAAAATAGAAGAATGGCGAACATTTACTGAACAGCCAAAGGGAGCAATCTGGACATTTTGAGGAAGGCTGAGTCGCAAAGAGAAATTATCACAAACACCAGGAAGAGGCAGTTAAGTGACATTATGAAAAGACAATAACTAGAACATGTTGTGATAACTAGAAAAAAAAAATTGGGGAATGAGAGATAGAGGAAGACAGCGTGAGAAAATTATTGACAGTCTTGCGTCATAGCACGAAAGGGAGAGTCAGGATCGCCATCATCATCATCATCATCATCATCATCATCATCATCACGTGCCCTGCCGGTTGACGTAGGCGTTCATGGCTCTCCACAGATCTCGGTCTTTGGTGTTCTGGATCCACTCTGCTGATGATATTCCCCCATGCCACCGTCTCAATTCGTCCAGCATCATTTCTCTTGGTCTGCTTCTGCCTCTCTTCCCTTCGATCTTTCCAGTTGTCACGATATTCTCCAGTGCCTCTCTTCTCATCACGTGACCAAAGAAAGCTGTGTCTCTTTCTTATTGTTGTATATAATATTCTACTCTAGTTTCATTAGCCTCTTTCAGGCAATCGTTGTTAGTTACTCTGCTGGGACACAGAGGTGTTTCTAAGGCACCAGAGCTGGGTTCTATACTGGCCAAGACCTATTGACGTCCTCACTGAGCGTCCTGGGCAACAGGTCCCTTCGGGGTTCTGGCTAAACTCAGTAGGATCGCTGATTCTTCCGAAGTCGGAGAGTGTCTGCCTGCACGGCGAGGATCCACCAGTCTGCACACTAATAAGCCAGACATGGGACAACGGATACTCACGCAAACCTCAGTCCGGTATGACATCATAATGATGTTGAACAACAGGATGTCTTCATCCTACATACAGGACTTCACGCTGGAGTTCACAGCCAGTGAACGCAAGCAAGTTACTCTGCCCATAGGGTACTAAAAACCTCCACACAGTCTGCCTAAGGAAGCTACTGAAGATTAAATGGCAAGACAAGATCCCAGACACTGAAGCCCTAGAAAGAGCGTCCATGCCCAGTATCCACACTATACTGATGAAGAATCAGATTCGCTGGGCTGGTCACTTGACTCGCATGCCAGATCACAGGCTCCTTAAACGAATTTTTTTTTTTACTGCGAGCTGCGTTGTGGTAAATGTTCCCAAGGCGGCGGCCAGAGGAAACGCTTTAAAAACACTCTGAAAATCTCACTGAATGCTTTTGGAATTCATCGTGACACCTGGGAGACTGTTGCTACAGACCGAAATTCGTGGTGTACATCATTACGTAAGGGAAGCAGTCATGTGTGAGGCAACCAGGACTGCAAGAGCTGTGAAGAAAAGGCAGGACAGAAAAACCACTGCAGGAAATCCTCCTCCAGAAACGTCAAGCATTCCTTGCCCACATTGTCAAAGAACATTTCGAGCCAAAATAGGCCTTATCAGCCATCTTAGAACCCATGGCTCCACACCTTCAACCCAAATGGATGAAATGACTGGTCATCATCATTCTTGATGGACAAACAACAACACCAAACAACACTCAAAACCAGAAAGGACCAGAATCTGGTACTGGTATAGAAGACATAGATGGCGCTGCTCACAGTTTCCCGCCGCCATTACCCTCATGGCAGCCAAACCCCGCTTGGCTGTTGTCATCACCTGGTCTGTGTGCTCAGTTTAAGCAAGGCTTCGATCAAATCGTATCCCCAGGTATTTCTTTGCATGCCTAGCGGCATGTTTATGTTGAATGTTGGACTAAAACACACTCTCAGTTTCGCAATGAACCGTAATGTTGAATATTTTA
The DNA here is from genome assembly GCA_963921405.1 of Cepaea hortensis. Taxonomy (NCBI): domain Eukaryota; kingdom Metazoa; phylum Mollusca; class Gastropoda; order Stylommatophora; family Helicidae; genus Cepaea; species Cepaea hortensis. Next base: position 71,976,560 of record OY992897.1, on the reverse strand, counting down.
TTACATCATTCATTTTTTGTAAATTTTATTTTGGCATGGTTAATGAAATGGCTAATGGTAGCGAGTCCCATCATCAATTTAATTTTGAGTGTTTACAAATGAGACTGCCACAGTAGATAGGCCTTGAAATTCAAAATCTTATGGTACCTCAATGATACCTGTATGTCACTTCTAAGTGAAGATATTCACACCTTTGTGAAGGTGAGACGAGTTGCGATTTCTCATTCTATTCACCCGTAAAGAGAACTCTCCAATGTGTCCCTTTCCTTCAACCAGCGACACCCGCTGATGTCTGCGCGTCTATGTGTGCGAGATTGTCTCAAACGGTCATATGAAAACTGACTTCAAAAATATGTTCCGTCATGTTAAATGATTACAAAATAGTACAAGTATACAAATAAATTATTAATAATCTTTAAACTTGTGTTCTATTTAACTTTAGTAGGTCAAATCGCACGTTTTATGTGTTGAAAAGTGTAGCGCAATCGATATGCAGCAGCCGCCATGACCCGTGGGTTTTCAATTCACAAAGTCACATCTTCGCAGAAAATCTGTTTTTCACCACAATTCGAGCAAGTTTAGCGATGAAACTTTGCTGATTCGGGGGCAATATTTTATATGGTAATTAAAATTCACATTCAACAAAGACATCTATTGGATTCATCGATTTATTTCCGATACGCCGCGATCATCCTGCTGACCTCTGGGATGCTCTCCCAGCAGTCGGTAGCTTGCACAGATCACTTATGCTTGCACAGATCACTTTACAGAGCACACTTTATTCACAAACTTCCAGTTTCTTAGTTCTATATAATATTTTAGTTCGTAATGTTTAATAGTTTCTAGTATATCACCTAATAATTTTGCAAAAAAGAAAAAATAGCCCCAGCCAGGAAGAGAACCCCGGTCTCCCGCCTGACAGGCGGACTGCTTACGACTTACGCTAACAAGTACATAATGTTGGTTCTGCTAAGAAATTTATATAGTAAAGCCGCCGTTTTCGGTTACATGATTGTAATATTTTCGCCTGTTTTTTAACCACAATTAAAGCAAGTTTAGTGATGGAACTTTCCAACTTCTATAAAATTGAATACAGAATTTGAAGATCCATCTACAATTGATGGTTTTCTATTGGAAGCGCCAGAAAAACATTATTTACGGTTCAGTGTGCCGTTTTCATTTTTCCTTGCGCGCAAGGTTTGTCTCAACCAACACGTGTCATAGACGGATTATGAAAACTGACTTCAAAAATACGTTCCATCATGTTAAATGATTAAAAGATAATACAAGTATACAAATAAATTATTATTAATCTTTAAACTTGTGTTCTCTTTAACTTAAGCAGGTCAAATTGCACATTTTGTGTGTTTAAAAGTGAAAGCGTAACATGCCTCAGCGATCAATACGCGCATGCGCAGTCGCTATGGGGCGTGCCACACGCTTCTCCATTCACAAAGACACGCTTCGCCGAAACTGTTGTTATCATACACATGTTCAGCGATTACAGCGATGAAACTTTCCAGATAAATCTAAAATTGTATGCAGAATTCAAAAATGCATATATAATTGAGGAAGTACTAATTTAAGCACCAGAATAGTGTTACAAAGTGCATAAGCCCATCCGATCAATATGAAAACACATCTTCGCAGAACATGTTGTTTTCATACACATGCTCAGCGATTACAGCGATGAAACTTTCCAGGTATATTTAAAATATTATGTAGAATTCAAAAATGCATATATAATTGAGGAAGTTCTAATTTAAGCGCCAAAAAATAATTAATTATGGTAAGTATGAAATATATTCTTATTTATATAAAAGGTCATAATGATTTCAACCAATCGCTGTGCACGGAATATTAGGCATACCTTTCCTGGAAAACCCCGGATGACGTGTGTTCTTGTCACGTGAGATTTCAATGAATGAATGACGTCGAAAGAATGCATGGTAAATTAGACAGTGTTTTCCGGGACTACATTTTCAATGGCGGCCTGACTCCGTACATGAATTTTGTTTTCACTTCGGGCAATGGCACGATGGAACACGCTACTAATGGATGGTAAGTAGCAATTTTAGTCAATATTTGAAAGTTGGTATTTACTTATGACACTTAGGTACTTTGACTTTGATAACATTTTAAAAATTGGTTTGCCATTGATTAAACCTGGACAGCTGAATAGGACCTGAAAAATACTTTCCAAGGGTACCTCATTCAAGTCTGTACGTTGATTCTAAGCCGAGATATCCAGATTTGTGTGTAAAATTTAGCAATTTCAGAATTATCGCCCTTTCTTGAGCTCTTCAATGTTGATTTTTGTACTTTCGTGAACTTTTTGTCGTGTCGTCAAACAACCACTTCCGTTTTGACCATGCACGGATAAAAATTAATTAAACGACAGCAGTGTGGTACGATGAAAGGGGAAGTTACTGTAATATATTCTGCATTGGGTGTTCTGCTAGGCGGGAACTTATATTTAGCGGGAAAAAACGATTTAACAGGATTTTATTTGGTTCTGTTCACAATTAGTAAGGTAATTTGTCACATAACTCCTTGTAGCATAAAGAAAGGTTAACTTTTTATTGCATATTTGAGTTCCTCGTTCAATTTTACATAAATGTGCCGAGTTGCAACATCCCCATATTCGTCCTTCGATAGGAAGTTGTTTTTTTTAGTAAAGCAGCATAGCCAGTCATCCACTTCGCAAAATTCTATCTACGGTGACACCCACGCTATAGTAATTAGTATAGTAATACTATTATGCTATTAGTATTATAGGTGATTCTTTGTTTATTTTATAATTTGAACCGTCAGTTTAATTACTAAAATTAGTAAAATTAAACAGAAGAGATTAGAATTAGAAGTTTAATTCATAGTTAGTGACTAGTTCAAAGTTGTAAGGTGTTACAGTTAAGTAAGGAGTACTTTTTTTCTAAGCTGCGCTGCAGCACTTAATTATTTAAATTTAAATACAGTACTGTAAAATAATTTATATGTTTTAAATAAGTTAGTATTTAATTATTTATTGCTGATAATTAGATACAGAACAGTGTGCTGTAATTGTAGAGCAGAAGTAGAAATAGAAATCAATTTTTAGTGAACAGTTAATTATTTAATATTTTAGTTTTTTTGTTATTTAATATCTTAATAATTAATTAACTGCTGCTTAATTTGTGCAGCAGTCACAAACTTAGTTACTTACATTAATGTTTATAATATTTAATCATCAAAAGAAAGCTGTCGCAATGCAGTTAGTACATTAAGACAATATGATACATTTTCATGAATTGTTCTTTCACTAACGACGAACATTTCACATGACATTTAATTAATATAATAAATGTGCAGCTATTTTTAACTAGCAATTAGGTCACAGCACATCACACAAAAAAGTCTTATAAGTCAAGTGCATCTTTGTCAGAGACTCTGAGACTCTTGTGCTTTGTACGATGCTTTTGCCAGGCCGCCGTGTGGAAAGAGACTGAGCAAACCTGGTGCAATAAAGTTGATCCTCTCATTCCTCTCGACATTCTATTGAAAGAGGAATGTGACCTTTACTTTCCTGTTACCAAATCATAAGTAGAAACCCCATTTTAAAATATTCTCTGTATATACAAATACTAATAATAATCATCATCAAGTGCCGGCTGGCGTAGGCGTTCATGGCTTTCCACAAATCTCGGTCTCTGGTGTTCTTGATCCTAATACTAAATTATATTATACACCTGCGTTATACCTGAGAGAAGTGAGGGGTCTCGTTCATGCCAACGAACCAGGCAAGCTAATACAGGAAAGTACTCACATATATTAAAAAAATTAGTTGTGAAACATAAACAGCAATTAACCAAAGAATGGCCATCACTTGTGACATTCTTTCTTGAACCATTTCCTGTGACATTCAAGATTCTGCCTGTCACACCTTTGCCACAGCCTGTGTCAATTTGATAAAACAATTCAGATGCACACCTTCCTGTGGTGAGTTTCTATATATTTGAATAACGAAGACACAAACAATAGATTGCACGATTTATTGCCTGGCATATTTCGCTGCATCTCGTCAGGTACATACTGCAGAAATCTCAAAATATAAAAAATATAAAATTACACAGAGTAATGAAGCTTACATAAAAGAATAACGAAAAACAAATGCCTACACAAAATACAATAAATAATCACGGAGAAGACCCTCCAGTGACTACATTGTTAATTAGGTCACGGCACATCTGTCACAGTCCTAGATCTCTAGGAGACTGAAACTCGGGCTCATACAGGCAACAAACTCCGTTCAGATACAATCTAGCATCATTTATTTACAATATGTTACAGTACTTTGGCGAAGCGAGTTTTTACAAGCCAGCATTCAACAAGTTGCGTATCACAGGAGTTTACAATAAACATAACTATCACAAACTCTATCAGCTATCTAACATATATATAGGACCCCTAAATACACTGGGTCTTAAACTATCAAGTCCCCCTTAAGGTAAGCCCTGTTGCTTCCTCGATGTCCAGTCTCTGTCTCCCCTTTCCACACGTGTCGCAATCCGACACGGGTGGTAACTCTCTTCAAGTTTCTCGTGGACCCCGCAATCGGCGGGCCCCATCGATGTCCACGGGCTGTGGACACACTGACCGGTCCTTCGAGAAGGCTCTGGATTCTTCAAGCCTTTGAGTGACTCGGTTCTTTCCCTTTAGCTGGAGTTATGTCCCTTCGCCAGTCTCTCTTACTTTTATGTTGGTACCGCCCTTAGGTGAGGCTGTGACAGGAGTCCCTCTCCTCCCCTACTTGGAATGGTTATTATATGGTTATTTAATTAGTTGTGTACTAATTCTGTCACAGACTCACATAAAGTCAGTGTTTGTAGTTTGGTGGGTAGTAACTTGGCAGCCTACAGCTCCGCATCAACAACTCATGTATTCTCCTATACACCACTTGACGATGTTTGCTGAAGAGGCCTCTCTCTTCCATGTTCTTAAACATGCTTATCTGACCGAAGTTTCGTGACGTTTACCAGTTGTTTTTACAACCCGCCCTTCTCAAGTATCCATATGATACCAAGATAATAAAACTCTGTAAGAGAGTTTTAACAAGACCAAAGTCTTGGCTATTTAAGTACATCTGCAAATCTTGTCTTGTGTGTGTATTTTGATACATTTTTACTCCCGTATGTTGCACGATGCTGAGTATGTAGTTATGCTGTTGTTTTATACCATCTGACTACGTGTATTCCTGTTGGCTTGTTCATGTATTGATTGATATGTTGGTGTTTATAATAAAGTGACTGTATTTTAATTGTTAGTGTTCAGTTTTGAGTTTGTATAAAGTGTGTGCTCACTGTGTGGTTTATCTCCGAGCGTCACGAGTTGGGATATCCTTTGTCATGAATTACCCCAATGTGTGTAATGCATGACCGGGCATTCCAAACAGTGGCGCTTAGATGTAGTGTATTCAATACTAAACATGTATTAACAATTCGACAGATAATACATTTTACATGAAAGACGCAGACAAATTAAAATAAATACGTTTTGCGTACAATTTGTCCGCTCAGTATATCGCTCTCTCATTTAATTCATTCTCTCTGTCATTCATCCATCTTTCACACAAAATAGTATTTTGTTAAAATATACAAATAAAGTTGAGGTAAGTCTTACTGCCCTTAGAAAAATGGGTTAGGCGATATGTTCCCTTTAAGGTAACAAGTACTTTATGTACCTGTAATCAAAAAATGGTTTATAACTTAATTAGAAAAAAATGGTATAGGACGATTATTTCACCTATGAGTGGCAATACTTGTAATATTATGGTAGAAAATATACAAGTTATAGGTTGACATATTTTATATACCTAATCAAATAGAAGTGTAATACATATTAACTAATAGTAAATTAATTAACTAACTAACTAACTCCATCGACGATGTGTGTGTTGTCCTCCTATTGTCCGTATGTTGTGCCATCAATGTTGACAGTTAATATAGCTGTCCCTTTTTTTGTTGTAATCGATGTAGTTCTATTCCTGTTGTTTGCGCAGTTTTTTAGCAATAGCGAGTATGCAGTGTTCTTAATCTTTGCACGATGAATGTTAGTTCACTGGTTGAAATAATTTTACAGATATTATATCTCTCGCAGTGTTTATACCGCCTTGGCAATTGGTAATATACGGTTCTCACAGTTTCATGTTCGTGGCTGTTTTACGTAACCTCTTCAATTGGGCGTTGATGCTTCTGAATGAAAGTTCTCTAGTAGGTGTATGCAACAGGCTAAAAATATCACCGGTTATGGTATGGCGAATAATTAACATGCCTAGTGTTCATCTGCTGGTGAATTAGTTTGCCGTGAAACAATATCAGCAATAATGTTATCAGTGCCCTTGATATGGCGGATGTCACCATCAAAATCCTGACGAAGAAGACACTATCTTTCCAAACGATGGTTTTTAGGCACGCCAGTAGTGGCGAGTAATCGGTTAGCACAACAAAATGCGAACCTAAGAGGAACTTAGATAATCGACGCATGCAAAAAAGTAGACTTAATGCCTCCAACTCAAACGTGGAATAGTGGATCTCTGCTTTCCTCAGCTTGCGGCTTACATAGAGTATTGGGTGTCTCGTGCCTTGATATTCTTGCATCAGGCATCCTCCTATTGCGATAGCACTCGAATCTGTGGTCAGAATAAAGGGTATATCTATATTTGGTAATCTTAATACGGGTGGTTTAGAAAAAATTGATTTCAATCTGCACATTGCATCTTCTAAGCGGATACTCTTACAATTGCACAAATTAGATAATTGTATAGGTATCAATGTACAAATAAGTCTAAATATAATGTAAGAGTGAAACTAAATTTACTATAGGTATATCCCCAAGTTATATGAAAAGCATTGCACCGCCAGGAGTTAATAAACTGTAGCATGGTTTTTGTTCTTTTAATTTGGCGCAATGTTGATTGATATTTAAATGAGATGGTAAATATGATGGAAAATATGTTTGTTATCCGGATGATGTTGAAAGATACATTATGAAAGATAGGTAGTGTTGTTGCAAGTTGTATCGATAGCAACAGTAGGAAGAATGTCAGTAGTCTGTTTCTGTTCATTCTACTGCTTGGTGAATGTGATTGCTGATTTTTGTTGGTTGAGGTGTGTGTTTTAACAAAATTGCATTTATCTGGTAAATAGGTGGATGGTGAATTACACATGATAGTATTTGTGCTGATGTATTTAGACCTGCCTCGTTTGGTGTTTTTGTCCATGCGATAAAGCAGTTTGCTTGTATGCGAACGTTTGTGATTTTGATTTTGTGTGAAGTCACTTGTTTGTATTTTATTTGCATACTGTCTGTCTGCATGATGATGTTATTTCTGTATTTGTATAACTTCCTGCAGCTTTATGTGTTGGTACTGTTTTAATTTTATATGTCCTTGATCGATGATAACTTTGCGATGAACATATATGATGACAATCATTTGGTAATAATATTTCTTTGTCAATAGTAGTGTCCCTTGGATACCTTTGTATTCCTTGCTTATATTTATTGGAAGTTCTGAGAGAACCAAATTGTTTTGAATCATACAGTTGGAACTTATGAGTTCTCTCAGTTGTTGGTTTGAAAACTGAGGTTTTGTTTTCACGAGAGACTGTCTGTAATGTGAAGTTGTCTTCACTGTCTTGTGTCGTAGTGTCGTTAAGGCGTACTGTCGTTGCAGTGTTTTTGTCCTTGTTGTTTGTCAGAAAATATGATTTCCATCGAGAGTACTTTAAAGAAGTCGAGTCAGTTTGTAATGACTCGTCATGCTGTTTTTTTTTATTAAGAAGAGTTGTTGCTACTGTGTCGTTGACTTCATCGTTTTCGTTGTTATGAGAATGTGTCATTAAAGTAGAATTGTCCTCGATGTTATTGACAGTGTTGTTATTGTTCCCTGTTATCTCTGTTTGGTTGCATATGTGGGTTTTGTGAGTCATTTGTCTTGTGACTATATTAGCGTATTCTGTCTGTTGTTGCACATTTACAGGTTCACAATTTTGCGTTTCGGTGGCATCCTCAGTTTGAGGTTTTATTTTGATGGTATCATTGACAGATTCTACCGTTCCTGTGTTCTGCACCTCTGTGAATTCAATTTGAATTCCGTCATCGGTTGTCTCCCTTGTATTTTTGGTAGTTTGAGACAAGCACGCGTGGTTTCTCATTTTGGAATCGCTGTTGGGTTTTTGGATACAGTTTTTCTGTTCCCATTCTCTGATTTTCCTTTCAGAGCAAGATTTTATGTTGGGAAGATTCCCAAGGATGATTTCAGCAGCAGGATTTTCTAGTACTGCGCATAGCACTTGTCCTGATATAAAAGGTGTCCGAATTTCGGCAAGTGCTAGGGGGTATCTTTCGATCGTGCCTGCGAATGTGCGACACGTTACGTATTTGTGTGTGTAGTCTTTGTCGTTCACTAATGTTCTCTTAATTCCACAAAGAGTCGCTCCGGAATCTCGTATTAATGTACATTGGTTGTTATTAACAAAACCTGTTGCTAACTTTAACTTGCCTGTTGATGTTAGGGCTGCGTTGGCTATTTCGTTAGAAATTGGGATTGTGTGGCCACATTCCAAGGTTGTATCCAACTGAAATTTTCTTCATGTGTTACAGGTGTTTGTTCTACTGTATGTGGCTCCATTAGCTTTTGCTTTTTTTTATTTGTTTTATCCCTTCACATTCAAAACGTTTGTGACCTAAAGCTAGACAAAAATGACATTTAATTCTATATTTTTTTTTTTGATTTATCTTCCCCAGTTTTTGTGTTATAATATTGTTCAGATATTCTTGATAAGTCGGATTTTTATCGCACATTGCATTTACTGTGTGTGGAGTGCCACAATGTTTGCACAGTCCTGGTTTTGTTTTCTGTGGTTTCTTTTGACCATCAGTGGCTGAAGATGTAGTAGCACTCCCAGAGCTATTTTGTGCAGTGTTCTTATAAGCGTCCTTCATTTGGTTGTAATATTCTCCGCATTTTCTTAGTAATTGTGTAATTGGCTCTTTGTTGTGCTCTTCTACATATTTTGCGCATTCGGTTGGAAGTGTTGCTTTAAGTTTTTCTATTAGAAAGAAAACTTTTACTGCCTCTTCATCCTCTATATGTTTAATTTCATGTATTAGCGCTTGGTACCAGTATTTTATTTCCTCTGTATATTCGGTAAACGACTTTTTTTGGTTTGGTCTTAGGTTTTGTAACTCTAATTTTAGAGTGTCAAAGTAGTTTACATAGTGCGATAATAAGTTTGTTTTGTAATATTCATAGTCTTCCCTTGCCATGTCTGGTATGATCTTCTTTAGTTGTTGACTCTTTATCGGTAAGAATTCCTTTTACCATATATGCCATCTAGTTGTTGGAATTTTGTTGTCTTGCATTTTTTTCTCAAAATTCTGTGTCCAATCATGGATCAGGTTACTGTTCCTATTCCTATTTTCATAGAGATTTAAGCTTTCTTTAAGTTGTGACCGTGTACCTTTTAGATCAGTTTTCAACATTCTGTAATGTTCTATGCACCAGGAGTTTACTTCTTCTGCACTCATTGCATGTTCTACTCCTAATTCCGTGAGATCGTTATATGAAGTCATTATAGATTTAACTATATTTCAATTCCTGGAAAGTAATTCCTTTTGGAAAACGTTTGGATGTACAAAAATATTCTAACAATAGCCTAATCTAAGTCCTAATTCAGTACACTGTTCTAGTGTTGACATTTTGCAAATTTAGTTATTGTTCACTTTTTGAAATTAAATCCCTTTGAAATTAGTCAGTGTGTACAAAAATTGGTTATTTCCCCTAATGTTTACATGAGCACAGTCACATGAGCAGGTTTACTTGGTTATGAGATTAGCATATGCGACAAAATCAATATAAAGGGGGAAAAACAATATTACATCAATGAATGAGGATGAGAACCGCTTAGGGATGCAATGAGCATGAAATGAAACTCAACTTATTTTCCCTGAGCTCTCGACTGTAGTCTTGTTTCCTCGCCACTGCTGGAGAACAGGTTACATACACACGATATTTCGCGGAACAATCTGGTGTTGGAATAAAAAAAAATTAGTAACTGTCATTGTAATTGTCACAGTCATGTCAAATTTCATAAACATTATCATCCTTTCAAACATTTTTATAGAGGGACTACTATAGTCCATTTACAGATAATATGCTGATAGCTGCACAGTTTTTTGTTATGTCTGAAAGTTGATATAGTTTTACTTGGCAAAACCAAGAGCTGGCTGAAACGTAAAGCTTGTGCTTGCCAAAACCGGCTTGGCCCCCAAATTGCCTGTCACAGTCCTAGATCTCTAGGAGACTGAAACTCGGGCTCATACAGGCAACAAACTCCGTTCAGATACAGTCTAGCATCATTTATTTTCAATATGTTACAGTACGCTGGCGAAGCGAGTTTTTACAAGCCAGCATTCAACAAGTTGCGTATCACAGGAGTTTACAATAAACATAACTATCACAAACTCTATCAGCTATCTAACATATGTATAGGACCCCTAAATACACTGGGTCTTAAACTATCAAGTCCCCCTTAAGGTTAGCCCTGTTGCTTCCTCGATGTCCAGTCTCTGTCTCCCCTTTCCACACGTGTCGCAATCCGACACGGGCGGTAACTCTCTTCGAGTTTCTCGTGGACCCCGCAATCGGCGGGCCCCATTGATGTCCACGGGCTGTGGACACACTGACCGGTCCTTCAAGAAGGCTCTGGATTCTTCAAGCCTTCGAGTGACTCGGTTCTTTCCCTTTAGCTGGAGTTATGTCCCTTCGCCAGTCTCTCTTACTTTTATGTTGGTACCGCCCTTAGGTGAGGCTGTGACAACATCCTTTAAAAAAAATAAAACATACGTCAAGGTAGGCATTGCCGCCCCGGACGCAATGATATATGGCACAACATTGTCCGTTTACAAATAAACAAGCCATGGTAATAGAAGGCAACTAATAAACAATTGGCGGCCATTTTAAATTGTTAATTAGGTCACGGCACATCCTATCGAAAATAAAACATACGTCAAGGTAGGCCTCGCCGCCCCGAACGCAATGATATATGGCACAACATTGTCTGTTTACAATTAAACAAGCCATGGTAATAGAAGGCAACTAATAAACAATTGGCGGCCATTTTAAATTGTTAATTAGGTCACGGCACATCCTATCGAAAAATAAAACATACGTCAAGGTAGGCCTCGCCGCCCCGGATGCAATGATATATGGCACAACATTGTCCGTTTACAAATAAACAAGCCACGGTAATAGAAGGCAGAATTCCTCAGCTTCCAATCTTAGGGCCGCGATAAATCCTGACTTATCAGTTAATTTATCATTGGACTTCCTGGTATTAAATTACGTCACCAGAAAATTCATAACTCCGCTTAGAATCAACGTACAGTCTTTGTTGAGATACCGTTGGATTCGTCTTGTCAAGCTCTATCTAACTGGTATGATTTCATAAGTAAAAACCAAAACCAAATATTTAAATATTGACCAAAATTACTAGTAAAATTATGTCATAATATTAATATCATCGTGATCTACAACCAGGAAGTGCAAAAAAAAAAAAAAGGAATCTGAGCAAGTGAGCAGTTCTGATCACAGCCCAGTAAATTGGGAGCTAAGAACATTCAATTTTGCTTTCTATTAGATTACTATTACTGTGGCTTGTTTATTTTTAAATGAACTACGTCACATAGCAACCATAGGGGTTCTGGTTTTCAAGATGGCGACGGACGGTTGTGTTGTTTTGTGTTCGTTAACTTGTTCGCGTAGGGGATAGATTTATTCATCTCTTGCATGTAATTGGTGTGCCAGGATGTAAAACCAGGAGTTGCTACTCAAGATCTGCGCGGGTGCTACGGAGTTTGTGCATCGAGCGAAGCCATCCTTGAGTGAATTTTCAGCAGCGTAAGGGAGTTCTGTTTTTGTTTTTTCAACATGGCGGAACAACATGTATTTGAGCGGTCAGCAGTCAACCTAACGAAGCGGCGTGGGAGCCGCGCAGGCAAAAAGAAGAAAGGTAAGCGTGGTGGTTTGAGACGCTTTAGACTCAAGTGTCACCGTCTAGGACTCAGGAATATCCGTATTCTGTATTGGAACTGTGCCAGTGTAAAACAACGGGGCTCTATTTTAGAAACCCTAGTTTACAGGAACGACATTGTAGCACTCCAGGAGATGAGACTGGGCGATCAGCTACTCCGAATTGCCGGCTTCAAATGTTTCTACAACAGACGACATCTGGGAATGGCGATTCTCGTTCGCGACAGCATGGTGGCGTCAGAGCTAGATATGTCCAGTTGGGACAGTGACGATATACAAATACAGGCGGTGAGAGTTCATTCCAGTATACCATTCGTGTTGGTTAATGTTTATGCCCGCAATGTGAGTGTGGACGCCCAGAGGTGGCAGTGCTTAAGTGGCATATTAGGCCACGAGAGAAATGTTATTTTCTGTGGTGACTTCAATGCTAAAGGCAGATCATGGGGTAACATTTCCTTCAATACACAGGGGGAGGAGCTCGAGACTGCACTGGAAACCATCGATCTGGTTTGTATCAACAGTGGCTGTGTCACCAGGACAGCAAGCCGTCCAGGCGATGAGGACAGTGCTATTGATCTGGCGCTAGTTTCACCTTCACTCACTACAGTGTGTAGATGGGGTGTCCTAGGATACCACGGCAGCGACCACCACCCTTGCAGCATATTGGTGGAGAAAGACAGAACCAGGCAGCACAAGCTAAAGGTAAAGACTTTCCAGTATGACAGTACAGGGCAAGATGTGGTGAGTAAAATAAGACGTGACAAGCGCAGAAAGGTTCAGGGCAGGAAAAAAAGCTGGGAGCAGCCACTGTGGTGGAGTTTCAAGGTGGAGAAGGCGTGGGTGGATAAGCGTAGTGCTGTAAGGAGATGGCAAAATGCCAAGAAGAACAGAGCTGGTCATCCTAGTCCCTGCTTGCACTTAGAAAGAGAGATGCACACAAAAGTAAGCTATTTCAAAAAACTGGTCAAGGTGGTTAAAAGTGAAAAATGGGCAGAGGTGTGTCAAAGAGTAAGCACAGACAAGTCACTGAAATTGTTCTGGCGGCTACATAAAAGCATGAGTGGTGTAGTCAAGAATAAGAGCATTTCTGACTTCCAAGGTGCTGACCTCATCTGGCAGAGGACTGACGAGAACAAGGGCAAAGCCCTCTTTGAACGCTACCTTGAGCAGAGCAACCAGACAGACATGGGAGGCCGAAATCTGGCCAAGGAGGTCACCTCAGACAGATGCAAGTCCCAGAATACTTCGGATGAAGACACAGTGACAGTGAAAGAAATCAAGGCTGTACTTCGACGATCAAAGAACAGTGCTCCAGGTCCTGATGGCATACGATACGAAGACATCAACAGGTGTACCGACAATGAGCTAGAGAAACTAGCAGACATGTACAACAAAAGTATAGGGAGTGCTAGCATCAAGGAGGAATGGTTACACAGCTATATGATTCCCTTGCCGAAGCCTGACAAAGATCACACAAAAATTCAGGGATATCGAATTATAACCATGCAGAATACAATAGGCAAGCTGCTGGAGAAGGTAATTGCCAGGAAAATATCAAGCCAGCTAGAGAGCCAAGGTGTTTTCCCACCTACCCTCGGTGGGTACCGTCCAAAAAGAGAAACCTGGACCAATGCAGCAGTCTTTGCCCATGATGTCTATGAAGGTTTCCACTCAGGCACTGAAACCGTTGCTGCAGCGATTGATCTTGAGGACGCGTACAACAGAGTACCACTGGATTTTTTAATGTTTCAGCTTCTTGAACTAAACGTAAGTCCATTTCTCCTTGGGTGGATCGCTGCAGCCCACTTCCAACGGAAAGTAGTTTTTAGATGCGGCAGTTGGACTTTGGAACCAACAACAATATATCCTGGCCTACCACAGGGATCACCATTATCTCTGCTACTGTTCAATGCCTACACAGTGAGAATCACCAGTGAGCAGATCACTGGACCTGGCAGGACATTGTCATATGCCGATGATGTTTTAGTGTATCGTCAGGGTAAGGATAGAGAGGAGGTTGCTGTGGAACTACAAACCGAACTCAATTGCATAAGTACTTGGTGTGATGAAGCTGGGGCAATGGTCAACCCAACAAAGGCAACAGTGACTTGGTTCTCGTTGAATAATCATATTGTCAACACTCCAACACCAACTGTAATGCTGTGTTCAGAGGCGGTGGAAAGAACGCAGGCAATGAATTACCTGGGGATACGGTTTGATCGAAGCCTCGCTTATAATGTGCACATAGACCAGGTGATAACTAAGGCCAAGCGGGGTTTGGCTGCGATGAGGGTGATGGCGGCAGCAAACTGAGCAGCGCCATCTATGTCTTTTGTACGAGGGGCTGGTCATGTCTGTTTTGGAGTATGCAATGGCAATCCTGACTCTCAGCCATAAGCAGATAGAAAGGATGGAAAGGATACAGAATGAAGCTATGCGCATTATTCTTGGATGTACAAGAGATACAGCATGCACGGCGATGCGCTAACTTCTTGATTTTCCAACCATTGAAGAGAGAATACAAGCTTGCAGGGCACGCGCCTACCTCAGAATTAACGCAAACACACAACATCCACTGCATAGTAAAATTAGGAAGGTGAAGGGCAGCAGGTTAAAAAGAGGGCGGTCGTGGATGGGTCAAGCCGAAGACATTCTTCAACAGGTGTGTTCACTTGAGGACTTAGAACCTGGCGAGGAGTGGGTGCAAGTGCCAACAGACTTCTGCATATCATTTTCAGTTTGCATCCAACTAGATAGGAAATGCAGTCAAGAAAATCCGGCTGCTGTGGAGGCTGAAGTACAAGCGTTGATTTTCGAGAATTCGCTAGACGGTGACGCGGTCATCTACACAGATGGGTCGGTCGTCCGACATGTGAGAAGCTCATGGGCTTTTACAGCTCGGGCCGGAGGGAGAATTGTGAAGGAGGACTCTGGTGCTTTCACTGAAACCACAAGTAGCCTGACCATGGAAGTCATGGCAGTAAGTAAAGCAATAACATGGCTTGAGACACAGACATTCACTAGGGCTTGTTTCCTTAGCGACTCAATGAACATGATCAAGAGGATAGAGGAGGGGTCGATCCGAAGAGAATGGTTGCTGCCTCTGGAGCGGTCTCGGCTGGCAAAGATTAGTTTCATCTTCGTGCCAGGGCATGCGGGAGTACAAGGAAATGAGCGGGCTGACAAGCTCGCAGGTGAGGCTACTGTGAAGGGCGGGCGCGCAATGGACCAGGCTGACATTATGAATGCTCTACGAGAAGTAAGACTGTTGCGAGAACCAAGTGATGACTGTGAATCTACAACAATGGCCAGACTGCGAGAGCAGCAAATTAAAAGAGGGGTGGCCAAACAAGAACACTACGCAGGAAGCCAAAGAAGATTGATAAACCAACACAGAACTGGCGTCGTTAGCCGCTACACGCTGCGGGATTTGCTGAGGAGGGAATCCCAGCACTCATGGACTGAATGGTCCGATGTGCAACGAGGATGATCTGTCGACTAACTAACTAACATAGCAACCATATATTAGGCAGGTCCTATGACAATTTTAATATGAGTATTTTCTAATGACACCACCACAGTAGATAGGCCTTGAAATTCAAAATCTAATGGTACCACAATGATGCCTGCACTTCTAAGTGAAGATATTCACAATTTTGTGAAGGTGAGACGTGTTGCGATTTCTCATGCTATTCACCCGTAAGTGGAACTCTCTAGTGTGTCTGATTACTCCTTCAGTCATATGTCATATGAAAACTGACTTCAAAATTATGTTCCGTCATGTGAAATGATTACAAAATAGTACAAGTATACAAATAAATTATTAATAATCTTTAACCTTGTGTTCTCTTTAACTTAATTAGGTCAAATTGCATGTTTTGAGTGTTGAAAAGAGAAAGTGTACATGCCATAGCGATCGATACGCGCATGCGCAGTCGCTGTGGCACATGGCCATGTGTTTACCCATTCACAAAGGCACACTTCGCGGAAAATGTTGTTTTTCTCCACATTCATAGCTAGTACAGCAATGAAACTTTCCAGATATATTTAAAATTATATGCAGAATTCAAAAATACATCTATAATTGATTTAATTCATTTTAGAACGCCAGAATTGTGTTACAAAGTGCACATGCACGTCCGATCAATATGCGCAAAGAACAAAAACACAGCTTCGCAGAAATGTTGTTTCATCCACAATTAAAAGCTATTAAGTAGGATGAAACTTTCCAGATATATTAAAATTGTGTGCAGAATTCAAAAATACATCTATAGTTGATTTAATTCTATTTAAAACACAAACAAAAAATTAATTACGGTAAGTATGAAATGCCGGTCTCTCTGGCTGTGGGGTTACAACACTTTCTCTCTGTAATCCCGTTTATCACGCAGAGTCTCGTAGCGGAGCGAGAACTGAGGAGGTTCGACCCCCGCTCCTGACTTGCGGGATACTGAGCCGGCCGCTCAGAAAGCAATGGCAAACTACTGAGCGTAATCTTGCTAAGAGATCAACATACAGCTGAAAGATGCTGGTGTTGACAGCTAAGTCCTGTAAAGGATATGCTAAAAAAAAAAAAAAGTATGAAATATAATGCTATTTATATAAAAGGTCACGATGATTTCAACCAATCCCTGTGTACGGAATATTAGGCATACCTTTCCTGGAAAACCCTGGATGACGTGTGTTATTGTCACGTGAGATTTGAATGAATGAATGATGTCAAAAGAATTCATGGTCTGAACTAGCGCGAACTGGGAGACACTGTGAATCATGGCTATATGATTCCGTACATGATTTCAGTTTTCATTTCCGGTCGCGGCATGATGGAACTCGCTACATATATTGTTTTTGTTTATCTGGGGCAGCAAGGCCTAACTTGACATGTTGTCTATTTTTCTATAGGATGTGTCATGACCCAATTAATAATTAAAAATAGCCACAAATTGAATAAAAATATTAATATTCATTAAATATCATGTGCATTGCTAATTATTGGCAAACAAACCTGGTAAGATGTATATTTTAATTTTAGTATGCAGACTGGTAAAAAGAAAGTCAAGGCCACATTCCTGTTTCAATAGGATGTGCTACTTACCTAATTTATGATTAAAAATAGCCGCCCATTTATATTAATTAAATGTCATGTGATATGTTTGTCATATGTCAAAAAACAATTCATGAAAATGTACTCACATTATCTTGATGTACCCACTGCACGCGGGCCCAGCACTGCATTGTGACAGCTTTCTTTTGTTGATTAAATATCATGCAATAATGAAAGTAAATAAGTTTGTAACTGCTGCATAAATTAAGCAGTCACTTTCCCTAATACTTAATTTCTACTTCTGCTCTATAATTACACTATTCTGTATCTAAAAGTGAGCAATTAATAATTAAATACTAAGTTTAAAAATAAAAACCATAACTTGTTTCACCATATTTTATTTAAATTTAAGTATGTACAGCTGTGCTGCTAACAAAACAAAAAAAGTACTCCTTACAGGTTTATTGTATAGATGAGTCTGAAAACTGGCTTTAACAATTATTTTCAGTTATGCCAAATATGGAAGAATTATACAAGTACACAGATAAATTATTGCTACAAATGATACTTATATTCTGTTTAATTTTAGTTATTAAATTGCCAGTTCTAATTATAAATAAATACAGGGCCGCTATAGTAATTAGTATATTATGGGAACCACCATTTTGAGTTTCCTGAACACGGTCTTCTTTGTCTTCTTCGTTCACCCGGAGTCTTTTTTCGGATGCAATTACGTTATGCCTGTTTACAGCAGAGCTGCGATACTGTGCCTTTAGGCCGACACATCCAACTTCTGCGAGCGTTTGCTGACCAGATTAAGCTTCCCAGGGATTTGGACTTTTGATGGATTTGTTATCTGAGCAATATTAAATTTCATGCCACTGGGACACTTTTTCCATCTTTGATGACACTCACACAATGAGCTTTCGATTCAGACTTTCCACGAGTCTGCTAGTTTTGTGCTGTCTTTGCTCTTCAGTATTGAGACAGCTGACTTTGCATCTGTGAAGATAGCTACTTGCTTCTCTTTATTTTCCTCCATCAAGAGCATTTCTGCTGCAGTTTTCAAAGCCTCTACCTCTGCTTTGAAGTTGCTTGAAAATTTTCCAGTTGCCACTGACAGTGTTTTTTTTCCCACTCCATTTTTTAAATTTAGGAGAATTCCTCCTCCATTTTCTATTGAATTTTTGGCTGATCCATCTGTATGTGCATCGGTCCAATTGCTGCTTGGGTAATGTTCTTTTATGTAGTTTAGGGTGATATTCCTTCTTTCTGTTTCATTCTGAGTGTTTTTTTTCTCATTACCAGGAATGTTTTCTATCATCTCAGGCAGTTGCTGCTTTCTCCAAAGCTGGGAACTTGTGTGCATTGTAAATGGGTTTGACTGTTGATATGATAAGTATAGGATTTGCCCTAATCTTTTGTTTTGCAGCTTCTAAAAAGTTGCTACGCTTCATTCTTCCCTTTCCAAAACCATTAAGCCGTTTATGCATGGATTGGTCTGTCAATTTTCTAAATTTTTCTGCTTTTTGCTGGGCTCTACTATCTCTTCTATCCTGCACTGGTTGTAAACAAGTGATCTTTTCTAGTTCATTATTAGGCGTTGTCTTCAGGCTTCCAGTTATGATCCACATTCCTTGACTTTGGATCCTACATATTTTGTTAAAGTTTGACTTAACTGCTGTTGCCCAAGCTGCTATGCCATATTCCAGTTATGGCCTCATCCATCCAGTATATAACTTCTTGAGAACTTTCTCATCTGCTCCCCTTATTGTACCAGCAAGCTTTTTCATGATTGCCATTCTTTGCCTTGCTCTTGTTCGATTTTTCTCAACTGGTGTCTTCCATGTCAGGCGACAATCAAAGGTGATTCCTAGATAGTTTGGATGTTCTTCATGGCGCAATATTTTTCCATTCAATACCAGCTTAATGTATTGAGTTTTATTTGAGAGGGAGAACACTGTGCATGTTGTTTTCTCCTCACTTATCTTCACTAGCCATGATTTTGACCAGTCCTCTGGCGCTAATAAGGCTTGCTGTATTCTGCTGTTAGCTGTACTAATATATTCTTCAGATGTCCGTATGGCTAGGTCATCACAAAGGAGGATGTGTGTACTCTGCCTGGAAAATTTTCCGTGATGTCATTTATATATGCTAGGAATAATGTTGGTGAAAGAACTCCTCCTTGGGGGACACCTTGCTCCAACAGCATAATTTTGCTGGTTTGTCCTTGTACTTTTGTCCTGGCAGTTCTGTTCTCAAGGTAGTGGCTGATTCAGTTATACATTTTCCCACAAACATGCATTTTTTTTGCAGTTTTACTTTCAGTCCTTCCTTCCATACTTTATCAAAAGCTTTTTCTAAATATATCCAGACCGCTAGTGTGTGCTTTTTCTCTTGGAAGGCATCCTCTATTTCCTGAGCTATATAGGTTATTTGATCTTCAGTGGATCTGTACTTTCTGAATCCTGCTTGGTGTGGTGTTAAGAGTTGATTTTCTTCCAGATGCCTTGTTAGCCTGCCATTGATAATGCGTTCCATTAATTTTCCCACACAGCTCAGTAGACTGATAGGTCGATAGCCATTTGGTTCTTCCAGGTCTTTTCCTTTCTTTGGGACTGGTATTAGTATAGCTTCCTTCCATGCCTGTGGGACTACTCTCTCTTCCAGCTGTAATTTAGGACTGCTAGTAGTTTCTTTTTTGCCTTAGTGCCTAGTCCTTTTAGAATTTCATTTGTGATTCCATCCTTTCCTGGTGATTTCTTCTTTTTTAGGGTATTCATTGCCTGTTCCATTTCTTCCATTGTTAGATTTGCCATCATATATTCTGCTGCTTTCTTTGTATTACTATGATGTATATCTGTTTGTCTTTGATTGCTTTCTTCTGTTAAGTTGTAATATCAATGTGGTTTGCACTGGCATAGTGTTCCATTAATGCATTTGCAGCCTTTTTTCCTGTAAGCAAGGCATTTCCTTGTTTAATTGTTATTTGTTTGTTTCTAGGTTCTTCATTGTTCATGGCTTTCACTAGTTTCCATAGTTTGTTTCCATCCCTGTCAAAATTCAGGTTTTCTGTTTTTTCCCTCCAACAATCTCTTGTTTTCTTTGATCTTCTTTGATTTACTGTTCTTTTATATTTTGCTGAGATGGCTTTGAGAGAGATTATCGCTTCAGTTGTTTGTTCTCTCTCTGCTGTCTTCCTGGCATCTTCAACTTTGTCTTCCAAAATTTGTAGTTCTTCAGTCCAGTATGGTTTGGTAATTTTTCCTCACTCCTCTTGGAATAGCCTCAGTGGCCGCCTGTATTATTGCTCTGTTTAGACTTTCCACCATTTGCTTCATGTTGCCATATCATGTATTTATGTTTTCCCAATATTTGTCTGTTTTTATGGCAAATCTATCCCAATCTGCTCATTTGTAATTCCTGTGGAACATACTCCATATTCATTACAAGCTTGATTGGTCTGTGGTGACTAATTGCTAATTGGTCAAGCACATGGCAATCGATTTTGTGGAGGATGTCTCCTGTGCAGAAAGCTAAGTCTGGAGTAGAAGTGGTAAACCATCTTCTGGAGTAGAAGCTCCATGTGTCATCCGCTTTGTTGAGTAGATGGAGATTTGAGTCTATTTCCCAGTCCTCCACTTCATCTCCTCTTTGTCACTATTTGGGTATCCCCATCTTTCTGAACGGCTATTAAAGTCTCCGACAATAATGCAGTTTGTGTCAGTTATTTTCATGTTTGAGAGTGTAAGGTCCTTATCTGCTGGGCTATACAGATTGTAAATTCTTATTTTCACGTCCTTTATCATTATATCGACACCTATAATTTCCGCTTGGTTGTCAGAGATCACAGATACTTCGCTGCAAGGTATTGTATTTTGTATAAGTATTAGGACTCCTCCTTGTGTCCTTGGCTGTCAAAACGTGTGGCCTGGTATCCTCTGACTGAAAATTTTCAATCGGCGTTGAGGTGTGTCTCTTGAATGCATGCCACATCTGTTCTATCTGTATGAAGACACTTTGTTAGGGAGACTTTCTTGTTATAAATCCCTTCGGCATTCCACTGTAGTATGTTGAGTGTCCGGGGTGTTTGGTCAATAGCTCTTAATCTACTCCTCTGTGCCTTGACTCTACAGCACAGGGGAAGGTCACCACCAGTAGTCATGGGTGGACCCCCTCGAGGCAGGAGGCCCGTCACTATCACCGCCTGATGGAACTTCACAGGATTAGCACCATAACGATTAATATTAATTTGTGACATCATGAATTAAGTTAGATTGCACTGCTTTATCAAACCTGTGGCTCAGTACATCCGATTTTGACAAGCATTTTTCGGGGTGCTTACTCTAGCCTTTGACTGTCCCCAGTCTACCTCAAGGCAACAGATTTTGTGTCTCTTCGTCTGGTTCCTCTCCCTTGACCTGTCCGACATGGGTGACCCTACCAGTAGCTGTGCTACCGTCGGCATGGCTCTTGGGGTCATTGGAATACATAAGCCCCTCTACCTTGTCAAGGTGGACACACGGCAGAGGGGCAATGATATATGACACGTGCGTGTAGCATGTTCCTGAGATATCATTGCTAGGGTTTGTAAATGGTCAATTTGGTAAAGAATTTCAATAAGTAGACTAATTGACACCTAGGGTGGGTTCAGTAAAATATGAATATTGCATTAAAATAACAGTTGTTAAAAACAAGTACCAAATCTGATAGAAGACATGATAAGGTGTCTAAAAATGAACTATTCCGAAAATAGCCAAATTGAGCAAGAATCAATGTTTTTACTGCCACACATCGCCTCAATGACTATTTCGTAATGAGAAGTTGGCTTTTATTAAACAGTTTTGGTTGGTCCAACTACTGCAATAGTAAATAAAATGAAGTTGTTTGAGCAACTGTGACAATATGATATGAGTGACATTTGACAACAGTGATATTATAGCAACTATAATATGGACATAAAATAATAATGTTATCTTCTGCTTTTGTTCAGTTTTTCTTTTGTTTGTGTTTCTGACAGGAAATCTGATGTATGTATCAGCTGCTTATTGTGGTCTGCCTTTTCCGGTGTTATGCGGGCTGACCTTTTTGTAATGCCTGGTATTTTTGCTTTAGAGCTTTGTTTTTGATTTCTCTCATGCTTTAGCATTGATGTTGTTGTTGTAGCTGTGTTAGGCTGTATAACTCTGTTGTTCCAGGCAATAATTTTTTTATCCAAAAAATTGGTTACCTCAGGAAGGATCCCGATGATAAGGTCGCAGCACGGGTTGTTAAGTACTGCACACTTTGCTCTGCCTGACAAAAACGGTGAATGAATATTTGCCCAGGCAAGAGGGTACTTCTCAATGTTACCAGAGAGGGTTCTACATATGATTAATTTACCTGTGTAATCTACAGGTTGGACTAGTTCTTTGTGAAGTCCTTCTAATGTGGAACTGCTGTCCCTCACAGTTTTACATAATGTGTTATTTACAAGGCCCTGGTGGGTTTTTAATATGTCTCTTGAGTCAATTACAGTGTTATCCTGCTCAGTTGTGATTGGCTTGCTGTGTCCACACATTAAAATGCTATCATTGTTAACTTGATCACATGGTGTACATTTATCTAAATTAAACACATCTATGTTTTTCAACTGCATTTCCAGTTTCTTCTTCTTCTTATTCTGAAGAGGAACTATCTAAGATGGCTGCATTTGCTTTCTTTAAAAGTCTCCTACCTTCACATTTACTCTGCCAGTGGCCGAAAGCTTTGCAAAAAAAAATTTAAAAATAAAATAAAATTAGTAAGCCTTTTATAGTTGTAACGTTTGGCCTATTGCTTGTTTATCATCTTCTGTAGATAAATTTAGATTTTGGTCACACATTTCATGTTCTGCATGATTGTTATGGCAGTATTTACACTGGTTGTTTGTAAACTTTGTACTATTTTTTATTTTTATTATAGCTATAAGCTTTAGGTTTTTTTATTGTGGCTGCATCAACGAACTCAGTATGGTTAGAAATAGTGGGAAAAATATATCTATTCACTGAAAAATAAGCAGCTCCCTTTTTCTCCATTTCCCTAATGGAATCACTATTATTCTGTTGCAGAAATTTAGAAAAAGGTAAAGGCAATGATGAGATTAACTTTTCTCTTAAAATGTCTTTCAGCAACTCAAAGTTGTTATTTATCTTGGCTGCTGCCTGCCATTTACTAAAAATATCTTGAACTTCAGAAACGTAGTCCAGGAAAGTTTGTGTAGATTTGGGGGTTAATTTTGAAAATTGGAGTCGGTAACCTGAACTATTTAGGAGAAAGTGTTGCATAAAACGTGATTTAATGTAGTTGTAATCTCTCCTAAGGTCTGATGGTATGGTTTCTATTACTTTTAAGGGCTTCCCTGAAAGATGCTACATATAGATTATATTTCAATCTGTTATCGGGATATCGTAATGTGTCATGATAGTTTTGAAGTTCTGCATCCATGCAGATGTGTAGTCGTCTGTCACGAAGTTCTTTACATTTCCCTGGTATTTCTTAAATTTATTTTCTTTCTCTTTACTCTCTATTTTTATAGTTTCTATGTTGCTTTGGGTTTCTGCTTCTAGTTTTACTTTAAGTTGTGTTTCCAGCTCTTCCTTTTTGACATGAGCATTTATTTCTGCTTCCTTAATGTTTGTTAGATTCTCTAGTTCTGCTTGTTTGAGATCTAATTCAGCTTTTTTTATTTCTCGTTCTTTTGCTCTTTCTTCTCTTTCTGTTTGTTCTTTCAGTTTTTTGTCATTGTATTCTATTAATTCTTTACTGGATAAACCTCATTTAATACCCATTTCTACAAATTAGCTAAGAGTTGCCATATTTCTTATTGAGCAAGTTGCAATAACAATGTCAAAAAATACATTATCAATCTTCTTCTTCTTCTTCAGCGTTCCGAGCCATTGAGGTTCTTTGCTGCAAATACAATCTGTCTCCATTCGTCTCTCTGGTGGACCTTCTTGATATCGAGGCTCATGTATTTGTTTCGTAACAAATAAAGGTTTTTACAAAGTATATGAGTTGGAATGTGGCCAGTATTCCATCACAATGCCTGGGCAGAGCTTCAGAGAAACATGTGGTGCCCAAACAACATGTTCCCTCTCTCTGCCTAATCTTGTGTATTCCAGAGGAATGGGTAACCAATACTTCTGGCACAAGGTAGGCTGCAGATGCTGGCGGCACAGCGTCAAACCTCTGAGACCTCGCCACCAAGAGCAGATGGCGAGTGACTGCCAGACCCTGGAACCCAAGGGACCCGGCTTAGAGGTGTTCAGCCTAGTCCCACAGGTGAGGGCCTCGTACGCATCTGGACCGTAAGGGCGCGTACTTCTGTCAATCACAAGTGTCCGGACATGTATAAAGTGTCAGACTCCCCGCCTGACTTTAGCGGATCCCACAACCAGTGGGAGTAGGCCCGCCGAAGATACCGCAGGAGATATTGCACGTCTATTGCGAGAACTTCTACCATCCTTCCACTGTGCGTATCTCACGACCAGCGAGAATAGGCCCGCCGGAGATATTGTTCGTCTGCTGCGGACAAATTTCCACCGAAAACTGAATAAGTAAAGAAACGATAAAAGTAGTGGTATTTCAATTACGCTTGCGCTCCCACCTATGCTACACCCTTCATGTGTCTTCACAAAGTCAGACTAGAGTCAAGCTTAACAGGGTCTTCTTTCGCTGCTGATTCTACCAAGCCCGTTCCCTTGGCTGTGGTTTCGTTAGATAGGAAATAGGGGCAGTGGGAATCTCGTTAATACATTCATGCGCGTCACGTAGCCAAATGCCTCGTCATCTAATTAGTGACAAGATAACAACAGAGATGATAAAGTCCTTATCCAGATTTGGCATTGAAACTATCACAGAATTATGTAATGATATATATAATACTGGGTACATCCCCAAGGATTTGAAAACATCCATTTTCATCACACTACCGAACAAGCCAAGATTTGTTGATTGTGAGGATTACAGAACTATTAGCTTAATGAGCCACATAACTAAGATAGTAATCAAGGTCATACAATAAAGAATTCAAAAATAAAATAGACGAGGAAGTAGCTGAAGAACAATTTGGGCTCCACAAAAACAGCGTCACCAGAGAAGCAATTATCTGTTCGAGGATGTTAATTGAAAAATATATAGAAGTTCAAAAAAGTATACAGTGGAGTCTGGATAAGTAGAAGTCACAGAGGGCCAAAGGAATTTGTTCTACTTAACAGAACTTCTTCTTATCCAGACTGCACACATTTACACTAATACCATGCAGTAACATTGACTAAAATGATTGTACTACTTAGGAAACAGTTAGTGAGCAAATAAAAAGCAATACAATATCAGAAATGTTGAAATATTTAATTATTTTAGAAAGAGGAACATTAATGTCATGAATAAATTTCCAAATTAATTAAAGAAAAAGTCTGTGATTATGTTGATGTTGGAATACCAAATTCTCCAGCTATATAATCTTCTTCCCACTATGTTCAACCTCTTCCAACAGCTCAATCTTTCTTTTTAAAGTTAAAGTAATAAGCTTTCATCCACTAGCTGCCGTTGTTGACATGCGGGCTGACTAAATTCTTTCACGAAAATTTGTTTTTCTTTTGGGTGTAAAATGAACAGTTTGACTTAAACATGAACACTTATATAGTCGCTATTCATTTTTTGTATTCGACTAATCTGCATAATTCTACTTATTGAGTTTGACTTAAGTGGACTCGACTATATATGTTTGTTTTATAGACTTCAAGAAAGCTTTTGATAGAGTACAACATGAACGACTAATTACATGCCTTCAAGATATAGGAGTAGACGGAAAGGACATCAGACTTATTAGTAACTTGTACTGGGAACAAGTGGCATCTATTAGTTGCAGAACTAACTATTTGTCGCCTATAGAGATAAAAAGAGTACGACAGTGATGTGTACTATCCCCAAGCCTCTTCAACCTATACACAGAAAGAAGTTTTAAACAAGTTGAAATGCCTGGACATCAATGGAAGAATCGTAAACTTAGGGATGCTGATGATACCGTGTTACTAGCAAAAAGTGAACAAGAGTTACAAGACCTAGTGGAATAAGTAAATAGGCACAATGCAGAATGTGGCTTAGATATTAACATCCAAAAAAACAAAAACTATGATAATTAGCAGTGAAAAGGAAAGGTCATCAATGAACATCACAGTAAATGGGCAGATACTAGAACAAGTAACACGTTTCTCCTACCGTGGACGTATAACAAATGATGGCAGAAGTGAAATAGAAATAAAAAAGAGAATAGGAATGGCCAAAAATGCTTTCAGTGGCATGAAATCAGTATTAACATCTAGAAAGATTAATGCATTAAAAATGAGAATTGTCAAATGCTATGTATATTCAACGCTACTATATGGTGTTAAAGCCTGGACATTGAACAAGCAACTGGAAAGTCACATAGAAGCCCTGGAGATGTGGATATGTAGACGAATATGTTGTATTTTATGGAAACAAAAACAATAAAATGCTGAGGTTCTAGAAAATTTGGGAATAAAAATAGCAAGTGAAATATTTCGGCCACGTTAAAAGACATGATACTCTTATAAAAACCATACTGGAAGGCAAGGTTGAGGGCAAACGAGCAAGAGGTAGACAATGATACAAGTGGGAAGATAACATCAAGAGATGGAGGAACATCAGCCTGACAGAATGTACAGTCAAGGCGAGAGACAGACAGTGTTGGAGATCCATTGCAGCCAACCTTCATTGTGGAGACGGCAATTGATTGATTGATTGATTACACATACACATAAGTTCAATACTTTGTATATTCATGAGGCTATTAATTCTTTACTTTGGTGTTTTTCAGAAACACACTCATGGTCTTCAAGTAGTTCTTACCTCTCCATACAAGGGCATTCACAAAAGTGGACAAATGACAGCACAGACATAATGGTTGTGAAACAAGAACTATCAAATGTTTTGTGTGAGGGCAGAGTCACAGTTTCAGTAAAATGGTAGAAATAGCTGGGCGAAGCACCATTCCAGAAATGGCAGAGGACAGCAACTCGGAATCAAGAATGGTTGACAACAATAAAATGTCGGTAAAACATGAAAATTGTTCTCAAATATCAGAACATGTATCTTCTTTTGCTGGAACTGGCAGTCTGAGGAAACATAAGAGAACACATACAGGAGAGAACCCTTACAAGTGTGATGATTGTGGTGCTTCTTTTACTCAATCTGGCAATCTGAAGTACCATAAAAAAAAACATACAGGAGAGACACTTTACATGTGTGATGATTGTGGTGCTTCTTTTAAGCATGCTAGAAGTCTGAAGGGCCATATGGGAACACATACAAGAGAGAAACTTTACAAGTGTGATGATTGTGGTGCTTCTTTTACTCAATCTGGCCATCTGAAGACTCACAAGAGAACACATACAGGAGAGAAACCTTACAAGTGTGATGATTGTGGTGCTTCTTTTATTCAATCTAGTCAGCTGAAGTCACATAAGAGAACACATACAGGAGTGACACCTTACATGTGTGATGATTGTGGTGCTTCTTTTAAGCATGCTACAAGTGTGAAGTACCATATGGGAACACATACAGGAGAGAAACCTTACATGTGTGATGATTGTGGTGCTTCTTTCAAGATTGCTTGCAATCTGAAGACTCACAAGAGAACACATACAGGAGTGACACCTTACATGTGTGATGATTGTGGTGCTTCTTTTAAGCATGCTACAAGTGTGAAGTACCATATAAGAACACATACAGGAGAGAAACCTTACATGTGTGATGATTGTGGTGCTTCTTTCAAGATTGCTTGCAATCTGAAGACTCACAAGAGAACACATACAGGAGAGAAACCTTACAAGTGTGATGATTGTGGTGCTTCTTTTATTCAATCTAGTCATCTGAAGTCACATAAGAGAACACATACAGGAGAGAAACCTTACAAGTGTGATGATTGTGATGCTTCTTTTGTTCAATCTAGCCATCTAAAGTACCATAATAGAACACATACAGGAGTGACACCTTACATGTGTGATGATTGTGGTGCTTCTTTCAAGAATACTAGCAATCTGAATACTCACAAGAGAAAACATACAGGAGAAAAACCTTACAAGTGTGATAATTGTGGTTCTTCTTTTATTCAATCTAGCTCTCTGAAGTGCCATATGAGAATGCATACAGGAGAGAAGCCTTACAAGTGTGATGAATGTGGTGCTTCTTTCAGAGATGCTAGCACTCTGACGAAACATAAGAGAACACATACAGGAGAGAAACCTTACAAGTGCGATGAATGTGATGCTTCTGTTGTTCAACCTGGCAGACTAAAGTACCATAAGAGAACACATACAGGAGCGACACCTTACATGTGTGATGATTGTTGTGCTTCTTTTAAGAATGCTAGTTATCTGAAGAATCATAAGAGAACACATACAGGAGAGACACCTTACAAGTGTGATGATTGTGGTTCTTCTTTTATTCAATCTAACGCTCTGAAGTACCATAAGAGAAAACATACAGGAGAGAAACCTTACAAGTGTGATGATTGTGGTGCTTCTTTTAACAATACTATTAATCTGAAGTACCATATGGTAACACATACAGGAGAGAAACTTTACAAGTGTGGTGATTGTGGTGCTTCTTTTAATCAATCTTGCAGTCTGAAGAACCATAAGAGAACGCATACAGGAGAGACACCTTACGTGTGTGATGATTGTGGTGCTTCTTTTAAGAATACTATTAATTTGAAGTACCATATGGGAACACATACAGGAGAGAAAATTTACAAGTGTGGTGATTGTGGTGCTTCTTTTACTCAATCTCGCAATCTACAGTACCATAAGAGAACACATACAGGAAAGGCACGTTACATGTGTGATGATTGTGGTGCTTCTCTTCAGAATGCTAGAAATCTGAAGAACCATCTGAGAATACATACGGGAGAGAAACCTTACAAGTGTGATGATTGTGGTTCTTCTTTTATTAAATCTAGCACTCTGAAGTACCATAAGAGAACACATACATGAGAGAAACTTTACAAGTGTGGTGATTGTGGAGATTCTTTTGATCAATCTCTGAAGAACCATAAGAGAACACATACAGGAGAGAATCTTTACATGTGTGATGATTGTGGTGGTTCTTTTAAGAATTTTAGCAAAATTACCTTTCAATGTAACTACAATCAAGATGGACACAAATTCAGGAGTAATGGGAAATTAGAGGAATACAGCTTAAATGGCGCTTATCAGTGTTTACCAATCTATGACGCATGATTACGAAAGGAGATGATAATAATAGAACACATACTGGAGAGAAACCTTACAAGTGTGATAAATGTGATGCTTCTTTCGTTCAATCTAGCCATCCAAAGTACCATAATAAAAATATACAGGAGTGACGCCTTACATGTGTGATGATTGTGGTGCTTCTTTCAAGAATGCTAGCAATCTGAATACTCACAAGAGAACACATACAGGAGAGAAACCTTACAAGTGTGATGATTGTGGTTCTTCTTTTATTCAATCTAGCTCTCTGAAGCGCCATATGAGAATGCATACAGGAGAGAAGCCTTACAAGTGTGATGAATGTGGTGCTTTCAGAGATGCTAGCAATCTGACGAACCATAAGAGAACACATACAGGAGAGAAACCTTACAAGTGCGATGAATGTGATGCTTCTTTTGTTCATTCTGGCAGTCTAAAGTACCATAAGAGAACACATACAGGAGCGACACCTTACATGTGTGATGATTGTTGTGCTTCTTTTAAGAATGCTAGTAATCTGAAAAATGATAAGAGAACACATACAGGAGAGAAACCTTACAAGTGTGATGATTGTGGTTCTTTTATTCAATCTAACGCTCTGAAGTACCATAAGAGAACACATACAGGAGAGAAACTTTACAAGTGTGGTGATTGTGGAGATTCTTTTGATCAATCTCTGAAGAACAATAAGAGAACACATACAGGAGAGACACCTTATGCGTGTGGTGATTGTGGTGCTTCTTTTAAGAATACTATTAATCTGAAGAACCATATGGGAACACATACAAGAGAGAATTTTTACAAGTGTGGTGATTCTGGTGCTTCTTTTACTCATTCTAGCACTCTGAAGAGCCATAAGAGAACGCATAAATGAGAGAAACCATACAAGTGTGATGAATGTGGTGTTTCTTTTACTCAAGCTAGCAGTTTAAAGTACCATAAGAGAATTCATACATGAGGGAAACCTTACACATGTAATGATTGTGGTGCTTCATTTAAGTGTGCTAGCAATCTGAATATCCATAAGAGAACACATACAGGAGAGAAACTTTACATGTGTGATGATTGTGGTGTTCTTTTAAGAATAGTAATCTGAAGTACCATATGGGAACACATACAGGAGAGAAACTTTACATGTGTGATGATTGTGGTGCTTCTTTTAAGAATTCTAGCAAAATTACCTTTCAATGTAACTACAATCAAGATGGACACAAATTCAGGAGTAAAGGGAAATTAGAGGAATACAGCTTAAATGGCGCTTGTCAGTGTTTACCAATCTATGACGCATGATTACGAAAGGAGATAATAATAGAACACATACTGGAGAGAAACCTTACAAGTGTGATGAATGTGATGCTTCTTTTGTTCAATATAGCCTTCTAAAGTACCATAATAAAAATATACAGGAGTGACGCCTTACATGTGTGATGATTGTGGTGCTTCTTTTAAGAACGCTAGCAATCTGAAGAACCATAAGAGAACACATACAGCAGAGAAACCTTACAAGTGTGATGATTGTGGTTCTTCTTTTATTCAGTCTAGTACTCTGAAGATCCATAAGAGAACGCATACAAGAGAGAAACTTTACAAGTGTGGTATTGTGGTGCATCATTTACTAAATCTCACAATGTGAAGTTCCATAAGAGAACACATACAGGAGAGACACCTTACATGTGTGATGATTGTGGTGCTTCATTTAAGAATACTATTAATTTGAAGTACCATATGGGAACACATACAGGAGAGAAAATTTACAAGTGTGGTGATTGTGGTGCTTCTTTTACTCAATCTCGCAATCTACAGTACCATAAGAGAACACATACAGAATAGGCACATTACATGTGTGATGATTGTGGTGCTTCTCTTAAGAATGCTAGAAATCTGAAGAACCATCTGAGAATACATACGGGAGAGAATTCTTACAAGTGTGATGATTGTGGTTCTTCTTTTATTCAATCTAGCGCTCTGAAGTACCATAAGAGAACACATACATGAGAGAAACTTTACAAGTGTGGTGATTGTGGAGATTCTTTTGATCAATCTCTGAAGAACCATAAGAGAACACATACAGGAGAGAATCTTTACATGTGTGATGATTGTGGTGGTGCTTTTAAGAATTCTAGCAAAATTACCTTTCAATGTAACTACAATCAAGATGGACACAAATTCAGGAGTAATGGGAAATTAGAGGAATACAGCTTAAATGGCGCTTATCAGTGTTTACCAATCTATGACGCATGATTACGAAAGGAGATGATAATAATAGAACACATACTGGAGAGAAACCTTACAAGTGTGATAAATGTGATGCTTCTTTCGTTCAATCTAGCCATCCAAAGTACCATAATAAAAATATACAGGAGTGACGCCTTACATGTGTGATGATTGTGGTGCTTCTTTCAAGAATGCTAGCAATCTGAATACTCACAAGAGAACCCATACAGGAGAGAAACCTTACAAGTGTGATGATTGTGGTTCTTCTTTTATTCAATCTAGCTCTCTGAAGTGCCATATGAGAATGCATACAGGAGAGAAGCCTTACAAGTGTGATGAATGTGGTGCTTTCAGAGATGCTAGCAATCTGACGAACCATAAGAGAACACATACAGGAGAGAAACCTTACAAGTGCGATGAATGTGATGCTTCTTTTGTTCATTCTGGCAGTCTAAAGTACCATAAGAGAACACATACAGGAGCGACACCTTACATGTGTGATGATTGTTGTGCTTCTTTTAAGAATGCTAGTAATCTGAAAAATCATAAGAGAACACATACAGGAGAGAAACCTTACAAGTGTGATGATTGTGGTTCTTTTATTCAATCTAACGCTTTGAAGTACCATAAGAGAACACATACAGGAGAGAAACTTTACAAGTGTGGTGATTGTGGAGATTCTTTTGATCAATCTCTGAAGAACAATAAGAGAACACATACAGGAGAGACACCTTATGCGTGTGGTGATTGTGGTGCTTCTTTTAAGAATACTATTAATCTGAAGAACCATATGGGAACACATACAAGAGAGAATTTTTACAAGTGTGGTGATTCTGGTGCTTCTTTTACTCATTCTAGCACTCTGAAGAGCCATAAGAGAACGCATAAATGAGAGAAACCATACAAGTGTGATGAATGTGGTGTTTCTTTTACTCAAGCTAGCAGTTTAAAGTACCATAAGAGAATTCATACATGAGGGAAACCTTACACATGTAATGATTGTGGTGCTTCATTTAAGTGTGCTAGCAATCTGAATATCCATAAGAGAACACATACAGGAGAGAAACTTTACATGTGTGATGATTGTGGTGTTCTTTTAAGAATAGTAATCTGAAGTACCATATGGGAACACATACAGGAGAGAAACTTTACATGTGTGATGATTGTGGTGCTTCTTTTAAGAATTCTAGCAAAATTACCTTTCAATGTAACTACAATCAAGATGGACACAAATTCAGGAGTAAAGGGAAATTAGAGGAATACAGCTTAAATGGCGCTTGTCAGTGTTTACCAATCTATGACGCATGATTACGAAAGGAGATAATAATAGAACACATACTGGAGAGAAACCTTACAAGTGTGATGAATGTGATGCTTCTTTTGTTCAATATAGCCTTCTAAAGTACCATAATAAAAATATACAGGAGTGACGCCTTACATGTGTGATGATTGTGGTGCTTCTTTTAAGAACGCTAGCAATCTGAAGAACCATAAGAGAACACATACAGCAGAGAAACCTTACAAGTGTGATGATTGTGGTTCTTCTTTTATTCAGTCTAGTACTCTGAAGATCCATAAGAGAACGCATACAAGAGAGAAACTTTACAAGTGTGGTATTGTGGTGCATCATTTACTAAATCTCACAATGTGAAGTTCCATAAGAGAACACATACAGGAGAGACACCTTACATGTGTGATGATTGTGGTGCTTCATTTAAGAATACTATTAATTTGAAGTACCATATGGGAACACATACAGGAGAGAAAATTTACAAGTGTGGTGATTGTGGTGCTTCTTTTACTCAATCTCGCAATCTACAGTACCATAAGAGAACACATACAGAATAGGCACATTACATGTGTGATGATTGTGGTGCTTCTCTTAAGAATGCTAGAAATCTGAAGAACCATCTGAGAATACATACGGGAGAGAATTCTTACAAGTGTGATGATTGTGGTTCTTCTTTTATTCAATCTAGCGCTCTGAAGTACCATAAGAGAACACATACATGAGAGAAACTTTACAAGTGTGGTGATTGTGGAGATTCTTTTGATCAATCTCTGAAGAACCATAAGAGAACACATACAGGAGAGAATCTTTACATGTGTGATGATTGTGGTGGTGCTTTTAAGAATTCTAGCAAAATTACCTTTCAATGTAACTACAATCAAGATGGACACAAATTCAGGAGTAATGGGAAATTAGAGGAATACAGCTTAAATGGCGCTTATCAGTGTTTACCAATCTATGACGCATGATTACGAAAGGAGATGATAATAATAGAACACATACTGGAGAGAAACCTTACAAGTGTGATAAATGTGATGCTTCTTTCGTTCAATCTAGCCATCCAAAGTACCATAATAAAAATATACAGGAGTGACGCCTTACATGTGTGATGATTGTGGTGCTTCTTTCAAGAATGCTAGCAATCTGAATACTCACAAGAGAACCCATACAGGAGAGAAACCTTACAAGTGTGATGATTGTGGTTCTTCTTTTATTCAATCTAGCTCTCTGAAGTGCCATATGAGAATGCATACAGGAGAGAAGCCTTACAAGTGTGATGAATGTGGTGCTTTCAGAGATGCTAGCAATCTGACGAACCATAAGAGAACACATACAGGAGAGAAACCTTACAAGTGCGATGAATGTGATGCTTCTTTTGTTCATTCTGGCAGTCTAAAGTACCATAAGAGAACACATACAGGAGCGACACCTTACATGTGTGATGATTGTTGTGCTTCTTTTAAGAATGCTAGTAATCTGAAAAATCATAAGAGAACACATACAGGAGAGAAACCTTACAAGTGTGATGATTGTGGTTCTTTTATTCAATCTAACGCTTTGAAGTACCATAAGAGAACACATACAGGAGAGAAACTTTACAAGTGTGGTGATTGTGGAGATTCTTTTGATCAATCTCTGAAGAACAATAAGAGAACACATACAGGAGAGACACCTTATGCGTGTGGTGATTGTGGTGCTTCTTTTAAGAATACTATTAATCTGAAGAACCATATGGGAACACATACAAGAGAGAATTTTTACAAGTGTGGTGATTCTGGTGCTTCTTTTACTCATTCTAGCACTCTGAAGAGCCATAAGAGAACGCATAAATGAGAGAAACCATACAAGTGTGATGAATGTGGTGTTTCTTTTACTCAAGCTAGCAGTTTAAAGTACCATAAGAGAATTCATACATGAGGGAAACCTTACACATGTAATGATTGTGGTGCTTCATTTAAGTGTGCTAGCAATCTGAATATCCATAAGAGAACACATACAGGAGAGAAACTTTACATGTGTGATGATTGTGGTGTTCTTTTAAGAATAGTAATCTGAAGTACCATATGGGACCACATACAGGAGAGAAACTTTACATGTGTGATGATTGTGGTGCTTCTTTTAAGAATTCTAGCAAAATTACCTTTCAATGTAACTACAATCAAGATGGACACAAATTCAGGAGTAAAGGGAAATTAGAGGAATACAGCTTAAATGGCACTTGTCAGTGTTTACCAATCTATGACGCATGATTACGAAAGGAGATAATAATAGAACACATACTGGAGAGAAACCTTACAAGTGTGATGAATGTGATGCTTCTTTTGTTCAATATAGCCTTCTAAAGTACCATAATAAAAATATACAGGAGTGACGCCTTACATGTGTGATGATTGTGGTGCTTCTTTTAAGAACGCTAGCAATCTGAAGAACCATAAGAGAACACATACATCAGAGAAACCTTACAAGTGTGATGATTGTGGTTCTTCTTTTATTCAGTCTAGCACTCTGAAGATCCATAAGAGAACGCATACAAGAGAGAAACTTTACAAGTGTGGTATTGTGGTGCATCATTTACTAAATCTCACAATGTGAAGTTCCATAAGAGAACACATACAGGAGAGACACCTTACATGTGTGATGATTGTGGTGCTTCATTTAAGAATGTTAGGAATCTGAAGAACCATAAGAGAACATATACAGGAGAGAAACCTTACAAGTGTGATGATTGTGGTTCTTCTTTTATTCAGTCTAGCACTCTGAAGATCCATAAGAGAATGCATACAAGAGAGAAGCCTTACAAGTGCGATGAATGTGGTGTTTCTATTACTATTAGCAGTTTAAAGTACCATAAGAGAATTTGCACAGGAGAGAAACCTTACATGTGCAATGATTGTGGTGTTTCTTTTAAGCATGCTAGCAATCTGAATGTCCATAAGAGAACACATACCCGGGAAGGTTAACCCGGTCAACAAATGCCCGCAGAAGCCGGATGTTTCGGCCTAACGGCGCAAAAACGCAGCTCTGCTGTAAACAGGCACAGCGCAGTCACATCCGGAAACAAAATCCGGATGAACGAAGAAGAAGAAGAAGAAGAACATATACAGGAGAGAACATGATTCTGGTGAATCTTTGAAGCATACTATTAATTCAAAGTACTGTTAGAGACCACATACAGGAGAGAACATAATTGTGGTGCTTCTTTGAAGCATACTATTAATTCAAAGTACCCCCGGGAAGGTTAACCCGGTCAACAAATGTCCGCAGAAGTCGTATGTGTCGGCCTAACGGCGCAAGAACGCATCTCTGCTGTAAACAGGCACAACGCAATCACGTCCGAAAAAAAAACCAGATGAACGAAGAAGAAGAAGAAGAATTCAAAGTACTATTAGAGAACACATACAGGAGAGAAACCTTACATATACAGGAGAGAAACCTTACATGTGTGATAATTGTGGTGCTTAGCTTTACTGTCCATCTCCTTGTGTAATCATGTGTCATAGATTGATAAACACTGAGAAGTGCCATTTAAGCTGTATTTGTGTCCATCTTGATTGTAGTTACATTGAAAGTAGGAACTTGGAATGTAAGAACTATGAGTGGGGATGGAAAATTTGATATTAAGAATAAAATAAGAAAATTAAATATTAACCTGTTAGGTATATGCAAGACCATATGGACAGGAATTGGCATTATAACATCTGAGGAATATAGAATAATCTATTCTGGTGGAGAGAAACAAAAGCGAGGGGTAGCAATTATAATGGATACAGAGAAAGCAAAATCGATCAAAGGATATTGGACTGTATCAGACAGAGTGTTACTGGTGAAGTTGAGTGGAAGACATTTCGATGTTAACATCATACAAGTTTATGCACCAACAGCAGACAGTAGTGATGACAGCATTGATGAATTTTATAATGATTTAGAGAAAGCCTTCAAGAAATGCAAGAATTCTGAAGTAAATATCATAATGGTGACTTGAATGACAAAGTTGGAAATCAACAGGACGGATGCATAGTAGGAAAGTATGGACCAGGGGAACAGAATGAAAGAGGTTGCAGACTGGTATGTTGGGCAAAAGAGCAAGATTTGATTAATGGAAACAGCTGGTATAAACAGCATCCAAGGAGATTATGGATATGGTGGTGTCCTGATAAAAAATCAGATTGATTACATTCTTATCAACAGAAGATTTCGAAATGCCTTAAAAGTCACAAAAACCATACCAAGCGCTGACTGCTACAGCGACCATCACAAAAACCATACCAAGCGCTGACTGCTACAGGAAGATTAATCCTAAAAAATTTACATATAAAATTAAAGAAAGTCAAATATTCACCAAGAAACACAACATTTGATCTACAGGCACTGAAGAGTGAGGGGATAAAAGATAAATTCAGCGTAGAGTTAAAGAACAGATTTGATGTATTATCCGATATGGAAATATTTCAAGACATCGGCGACCAATGGGAAATATTAAAGAAATCAGTCAACCAAGCTGCAGAGACTACCATCGCAAAAATTAAGATAATAGGCCGCAAAACATGGATGATGGAAGACATCTTAAAACTCATGGAAATAAGAAGAAATAACAAAAATAACAAGGAAAAATATGAAGAGATTCACAGGAAAATTAGGAAGCTATGCAAAGAGGCAAAAGAAACATGGCTTGAGGAAAATTGCAAGGAAATTGAAAACCAACACAACACCCAGAATACTAAATTAAGGCACAAAAGAATTAATGACATCACTAACAAAAGAACACACACATCAGCAGGTTGCTTAAAAACCAAAGATGGCAAAATCATAATAGAAAAAGATCAGATTTTACATGAATGGTCAGATTATGAGAAAGACCTTTATAATGATACAAGAGAAGAACAATATGATCTTCAGAATAATATTGAAGGACCATCAATTTTGAAGATGGCAGTTCTATGCAGCCTGTTTGGGAGGACTGATAAAACGATGAGATAAGTTCATCAATGTTTGTGGAAATTATGTTGAAAAATAAAGGGACAATGTATGTATAAAAATAAACTGGTTTCAAGTTGTTATCTTATTTAGTTATTTTTCTACAGCCATTTGTGACTTACTTATTATCTTACACTTGTAGTTGTTAGATTCATTTTAATAAACTGACCTCACATTACTAGTTGGATTCATTATAATGAACTGACCTCAAATTACTGGTTGTTAGAGTCAGTTTGGTGAACTGACCTCAGATTATTTCTTGTTAGTCACTGACATATGCCTGGGTCATTGACATTGAGGTGAATGAACTGTAGCTGGGCTATGAGAAAAACAACCAGCCATGAGAAATAATGGTGAGGGTGGATGCAGACCCCCAGGGTGGATGTGGTGAAAGAGACAATTTAGTTTGGTGTGAAGTCAGGAGACTTGAAGGGGAGTTGGAGCTGAGACCAACTGCGGGTCGGATCGTGGTGAGGGTTGATGTTTTGACTCCGAGCTGGTCGGGAGTCGAAGGATAGGAGCGGGGTTAGAAATAGAGCTCCGTCCTGTTTTCTGGTTCTCCAAGTTTGGAATGCAGGCCTAAAACCCAGTGGGGGTTGGATAGTTAATGGAGGCCTGAACCCAAAGTGGGTTGGATAGATAATGGAGGCCTGAACGTAAAGTGGGTTGGATAGTTAGTGGAGGCTAGACCCAGTGTGTGGGTGATATTGTGTGAGGTCCAGCTGTGGATAGCTGTCTTGTGAATTGGAGATGAATAAGGCCTTGAGAAGGCAGTAATGTGTGCTGGTTAAGTTGTGAGGAGGATATATATATATTCTATGGATTATATTGTTTTTGGATATAGAATTATGTTCCGTTTGTCCGTGTTCTTTCTGCATTAAAGGATTATGTGCGCCAACTAAATCTTGTTTAATGACTGGTGGATGTGTACTGCGAGGGTGAGTTGCATTATGAGACATGTGGCTAGCTCAACTTACACTCTGTAGTGACATACAAGGAACAGTGTAACCTAGACAACAACCATCCCATGTGATTATTATTAAGAACATTGTAAGATATCTGGGAGGCTCACCGAGCACAGATATATTGAGATATCTGAGGGCTCTCCGGTCAAGAAACCCATTGCATTATAAACATTGTTGTCATTCTGAGAGATCTGGGAACTTGTCGCTTAGTAAAGATGATTTTCTGACGGCTACATTCGGTCAAGGACCACGGTAATCTATTGAGATATCTGTGAGCTCGTTGCTTAGAGAGGAGTTATTATCTGGTGATTACGTTCCATCAATTTAGAAATTATTGCATCAAGAGATTAATGGCAACTCTTTTGTGTGTGCACCAAATAATTAACACAGACAGACAAGAGTGAATACTTAAGCTAGCAGACAGTTCATGAAGGGCCACCACGGCACATCAAAAACTAGTCAGCGCGCGTGGAAAATTACGCATGCAGAAATCGCCCAGGAAACAGGCGATTACGGGACACAGGGTTGTCCACGGAAAACAGTTCACGTGAAGGTCACTACAGGTAAAGTTAATACCAGACAGTATTGCTGAAGACAGGTGTACGGTGTTTTTTATAGGTCAAGAGCGGGTCAGCACAGTTGGACAGTATCGCTGTCGGAGATAAAGACAGGATTGAAGAAACCAAAGATAACAGACAGTTTGTGTGTGCTGAGGGCAACGCACAGTGTGGTTGCAGGTTGACAGGTCAAGATTTTTCGACAACGTCAAAGGTATGGGTATGTACTGATGGGGATGTAACTTTTGCATTGGAGACAAATGCTGGTTGAATTTTATTAGTGCCCATAATATATTCACGTCTGGTGTGTGGGGACGCTGAATGTAAGAAGGATAAAAACAGCAGAATCAAGGTCAGGTTGACAGAGGGTCAGCGCTGTTTACGAGAACAGTGAAGTGTTTGTGTATGACGGAAAAGTTTCCGGTCAGTTTACAGACAGATTAATTGTGTAGTATTGTGACAAAGAGTACTGAGGTACTGACTGAGGTGACCTGCAAGGTCAAGGCCAGGGACAGTGGAAAGCTACTAAAATCTTTCATAGTAGAACTGGAAAATTAAGTTGTTTGGAACGAAAACCAGAATTTATGTTCGTCTTTGTTCAATCCCTCTGTCATGAGCAAACATTTTTGCAACGAAAAATTACGTGTCATCACCGCAAGCATGGTTGCATACAGTTGCCAAAAAGAACTGACTGTACAGAGTTAAAGCGTTGGAAATTTGCTGTCATTTTTTGTGTTGAACCTTGTTAAACGTGAATCTATTAAATATATGACACAACAAGGGACCATCTCCGCAACAAAGGTATAATAGCGTTACGGACTATGTTGAGAAAAGACGTTTGGATTATTACTGTGTTTTCACCACGTCCAGGGAAAGTAACAACATATCAAAAGAATATTTTTCTGTTGGGAGTTACCGTCGTAGATATTTTGGAACATTAACTTTAACCAACAGACATTTCCAGGATATTATTGGAAACTATTTCTAACAAATTAAGAACTTTTGCCACTGGTTAATAAGTACAGTATTGTTGACCAGCCATTTGGACATTTTGTTTGCTCTCATCGTTCTGTCGTTATCGTTTGTGTATCTATATATGTATATGTTAGTACATGTAGTGTTGGATAGGCATTTTTTGCAATTTCTATCTAAATCAGGATAGGCTTTACAAAACGTGTTTTGTTCTTGTGCTATGATATTTTTGTAAGGACAACGGTAAAAAGTTAGCGTGGGTGTGCATTGGCATTGAGGTCCTAACCAATATATAGAGCTGCTGTGTATGACGTCAGAGTTGTGTATATTGTTAATTAAGAGTGCTTTTCTTTCTTTTCATAATATTTACATTTGATATTTGTTTTTCTTCGGATATATGTTATTATTGTGATCTTTCGTAATCTCTACTGTCTAGTGGTCGGTGTCAGTTTATATATATATATATATTACGCGCACTGTGGTCGTCTCACACAAGCTTGTGGATGTTACTGTGGTTTATTTCTTTGTGATCACGGTCTCTGTGTACTCAGCTTGTGCATCTAGCGTTTTATAGACATCACTTAGTGTGGATCATTCATTCCGTTGTATATGTGTGTGTGTATATATATATGAGTGTGTGTGTGTGTGTGTGTGTGTGTGTGTGTGTGTGTATATATATATATATATATATATATGTTTAACATTTCCAGAAATTTTCTACAGCTATTTGTTATATATACGAGGGAGTATAGGTAATATTCCCCCCTCACTACCTAGTGCTTGTAGAGTGACTGGGTGAGTACAGAGTGATATTATTAGTACTACGAATTTACATACACAGTGAGTGGTGGTGTACTTAGGGAAGTGTGATATACATTTTCACAACAGTAACAAGCACTAAAATAATTCCAGGCAATGAAAATAGTTTGACACCGCTTATTCTCAGCAGCGGTAATCTGACTTTTTCATCAACCCATTGTGATGTCACCACCGGAACACTAAAAGAGAATAAATACCAGTAAACAACCGGAACGCAGTCTGTTTGTGTGAACCAGCCCAGCACAAGGCGAGGAGAAGATCGGAGGTGAAAGGAATGATGAAATATATCTAAATATAAGATTTAAATATAAGTATTTTAAATTAAGATAGGAAACATCAGCCTACAACATTGCACCCAGATTCTGAAACCTGACGCTGAGTGTTGGAAGTCGTGTTTTGATGAGGTGAATATAATTTAGTTTACATCTTAGATAAATTGTGAGTTCAGTCTCCCAGAAGAGAGTGGGTAAGTCTACTTGTGAACACGTGTGATGAATTCTTAAGGAGTTAATTTAATTGTTATAGTTTATAGATAACTATTAATTAAGAATACCCATAATGAATTTATTTTCTCCCAAAGTAATGCGTAAGCATTAATCCAAGTTGTACATTTAGTTCTTAAGCAACTCAACCCACAATGATTGGAATGGTGAGTTCTTAAAGAATTTAATTTAGTGCAAACTAAATAATATTATACTCAGTTATCAAAGTCACAAGATAAACTGTAAAATAGCTGAAAACTACAGTGTTTATTTTCTCCCAGCTAAACAACTTAGTTAATGTATAAAGCATTAGACACATGTTGTAAATTTTATTTCTTAAGCAACTCAATTAAATGAATTAAGAGTGACTTAAGGAAATTCAGAATTCCTAGTACAGTGGTAAGGACATAATGTATATGGCCCACTGGTAAGATTAAAAACTAGTTTACATGTGCCAGCACTAATAGAGAATTTAGTGGAATGTGTATAGTCAAGTAGATGGAGCAGATTAGTCAGTAGATTTATTTTTTTACATGAGCACATGGACAACCAAATAGTTTTCTTATAATTCATGAACCCATGAGAACCAGATTCTACAGATATCATAATTTTTTATGTTGAGTTAAGGCATCCATGCAGTGAGTCAAATATATTTTCAATGTTGTAAACATATGGAATTAATGTTTGTGCCACATCATAATAGTGCGTAACCAACCGCCATGCAAGAAGTAATTTAATTCATAAGGCCTGAATGTGAATTGGATATATCACCTAAATTGTATGTATTTTATGAGAACATGTGGTAACTTCTGGATTTCCTGTTGCTAAATCTGGGGGAATTGCCTAAGTGTGTCTATTGACAACAATGATCACTATGTAATTGCTGATAACATGTCTGTGAGGATTCATGTGTGATTTCATCATGGTTAAACAGATGTGAATGTATCATTTCATAAAACCCACCAGCATGCATGACTATAAGTTAGGTTGAAGGAGGAGATCCTCTTGTAATGTCATTCTTGGTGAATCTGAATGTATTCTGTGTAAAGCACCTACATAGGCATGATTGTCATCCATACAGATATGATTGTGTCTGATGAATGGGTGAGATCTCATTGTGATGCCATATGGTGTAAACATGTTATGTTGTTATTTGAAAATCACATAAGTACCCACTTTACATGACAGTCTGAAGGATGTGTGATGAATGCTTCCTATATGATCACCCATACCCATATGAATGTGTCTGTGAACTGAGTGAAATGATCATCCATACATATGAATGATGTATGAGAGAGTGAAATGAACCCACATGCAAAGATGGATATGTTGACTGATGCATGAGGAGTTTGAGTGAGTGAGTGAAGTTACATGCTGAGAGAGAGGTAGTATAAACCCACAGTCAATCTCCTGATAGCCGGCAACTTTAATGTGGAATGCCATGCCTATCACCAGAGAAATGCTTCGGTGTAACCCATAAACTAAGAATTAATTTAGTACACTCCGGCATAACACCACTTTGTATGAAACATCATTCCTATTCCTATCATCTAGTTTTGTGCGCTAAGCGCGACACAAACCATATCATACATTACGCATAGCACCAGCATCTGTGTTTGTAATTTAAACAAAATCCCACTTTGTAGTTCATGTTAACACATATGGTCTATTGTGATGATGATAATGTACTTCAAAGATAATGAGGATGACTGTAATTTAATGAAAATGATATAACCATGATTATGATGATAATGTTAGAATAATGTAATGATTTCTAATGTCCTAAGCAGGATAATAATGATTATTATTGTAATGACAATGTAATAATCATGATAATAATAATAATAATGATTGCAATGACAATGTAATAATTATGAAAATAATGAAAATGATTTTAATTATAATGATTATAAAAACCATGATGATGTTGATGATAATAATCAATATTACATCCATGAGAAGGGAAGAAATCTTCTCACTTGAAGCATTTAATGAAGAATAATAACAGAAGGTACTTATCTTGTTTATAAGCAATTACCCATGGAAATGGGAACTGGTTTTTAAAAGCCTTTATGTAAGAGACCCTTTTTCTTGAATAGGAAAAGATGAAGTAGAGAACAAAACTAGATAAAGAAGAGAATGGTCAACATAATTGTTAAATTCCCAATCACTCAAGGTATTAATTCTAAAAACCTGAGGACAGGCATAGGTGATGATGAAACTGCACATCTGCTAGTTAAACCTTGAACACTTGATAGTGGAAGATTAGATTGAGAGCAAACAACTAGGTTGGTGATAACCAATTGGGAACACCAAGACTATCTTTCTTCTATGTATATTTTCTCCAAAGAACAGGATTCATTTGATTGTTTTCACTGGTTATGTTCTTAGGCTTTTACATGTAAATTCTAATGTCATATTTCTGATGTTATTAGAATTATGTGCTTGATGGAATTTCAGGTAGTGGTCTTGTTCATGTCAATCCAGACCTGATTGAATGCAGCACCTGTCGAGTAAGCGCATGGTTGAGTGATGCCCTTGATAGAGTAGCGCAGAAACTTACCTACCTGCAACCATTCCATTTGTCTCATAGGAGAGGTAATCTTTATTTAAACAAGTACCTGCTGTGAGAAAAGAAAACCAAGAGCCAACTTAATATTCTACTACGCCCAGGAAAACTAATACTACACTTGATGATAGCCAGAGTGATTCCCAAAGCTGGAAGTGGAGAATCCTGATTGGAGACAGTTC
Source organism: Cepaea hortensis (assembly GCA_963921405.1). Classification (NCBI taxonomy): domain Eukaryota; kingdom Metazoa; phylum Mollusca; class Gastropoda; order Stylommatophora; family Helicidae; genus Cepaea; species Cepaea hortensis. The sequence goes on along the minus strand of OY992897.1, from coordinate 71,932,152 downwards.
TTTTTTTCAGATCATCCAGACCAGTAAAAGATAGCAGTACAGGCCACTGGGAAAAATATAACTGTTAATATCTACTTTAGCAGGGGCACATCAAATCTGTAATATTTAATGTATATGTATATGTCCTTAGTTTATGACAGGAAAGTGTAATTTGGAATGCAATTTACAAAATCCATATTTGTGTTTATTAAATCACAAAAACTGAGGTCATGTCATGTATTGATTGTATTTTACTTGTCATAGTCAAACTGTTTTAAATTACCCTAGATAGAATTAATTAGTTGGTAGAGGAGAGGCAAGGAACCACTTAAGAAATAAATTGGGTATAAAAGGGAGTACAACTTTTACAGTATTTCCTAAAGATATTCCTTGTTTCTCTAAAACTCTATTTCTGGTCTCAACATTGAGCCAGTACAGCTTAATTAATTAAACGGGCAGGATCACATTGGGAAAAATGATTTTTCATCATTTATCTCTTTGGGGTTGAGCCATCAATCACAACGTATCTGACAGGAAGGTACACAAAGACTAGTAGCAGAGTCTTTACATTTATAGTTGGCTGACAGACAGCAACGTGTCCACAAGTACAAGATGCCTACTTTAATGGAATATATTGAAGCAGGTGAAAGGTTAGGCCTGAAGGGTAAAGAGTTACAGGAGTTTGCAGAAGCAAAAATGAAAGAAGTTCAACACTGGGAAAGAGAAGAGAGGCATAATGAACTCAAGGCAAAACGTCAACAGGAAGAAATGGTCACCTAGCTGAGCATGGATACAGACCAAAGTTTAGACAATTAGGGCCAGAGACAAATCAGGATTTTACAGATTTTGTCAATACAGTAAAGAACACATTTAATAAATGGATGGAGCTTTCAGAAGTTGGGAAAGATTTTAATAGATTAGTGGATTTAATGTTAAGAGACAAGGTATTAGCGTCATGCAATACAAACTTAGTGGCTTTCTTTGAAGAACGTAAACCAAAAGACATAGACACACTGTCTCAGGGCAAAATTACATGACTGCACATCCAAATAGTTTTATTGGTAGACAAATGAGTGAGGAAATAGTCTGTGCAGCGTATACAAAACAGGACCAGAAGCCAGTTATCAGACCAAGGGCAAAAAGTGTAGATTTAACACAAAGATATGAGGAACAAGAACCTAAAGACAATGGTTCCCGTGGCAACCATTTTGATAGAGCAGGACGGTACCCTTACAAAAGGGGGAATTTCCCGAGACGTCCAAATAGTTATGCGGGATGTTGGAATTGTGGCAGCTGGAGACACAAGGCAGCAGAGTGTGATGTGCAACCAGCCAGTGTGCCAACAAATAATAAGAAGAAGGACATCATTTGTTTCAAATGCGGAAAGAAGATCCATTTCAGTTATGTAAGATTATTCACAAAAAGCCTCTAGCCATGATGTAAACTTGCAGATGGCAAGTAAAATGGACTGTGTAATTAAAACCAACCAGGCATGACACCTGATAAGCAGAGGTAGAAACTCGCCCAGGTGTGAACAACATTGACACAGGGGAAGATAATAGCCCCGGGCTGTAAACAAGCCCCGTCCACTCTGACTGGCAGACTCATGAATGTGTGAAAACAGATCTGATAAGACAATTAACACTGAGCCTGTGGACTTTGTACCAGACAGAGAGGAGCAAGGTGTGATGGCCAGTTTGCAGTGATAATAGCAATTAAGGCCAGGAGGAGATAAGAAGAATTTATGACTGACCTGCTGGGAGATATGTGTCTACCTGGTAGGAATGTGTGAAACATCTGATAAAGCAATTAGAGCAATTATGGAGGAATGTTAATTGATTTGGAATACTAGTTAAATAGGCTGTTAGGCTCTGGTCATGTCAGAAAATGTTTTACTTCTGAACAGGTGAGACACCCAGCTCATTTTGTAGTCATATATATGATTCTTATGTTGCTAGATTTCACTAGGAGAATTATTTCTTAGTAACTAGCAAGTCTGGTAGATGTATGTACGGATTCTCAGTCTATATCTGACCTAGGTTACTTCAAGAATTATCATTGCTTCAGGTTACTTGAGTGTATAACCTACTTTTGAATTTCATTTATCATGTTAGATGTCTGTTACTCTATGGACACTATTAGTTTCTCAATCTTGGTAGATGCTTGTCATTTCTTTGTATACTATCATAGTTGCCTTTTGGTGTGTGCATTGGTTGTACAGAATATAGTCAACTGACTATTTCTTTAATTCTTACCACAGCAGTAACTAACTGGTGACTAAACCTGACAGATCAGAAATATGGCTGGTCTGTGTGGTTACTTCAATTAGACTTGTTGTATATCACATTTTGTAGCTATACAATATTATTACTCATTAATAATGCCTGATGCTATTATGTTGAGTATCATTAGATGTCCATCTGGAAGTAATATAATTAGGGTTTCTGATCATGATTTTCAAATTGATCATTTACTATTGGGAGAACCACAGAGAGATAGGCCTTGAAAAACCAAATCTAACGGTACCTCAATGAGTTGTGTATCTCGATTCTAAGCTGAGTTATGTAAATTTGAGTGTCATGACCTTTGGACTAATATTTTCACAAAAGAGTGCTAACTAAAGGATTTTTTTTGCTTCTTGGTCAAAATGAAAGCCCAGATTATCAAAATTGTAGTTTTTTGAGACTATCTGTTTTGTTTTTAAACGAACATCTTAGCAACCATACATCACTGCGATCGGGGTTGCAAGGCCTAACTGATCATGTTATTTATGTTATTTTTTGATATGATGTGTGGTGACCTAATTAGCAATTAAAAATGCTAATTAATTACTATTTCACAAATTAGCCTACGTTTTCTAAATTTTAGCTTTAAAAATTACAAGATGAATTTGGTATTGTGCGGAATAATGCTACAGACCTTATGGTCTCTTTGCTGTGTCAGTATGATGTGTGGTGACCTAATTAGCAATTAAAAATGGCCACTAATTAATTACTATTTCACAAATTAGCCTACGTTTTTTAAATTTTAGCTTTAAAAATTACAAGATGAATTTGGTATTGTGCGGAATAATGCTACAGACCTTATGGTCTCTTTGCTGTGTCAGTATGATGTGTGGTGACCTAATTAGCAATTAAAATGGCCGCTAATTAATTACTATTTCACAAATTAGCCTATGTTTTCTAAATTTTAGCTTTAAAAATTACAAGATGAATTTGGTATTGTGCGGAATAATGCTACAGACCTTATGGTCTCTTTGCTGTGTCAGAATGATGTGTGGTGACCTAATTAGCAATTAAAAATGGCCGCTAATTAATTACTATTTCACAAATTAGCCTACGTTTTCTAAATTTTAGCTTTAAAAATTACAAGATGAATTTGGTATTGTGCGGAATAATGCTACAGACCTTATGGTCTCTTTGCTGTGTCAGTATGATGTGTGGTGACCTAATTAGCAATTAAAAAAGGCCGCTAATTAATTACTATTTCACAAATTAGCCTACGTTTTCTAAATTTTAGCTTTAAAAATTACAAGATGAATTTGGTATTGTGCGGAATAATGCTACAGACCTTATGTTCTCTTTGCTGTGTCAGTATGATGTGTGGTGACCTAATTAGCAATTAAAAATGGCCGCTAATTAATTACTATTTCACAAATTAGCCTACGTTTTCTAAATTTTAGCTTTAAAAATTACAAGATGAATTTGGTATTGTGCGGAATAATGCTACAGACCTTATGGTCTCTTTGCTGTGTAAGTATGATGTGTGGTGACCTAATTAGCAATTAGGCCTGGCAACCCCGGTTGCAGCGATGTATGGTTGCTAAGATGTTCGTTTAAAAACAAAATTGATACAATCAAATAATACTCTCGCTTTGACTCGGCCTCACCAAAATCAACTAATTGAGCACTGATTATTATTGGTTATTACGGGTATATTATTGGGACAAATGGTTGTTATGAGGTTCGTCTAAAACAAAATTAGTAAATTTGCACACAAGTATCAACAGATGAATATGTACTCATATAGTTTGCCGTCAATAATCTTTATTAATATATAACTGATTTATAATTTTATTATTACAATATATATGCAACTTGACATCAGTTGATTCTGAAAAGAAAGAAGAGAAAAAAAAGATTAATAAAATGCTGTAAAATAACATGAAGAAGTTATAAATTATTAATTATTTCTTCTTCTTCTTCTGCGTTCATCCAGAGTTTTTGTGTGGATATGATTGCGTTGTGCCTGTTTACAGCAGAGCTGCGTTCTTGCGCCGCTAGGCCGACACATCCGACTTCTGCGGGCATTTGTTGACCGGGTTAGCCTTCCCGGATTAATTATTTCAGATTTGCATCTAACTAGACAGGAACTACAGACAGAGGGTGACACTGTCATTGCAAAGAAAGGTTCTGGTGCTTTTGCTTCGATCACAAGTAGCCTATGGAAGTAAACAAGAACAGTATGCAGAAAGCCAAAGAAGATTAATAAACTAAACACTTATGCACTGAATTGTTCGATGTGCAATGAGGATGATTTGTAGACTAACTGACTGACTGTGAACTTTAAATCTGAGAAGAAATGAAAAAGAAATTAAAGATACTGTATATTTATTTTTAAAAAGAAACGGTCTCTGTGGCTAAGGGCTTGCGAACGCGGTTTGTGAGCCCGTATACCCGGGTTCGAAACACAGTGGTGCTGGTTTTTTCGAAAAAGGGATAGGGGCCGGTCGTTCAGAACGCAATGGCAAACTACTGAACGTAACACTTGCCTAGTACATCAACAGCAGCTGAAAATGCTGGTGTTGACTGCAACATCCCGTAAGGGGTACGCAACAAATTTTTAAATTTTAATTTGTATTAAAAAACCTTTGTTTTGCAGTATAATAAATAGATATTAAAACTATAAAGGTATAAATTCAACTCACCGTAGAAAAATGTCCATCCACCATCAACAGCCGAGCAATGTAGCCCTTTTCTATGGGATATTCAGCTTTGAACACTGACAGATGTGCTCTCAGATGACCAAGATTTCTTTTTGATTTTTCCATGATAAATCTAAGGAGACAAAATAATGAAATATGAAATAACAGCTAAAATGTAATAAAACAGGGTTGCAAATTTACAGAATGTAAATAGTAAAAAGTGCATGTAATAGCAATTATTTAAAAAGGAAAAAGTGAGCTGACGAGATGGTTCAAAAATCATCTTCCATTTTACCTTCTGGCAGCAGGTAAAACTTAAAAATAAAAATGCATTAGAATCAGAAAGGCAAGAATAAAAGTAGATTCCAATAATATATCTTGAAATTAGCTTACAGTATATGATATGTAACAGCAGAATATGCATTCAGATTACAACAGAGTTTGCTGTTTAGTTTGTTAGTCACAGGTCATGAACGGGTTTGAAATGAAATAATGATAAACAAATTTTAAGAAAAATTACAGCAAAACATATCAAATTAACTGTAGAGAAATTATTATATATTGCTACTCTGTTTAACTGTATGTTTTGATTCTAAATCTCCAGTGTTGTAATATAAACAAACACTGGTCCGATTTGCAGGGCTGCCGCCATTGTGAATTTTTTTTGCCAATCTTAAATATGTAACCAGCTTGGTCTCACAAAAACGTTCATTTCCACACATCAGTATAACGAAATATGTTGAAACTCCATAGTTATGTGTAAAAATGGACAAAGAATTCATAAATGCATGATAAAAGAAGGATAGATCAATAATTAATAGACAAACGCAACTGAAAACCAGTCAGAGTCAGTCGAAAATGCCAGCATTGACCCTGGACGGGTATGAATTTCAAAAATTTAAAACCATACTGCATGATGAATAATAATGAAAGCAACAAAATGAATTATTAAAAGCATTTATAAGTAAACTGTTATTCTGTTTAATTTAATCATTAAAATTCCCCAGTGTTCTATTAATAAGAACACACACCGGTCCAATAAGCCGTGATCTACGCCACCATGAATTTTCTGATAACAAGGGACCAAGCATAAACACAAAAATTTTCCTCCCCCCATGAACACCACTATGAATCTCGTTGAAAGTTGACACCTAAATGTAGAATTGGACTGAAAATTCGAAAATGCATTTTTCTAAAGAAAGGATATATTGATAATAAACAAACTAAACTATAAATTCTCTTACCTTTTGCAGACAATTAAAATTATGCTTCAAGTCAGAACACCTGAACCTGGTCTAACCATGCCGGATGAAAGATTAGCCATTTGACACTTCGTTAAAGTTGACATTTGTGATTTTAGGGCAACAGTTTCGTATTTATCCAATTTGAAATAAGACAGGTAGTTTCGTATACAGCTGTTTACAGGCCACAGGAAGTCGCCTGTGAACCAATGACCTTGAACTTTCTGAAAACAGCGTCCTTCCCTAGCAACGAATAGCCTAATATAATGTTTAAAAAGACAATAATGGTAACTTATCTCAAACGACAACTAGCCAAAAAACATTCCCTTATGTATGGCACGTTACACCCTCCTTAGGTATTTATAATGCCCATGTTAAACACTGCTTCAGTGAGTCATTTGTTATTGATTATTTTTCATGCGTTTTAATGTTCTTTTGTTGTCAAAAGTTGCTTCATAAGTGATGTTGAATGAAAGAATGTATGAGAGGAAATAGAGAAGAAGGGCAGAATGTCAGACGGGCCTGCGTGCCCAATTCTTAACCCTTTGAAAATAAAGACTTATTATTATTATTATTATTATTATTATTATTATTATTATTATTTACGTATATGTTGGATGTATGTATTTGTAATTTCATATGAATATATGATGCTAGGAATATGCTTCGTACATATTCTTTTTGTGTATATACGTCTCATTTCGTATATATACAACTTAACTAGTGCATTATGCTATTATGTTAAGTATCATAATATGTCTAGTTTAATTAATATGTTTATGTGTATTGGATGTTTGATATATTGATTTGTCATATGCAAACTTACTAATATGAAGTGTTATGTTATTGTGCGCGCATTGGCACATTGGTTATTGGTTGCATTTGTAGCAGAGGTGTAATGGAACAGACATTACCCACAATTGGTATAGGGTATATGGTGCTAAACTTTCTCAGTGTATTGTGGGCGTGCATTCACGGTAATGAATGGAAAACTGGCACAGCTACTGGTCACGGCTTGTAAGCCCGGATGACCCGGCATTATTATAATACCATTACCGACCCTGTGAGCTGCTAAACAAAGTTTGGACGGAGCGGCTGTATGACAGAATTTCTGTATTAGCGACATGGACATGGGGCGGCAGAAATGTAATAATTACAGGCGTGTGAGACAATGGAAAAGCCCGTCCCAGACTAAAGACAGTAGGGAGAAGGAGGATGGTGAACGCAGTAGAGCTGGAAGATAAACTTGGCCAGACTGGTCATTGGATATATGTTTACTAGAATATGTTTTACTTAAGATTGCACTGATGTAGAACTAGATATAACACATTCTTGACTTTCTTCCCAGCTCTCACAAGGAGCACCTATGTTACAGATCGCAAGAACGAGTGACTAGGTAGAGCTAGGACTGGCAGTCGTCAGATTACCGGCAAGCTGTTCTTTTTTGTTTCCATTGGAGAATTGCTGATCTCTCACTGATCCAGACAGGATTCAGAGTTACGTATTGTATATTAATCAATTCACCTTCATGATTACTGTAGTACAGAAACTCAAACGCATCCATCATCATCTGGGAAAACCTCATATGATGTCTATGATTAGTAAATAAATGTTGTAGTATTGTAACTCATAGTTCTCTCGTTATATTTTAATTCCAATTGTGCATACGTGTTGTTGTGTACATTGGTAGAGGTTCACTTAGACACCAAGGAAGGGAGCTGTCAGGGAGAAAAACCTGTACTAGGATAGTTGTCCCTACAACTTTAATTCAGACTTAAAAATCTATCCTAGCTAATCTTCTCTTTCCTATTCCTTGGCGAATATTCAGCACAGTTAATTTCAATTTTGTAACGAGCCACTTGGAGCTGTACGTTGGATATTCAGGGCTTAATCTGTAGTTCAGCCATATAGATTTCGTCCCTAGTCAGATTCTGACTATTTGGGGTTGCTCGCCAGTGAATAATACTTTTACCTAGCCGGTGGGGCACCCCGACTTATGACAGATTGGGCTTCTCATCTGGAATTTGAATACGGACTTCTCGCTTTCAATAGACTCCGGTACTAGACCCTAGACATACGATTTTAAAAGTTAACTCTGGTAATCTTCAGTCATCAAAATAGACTATCATCAGATGTAGCTAATTTTAGTTGAGGAAGTTACAGAGTATAGATATAACTTTTCAAAAGTGTATAACAGATAAGAACTTATGAGAAAATTACCTCATCCATCATTTATTGATAAGTATTTTAATTCTTATTATTTAGTGTATCATTCATCATTTAATGATAACTGATCACTTTAATCATATTTACATTGATGTTTTTGATGATTTAACTGCTTGACTGATTTGCCATTTTATGCTTACTTATGCCATTTTAATTATGACATGTATGCAGTGCATTTTAATATTTATTTAGGTAAATATTATTGTTGATTACTGTGTAGTATATCTCTCATACTTACTTCACTGCGGTCGCCAGAAACTACTTGAATATTACTTTCAGTTGTCTTTCACTGCTGAGGCTTAACTCTACACATTGGTTTTGATTCTGCTGTCATTGGTTCACTCTTGTCTTTCTAGCTTAGCTCTGAATTTGATAGATACATAAGAGCTTACCTGAATATAGCCATTAGCAAATATGGACTCACCTTCCCAGGATCTAGATTATCTGAAGGCGCGCACAGATTACTTAGAGTCCACAAGAAGGTTAGGCATAATAGAGGGCTTAACAGGAGAACAATTAGAAATATACATCAGAGATGAGATGAAAGAGTGGGACATGGCGGAGGAACAGATGAATAAAACAATTGAGTTATTTTAAGCAAAAGAGCGTAGCAAAACTGAAGAAGTAGAGATTAATAAACAGCATATGGAAGTAGTCAATGCAGAGAAGCTAACCTTTCTAGCGGAACATAAGGTAGGAGATATGGATGCTCACCCAACCAGGAAGGAAGGGACATCTTTGCCACCCACCGCGGAATCAGTTAGTGGACCGGGAACTACAGGTTCTCATTCGACCCAGTCCTAAATGGAAAAGAGGGAAGAAAAACGTGCTAAGGGCACTTCAAACAGTCACAAACGTGATAACTGTTTGGATCACGGAAATTGTGGTCTCACTGGTTCGCCAGTACAGGACCTTCAGGAAAACCACTTGACTTCTACGAGAAATAAATCTCGAGAGAAAGAGGAACTGAAGACAACCTTTAATGAGGTCGCAGGCAAAGACCTAGTCGATTCTCACATTCCTTTCTGGTCAGAGGATCACAAAGTGGAATTACATCTGACTGAAATAGGGAGGACAGAAGAAACGGAATCCCAGTTGAATTTCATTACTGCAATGCGGGAAGAGTCACTAATTATCAGTTCAGATAATTTACCTATTAACAGTTACCCAGAGGACAACTGTTTGCACTACAAGATTAGTGGATTAACTGGTACGCCAGTACAAGAATCCCAGGAATCTCATTTTTCTTCAACGAGAGGTGAAACTCAAGAGGAAGATGACCTGAGGACATCTTTTAAGGAGTTCAGAGATCGAGAGGTAACCGACACTTGTATTCCCTTCAGCTCAGGAGAGAATGAAGTGGGATTAAATTTGACTGACAGTGGGATGAAGGACGATCCTGAACCCCTTGTGGTCTTTGAGGCTGCAGCTCAGGAAAAGACACTAGACATCAGTTCAAATCATTTACCTAATGTGATGGATTGCTTAGACACCAGCCCACCACAGGATTTACCTCAACTGGACTTAGCTCAGGGAAGCACGGCCAGAGAGGAACATCCAGACAAGGAAACATTTCCAGTTGTTATCTCAGAGTATACCAGTTTGAAGACTCAGGAAACACAGGGAATTGTTATGAGCCAGAATATGGATTCTGATTTTGTGCAGACAACACTGTCTGTAGTTACTAGCAAAGAAAACTCTTCACACAAGATGGAGGTAGAAACTGCTAGCATCTCATTAGCTGAAGTTATCATGGAATTCCAGCAACAGGGACCTGAAGTAACAAGAGTCAAGAGTGGTTTGGAATCAACACTCTTAGGACTCAATCTACCCTTCAGTCAGGTCGATTTGATAGGAGTAGATCAGCTATTCATGGCTACTTCATTCAAAAGTAACAGCACTTTATCGCCCTGGAGTAACTATGTTATCTCTCAAGGCATGACAACTTGGCACAATAAATTTCCAATTTCTAGCACCGTTTTTACAAGATACTCTAATGCAGAGGATCTCAGCCCGTTAACTGATTACCAGGGGACGAAACCGCAACACCCAGGAGGGAAGATTGTTACGCCCGACTTTGAAGGAGGAAAGCGCCAGTTGAATTTATATCATGGGATCATGATGTGTAACATTATTCCTTTCAAAAGGAAGCTATTGATGGATCAGTTAAGGATCTATAAAGGATGGAGGAAAATCACGGAGACAAGCTTTGCTGTGGCCAGCTTATGCGAGACTTCACTTCGGGAACATCCTTGGCTGAAAGGATTAAATCACGTGAGTGAGTGGTGTAAAACAATTTCTGCCCAGAGGGGTAGATGAATCCCGTGGATTGTGATCTTTCCCAGAGGGGTAAAATTACAACCTCCTGACAATTACTGGATTTTACCAAGCTATTGCATGGAATCACGGCCGAAAACCAGGTACAAGGACCTATCCAGAGTATCCTTGGATTATGGAAATGGGACGTCTTTATGCAGATGCAGGACAACCCACTGCCACAAGGAATAGTGGAAACCTTTAGGCAGATACAGAACGGGGAGTGCTTAGGCATTGTTTTGGGATGTACGGCGTGCGTTGACAAAAGATTTCTGGCAGAAACTTTTTTTTAAGGGGGAAGCTCTGTCATGAAATGCCGCCTTGACTTCCCAGAACAATTTTCGGTTCACTTTTGAGAGGCCAAATTGAGAAAGAATGAATTAATCGCGCTGCTCCACGGCTATCTAGTCGTGAGGTAAGATTATTCACAAAAAGCCTCTAGCCATAATGTAAGCTTGCAGATGGCAAGTAAAATGGACTGTGTAATTAAAACCAACCAGGCATGACACCTGATAAGCAGAGGTAGAAAATCGCCCAGGTGTGAACAACATTGACACAGGGGAAGATAATAGCCCCGGGCTGTAAACAAGCCCCGTCCACTCTGACTGGCAGACTCATGAATGTGTGAAAACAGATCTGATAAGACAACACTGAGCCTGTGGACTTTGTACCAGACAGAGAGGAGCAAGGTGTGATGGCCAGTTTGCAGTGATAATAGCAATTAAGGCCAGGAGGAGATAAGAATTTATGACTGACCTGCTGGGAGATATGTGTCTACCTGGTAAAAATGTGTGAAACATCTGATAAAGCAATTAGAGCAATTATGGAGGAATGTTAATTGATTTGGGATACTAGTTAAATAGGCTGTTAGGCTCTGGTCATGTCAGAAAATGTTTTACTTCTGAACAGGTGAGACACCCAGCTCATTTTGTAGTCATATATATGATTCTTATGTTGCTAGATTTCACAAGGAGAATTATTTCTTAGTAACTAGCAAGTCTGGTAGATGTATGTACGGATTCTCAGTCTATATCTGACCTAGGTTACTTTAAGAATTATCATTGCTTCAGGTTACTTGAGTGTATATCCTACTGCTATAAGGGTTGTTCTTATTATACAAGTTGTTCTTACTATACCTTGGGTGAGACAGACTTTTGACTTTCATTTATCATGTTAGATTCTGTTACTCTATGGACACTATTAGTTTCTCAGTCTTGGTAGATGCTTGTCATTTCTTTGTACACTATCATAGTTGCCTTTGGGTGTGTGCATTGGTTGTACAGAATATAGTCAACTGACTATTTCTTTAATTCTTACCACAGCAGTAACTAACTGGTGACTAAACCGGACAGATCAGAAATATGGCTGGTCTGTGTGGTTACTTCAATTAGACTTGTTGTATATCTCATTTTGTAGCTATACAATATTATTACTCATTAATAATACCTGATGCTATTATGTTGAGTATCATTAGATGTCCATCTGGAAGTAATATAATGTTTACGTATATGTTGGATGTATGTATACGATGCTAGGAATATGCTTCGTATATATTCTTTTTGTGTATATACGTCTCATTTCGTATATATACAACTTAACTAGTGCATTATGCTATTATGTTAAGTATCATAATATGTCTAGTTTAATTAATATGTTTATGTGTATTGGATTTTTGATATATTGATTTGTCATATGCAAACTTACCAATATGAAGTGTTATGTTATTGTGCGCGCATTGGCACATTGGTTATTGGTTGCATTTGTAGCAGAGGTGTAATGGAACAGACATTACCCACAATTGGTATAGGGTATATGGTGCTAAACTTTCTCAGTGTATTGTGAGCGTGCGTTCACGGTAATGCATGGAAACCTGGCACAGCTACTGGTCACGGCTTGTAAACCCGGATGACCCGGCATTATTATAATACCATTACCGACCCTGTGAGCTGCTAAACAAACTTTGGACGGAGCGGCTGTATGACAGAATTTCTGTATTAGCGACATGGACATGGGCGGCAGAAATGTAATAATTACAGGCGTGTTAGGCAATGGAAAAGCCCGTCCCAGACTAAAGACAGTAGGGAGAAGAAGGATGGTGAACGCAGTAGAGCTGGAAGATAAACTTGGCCAGACTGGACATTGGATATGTGTTTACTAGAATATGTTTTACTTAAGATTGCGCTGATGTAGAACTAGATATAACACATTCTTGACTTTCTTCCCAACTCTCACAAGGAGCACCTATGTTACAGATCGCAAGAACGAGTGACTAGGTAGAGCTAGGACTGGCAGTCGTCAGAATACCGGCAAGCTGTTCTTTTTTGTTTCCACTGGAGAGTTGCTGATCTCTCACTGACCCAGACAGGATTCAGAGTTACGTATTGTATATTAATCAATTCACCTTCATGATTACTGTAGTACAGAAACTCATACGCATCCATCATCATCTGGAAAAACCTCATATGATGTCTGTGATTAGTAAATAAATGTTGTAGTATTGTAACTCATAGTTCTCTCGTTATATTTTAATTCCAATTGTGCATACGTGTTGTTGTGTACATTGGTGGGGGTTCACTTAGACACCAAGGAAGGGAGCTGTCAGGGAGAAAAACCTGCACTAGGATAGTTGTCCCTACAACTTTAATTCAGACTTAAAAATCTATCCTAGCTAATCTTCTCTTTCCTATTCCTTGGCGAATATTCAGCACAGTTCATTTCAATTTTGTAACGAGCCACTTGGAGCTGTACGTTGGATATTCAGGGCTTAATCTGTAGTTCAGCCATATAGATTTCGTCCCTAGTCAGATTCTGACTATTTGGGGTTGCTCGCCAGTGAATAATACTTTCACCTAGCCGGTGGGGCACCCGACTTATGACAAGGCAGCAGAGTGTGATGTGCAACCAGCCAGTGTGCCAACAAATAATAAGAAGAAGGACATCATTTGTTTCAAATGCGGAAAGAAGAGCCATTTCAGTTATGAATGTACCATGGGAGAAACAGAGCACGCAAATGCAGCGCAAGTGATCGAGACATTCAATAATGAAAATTGTAGTGGATGTAAACCTTTTTTTGAAAAAGATGGTCATCCGGTCTTAATATGTGGTCACACAGTGAAAGCAGGATCAGCAGTGCATGAAGGAGGAAGTCTGAAGCTGCACCATGGATTCGTTAATGATAGGCCAGCATTAACAATTAGTGATTCTGGATGTACGTCTATCGGGGTAGAAAAAGTTTAATACATCCCACGGATTACACAGGGAAAAAGATTAGATGCATAACATTTAATGGGACAGTAGAATTTTACCCAGTAGCCGTGATAACAGTAAAAACACTATATCACTAGAAGAGTGACAGCATGTGTTCTAGACTCTAGAAAAAGTTTAATACATCCCTCGGATTACACAGGGAAAAAGATTAGATGCATAACATTTAATGGGACAGTAGAATTTTACCCAGTAGCCGTGATAACAGTAAAAACACTATATCACTAGAAGAGTGACAGCATGTGTTCTAGACTCACCAGTGGCGGATCTGATCATAAGAAATGTACCAGGAGTTAAAGATTGTACAGAAGAAGAAGTAGCTTATTGGGACCAGAAACATAGTTTAAGTAGTAACGAGGTAGTTACCAAAAGAAAACCTAAAGTAGAGAGTATAGCTGAACACGAAGAGGCACTTGAAGTAGACATAGGGACTCAGGGCAAGGATAGTGCAGCTGAGCAGGTGAGAATTGATCTCAAACATAGAGTTAGTGACTCCCAGAGACAAGATGATACGAGAGACAAATGTTTCCAAGGGTGTAGTAAAGTGAGACATAGGCAATCAAAGAAGGGTAGATGGTGCTTCGGAAGGAAGAACAATACTCTCACTCGCCGGTTTTCAGATGACGGAACGGCATGCGGGCAAGAAGTGGTACCCTTAGCAAATAGAGACCAATATACTAGAACATCTCAGGATAGATCATATGCAGGGAGCATAGGAGTAAGGTGGAAGCAGCATAGAGCAGCGTGCCAGGTATATTGAATAGGATTTAACAAAGAAGTCAGACTAAACAGAATCCAGTGTAACGGTACAATATGCAGATAGCAAAGTTAAGGCAGTTGAAAAGAGTGTTAACGACATCACTGAACCAGGGTTAGGATTAGCAAACAGATGTTTTAAAGATATAGGAAACATGAGGCATGGGTACATGAAGGGTAGACACAGCATCGACAGGAATCAGAGGTTAGTTGATGCAAGAAAAGAACCACCTGATATATGGTTGGTACACAAACTCTACAGATAGTTGATGGAAGACAGAGGCAATGCAGCGCCTCGACATTTATTTTTGAATCATTATAAACAAAGTTACTTGTTTTGTGTGTTATTGAAGATATTAATAGACCTGCGGGTACATAAATATAATGCTCTTCTATGTTATGTGGATTATTATGCCATGTATTAGCTCATGCATTGGTACACAAGATGGAAAGTTGATGGTATTGAGGTGTTGGTAATATGGTAGTCTACTATGACTACTTGATGTATTATTTAGTGTGGTAGCTAAAGTAAGATGGAGTCATACTTACTTAGGTCTACCCAGGCAATATGTCTGGGTCACATAGTTCATAAGTATTAGTCTCCTAACATTTGAAAATGATATTTTCTTTTGAGGAGGTCGTAATGACATATGCCTGAGTCATTGACATTGAGGTGAGTGAACTGTAGCCGGGCTACGAGAAAAGCAACCAGCCATAAGAAATAATGGTGAGGGTGGATGCAGACCCCCAGGGTGGATGGGGCGAGAGACAGTTTAATTTGGTGTGAAGTCAGGAGACTTGAAGGAAAGTTGGAGCTGAGACCGAGTGCGGGTCGGATCGTGGTGAGGGTTGATGTTTTGACTCCGAGCTGGTCGGGAGTCGAAGGATAGGGTGGGGTTAGAAACAGAGCTCTGTCCTGTGTTGTGGTTCTCCAAGTTTGGAATACATGCCTAAAACCCAGTGGGGGTTGGATAGTTAATGGAGGCCTGAACCCAAAGTGGGTTGGATAGTTAGTGGAGGCTAGACCCAGTGTATGGGTGGTATTGTGTGAGGTCCAGCCGTGGATAGTAGCTGGATAGTTGTCTTGTGAATTGGAGATGAATAAGGCCTTGAGAAGGCAGTAATGTGTGCTGGTTAAGTTGTGAGGATATATATATTCTATGGATTATATTGTTTCTGGATATAGAATTATGTTCCGTTTGTCCTTGTCTTTCTGCATTAAAGGATTATGTGCGCCAACTCAATCTTGTTTAATGACTGGTGGATGTGTACTGCGGGGGTGAGTTGCATTATGAGACATGTGGCTAGCTCAACTTACACTCTGTAGTGACATACAAGGAGCAGTGTAACCTAGACAACGACCATCTCACATGATTATTATTAAGAACATTGTGAGTCACATTGGGGAACTAACATCATATTATTAACTGCTGGAATACTTTTGAACTAACATCAGACTACTGGTTGTTGAGATGTATTAACTAATCTCATTTTCATGCATTCATTCAGTAGCATGTCCTTTGCAGAACCTTGCTCCCATAACAACTTTCTGGAAAACCTCTCGATCATAAGAAAGATGAACCGTGTCTGATACACCCATCTGGAGATCATCTGCCACATCCTGCACCCATCTTCTCTTTGGCCTTCCTCTTCCTCTCTTCCCAGGCATATACCTCTTCATTATTGGTCTCTCCAAACTTTCGTGGCGTTTCAAGTGACCAAAATATGTCAATTTTCTTTGTTTAATCTCAATTTACTGCTTCTTAATATAACCTTTGGTGAACACGTGATTGATTGTTAGAGTGACATTTATAGACTAGTTTTGAATTACTACTGTTAAAACCGCTTTAAGAATTTAATATTAAATTATTTATTTGCTAAACATGTGACTTTTATAAATGGCTTGAAATTATTGACCTTTGTCAACTATTTTTTAAATGACTCTGTATGACCACCTTGGTGAACTCTTCTTAAATTGCTGATTTCATGAAAATGTGTATTATACAAATGAACTTTAACTTTTGAGTATTTTTTTTTTGGGGGGGGGGGGGGCATTTGTATGTTGAGTTGAGTTAAGAACCGACATTACTGCACTCATGACATTCCCATACATGCTCTGTCCCCTCGTTCAACAACCAGTGAAGAGTCATACTACTAATCATTCCCACCGCTTTCTGATTAAAAGTTCCAATCTCCACCCTACTAAGCATACTCTTCGAATCCATAATGAATACAGTGTGTGTTGCAGTAGTCTCCTCTAGCCACCGGAATGCTGCTGTTACCCACCTCCACCTCCATTCTCATGCTGGAGGTCGTAGTCTCATATGCCAGACTCTCCTTTTTCAAGACTCGTCTATTAGCCTTTGTAATAAAGCCCCAACCACTACGTCTGTTTCTCACCACTGACCCATTGGTGTAGATGACTATGTCACCTTGACGTGTGTTACTCTGGATCACTTCAAACTCAGTGTGGCCCTCTGCCCATACTTTGCGCTCATGACTCAATGTTATTATTACATTTTACCAGTCCATCATGTCTTCCGGAACTTTCACCCACTGTCTTTCACGATTGATGGTCTCTAGATCACACACCTGATGTATAAAAAGTTCTGCCTGTGCCATCCAGGACCTACCTTGTCTTAGTCTATGACCCTTGACCATATCCATTGCTGCATGCAGCGGGTGATCCCTGTCTGCAGCAACTCTCAGGTAACATTTGGCCTGAAGGACCCTATGCCTATCCGTCATTGTTGGTAGCGCCAGGATATGCCTCATGCATATAATTGGTGTCCTTTGTGCACCCCAGGATTAACCACATGGCAGCATTCTGTATGCGTTCTAACCTTTCAAACTGGTTTTTGATACTGTCAGCAGCCCCAAACCATACTCAATAACAGAAATTATTAACTGCTGAAAGACCTGTACAGCATCCTCTGATCTTCCCTGGTTGCCACCACAGCCCTCAATGCATTAAGTCCCCTACCAGCCTTCACCACCAAAGCCTCCACATGATCCTTAAAAGACAAACACCTGTCAAAGGTGATACCCAAGTACTTCAATTTACTCTCTCGACTAAGAGGATATCCATTCAACATAATACCTGGGACATCTGCCTTGACGATCCGGTTTTCTAAGGATCACCACACAACCGATGCATTGTCTGGGTGTATAATGGCCCCTGCACCACTCTGCCACCTTATTTACTGCTACCTGTAAGTCTTTCACCAAACTGGCCCTGTCTCTGCCCTGTCTGTACACCAGCACACCATCTGCAAATGTTAAGATTCTACCCACACCTGGTGTCTCAATAGCTGCGATTTTGCTGGTGTAGACATTAAAGAGCATTGGGGACAAGGCAGATTCCTGCGGCAACCCAGGTGTAATAGTACAGGGATCAGAAGTCCAGGAACCCATGTGCAGTGGAACCCTATGCTCATAAAGGACTGCCACAACCCATCTAACAAGGCAAGGGCAGACCTCCATGTCCAACAGTTTGTATATCAACCGATCATACCTGACCCTGGTATACGCATCTTCCAGGTCAAGAGCTACTGCCACTGTCTCCTGTTTATCCTGGAAGCCCTCGTAGATATCAAATACAAAAGTTGCAGCATTGGCCCACATGTCCTTCCTAGGCCGGTAACTCCTGAATCCTTGGGGAAGCAGATTACGACTTTCCAAATGTCGCTTGAGCCTGCGTGCTATCTTTTTGAGGAATTTGTCATACGTGTTTTACAGGGTTATGATTCGGTATCCATTAAGTCTGGAGTGATCCTTACCTGGCTTTGGGAGTGGGACCAGGTAGCTATGCAGCCAATTGTGGGGTATTTCCGCCGTATTGATGCTTAGGTTGAAACAAAGAGCCATCTCCTCCAAGTTCTCATCATCTATGTTCCTCATATGGGAGTACCTCACCCCATCCGGACCTTGTGCTGTGTCTTTAGCCCTCTTCAGTACCCATCTAATATCTTCCACTTTAATCTTACAGTCCTCCTTCCTAGCGATCCGTGACAAGGCTTCTCTGATCTTATCCTCCCCTTTGTCATTGTCAGTTATCATAGGTCGGTTGTAATATCATAAACAGTACCATGTGAACCAGGCACCGCCTGTCTCTTCATCTGCCAATGCAGCCTTCAGAATTTACCCAATGTCACATCCCCACCGACTTCATTAATAAACTGTTCCCACTTAATCCTCTTTGCCTCTGCTGCCTGGAGTTTAAAATGCTGCACCTTTACTTGTTTATATCTTTCAGCCTCTTCCAATTCTGTGTCAACTGGATTGGTTGCTCTCCGCACCCTCTGCCAATTCCTTATGTCTGCCCTCTTTTCCCTCTTTGAATTCTCCAACTCTGGTGTCTACCAAGGTGGTTTGGTGAAGATTCTTCTTGTTAATTTACATCTTCTCTGTGAGCACAGAACAGGGGAGGTGGTCACTTCCATGGTCTCCAAGGACGCTCCATTTGTGTCTGATGCCGCCTCTTGGGATACAAGTGCTAGGTTGATGATCCATTTCAGGGTGCCCCGATCTCATTGCTAGCCTAGTTGTAGAGTGCATTGTTTAGGAAAGTGCTGGATTTCTATAGCTGGTCCAGAGACCCATAGAATATATTGGTTGTGTCCTTATGGCAGATTTGCATGAGAGTTTGAGAGTATGTGACATTTGTTGTTTCGTGTGGTTGAGAATTGTGTCTGTACAAGCCTTGTTGCTGTCACAGAGTTGTGGAGTGGTAGTTATGGCAGATGAATGCTTTTATTAGGGAAGTACCGGTTATCTGTAGCTGGTCTGCAGACTCATAGAATATATTGTTTGTGTCCGTATGGTAGATATACATGGGAGTTTGAGAACATCGGACATTTGGTGGTTTATTGTTTCCCGTGTTAGAGAATTGTGTCTGTACGGGTATTGAAACAAGTTAATATGTTTGGGTACTGTGATAACAGCAGGTGCACATTTAGAGATTAGAACAAGAATCGCCGTGGCGAAAGTAGCCTTTATCAAGATGAAAAACATTTTGACGAGTAAAAAGATGTCAATTGAAACGAGAAAAACAGTGTTGGGATACATAGAGCCTGTTCTTTTGTACATGGATAAACTTGGACAATGAGCAGCCAAGCTGAAAAATGGCTACAGAAATATGGTTTCTGAGGAAACTTCAAAGAATACCATGGACAGATAGAAAAACCAATGACCAAGTACTCATTCATTCATTCAGTAGCATGTCCTTTACAGAACCTCGCTCCCATAACAACCCTCCGGAAAACTTCTCGATCACAAGCAAGATGTCCCGCGTCTGATACACCCATCTGGAGATCATCCGCCACATCCTGCACCCATCTTCTCTTTGGCCTTCCTCTTCCTCTCTTCCCAGGCATATACCCTTCCATTATTGTTCTCTCCAAACTGTCGTGACGTTTCAAGTGACCAAAATACTTCAATTTTCTTTGTTTTATCGTCTTTAATAGCCATCCCTCCTCAATATTCAACTCTTGAAGTATGGATGCATTTGTTCTTTTCTTTACCCAAGATATTCTTAGAACTCGTCTATAACATTTATATTCAAAGGCATGTATGCGCTGTTCAGCTTGTTTTGTAAGTGTCCATGTCTCACAGGCGTATGTTGCAATGGGAAAGATGCATGCTCTTAAAAATCTAATTTTTGTAGTTCTGTCTGTCCCACACCATAATTTATTCATCTGTTTTAGTCTTTGAAGAGCAATGGATAGTCGCCGTTTTATTTCTTTCATTGTGTCACCATTATTCGTAATCAATGACCCAAGATATTCAAAATTTTCCACCACCTCCAATTTTCTCCCATTACTACCAAGTACTACAGGAGACAAATAAAGATCGTAAATTGATTAGAGAAATTAGTCGTAGACAGTCAAAATTTGTTGGACATGTTATGAGAAGAAATGGATTGGAGAACTTAGTGACAACTGCCAAGATCGAAGAGAACAGACTAAGGAAAATAACTGGATGGCTTGGCCACATGGCATGGTCGAGACAGGAACACTGAGCTGATACACGACTCTGGTGATCGAGTGAAATGGCTAGTCATGACCGCCCATGCTTTCCGGCATGGCAATTGATTGAGTGGTAGTCAAGTGTTCACGTGACCCCTTCAATTATAGGTACATTTAGTGTACAACACCCAAAATAACAAACAAACGAGTCAAAGAAGGTATATAATAATTTTTAATAATGGGAAAAGAGACATACAATACAATCCATTTTGAACAGTAAACAATTAAATAAGTAGTGGTGTAGTTGACACATCAGATTGTATTTGTCGTTTTATATACAACTATGACAAGGAAGCCCGATGTTGCTGATAAGTGTAGACACCCTTCCCCTGATTCTTAAATCCAATATTGGTTCCTCCACCCGCCTCTAGGGTAGTGAGGACATTCAAGAATTTGTCCTTGTTCAAAATGTGGCTTTTGGTCAGACCTTTTGTGCTTGTTTTAATGTACTCTTTGAAACAATGGTATGTCAATGGTATATTTTACTGCATAACGAGACATTCACCCCCCCCCCCCTCCTCCTTGTTCTCTAATTTGAATAGCTCAGTGGTTCTCTTTTCATAGGCTTTGATGTCCTGACAGGTAGTGGTACTAGGGGTAGTTCTATGAACAGGGCAGACTTCAGACAGGAACCACTGATTTGAGACTCTATCATATTATTCTCGTAGGTGTGATCTAACTACTTCAGAGAGTGAATCAGCGCTAAGAGCTATGTAGAGAGAGTCAGTGTCCTTCTCGGTGAGTTAGTAGTCGTCTTTAGAGATAAATTTGTCGAGAAAGTCGTAATAAAAAGCTAGCATGTGCAGCTTGGCATTTTGGTAGACAAAGAACCCAATCTGTAGAGGCAGATCCCACACCGTGTTCTTCTTTAATATTTCAACTTCAAAGAGATCATCTGTAATACCAGTCATGCTTTTGAACCTGGGGTTATTGAGTAGTTTGGTGGTGTCTTTTCCCTGGCAGTAGGAGACATCGGTATGTTTTATTTTAGTGGTCAGTGTTTTGCCGTAAGCAGCATTACCTAACTATTTCATAGTATTAGCTGTAATAGCTTCAGCTGGCTTTTTGTTCTCTTGGTGGCGGGCATTAGAGACTGTTTCCCTAAATTGTTTATCCGGTCGATACTTTATTGTCTGGTAGATGTGTGTAACTACCAACCCATGAGCTAGATACCACTTTAAAAGAGGGGTGCCTCATAAAATCTTCCCAAAATAACTACAAAACAAAGTTTGTTGTGGAGTAGTCAGCAGTTTATTTTTAAATGTCGTATTCTTTCATAAATGTCCCAATATCATCTCTCGACACTTCTGTGTTCTTGAAAACGGCGGGCATTTTGGCACAGGACTCTTGTAAATCAGCCGGGGTCTCGATATCACTTTCAACCAAACCAAAAAATATGTCGGCTTTTACAGCCTCGAGGATCTGTTTTTCACTCAAAGAACCCCTAGGAAGCTCTGACGGTGTAAACTTCTCTCTCATGAAACGCTTGATTGATGTATTTGATCTCTTTAGTCTTTGCCCCTCACTCCTAAATAACGTTAACTGTCATCCCAACAGTTTTCTGTAGATACTCGTGAATGTCACATGTGTTCTGTTATAGTTCTTTTAGTAGTTTCTTATTAATGGGATTAATCATTTCCCCAGCAGTTAGACAGCAAGATGGGTGCTCATGGAATAAACACACATGGAATTGGTAAGCTGCCTTATTCTTTTTATCCCATCCATCTACTTGAATATGCCGATTGCCGAGTTGCATCTCATGACTATTGGATTGGGTTTTTTAATGTATATTGTTATGTGACACCCAGGTTAAACACTCTTGACTCTGACGTGTGTATTTGTGTAATCTATGATCTAAGACTATTCTCGCTGCTTCGATATATAGGGAAGACTGCATATCATTAATCAGAGACCAACGGTATAATGCATTCGCATAAAAGCCTTTAATAATTTTTACCAGCTTATTTTCCCTGATACGGGTCTGATGGGATTCGTGATAACGGTGAAATATACTCGGCCCACCCACCACATTATCTCGTAACAGCTTGTGCAACTTCTCTTCTTTGAACACAAAACAAAAGAAACATCTTTATTCATGGTGTTGAATAGGTAATGTAAAGTAATGCTGGGGACAGAGATGGCCTGCTTTCACATATCTATATTTAACTCGGCATAAAATGCTACGTGTTTGTCCAGTGCTTTTAGAAACAGAAAAATGTTACAATTTTTAATTTTTGAAGAAAAAAAAACTGTATGTGGTGATAGGTCTGTCTCATCTAACTTTCCCAGATCGGTCAGATAGTCTTAGCACAAGAAGCTTTTCATTTTCTCTATGGCAAAAGAGGCCAGATTATTACTATAAGAAAAACCCAGTGCCAGAAAATTGGAGACGTCGAGGAATTTTAACTTTTCTGTCGCTACGCACATGAAATTATTGTTGCGTTTGACTATAAACTTAAACGGATTAGCCTCCCGATCAATGAAATACTGTATCAAATAAGGTTTCATCAGGTTTATGTCATATTTCCCGCTGTTCAGACCACACAGAGGTAACGCCTTCAGATAGGAGTCGAGCCTTTCACTTCGTTTTGGGTGGTCACCTAATTGCACAAAGATTGACGCAGAGTTTTTGAGTGAAACCTCATCGGACTTAGCAGATATTTCATGCAGATAGTCCAATATTTAGTTTACAAGGACCTGAAGATCACCTGTCGTGATGAAACATTTGGGAGTGTCGAACCCAGGGACATTAGAGGTGACTGCACACGAGAGGGAGATGTGTCTGGCAATGAAGGTCGTTGACTTTGAGTCAGATGGTAAATTTGTTTTAGAGAGAAAACATTCCATTTCATAGCACGCTCTGAAGGGAAATATAAAGTTTGCGTCCACATCAAACCCATGCTCACAGAGCAATTCCAAGATGGATTCAGTCGGATGATAAATCCCGCCTTTATATGTTTCAATAGTGGCTACGCCTTTATACATAAGTTCATCAGGTGTCATTTGCTTGTACATCTTAAACAATTTTTCACATTTCCCACAAGAAAAACACCGGGCGGCCTTGTTAAGATCAACGATATACATGAAATGGTTTGCATGAAGAAGAAGATTTAATATATCTGGATGTGTACTAGTACTTCTAATTTTCGGAATCAGATGTTCCTTCTCTGTAAATGGAAATACATTTATTCTTATGTTAAAGTAGGTTTCCAGGGCAGGTAAATCAACTAAACTAACACATGGAAAAGGGCTGTGGGAGTTCAATCTTTTATAGCGCACCCATTTGCTGAACAGTGTCCGTGTGTGTTTTCTAAGATACCTGACATCTTTTCCTTGTGATTTAAACACAGATACACAGCGAAATAGACACAGGTTGTTTGTGTATGGCTTACCATATGCATCGAGTTGAAGAGTATTCTTAAATTATTGTGTTTGATAAAGTCGGGGATTGCTTCTCCTAAACAACAACCAACAGGGAACGCCACCAGCTTGTAAACATAACAAGTGATACTATGGATTGCTGTTAATGCTGCGGTGTTAAATATAGAGGTTGTTGGTTCTGCATCACTCGGTAAGGCACTAATTGATGATAGTTGACCATTATTAGTAGGTGACATATTATCGCCCACGCCAGCTGACAAGGCACCTGCTGTTGGTAACTGCTTATCTGTGTTCGGTGAGACATGATCACCCACCCCACTCGACAAGGCACGTGATGTTTATAATGCCTGCCCGTTACACTTGGCGCCAGCACTGGAAGATGATGCTGATTTATTTGTCGTGGCAGCTGGCAGTATTTGATTGTCTGTAACTGACAACACTCACTTGATACTTGTTGTCTGGTTGACTTTGTTCATTTACCAATGGGTTGTTCGTCTGTGGTCGCTTCTCTCCTTCTCTTCCGATTTGTGGATTGCAGATTGTTAGCAGCCACTCTGCTAGATGATGTTTACATGGTCGACACATCACTGAATACTAGTTCATGTTCAGTCTTTATGTGTCTCCATAAGGCATATTTGCAGGCATACATACGATCATCGCATAAATCACAATTAAAAATATCTCCAGAATGAGTAGTTGCAACATGTCATAATAAAGCATCAGGACGTGTGAAGTTCTTATTACAGAGAGTACATGTATGCTTCTGCATAGCTGACTTTCTCAATACACCAAATAGTTTATAAAATGGCCGAAGTATTTGTTTCTGTTATTCAGGCATACAACGAAGAATCAGCTTGTAAGATTACGAAATTACTCGATTTGTTAATTCGTAAACATGAGACGTTGTTTGACTCTGTTGTAGACAATACTTCAACTGATCAAGAATACCCTGTCTTTGAGAATATCGGAGATGATTTATTTTCTGATGTTCACATCAACTGTGGCCGGATAATAATTTTAATGTCTTTAGCTAGACATTTTAGTAAGAAAATAGTCGACTTGTTGTACAATAGTGACGATGATGTCCAACAAATTGTAACCAGTTTCAGCCGCTAAATATATATTTTAGAAGACACAATTGTTAAAGTTAAATGAATTAGAAAATATGTTGAATTTATTATCCATTGAATAAAACAT
The DNA here is from genome assembly GCA_963921405.1 of Cepaea hortensis. NCBI lineage: Eukaryota > Metazoa > Mollusca > Gastropoda > Stylommatophora > Helicidae > Cepaea > Cepaea hortensis. The sequence continues at coordinate 71,906,842 of OY992897.1, read as the reverse complement.
CCTTTTTCATTGACGGTGAACCTGAGCAATGACTGTGTTGGAGTGTTTGTTGTAAATTTAATCGACCAAGTTGCTTAAGTAGGTACTTTAGTAACATTTTCTAAATTGCTTTTTAATTATATAACCTGCATAGTTGGATACCTCTTGAATCAACAAATCCAACGACACCTTATTCAAGTATGTACGTCAATTGTAAGCTGAGATATTAATTTTTGTATGTCAGTTTATATTTAACATTGGCATATTGGTATCCCACTCTGGAAAGTGTGACCACAAAACACGTAAGCTAAGGGCAGATAACTTCTGTTGGTGTTTTTGCGCTAAGGGGAATAACGCATGTTTTTAATTTTGAATGCAAAATTAAAATAAAAACCTCAAACTCTCTCTTCCTCCACTCCTAAATACTAGAATGGATGGTGAATGCAAACGTGCATCATTATAATCTCGTCGCTCTGAATAATCCATAAGAATATTAAATGAACATCGCTGTATTATGACACGGAAAACCGCTATATTCCCGCCATTGAAATTTAACATGACGGCATCTTAGCATACAATCTTAATAATTTCTGTTTGGGATGATCCCGCCAACTAAAATATTTGAAAATTTCACAGTACGCATAAGAATGGATGCTCAATTTAATTATTCATACTAAATCAAGCAAGACGTCTATATAAAACGAGTAATATATATATTCTTAATATCGGGGAACAATAACAAGAAAACGTAAATCGCCGTTTGAAACATCGCCGGCAACGTTCGGCAACTGAAAATGTAGTACCTATCTTAAGTGAGTGAGAGAAGTGCCATTTTGATCAGCCGATCAGACGTTGGCTACATCATTAACCGATGTCACGTCGCTCGACCGACAGTACCACTGTCACAGAGGGCGTTATTTAACTGTCAAAGGGGCTGTGACCGGCACATAAACTAGACATTTTGCTCGACTATAGATTTGTATTGACTCACTTAGAAAGAAACCAGTGCCAACAACGAACCACATATTGTCATTGACTGCACATTATCTACGATACTGTTTTTCATTGTCTGCCACAATAATTACGCATCTAGGTACTTTGTGTCAAATCGGAATTGCACTTTTCGTAGGTTAGTAATTTCTATCTCCGGTAGTCAGTGAGGATAGATAATAGCCTTTAGCTTCGTTCTGTAAGTATTCTGTCCTTAGTTGAAACAATTTTGCTTCAAGCAATCAGTCAGAAAGCCACCAAAACCTGCTCAAGATGACTACCACGTTATGGACAGACCAAAGCAAGTCATTATTCTGCGCCTCAGAAAAGGACACAATAGATTACGCAACCACATGTATACAAGATTCAAGATTGGTGAAACAGCCATGTGCACATGTGGAGTGGCGTCGCAGACAGCAGAGCACATACTCCAAGACTGCTCAAAATATAACATATCTAGGCAAACCTTCTGGCCTAGAGAGACGACAATGGAAGATAAACTCTATGGACCGCTGTGTGAGCTGCAAAAAGACAGTTAAGTTAATACAAGAGACAACATTGCAGTTATAGACATATTTCAAGCGAACGAAAAAAGAAAAATAACTGGAAGCCTGAAGACAACGCTTATTAGTGAACTAGAAAAGATCACTTATTTACAACCAATGCAGGATAGAAGAGATAGCAGAGCCCAGCAACAAGCTGAAAAATTCAGAAGATTGACAGGCCACCCTTTTATAACAGGGTTAATGGCTTTGGAAAGGGAAGACTGAAGCGGGGCAACTTTGTAGAAACTGCACAACGAAAGATTAGGGCAGATCCCATACTTAACATGTCAACAGTCAAATCAATTTACAATGCACACAAATTCCCAGCTTGGAGACAGCAGCAACTGCCTGAGATGATAGAAAACATTCCTGGAATTGAGAAAAAGAACACTCAGAATGAAACTGAAAGAAGAAACATAACCCTAAAATCATTAAAGAACATTACCCAAGCAGCAATTGGACCCATGCATATTCAGATGATCAGCCAAAGATTCAATTAAAAATGGAGGAGGATGAATTCTTCTTAATGTAAAAAATGGAGTGATAAAAACACAATCAGTGGCAACTGGAAAATTTTCAAGTAACTTCAAAGCGGAGGTAGAGGCTTTGAAAACTGCAGCAGAAATGCTCTGGATGGAGGAAAATAAAGAGAAGCAAATAGCTATCTTCACAGATGCAAAGTCAGCTGTCTCAATGCTGAAGAGCAATAACAGCACAGAACTAGCTGACCTTAGAGCAGCACTCCATGGTCTATGCCAGAAATTTAAAAAAGTTAAATATAGTGGATCCCATCACATTGCAGTATACCTGGAAATGAAGAGGCTGACAGACTAGCAAACGATGGTGCATGACTACCACAGCCTGACATAGACATAACCTATAATGAGGCAAAGAGGTTTATAAAAAGAACTTATAGAACACAATGGGAATCAGAGCATCCAGGCCACCAGAAGTATGATGCATATTACAAACTCGACCGAAGAGAACAAGTAGCAATCTTCAGACTCAGCACAGGACATAACAGGCTGAAATACCACCTGTACAATAAACTAAAGATAGGAGCAACTGATGAATGTAATTGTGGAACTTGTAAAATTATAGCTAAAAATATGCTGCAGGAGTGCCAAATATATGTAGAACAAAGAAATATATTTTGGCCCACGCCTGCTTCATTTGAGGACAACTCTATGGAGACATCAACAAGCTCAAGTTGACTGCAGCTTACTTTAACTACATGCAGGTTGACATTTAAGGTGTATGAAGAAGTATTTAGACTGCCACACTTCATACTACAGGTATGTCAGTTTTAAAAAAGCGTCCCTGAGGCATGACATGGAATATTGCTTGGATAGCTAATCCATTACGTGGAAAGTCCGAATCAAAAGCTCACTGTGTGGGCTTCATAAAAGGTGGAAAAGTGTCCTAGTGGAACGAAATTGAATATTGATCGGATAGCAAATCCATTACGTTGGAAGTCCAAATCGAAAGCTCACTGTGTGGAAGTCATCTACAGACTGCATACTTCTGGTTTCCGGAAGAACAGCCTATGGTAACGGAAGGCCCAATTTCCGGAAGTGAGGCTAAGCAGCCATGTGCAGGACGTGACGATTCCTTGGGTGAGACAAGTACCAGAGCGCTGTGTGTCGGCTCTGCAAGTATGGAAGCCTCCTTGGATGGCGGGGAATGCCCATGGTCTGTCCCTACCTTTTCTTGAGGGCTGACCAGGATGTCATTGGCTGTTCTATATGGGATGGGGGATAACACCACAACAGTGAGAGTCAAACGTCCTAAGAAACCCTATGGAAGGTTAACCCGGTCAAAAAATGCCCACAGAAGTCGGATGTGTCCGCCTAACGGCGCAAGAACACAGCTCTGCTGTAAACAGGCACAACGCAACCACGTCAGGAAAAAAAAAAACAAAAAAACTCTGGGTTAACGCAGAAGAAGAAATGCAGGTTCTTCAATTTGTGATTCACACGTTAGAACCTCTTCCTGTGGGAAAGTGTTACTTGAAGCTTCACAATTTAGTAATTCAACAAAATATTCTTTCCATGTGTTGCATATTTCCTCATTGGTATTTATCATATTCCCATTTTTGTCTTTTAAACCGAATTTGTTGTGTTGGTTCCCTAGTTTCATTGACTTCAGTTCTTTAAAAAAAAAAAAAAACTTTCTGGATTCGTTTTTCTGGTGATTAGTTTCCATATCTTTGATTATATTACTCATATATTCTCGCTTCTGCTGTCGAACTATTTTTGTAGCCTCTTTACATTCATTTCTATATTGCTCTTCCTTTTGGATGTTATTGATGTCATTTAGCCATAGCTGTCTGGCAGTCTTTTTCCTAATGACTGCTTCTTCACATTTTTGATTGAACTATCTGTTCTTTTTCTGCATGGTTAACACACCGAGACATTCTTCTGCGGTAATTTGAATTGTATTCTTGATGTTCAACCAATTTTGGTCAACGCTTTCCTCCAACGGGTTTTGCAGAGTTTCAAAGTTACATTTTATTTCATCTGTAAATTTCTCTTTGGCTAATTTCTTGTAGTTTTTCTGTTATATGTAGGGTGTAATCTTTGTAATTTAGTATAGAAAGCTCTCTTAAGTTTTATTTTAAATTTTGCTCCAACGAGGAAGTGGTCTCTGTGGCACTCAGCTCCTCTATAACTTCTGACTTGCTGTATGTTTGATGCATTTCTGTTGTTAATTAAAATGTGATCTATTTTATTCTAGGTTCTCTTGTCACATTATTTCCAAGTTTGTTTGTGTATATCCTTTCTTTGTAGTCTGGTACTGCTAATCTGCAGTCCTTTGGCTTCTGCCAGGTTGATGACTCTCCATCCATTATCATTTGAAGTTGTATGTAGGCTTTCCATACCGGCTACTTTTTTATGAATTTGCTCTCTACCTATTTTTGCATTGAAGTCTCCCAGCACAATTAGGATGTCCTGTTTGGGGGTTTCTTCTATGACATCTTCCACATCATTATAAAAGTCTTCTTTAACGTCATCTTCTTTTTCTTCAGTAGGCGCATGTTCATTAATCATCGTTATATTTTTCCATTTACCTTTTATTCGTAATTTACTAATTCTGTCATTAACAGCTGTACAGTTTAGAACGTTTCCCCATAACTCTTTTTTGATGACAAAACCTGTCCCTAATTTGTTTATTTTGGGTGTTTCCTCCATATATTACAAGCATTCCATTTTGCTCTAACGTACCCTCTCCTGGCCATCTTATTTTTTGAATTGCTGTTATATCCATTTATATTCAACTAGCTCCCTGGTTAATTCTTCAGCCGCTCCAGCTCGATATAGTGTCCGTACATTCGGTACATTCCATGTTCCAAATCTCAAGAGTCCTTTAACGTTCCGAGGTCGTCGTCCAAATAAGTCAGTCCGAATTCGAGGCTTATTTATCTGTTTCGTAACAAAATAGTTTTTACAAAGGTGGGGATGTTAACCCCACGCTTCAACCCCCAACCTGGAGGACCAGAGTGTTTCTCTTTGTCTGTTCTCTATCCTTTGACCTGTCTGGTTTGGGAGGCCCTGCTGGTAGCGTAGCTACCGCCGGCATAGCTCTCAGGGTCATTGAGAAACTCAAGCTCCTCCACCACGACAAGGTGGAAACACCATCAGGGGAGTTTAATAACTTTTAATATTAATACAATTCTTTAAATCCTCGCCGGGTGTACCACCCGATCGAAACTACATTACATTAAATGAATGAATCGTGACATATTGAATCTTGATTTGTCTGTGTGGTGGTATTTTCTCCGAGCTGTATAAGAAAAGCGGAGATTAAAATATACTAATAATTGTCAAAAATTGAGCTGCTGACTGTGAGGGAGGGGGGGGGGGAATTATATAAACCAGAAGAATATTTGTTCATTTATTATAAAACACCGGTTGTTATATTTTCTTCGGAATTAATCAGCAAACAAGCATTAATTCTTCGCCGCGAGAAATATAGAATTAATAGCGTAGCTCACTGGTAAGAATGTAATTTACAAGTAATTGCTGGCCGAGTAGGTTAACTCAGTAAGCGCTGGTAATGCCGAGGTACGCACGTTCGAATCTCCTCAATGACAATTTTTATTATCGCAATTGCCTGCCGTTGATTTCTGTTCTCAGCGCCCTGGTTTCACTCGTTTAGGTCCTCACACCACATAGCTAAGACGGTGTTCATTCCTAGACACTTTTTAACGAAGTGACAGAATACATTATGTGCCATGCCGGCAAGCTCTGGGTACATTAAAGTCAACATCGTGTTCATATCGCCTGGCGTAGGGTTATCACCGTTAAGTGGGGTGCTCTTTGTATAGTAATCATTATCAGCCTGTATCGTGTCGCCTGGCATAGGCGATCAAATCTGTTATACCAACGTCATCACTATCATCATGTGCCATCCCAATAAGCGTGGGCGGTCATATCTAGCAGAGCCATTATTAGCAACCTTTTTTTGTTTGTTAGGGGAGTAATTCTTTAAGCATCAGTATGTGTCATTCTGCGTGGCGTAGGAGTGTCTTTGGTAAACACACAGACAGGTGGCACGAAGAGTAGCGTAGCCCTGTCTAAACATTACCATCAGTTGTCTGGAGTAGGCTATTCTTCACTAAGCATTATCAGGTGCTCTGTTGCGTTGGGATATATTACTGACTGTGAGGCATAAAAAGACATTTAGTTCCCACGGATCCTAGGTGAAAACATCTTTTACGTCTCTGATTGCGGGGCCGACAGGGAATGGGAAAAGTGTATTTGTACAGCAGTTCCTGGTCCATCTTCCAGCCATGGTCGACCCGATTCCAGAGGAGGTTATATGGTGCTACGGAGAATGGCAAAATATGTACGAGAATATGAAGGGTGTAGAATTTATTGAAGGGTTGCCGAATATGGAAAAATGGACCGGGGATAGACGTCGGTTAGTAGTGATAGATGATCTAATGTCTGAGTGGTTGTCTAATGGCCAAACAGATGTACCAACTTCACGTGTAATATGTCCAAGAGAGTTTTAAGGGCGCGACAACTGCTCCACACGGGTATTTGCAATTTGATCTTCGACAGGAAACGCCGAATCAACTCCGTTTATGAAGTCATATATTTCCCGACCAGCGGCAAGTCGTCTATATCCTCAAATAACATTTCTACTCAACTTAAATGCAACCAATCCATGTTGCGATGCTTGGGTGAAGCCAAGCCGTCTGACGTAAAAGCCTCATTAAAACGGCTTCCCCAGACCTCGTCCAATCAATTTGCGAATGCTGTCATAATGTATTAAAAGGTAATGTTCCCCTGACCCCGAGTCGTAAGCGACGGTTGCAACGACACAAAAACAGTCAGAGAGCGCTCAGTGGTAAGAAAATATCGCTCAAGAAACGGAAACAGATCTTACAAAAGGATGGATTCATAGCCGCCCTTCTCGGACCCATCCTAAAAGTGTCGAAAGGCGTTGTGGGTTTGTAATGAAGAAAATGATCCTGGTCGATTCTCAGGTGCTGGAAAAGCCCTATGTACCACCCAACACATTAACTGATAGCCTACAAGACTTGGATAAGCAGATGCAACAAGTCTTGGACAGAACCGAACTACCACCCCGTGATAAAGCCAGACTATATCAACAAACCTTGCAACGGTATCTGAACCGTCTCGAGCAGCACAGACACAAACCGTTAGGCCTGGTGGGTATCAAGGAACAAAAACCGAAAGTCAGCGCCTTACCGGCATCAGTAGTCGAGACACCGCCTGTTCAACTAACACCCAAGACATGTAAGCGAACCGAAGGTAGCCGAGACCAAAAGCCCTTCAGAGACACCTGTTGCTACACCGGGTTATAAACTCCGGAAGAAGAAGAAGAGTAAGATACCTACACCCTGGTGGGGAAAATGGCTGCTCAAATAAGAAAGTATTACTACGACCCCCAACAACCCGGAACCTACGGGGAAGCCGTCGCCTTAAAGCGCAGTACCAAACTTCCAGCTAAAACAATTCAGAAATGGTTACAGCATCAGGATACCTATACGCTGCATAAACCGATTCGTCGCCGGTTTCAGAGACGTCAGACCATAACCGGTGGTATAAATCAACAGTTTCAAGCCGACTTGATAGATATGCAAAAGTTACGAAGGTACAACGACGTTATGACCTACCTAGTGACGTGTATCGACGTATTTAGTAAATATGCGTGGGCCGTCCCGATCCAGAAGAAAACGGGGAAAGAACTAGTGGCGGTCGTGAGTAAAATATTTGACGAGGGCCAACCGATAAACTTTCAGACCGACAAAGGTTCGGAATTCGTCAACCGAACTTTCTTAAAATTTCTAACAGATCGAGATGTGCATGTCTTTACCACTGAGAATGAAGATGTGAAGGCCGTCGTGGTAGAAAGATTCAACCGAACTCTTAAAGAAAAAATGTGGCGATATTTCACCAAGACCAATACACTGCGTTACGTTGACGTCATACATAAATTGATCCGAAACTATAATGGTTTGTCGTATAAACCAGACTAGTCCGGTGACGTATGTGCTAAAAGACGATTCAAGGGAGGAACTACAAGGGTCATTGTGACAAGACCGCCGGGGCTTGGACTGGTTTGCCACGATAGATACTATCCCCTGCCTTTGCTCCAACCACCTCAATAGCACTCTACATCTACCAGGCCCCACACAAGCCGGGACAGCTGAACCTCCCCTCCCTCACCTAGGGTTCCAAACCCCAAGGGGGCTCGGACCAGACACCAGTCATATCACTGCACAAAGTCATAGCTAAGAGAACAAAATTTTAATTCTGAACTACGTCAACCACAACACAGAGAAGGATGGCTGAAAGCCAGACTAGAAGAACTATGTACAAGATCAGCTATGCAGATGAGTATTCTTCATCATGAAGGCGGACGATAGCTCGTGCGGTTGTCCAGTCGTGGTAGCGACTCACCCAGGCTCCTCCAGTGGATTGGAACTCCAAGGTCTGCTGCCTCTCCAAAGTTCCCTCTTCACACAGAGAACCAATCACGGGCTGATCAAGCGCAGTACCACTGCCTGACTGACACTGCACCGATGAACAAGGATCCTTCCTTGCGGTCGTACTATTCCCCTCGTCACACTCCTGATGAAGTCTGGGCCGACCCTAGAACATTAGCGGTCTCCCACTTGCAGAAAAAAGTACATGTAGCACCGTCTCAAAATACACAAGAGCCTGGTCACTCTTCTATCTCATAAGTGACCCACATACTGAGATGTCACCTACAGAATGAGCGGTTGCTCCACACGAACACAAAATGTCACTGGCAAAGTCTATCAGGTGACTAAACACTTCACCTTATTTCCATGTCCTTGGATCAATAGATCTTCACACAGTATCATGTAAGTACCCTGATCGAAGGGTATCAATCACAACCTAGCATACACTGTCAACAGTTCACCACGTTGGAATGAGGTAGCTCCATACCTTAACAAACATGTCAACAGTTCACCACGTTGGAATGAGGTAGCTCACTACCTTAACACACCTGTCCCTCTGGTGTTCCCACCAATGTTGTAATCAATGTCTTAGGTCACTGGACCACATGTTGGCTTCATAAAGGTAACCAATGTAGAAACACTATTTAAGCATCAACTTATACATGAGGTCCCATGATAACCCAGCCGGGCCAGAAGCATATCACACAGGTCATGGTGACCGTTAACAATGATCACTGGGCTCAACTTGAAAGTTCCCGACCTTGTAATCACCAAGGTTTACACTGAGTTTGAATGTCACCAGTGCTTCACTGGCTAGAATCACCAGACGTTTCAGTGTTGGATCCTCTCAGGATCGGATGACACTCGTCGGACTCTTGACGGAGGTCCTAACCGAGACCTACCGACCTATTCAGCACTCAGCTCCTTCCAACATTGATCTCGCAGACTCAGACGACCACTCCCAGTATGGCCTCAATCAACTTCTGGATAGGCACTGGAATGAGTGGGCCCATAGAGCTCATGGTGAAGCTCTTGAATCTTCTTCTGTATAGTAATAACAGATCCTGAAACACGGAGAGGTTGGTGTGAGTACTCAACTACAACAAAGACTAACAGCATCTCCACCATGTCACCTGCCTCTCAGACATTCCTCATGTCTACCAACATGAGTATGAAATCATCACATCATAGATCTACTTAGTCATTATAATATATAGGCATAATGATGGTAGAAAAAGCAATAGCACACCCGTTCAGTCAAGTAACACTTCTGGGCTACAAATAACCCCTAGCACCAGAGACGACCGTATCACTCTGTCAAGCATCCTTCGCCTGGTGCCAGTCGAATCCTGTTTCACCTTCCATCATCAATCAACATATACACCTACTTCCCTTTCCGTGTAGTGATTACTGTATCGAGAAGGTGTCCAGCCGGACATCTCCTACCTGACAGACTCATCAATTCACCAATCCCTTAACCCATGGACTGATCAATTACACACATTAATAACTATATGACCATAATGAATTATACTCCTGATAATTCATTACTGTAGCATTAACAAAGGAGAACTCATGAATTGTTACATTTAAATAACCAACTCATTTCACAGCCATAGTGTCAGTTCTGGGATCCCTGACCCAGAGTTGCCCTTTTATTCACTGACTATCTTCCAGGTCAGTCATACCTGTGCCGGTCGAGCACAGCTGTGGTGGCCATCCACCATTACACTTTCCCACAGCTACTGTGGGTCCCGTGTACCTTGTCCCGTGACGACTTAAGTCACGTCATCCAATGTAGCAAGCCTCCAGACTCCACTACCAAACTCTGGCCCCACCTTTTTAGGGGGGGTTATTCCCCTCATATACTACTACTTCACGGCAGTACTCCAAGTACACCATGAACCGAATCAGGGTTCCAGAAGAGTAGAATATTAGAGACAAACGGTTAGGTTCAAACCTCGATCTATCTAGACACCACGGCCTCGAATTACGGAGTGCCGCATCACCCTCGATCGGGTATGTTCAACCATCGGATATGCTCGATAGCTTTGGGTCGGACCTGTAACCTAACGGGTTGGGCGTACCGGCCTACCTCCCAGTCGGCTACCTAGACAAACGTAAGATGGAACATGCACGGTCATGCTAGCGGACGGACATGACAACAAGCAGTAATAATAGTATCATGAATACTTCTTATCAACTGTTATCCTACCGATGCAACACCATTCTGCTTACGCGGAATAACACTGCTATCTGCACGCAGCAAATACACCACGGCTGATCTCACCTTGATTCCTCGAAAAATCACCATCACTGATAGAACAATTCAGTTACAATTCTAATGTCACGAAGCACATTACACATCTCTAATAATAAGCTCTACCTTATCATTATTTACAGCGTCTAGCATGTTGATGTAATGACTGACAAACTGTCGCCTTGCCTGCGTAATTAATAAACCAAACCAGTAACTGCTACACACTGTAAAGCACATCGTTCGGCCTATTTTATTTACACACCACTCGCTGTGGAATACGGCTTGTTCCGTCAGGTAACACATTACATCGCTGATCGATAAAGCCTACTTAAATATGCAGATAGCCATCTGTAACTTGTAACTCTACGCGACGACTCATTTTCGACGGCATTTAATTCGGTCGTGGAAGTCGGCACGGCATCAAGACAACAGTTAAATAATAGATTAAGTATTCAACTAACCTGTGATTGAACAATCACAAACTTGACTGCAGATGTCCGCTCTGGCCGCGAATATTGACATCAAAATTACAGCAGCCTGTTGGCTGTGATCTGTCTACGCTAAGGTCTGGTGGGCGACTGACAACGACTAAGTCAGTGCGCCTTCAAATCCCCTACACGGGCCGCGTGACTTTCATGATTCATGAAGAAAACCAGAGTCACGATAAGTTCCACCAACCCGTGCTGCATGAAGCACTCGTGAACTTAGAGATCTCTACCACGTACGCACTTGAGGGAACATTCTAGATTTCACTATAAATAACTAGTATAGCTCCGCCCCGCACTACTTTTTGATGGGGAATCCCCTATTAATTGATATTAATTCAAGGGAGACCAACGCATCGCACTCCCTTCAAAGGGATATTATGCAGAGATCTGCCGATCTGTAGGCGTTTCGTCACAGTCATTCTACAAAGAGGAAATACAGCTGGTGGGTGATAAAGAAATTTATCGTATCGACACAATCTTACAAGAAAGACGAAGGAGAGGTGGTGGTAAAGAGTATTTAGTAAAGTGGTTTGGTTATCCCAGTTCATTCAACAGCTGGATAGCCAAATCGCAACTAACCAGCTATGGAGCCTAGTGGTATGACCGAAGACAACCTGGAAACTATTGTATTGCGCCCACAGACTACGGACGGGGAAAGAACTTCGTTCTGGTCGTTTTTTGGATAACGAGTGCCGCGGCCAGAGATCGTATTAATCTGTCAAATGGTGGTCATATACACCACCATTGGTGTGTCACTATTCAATCTGACTCAAGGCAGCACAGAAGCACCCGAACGCAAGCTGTAGGTTGCTCTAATGAGTAGTTGTTTGGGTTATATACTACCTAACCCTAAACTAGAAAAACAATGAGTTTCTATGTGGTTTTACCGAGCAACACGGCGCCGAGCGTGTTCCCGAACAACCAACCAGGTCACTTTTTCGTCAAGTTGCCGCAGACTATTGAGGTGAGTCAACAATACGAAGTGGGCCTGGCCGAAATTCAATTCCCCAATACATATTTTAACGGATTGCTGGGTGAAATTTGGATCCAGTACTTTCCGCCGAAAGGTAGTGGTAGAGAATCTATAACGATTATATGGCTACCAGGTCCGTTCAGCGCCCCAGAAGTTTTCATCGAGGAATTGAATAAGTTGTGTGTAGAAACCCAAGGAGACGAGAAAGTGAACATTAAATTCTTTATAGGTGACCCTTGGAAAAAAGTCGGAATGAAACTATTTGAAAAGAGCGCCCACGTTAAAATTAGTGAGGTTGAAAAACATGTTGGGGTTCCCAACCTCGACTCTATCAGACGACAATGTCTTATTATACGGCAATGTGGAATTGGAGATGGATAGTGCTGTTTAAAATATCTACGTCTATTTTGACCTCGTAGCTGTCAGACCAGTCGGAGACTCCATGGTTCTTTTACAAAGGACTGTCCCTATATTGGATCGGCTGTTGCCGTCAGTGTTTCGTCTCTACAACAAACCTCATAACGTCCAGTTAAGTCGTTTCTCCTTCGACACTGTGGAAATACTTTTAACTACCGATACGGGAAAAACGATCCCATTCAACAATGGGACTTCAGTGTTAACTTTACATTTTCGAGCCCGTAAACACTCAGAGCTTGAATAGACAAAAATGAGTTTTTATGTGACACTTCCCAGTACGGCTTCTTTGAAAATATACCCCCAGAATAGAGCCGGACATTTCTTCGTCAAGTTACCACAAACTATCGAACTAACCTAGCAGTACGAGGTTGGATTGGTCCATATCCAGTTTCCAAACACCTATCCTATTTTAATGTTTTGGAGCATCAGGTGTGGCTGAAGTACATTCCACAACCAGGCCTAGATGATTCACCAATGAAAATTACGCTGACTCCAGGTCTGTACAAAATACTAGAGACATTTATCGATGAATTGAATAGATTGCTCGTCGAAGGTGAGAATTTATCAACGACCTGCAGTGGTCGCGGCTCGACAATGCCTTACACGAACATAATCGAATGGCATTCTTATATAACAAAATCTTGAATAAGTCTCATTTCCAACTATACGAACAGGGTGCTGAAATTAGACTTAGTGATAAGTTGGCGGATATTTTACAATTCTCCTCGACCCGCATCAGTGAGACTGAACCCGTTCTTTCTGGCGTGGGTGAAGTAGATTTGGACCAGGGCACGAAAAATATCTTCGTCTATTCCGACATTGTCACCTCGCGTGTTGTCGGCGATGTGATGGTGCCATTACTACGGACTCTGCCTGTCCTAGACAGATCCACCATCTCTGTATTTAGAATGTATGATAAACCGCATTACGTTCCAATCAGTCGGTTCTCCTTCGACACGATTGAGCTTCTTATAACTGACAAACGGGGGAAACCTATCCCGTTCACAGGTGGACATCGGTAGTGAAGCTGCATTTTCGAACAACCAAACGTTTTGATCTAGGTTAGCCATGGTTAGATACGTCCCAATCCTATGCAACCCCAAACTATACGAGGAATATTTCTGTAATTCTTCCTTGATTGAAGACTGGTGGTAAATCCCTATTGCGGAAAGGGTTGGGTACAGGTTTGCAGGTGGCTCAAGATGCCATAGCTGGCCGGAATGTCGGCGAGTCGTTCAAAGAACACGCCAGTGACGCCGGTCAACGGTTGCTCCAAGGCGATGCTCAACATATCAGCCAATCAGGTTGAGGCGTTAGGAAACGAAAACGAGCCGCCCGCCCGGTCAGCCCAGTAAAAGAATAAAACCAGCTAGCAGGAAGCAATCGGCTCATAAGAACCACCAACACCAGGGGGGACATTCAGATATTTCCTCGTAATGGCGTTAATACATCCCAAGTCGTGTGTCTACATTCTGGATCTGTTTAGCGTACCTCCTACCCAGACGGCCGTAGAAGAGGGACAGTTCCTGGAAGTACATCCGTTGGCCACGTTAGCCAATGGGGCACCCATCGAGTTCTCCATCTCTGGTGTGGGAAAAGATTACATAGATTTGTTTAATACTTTTCTGCACGTGAGAGCCAAAGTTACACTTCCCAACGATGATGACCTACCAGCCACCACCGAAGTCGGTCCTATAAATTATTATTTGTATAGTTTGTTTTCTCAAGTAGACGTGTCTATGAACGACACTCTTATTTCACCGACTGAAAATTCCTATCCGTTCCGGGCCTACTTATAAGCTCTTCTGATTTATGCTGAAGAGGCCAAAAAGAGTCACCTGACATCGGGTCTATACTATCAAGCTACCGTAGGACAGATGACAGATACGAAGGGTGATACCAATAAAGGTCTTGTGAAAAGAAGATCTTTAGCCAGCTATAGTGTGGAGATGGATATGATGAGACGCCTACATTCCGACATTTTCAATCAGGACAGGTACATGTTGAATGGCGTCGATATCAAAATCAAACTAACCCCCTCATAATCTGTCTTCAATTTGATTGCCACGGATATAAACGGTGGTTATAAAAGTGTCATTGCTTATGCCACCCTGTTGGTGAGGAAAGCTACGTTAAACCCAGCTATATCTCTGGCTCATGAAAAAGCCTTATTGAGAGCCAACGGCAAGTATTCTATTAAACGGGTAGTGGTAAAAACCTTTTCCATCCTGAAAGGTATGTTTTCCCCACACACAAGATAACCTCTTCCTCAGCCAGACGCCGTTCCAGGTGGTGATCGGTTTAGTGAATGCTTCCTGTCTCAATGGCGAGCTAAATACGAACCCCTTCATATTCCGTCATTACGAATTAAACTATTTATGTTTGATGGTAGATGGGCGTAGTGTCACTGGCAAACCCTTAACCATGAATTATACCACGGGTCAGTATGCGAGTTTTCCATGGTACCAATTTTGCCCTCGGTCTGACCGGTAAGGATGTCGGTAAATATATCGATTTTGAAATTTTTGTCAAGGGTTCGCTCTCTACGCTTTTGATCTTACTCCCAGCATATTAGACGGGGAGCAGTTTGAACTGGCAAAATCTGGCCCCCTGTCTTTAGAACTTAAATTTGCCGTTATGACGGATGCACCTCTACAAGTCAGCGTATACACGGAACTCGAATCGGTGTCAGAATCTCCCTCACCATCGCCTGGAGACGACGGACAAGCACGACGTGAACCCGACTGACAGCTACGACGCAGTTGAGGTCCAGTGATTAGCGTGACGCACGACGCGCATATGGACTAACAGCAAAGGGCAACTTGAAACCTCGAGTTGAGAACAGACTGCCTTGGACTGCGAGATGGACATGGGAGAAAGTGCTGAGTGTATTGGTGAATTATCCGATGCTTGATGTGAGCGAGCTTGTATGCTTTGTAGATACTGTGTAGAGACTGAGTGAGTGTTTGTTTTCCATGAATTGATGAACTTATATATTGCATGTATGTATTGATAAATGACATTGCCGCTAACCGTGAGCGCAGCATTATGTGAATGCTGTTTAGGAGTGTGATTAATGTGTTTATGTTATATGCCACGTGTCTGAGTACAGTCATTTGTAATGTATAATTGTTTCACTCCCTGTTAGTGAACACGAGCCACTGTGATTAGAAATCAAGACTCTGACACTCGGTCATAGAAATTTCTAAGACGAGGCAAGTGCTAACCGACTACATTGCATAATAGATACCCAACAATTAAGACTCTCATATCTGACCTCTTTGTTCGACGACTTTCGATAGTCAACGTATGCGCTAGAGATCAGTTGCCTAGACACATTGATAGAACACAACCGGCAGCTTTTATCCTCAATGCCGACACCAGTGTTTACTCTGGATCGCCCTATATTTCGATGGCCTAGGTCAATTTGAATATTTAGATTCGTTTTGCTTGCCATTACACACCGACATTATCTGCTTTATACGACGTAACTCGGACCAACCACCTATGTACAACACCCGTATGTTACAAGACATTAATAACGAAACTTGCGGCCTGTACGCTCTGTATTTTCAGCTGATGAAATGCCGCGGCGCGAGCATGTCGCATTTTCTGCAGCCGTTTGGTCACAGAAAACACGTGAACGACCATCTCGTGTTTCGACTGGTTACCCCGTGGTTGAAAAAGACAAATCCAGACACGTTTAAAATCATCGATAAACTAAGCCTTATGAAACGAGACGAACTGGTCACATTCATGTTTCGTGTCTACAACGCTGAAGATGTCTACATGTCAATAAATGAAATGCCCAGACCATTAGCCAACGGTTTCTTCTTCTTTTCGTTCATCCGGAGTGTTTTTTTTTTTTTCAGATGTGATTGCGGTGTGTCTGTTATGCGCCCTTGGGCCAAAACCCGTAGGCCAACACATCGACTTTAGCATGCTTTTTTGACCAGGTAGCATTCCTGGGAGACTCTCACTTTTGTTGTGCCATCTGCAACCATGCTGGCCAAGGTTGAACGGTCGAAGACAACGGTCATCACTCAAAGGAAGGCAGGGACAGTCCATAGCATTTTCCGCCATCCAAGGTTGCTTCCATAGTTGCAGGGCCGACACATAACGCCCTGGATCTGGGCTCACCGAGGGAGATCGTCACGTCCTGCTCATGGCTGCTTTAAATCCTCACTTCAATATATTGGTCATTTCGTTTCCCCGGGTCATTCCCGCACAAACCAGACAGGTTTGCAGGCGGCATCCACTCAGCGAATTTTCGGACATGTGCTTGTCGTTGCGCCCATCAGAGCTTTTCCAGGCACAACAGACATTCGGAAAACTACCCAGTCAGAGCTGTTCCGAACAAGAGCGGCATTCGGAAACTAGGTAGTCAGAGCTGTTCCTAGCACGAGAGACATTCGGACGAGACATTTCACTCGGACGTAATTGCGTAATGTCAATTTTTAGTTTGCCACCCGTAGGACGACACTTCCGATTTCAGCGGGCATTTTTTAATGAGGTTAGCCTTCCTCTGGTTTCGAGGCACGTTGGACTGTTGTGATGTCGCTAACATCTCAGCTGGTCAAGATAGAACGATGAACGACATCGTGGTCGGCCCTCAAGGGAAGGCAGGGGCAGACCATGAGCATTCCCTCGCTATCCAAGGAGGCTTCCATAATTGCAGAGCCGGCACACATTGCTCTGTGACTGGACTCACCCGAGGAGTTGCCACGTCCTGCTCATGGCTGCTTTAGTTCCTCACTTCCATGTGTTGGGCAACTCGTTTGCCACTGATCACTCAATCACACACCAGGGACGGTCAGACTGCAAGCGACACTCACTCGGTAAGCTTTTGCTTTTGACTTCGGACCACGCAATAGGTTCGCTCGCCGTGCGTTCCATTTTGCGTCATTGGGACGTTCTTCCACTTTTGTCTACACTCTTTATGAGTTAGATACAGTTTTCGCAGCCATTTTCTTCGACTGGGGCACTTTTTTGACTTTTTGTACTCGCTAACGAGGTAGGCTACTTGTGCTGCCGGCTCAGCACCTTACCTTCGTGCAGCGGTGAACGAGAAACGGCCTGACCCTCTCATCCGGGAATCTCTCATATCCCCCAGCTGAGAGCCTTCGAACTTCTATCAGACCTGAGCATGTAGCTTGCTCAGTATCACGCCTTGATTTTTCGAAAGGTGGCTATCGGCCCGGCTCTCAGGTCCGAGGGTTTGTGGCTTAGAGGCGTTCAGCCACAGCCCTTGACAGGGAGCCTTTAGTGTTTTGTCCGAACCAAGAACTTCTGCCTTCGTGCGCCTGATTTAAATTTTAGATTGCTATCCTCAGTCTCACCTGCAGAGCAGCAGGTTGTGTCTCTCTTAGTCGGGTCCCTATCCCATAAGCTGTCCGATATGTAGTTTTTCATCCATCAGCAAGCAAATGGGGTCGATGGGACACGCAAGCTCCCCCACCACGTCAAGATGGAGACACATCGGGGGAGAGCCAACGTTTGAAAGCAGCGACAGTTTCTCAATACCGAGGCACTACGACACTACATTTACGCAAGTATTTCGGTAACTCTGAGCTGAAGTACCCGACCAAGGTGGGAATTACACTCACGAGAGCCGAGTTTGAATCTCTCCTATCGATGAAGGATGACATTCTAGCTGATTTTGATAAACAAACTTATGTTTACTAACCACCCGAAGTGTCTAATAAATACTAGTCTACCTACACCCAAGACCCATCGATGTCTTGTCAAGACCAGTCTACCTACAACCCAGACGTACCAGATCCGACTACATATGTCTACAGTCAAGACATGCCTCTGAATGACCAGACATTTCTACAGTAATCAAATCCCTCTGATCCCTTTGGGACGTAAACGACGCAAGCTTTAGATGTTGTAACCGAATAGATATTGTCTACCAATAAAAGTCGTGTCGTGTGAAAATGTTACCTTTTTGATTGTTTTATTTATTGGTGTTGTTATTGTTTATGTTAAATGTTGTATGCTAGATGTACCTACAATTTAAGGGGTCACTTGAACACTTGGCCGCCTCTTAACCACTTGACTACCACTAAACTATTTTTTTTCAAAAACCAAGGAGTTATCGCCCTTTGTGGTGGAAATCGGTAAACCACCACCAAAACACCACTGGCTTTAGCCCGAGATACACTACTGTCAATCCTTCTGTACGGAAGTGAATTATGGGTAATTAGCAGACTAGTGAGGAGTTATAAGTAAGGAGGGGAAGACCGAGAAGTAAATACATAGATTGCTTGGCCACATGGCATGGTCGTGACAGGAACACGGAGTTGATCCACGACTCTGGTGATCAAGTGAGTTGGCGAATAATGACCCTCGACGCTTATCGGCATGACACATGATGGATGGAGGAGTTATATGGAAACTGCAGGGATGTGGTTTTGTAGAAGGACGAGAACACAAGGACAGATACATGAGTAATGAAGGTATCTTGAAAGAAGTTCACCTCACAAAGAGAAATGTTACTTGCATCAGCAGAGGACAGACCACATTGTCTGGGCATGTCATGAGAAAGGGAACGCTGGAGAATGTAGTCACAACAGGAATGCTGGAAGGGGGAGATGCCAGGAGAGGAGAGAAGATGCAGGACAGTTTGATGTCATGGCATGAAGGAATATTGGCATCAGAAATGGTTAGCTGTACAAGAGACAGAGAGCTGGGACAGACATGCTCACCAACACTACACTACTTGGGCTATCAAACTAAAATCATTGAGGTGTTAAAATACTGGTATTATCTTATAGCCAGTTGTTTTGTGTTTCCAGTTATGGGGGTGATGCTCATCATCTAGCATGCCTTTACATCAGTACTTCCCAAACTTTTCACTTTCGCGGACCAACATACAATTTTCCTTTTGCACCAGGGACGGTGATGTTAAAAACATGTTTCTCCTTGTAATCTGGAATTTTATACGACCTCAGTATACATTTTAATATAAATATAAGATTTAAAGTAATTGTGAATGTTGTCCCGGTGCGCTAAATACTGCTCCATGATATTATTGGAGGACGGTGATTTATTTAATTTTCATTTCATTTTTATTTATTTTCATGAGTAAACATTTTATTGTAGAGATTTACAAATAAAAAAATTTTTCAAATGTCAAAACTATGTTTAGTTCTTCTTGTAAATGTGTATATGCTTGTATACACCGACAGTAATGAACACCAATAAAATAAAAATAAAATATATCTTGGAAAACGATACCAAATCAGATTTTAAACAAGCTGACTAAATTACAGTATGTTGTAATAAAAATGAATTAATTATCACCTGCTAACAGTAACTATTTAATGCAAGGGGTGGGTCCGTTTATTATTTACATGCTTATCAAATCGTGGCTCGATTGTAGACAGTGCTACCCGCAAAGGAGAACAAATTTCCACACTGTTTCTGTATTTTGTCTTAATAATGCTCATATACGGAAAACCAGTTTCGCAGAGGTACGTCGACTGAAATAGAAGGAGAACTTTCAAGGAAATTTCAGTAAGTTACGGACCGGCTGTCAGAAGTCGGGGTGCCCCACCGGCTATATGAAAGTATTATTCACTGGCGAGCAACCCCAAATAGTCAGAATCTGACTAGGGACAAAATCTATATGGCTGAACTACAGATTAAGCCCATGAATATCCAACGTACAGCTCCAAGTGGCTCGTTACAAAATGAAATGAACTGTGCTGAATATTCACCAAGGAATGGGAAAGAGAAGGTTAGCTAAGATAGATATTTAAGTCTAAATATATGAGTATAGACGACTATCTCAGTACAGGTTTTTCTCCCTGACTGCTCCCTTCCTTGGTGTCTAAGTGAACCCCCACCAATGTACACAACAACACGTATGCACAATTGGAAAAAAATATAATGACAGAACTATGAGTTACCATACTACAACATTTATTTACTAATCATAAAATAAGACATATGATGGTTTGTACGATGATGATGATGAAATCATATAACATATTGTTATTGATGACAAACATTACGTAACTTATGTTACTTGATCTATCTGGAACTGTGGTCCAGATCCCCACTCTCCAGTAGACTCAACAAAACAAAAAACAGCTTGCCGGTATTCTGACGAATCCTGTCAGTCCTGACACTACCTAGTCAGTAGTCTCTAGTCTTGAGATCTATAACATAGGTGCTCCTTGTGAGAGCTTGAAAGAAAGTCAAGAATGTGTTATATCTAATTCTACATCAGCGCAATCCTAATTAAAACATATCATAACACAAACATATACTATGACCAGTCTGGCCAAGTTTATCTTCCAGCTCTACTGCGTTCACCATCCTCCTTCTCCCTACTGTCTTTAGCCTGGGACGGGCTTTTCAATTGTCTCACACGCCTGTAATGATTACATTTCTGCTGCCCCATGTCCATGTCGCTAATACAGAAATTCTGTGTCGTACAGCCGCTCCGTCCAAAGGTGGTTTAGCAGCTCACAGGATCTGTAATGGTATTATAATAATGCCGGGTCATCCGGGCTTACAAGCCGTGACCAGTAGCTGTGCCAGGTTCCCATGCATTACCGTGAACGCACGCCCACAATACACTGAGAAAGTTTAGCACCATATACCCTATACCAATTGTGGGTAATGTCTATACCATTACACCTCTGCTTCCAACACAATCGTTGGCCAATGTGCCAATGCGCAGACAATAGCATAACACTTCATATTGGTAAGTTTGCATATGACAAATCAATATATCAAACATGCAATACATATAAACATATTGATTAAACTAGACATATTATGATACTTTAACATCATAGCTAATGCACTAGTTAGTTTGTATGTATAAGAAATGAGACGTATATACACAAAAAGAATATGTACGAAGCATATTCCTAGCATCGTACATTCATATGAAATTACACATATATACATCCAACATATCCGTAAACATTATATTACTTCAAGATGGACATCTAATGATACTCAACATAATAGCATCAGGCATTATTAATGAGTACAACGAAAGGAGACGAAGCCTTGTTACAAACCTTTGAGAACAAAATTTTAAGACGCATCTTTGGACCCATTAGGGATACACAAAGTGGAGAGTGGAAAAGAAGAAGTAATAAAGACATTTATGATCTGTTTAAGTCCCCGCTAATCACTGGTATCATGAAGGCTAATAGACTACAATGGCTGGGGCATATAGAAAGAATGGAAGATAATAGGGAAACAAAACTCGCTTACACCCAGGAAATAAATGACCGTAGACCCCGAGGTAGACCAAGAAGACGGTGGAGAGATAATATACATACAGACCTACAAGCACTTGGAATCAATGACTGGCAAGAGAAGGTCCACCAGAGAGACGAATGGAGACAGATTGTATTTGCAGCTAAGAACCTCAATGGCTCGGAATGCTGAAGAAGAAGAAGAAGATTATTAATGAGTACTAATATTGTAAAGCTACAAAATGAGATATACAACAAGTCTAATTGAAGTGACCACACAGACCAGCCATATTTGCTGATTTGCCGGGTTTAATCACCACTTAGTTACTGCTGTGGTAAGAATTAAAGAAATAGTCAGTTGACTGTATTCTCTACAACAAATGCACACACCAAAAGGCAACTACGATAGTGTACAAAGAAATGACAAGCATCTACCCAGACACCTAAAAGTATACTTAGACAATGATATTTATTGAATTAACCTATGTCAGATATAGACTGACTAGTTACTAAGAAATAATTCGCCTAGTGAAATCTAGCAACATAAGAATCATACATATGACTACAAACATTGAGCTGGCTGCCTACCTGTTCTGAAGTCAGATTTAATCTAAAGGGAAAAATCTAGCAGGGGTTTTTATACCTAGCCTAGCAGTAAACACTTATCTCCCAGGAATTCCAGTCATAAATTCTTCTTATCTCCCCCTGACGGTAATTGCAATTATCACTGCAACCTGGCCATCCCACCTTGCTCCTCTCTGTCTGGTACAAAGTCTACAGGCCCAGTGTTAATTGCCTTATCAGATCTGTTTTAACACATTCCTGAGTCTGCCAGTCAGAGTGGACGGGGCTTGTTTACAGCCCTGAGGCTATTATCTTCCCCTGTCTCAATCTTGTTCACACCTGGGCGATTTCCTACCTCTGCTTATCAAGTGTCATGCCTGGTCGGTTTTAATTACACTGTCCATTTTACTTGTCATCTGCAAGCTTACATCATGGCTAGAGGCTTTTTGTGAATAATCTTACCTCACGACTAGATAGCCGTTGAGTAGCGTGATTAATTCATTCTTTCTCAATTTGGCCTCTCAAATATTCTGGGATGTTAAGGCGGCATTTCACGACACCGGCAAAGAAGGACTCGCAGACCGGCACAGGTCCGCGGACCACCACTTTAGGAAGAACTGCTTTACATAACGTTTTTGTCATCACAGCATGGCGAAAAGTTTCTTGATCTCATGCTGTTTCTCCTGCTGCACGCACCCTGCTGCCCCAGGTGTCTTGATCTCATGCTGTTTCTCCTGCTGCACGCACCCTCCTGCCCCAGGTGTCTTGATCCCATGCTGTTTCCTCTGCTGCACACACCCTCCTGCCCCAAGTGTCTTGATCTCACGCTGTTTTTCCTGCTGCACCCACCCTCCTGCCCCAGGTGTCTTGATCTCATGCTGTTTCCTCTGCTGCACGCACCCTCCTGCCCCAGGTGTCTTGATCTCATGCTGTTTCTCCTGCTGCACGCACCCTCTTCCCCCGGGTGTCTTGATCTCATGCTGTTTCTCCTGCTGCACGCACCCTCCGGCCCAGGTGTCTTGATCTCCTGCTGCATGCAACCTCCTGCCCCAGGTGTCTTGATCTCATGCTGTTTCTCCTGCTGCACACACCTCCTGCTCAGGTGTTTTGATCTCATGCTGTTTCTCCTGCCCCAGGTGTCTTGATCTCATGATGTTTCTCCTGCTGCACGCACCCTCCTGTCCCAGATGTCTTGATCTCATGCTGCTTCTCCTGCTGCACGCACCCTCCGGCCCAGGTGTCTTGATCTCCTGCTGCATGCAACCTCCTGTCCCAGGTGTCTTAATCTCATGCTGTTTCTCCTGCTGCACACACCTCCTGCTCGGGTGTTTTGATCTCATGCTGTTTCTCCTGCCCCAGGTGTCTTGATCTCATGATGTTTCTCCTGCTGCACGCACCCTCCTGCCCCAGGTGTCTTGATCTCATGCTGTTTCTCCTGCTGCACACACCTCCTGCTCAGGTGTTTTGATCTCATGCTGTTTCTCCTGCCCCAGGTGTCTTGATCTCATGATGTTTCCCCTGCTGCACGCACTCTCCTGCCCCATGTGTCTTCAGTGTCGAAGAAAAATAAAAAGATGAGTTAGACAATTTTCACTTATTTAAAATAGATGCTTTATTTTTATGAAAACTTTGAAAATTCCTTAAAGATTTTACCATTATATATTATAACGCATATGCCTGTAGATAACTGTAGATAAACATTTTATAAAGCTTTGAGCAAAATGCAACAATTATTTAAATTACATGGATAGCAGTGCTACTAAAATTTATGTCCCTTGATATAACTTTTCTTAAGTTAAGTCCCCTCGCTATATATAAATTATAATGTAGTTAAAAAATTAAATTTTATTACGTAAATAACTGTTTCTAAACTAACAAACTATGCCAGTTGGCTGCAAGGGAATGAGAAGAACATCTGTAGAAAATTTCATCTCAATCGGATGGACCGTTCGCGAACATATGGACATACATTTTCTTATATATATATATATATATATATATATATATATATATATATATATATATATATATATATATATATATATATATAGTTAAAGAAACATAGAATATGTACTAGTTTTACAGGAGACTAGCTCCTTGCCCAATATACTTGAATATCTATATAACCATAGGAAAAGATCGTTTTTCTAGATATATCTAAACTGAAAAATGCAACCTTAACCGTAGTGTAAGCAAAACTAGAGGGGAGACCGTCTATTATGTCACAGTGAAGATCTACAAATAGTGTAGCCGAACCAAGTTTCACAAAACCAACTTCCACAATAACCCTTTTCACATATAAATAAAGTAAAAGTTTACAAACATAAACATCATTTTTTTTTCTTCATGTTACTGTCAGTTTTGTTTTATTTCGAAATACAAATTTATTTTCCTCATGTTGGACTAGTAGTACATGGTTCCGTCGCCCTGCTACTGAGTGAGTGTGTGGGCGACACTGTGAGCTGTGAAATTCGCGTGGAATGCTTTTACATCTGTCCTGTACAGTGACCTGCATGTTCGGTACAATGGCTACCGGCTGTTGCTAAATTGACTGATTTGCCTTTTCGGTTCATGAGTGCATTGTTCAGGAGACTCTTGGGAGTCGGCGCTGAAGCTGCGGAGTTCGTGCTTTATGCGACACTTTCAGCGGGTCGCCCTGCGGTAAAAGATCGAGCCATGTGAGAAAACCCAGGTCAGTGAGGTCTTTCTGGTGACTGCCGAGTCCATCGACAATGAACTGTGGTTTTCGTGGATGAATTCTGTGTTGGCATTCTGGCGGCGGCATTATGCACAGTGTACCTGTGCGGGCTTGTTGGATTGCGGAGACTCCTGTCTATTCCACTGTTAACATTGGACAGTAGGGAGCATTTTGTGTGATGTTCACTGGCACAAGAACAATGGGGACGACCCGTTGCCGTGAAGTTGGAACCTCGACTAACTAACTATACAAATTTATTGTACGTTGTATTATTTTTTATATTTTGAATGATGAATTTAAAAACAAAAGCTAAAATATCCCATACCGGGAACTTGCAGTTTGTACGTGAAGTGACAGGACAATCACATTTATGTAGGTGGCCAGTCTTGTCCTCCCGTAGCGAACGACAGGAATTGGCACCAAACCTTTGTATGACCACGCCCATGCCATTATCAGCGTAAGTTTCTAACTGTTACACCATTGGCACGAACATCTTTGACGTGCTTAGGATCTGAAATGGTGAAAATTAGACCCCAAGCACGGCCTCCCATCCAACTCTCGTCAAGTCCTCTGTAGACTCATTTATTTCTTGGTGTTTACAATGATAGCTTTCCTGGGGTCAGGTAGCCCAGTATGACACCAACCCTCATCAGTCGCCTCCTACGACATGCATGGCAGGTTACAGGGCTATTATTCTTTGCTTCCTTTGTGGGCCTCGGTAACACAGGGACAACTATTACAGCTGGTAGAGCATAAGTGAACCGGGGTTGGGGAATACAATTGCTGAGTGACTGCTTTATATATTTATCAGTATGTGATGTGGAGGTATGCGACTGTATTATATATTTATCAGTATGTGACGTGGAGGTATGCGACTGTATTATATATTTATCAGTATGTGACGTGGAGGTATGCGACTGTCATGAAATGCCGCCTTAACATCCCAGAATATTTTCTCGGCCTCAAAATTTGAGAGGCCAAATTGAGAAAGAATGAATTAATCTCGCTGCTCCACAGCTATCTAGTCGTGAGGTAAGATTATTCACAAAAAGCCTCTAGCCATGATGTAAGCTTGCAGATGGCAAGTAAAATGGACAGTGTAATTAAAACCGACCAGGCATGACACCTGATAAGCAGAGGTAGGAAATCGCCCAGGTGTGAACAACATTGACACAGGGGAAGATAATAGCCCCAGGGCTGTAAACAAGCCCCTTCCACTCTGACTGGCAGACTCAGGAATGTGTGAAAACAGATATGATAATTCAATTAACACTGGGCCTGTAGACTTTGTACCAGACAGAGAGGAGCAAAGTGTGATGGCCAGGTTGCAGTGATAAGTGCAATTACCGTCAGGGGGAGATAAGAAGAATTTATGACGGGAATGCCAAGGAGATAATAGGGTCTGCGGGACTCAGCTTAAATAAGGATCCCTAGCTCTGGTCATGTTAGAAACGAAAAAAATCTCTGAACAGGTAGGAACTATCTCAATGTTTTGTAGTCATATGCATGATTATTATGTTAGATTTCACTACAAAAGTTATTTCTTAGTAACTAGTCAGTCTATATCTGATCTAGGTTATCGCAAGAACTATCATTGTCATAGGTTACTTGAGTGTTCTTTCTAAGTTCTGTGTTTAATATCATTGTGCTTCATGTATTACTCTTCTGAAAAGGGGAAACTTATGTGAGACAGATCTTGTCTGGGTATACTTTTAGGTGTCTTGGTAGATGCTTGTCATTTCTTTGTACACTATCGTAGTTGCCTGTTGGTGTGTGCATTTGTTGTACAGAATATAGTCAACCGACTACTTAATTCTTACAACAGCAGTAACTAAGTGGTGATTAAACAGAGCAGATCAGCAAATATGGTTGGTCTGTGTGGTCACTTCAATTAGACGTTGTATATCTCATTTTGTAGCTATACAATATTAGTACTCGTTAATAATGCCTGATGCTATTATGTTGAGTATCATTAGATGTCCATCTTGAAGTAATATAATGTTTACGGATAGGTTGGATGTATGTGTGTGTAATTTCATATGAATATACGATGCTAGGAATATGCTTCGTACATATTATTTTTGTGTATATACGTCTCATTTCGTATACATACAAACTAACTAGTGCATTATGCTATGATGCTAAAGTATCATAACATGTCTAGTTTAATCAATATGTTTATGTGTATTGGATGTTTAATATATTGATTTGTCATATGCAAACCTACCAATATGAAGTGTTATGCTATTGTCTGCGCATTGGCACATTGGCCAATGATTGTGTTGGAAGCAGAGGTGTAATGGTACAGACATTATCCACACTTGGTATAGGGTATATGGTGCTAAACTTTCTCAGTGTATTGTGGGCGAGCGTCCACGGTAATGCATGGAAACCTGGCACAGCTACTGGTCACGGCTTGTAAGCCCGGATGATCAGGCATTATTATAATACCATTACCGACACTGTAAGCTGCTAAATCAACTTGGACGGAGCGGCTGTACGACACAGAATTTCTGTATTAGCGACATGGACATGGGGCGGCAGAAATGTAATCATTACAGGTGTGTGAGACAATTGAAAAGCCCGTCCCAGACTAAATACAGTAGGGAGAAGGAGGATGGTGAACGCAGTAGAGCTGGAAGATAAACTTGGCCAGACTGGTCATTGTATATGTGTGTGTTATGATATGTATTAAGATTGCGCTGATGTAGAACTCGATATAACACATTCTTGACTTTCTTTCAAGCTCTCACAAGGAGCACCTATGTTGTAGATCTCAAGAACGAGTGACGACTAGGAGTGTCAGGACTGACAGGATCGTCAGAATACCGGCAAGCTGTTTCTTTTTTGGTTTCCACTGGAGATTTGCTGATCTCTCACTGATCCAGACAGGATTCAGAGTTACGTATTGTATATTAATCATTTCACCTTCATGATTACTGTAGTACAGAAACTCACACGCATCCATCATCGTCTGGATAACCTTACATGTGTAATATGAGTAGTAAATAAATGTTGTAGTCTTGTAACTCATAGTTCTCTCGTTATATTTTAATTCCAATTGTGCATACGTGTTGTTGTGTACATTGGTGGGGGTTCAATTAGACACCAAGGAAAGGAGCAGTCAGGGAGAAAACCTGTACTGAGATAGTCGTCTATACGCATATATTTAGACTTAAAACATATATCTTAGCTAACCTTCTCTTTCCCATTCCTTGGCGAATATTCAGCACAGTTCATTTCATTTTGTAACGAGCCACTTGGAGCTGTAGGTTGGATATTCATGGGCTTAATCTGTAGTTCAGCCATATAGATTTTGTCCCTAGTCAGTTTCTGACTATTTGGGGTTGCTCGCATGTGAATAATACTTTCATCTAGCCGGTGGGGCACCCCGACCTATGACAGCGACTGTATTATATATTTATCAGTTTGTGACGTGGAGGTATGCGACTGTATTATATATTTATAAGTTTGTGACGTGGAGGTAAGCGACTGCATTATATATTTATCAGTTTGTGACGTGGAGGTAAGCGACTGTATTATCTATTTATCAGTATGTGATGTTCGGGTATGCGACTGTATTATATATTTATCAGTATGTGATGTGGAGGTATGCTACTGTATTATATATTTATCAGTTTGTGACGTGGAGGTAAGCGACTGTATTATATATTTATCAGTATGTGACGTGGAGATATGTGACTGTATTATATATTTATCAGTTTGTGACGTGGAGGTAAGCTACTGTATTATCTATTTATCAGTATGTGATGTTCGGGTATGCGACTGTATTATCTATTTATCAGTATGTGATGTTCGGGTATGCGACTGTATTATATATTTATCAGTTTGTGACGTGGAGGTAAGCGACTGTATTATATATTTATCAGTATGTGACGTGGAGGTATGCGACTGTATTATATATTTATCTGTATGTGACGTGGAGGTATGCGACTGTATCATATATTTATTAGTATGTGACGTGGAGGTATGCGACTGTATTATATATTTATCAGTATGTGACGTGGAGGTATGCGACTGTATTATATATTTATCAGTATGTGATGTGGAGGTATGCGACTGTATTATATATTTATCAGTTTGTTACGTGGAGGTAAGCGACTGTATTATATATTTATCAGTATGTGACGTGGAGATAAGCGACTGTATTATATATTTATCAGTATGTGACGTGGAGGTATGCAACTGTATTATATATTTATCAGTATGTGACATGGAGGTATGCAACTGTATCATATATTTATTAGTATGTGACGTGGAGGTATGCGACTGTATTATATATTTATCAGTATGTGACGTGGAGGTATGCGACTGTATTATATAATTATCTGTATGTGACGTGGAGGTATGTGACTGTATTATTTATTTATCAGTATGTGACGTGGAGGTGTGCGACTGTATTATATATTTATCAGTTTGTGACGTGGAGTTAAGCGACTGTATTATCTATTTATCAGTATGTGATGTTCGGGTATGCGACTGTATTATATATTTATCAGTATGTGATGTTCGGGTATGCGACTGTATTATATATTTATCAGTATGTGACGTGGAGGTATGCGACTGTATTATATATTTATCAGTATGTGACGTGGAGGTATGCGACTGTATTATATACTTATCAGTTTGTGACGTGGAGGTATGCGACTGTATTATATATTTATCAGTATGTGACGTGGAGGTGTGCGACTGTATTATATATTTATCAGTATGTGACGTGGAGGTATGCGACTGTATTATATACTTATCAGTTTGTGACGTGGAGGTATGCGACTGTATTATATACTTATCAGTTTGTGACGTGGAGGTATGCGACTGTATTATATACTTATCAGTTTGTGACGTGGAGGTATGCGACTGTATTATATATTTATCAGTATGTGACGTGGAGGTATGCGACTGTATTATATATTTATCAGTATGTGACGTGGAGGTATGCGACTGTATTATATACTTATCAGTTTGTGACGTGGAGGTATGCGACTGTATTATATATATATCAGTATGTGACGTGGAGGTATGCGACTGTATTATATACTTATGAGTTTGTGACGTGGAGGTATGTGACTGTATTATATATTTATCAGTATGTGACGTGGAGGTATGCGACTGTATTATATATTTATCAGTTTGTGACGTGGAGGTATGTGACTGTATTATATATTTATCAGTTTGTTACGTGGAGGTAAGCGACTGTATTATATATTTATCAGTTTGTTACGTGTAGGTAAGCGACTGTATTATCTATTTCTCAGTATGTGATTTTCGGGTATGCGACTGTATTATATATTTATCAGTATGTGACGTGGAGGTATGCGACTGTATTATATATTTATCAGTATGTGACGTGGAGGTATGCGACTGTATTTTATATTTATCTGTATGTGACGTGGAGGTATGCGACTGTATTATTTATTTATCAGTATGTGACGTGGAGGTGTGCGACTGTATTATATATTTATCAGTTTGTGACGTGGAGGTAAGCGACTGTATTATCTATTTATCAGTATATGATGTTCGGGTATGCGACTGTATTATATATTTATCAGTATGTGATGGTCGGGTATGCGACTGTATTATATATTTATCAGTATGTGACATGGAGGTATGCGACTGTATTATATATTTATCAGTATGTGACGTGTAGGTATGCGACTGTATTATATATTTATCAGTTTGTGACGTGGAGGTATGTGACTGTATTATATATTTATCAGTTTGTGACGTGGAGGTATGCGACTGTATTATATATTTATCAGTATGTGACGTGGAGGTGTGCGACTGTATTATATATTTATCAGTTTGTGACGTGGAGGTATGTGACTGTATTATATATTTATCAGTTTGTGACGTGGAGGTAAGCGACTGTATTAAATATTTATCAGTTTGTGACGTGTAGGTAAGCGACTGTATTATATACTTATCAGTATGTGACGTGGAGGTATGCGACAGTATTATATACTTATCAGTATGTGACGTGGAGGTATGCGACTGTATTATATACTTATCAGTATGTGACGTGGAGGTATGCGACTGTATTATATATTTATCAGTATGTGACGTGGCGGTATGCGACTGTATTATATACTTATCAGTTTGTGACGTGGAGGTATGTGACTGTATTATATATTTATCAGTTTGTGACGTGGAGGTAAGCGACTGTATTATATATTTATCAGTTTGTGACGTGTAGGTAAGCGACTGTATTATCTATTTGTCAGTATGTGATTTTCGGGTATGCGACTGTATTATATATTTATTAGTAAGTGACGTGGAGGTATGCGACTGTATTATATATTTATCAGTATGTGACGTGGAGGTATGCGACTGTATTATATATTTATCTGTATGTGACGTGGAGGTATGCGACTGTATTATTTATTTATCAGTATGTGACGTGGAGGTGTACGACTGTATTATATATTTATCAGTTTGTGACGTGGAGGTAAGCGACTGTATTATCTATTTATCAGTATATGATGTTCGGGTATGCGACTGTATTATATATTTATCAGTATGTGATGGTCGGGTATGCGACTGTATTATATATTTATCAGTATGTGACATGGAGGTATGCGACTGTATTATATATTTATCAGTATGTGACGTGGAGGTATGCGACTGTATTATATATTTATCAGTTTGTGACGTGGAGGTATGTGACTGTATTATATATTTATCAGTTTGTGACGTGGAGGTATGCGACTGTATTATATATTTATCAGTATGTGACGTGGAGGTGTGCGACTGTATTATATATTTATCAGTTTGTGACGTGGAGGTATGTGACTGTATTATATATTTATCAGTTTGTGACGTGGAGGTAAGCGACTGTATTATATATTTATCAGTTTGTGACGTGTAGGTAAGCGACTCTATTATCTATTTATCAGTATGTGATTTTCGGGTATGCGACTGTATTATATATTTATCAGTATGTGATGTGGAGGTATGTGACTGTATTATATATTTATCATTATGTGACATGGAGATATGCGACTGTATTATATATTTGTCAGTTTGTGACGTGGAGGTAAGCGACTGTATTATATATTTATCAGTATGTGACGTGGAGGTATGCGACTGTATTATATATTTATCAGTATGTGATGTGGAGGTATGCGACTGTATTATATATTTATCAGTATGTGACGTGGAGGTATGTGACTGTATTATATATTTATCAGTATGTGACGTGCGGATATGCAACTGTTTTATATATTTATCAGTATGTGATGTGGAGGTATGCGACTGTATTATATATTTATCAGTGTGTGAAGTGGGGGTATGTGACTGTAGTATATATTTATCAGTATGTGACTGTAGTATATATTTATCAGTATGTGCAGCTTTCCGCTGGATAGAAAACACGATACATACACACATTTTGATTGTAACTGACTCAGAAAGCATGCTGAGAAGGGTGAGAACAGGCAAGCTTCGTGCAGAGTGGCTTGCTTCGCTTCGGAGGTCACGGGTAGCAAGCATCACCTGGATCTTTTCTCCTGGGCATGCCGGTGTGCTGGGGAATGAACAGGCGGACAGATTGGCTGGCTCGGCAAAACTTGGTGGAGTATTGATGCATGACAAGGCAGACGTGGTTGCGGCCTTGTGGGAACATGTGTACACCTCGGAGGAGCAAATGGATCACCATAGTCTGGTGAGAATGAGACAGCGAGGAGTGACGAGGGGATCTGGCCGACGCTCAACGCTCAGAGGAAAGGCGAGACGGACATATAATCAGATGGCTACTGCAACTATTAGTGTTGGAACTCTTCGCTGGTTGCTGAGGATGGGGACGGAGTGCTTATGGGAATGTCCCGAATGCTGTGATGTCGGTTCCTAAATCAATCAATCAATCAATCAATCAGTATGTGACGTGGGGGTATGTGACTGAAAATATGGGTATCCAGAAGCAGTGACGTTGTGGGTAGCTGCTCGCCTGCCAATCCAGTAGTAATGGGTTCAATTCACATCGAGGTGGATTCGGATTGTTACAACTGACCAAATCCCCTACGTCGACGCAGCCTAAATATGTACTAGGAAGTGTCTTGGGAAATAATTATCATACAGAAGTGTCCCTCATGTCGCACAACTGTATCCCTGGGGGGGGGGGGGGGGGGGGGGGGAGAGACGGGGGACAAAGCAGTCATAAATAATGTCGAGGAAACTTTTACATATATCACCTGTATTCATGCATATACAAGTAGATCAATATTCTTCTTCTTCTTCTTCTTCTTCTTCTTCTTTCGTTCGCTTGAAATATGTCTATAACAGTGCTGTCTCTTGTATGAATTGAACTGTCTTTTTCAGTTCACACAGCGGTCCATAGAGTTTATCTTCCACTGTCGTCTCTCTAGGCCAGAAGGTTAGCCTAGATATGTTATATTTTGGGCAGTCTTGGAGTATGTGCTCTGCTGTCTGCGACGCCAATCCACATGTACACATGGCTGTTTCACCAATCTTGAATTTTGTATACATGTGGTTGCGTAATCTGTTGTGCCCTGTTCTGAGGCGCAGAATAATGACTTGTTCTGGTCTATCCATAACGTGGTAGTCATCTTGAGCAGGTTTTGGTGGCTTTCTGACTGATTTGATCATTCTTTTCTTTTGGTGGTATGTTACATGCACATCAGGCTGTTCTTCTTTGGCTCCTTCCTTAGCCAATTGATCAGTACTGACTTTGCATCTGTCAATAGCACCACAGGTTGTGTACCATTGCTGGTATTTAGTAATTTCTCTGTTGCTATCTTGATTGCCTCAATTTCAGCATCGTAGTTATGGCAGTACTTTCCTGTCGGTACTCTAGCTGTGTCCCTGGTATTATTTGGGTATTCTATGTACACTCCCGCTCTTCCATTTCGAACAGCGTTTTGTGCTGACCCATCTGTGTAGACTCGGATCCAGAGGTCCTGTGGGTATTCTTCATCAAGGAAGCTGAGAGTGGCTGTTCTGCGCTGCACACTGTTCTGATCTTCCTTGTCAAATATTCCACTCACTTTTGTCTGGATTTGTAATGATAGTCTATGCTCATCTTTCCATGGGGTTCGCTCTGGAATAGTTGATAGGGGGATACCAACTGTGGGCAGATCGGTGCTTTCTCTGCAGAGTCATTTGGCCTGGTGGATAAAACTACTTCTTTTCAACCGCCCCATAGCTAGGTTTTCAAATCTGTTCTTCATAGGGTGGCCTGGCAAGCTGAGGAACTTTTCTGCTTGTATTAGCGTTTTCGTATCTCTGCGCTCACTCAGTGCTTGTGTCCTCCCCATCTTCTCCATTTCCACTATAGGGGTTGATCTCATCCCTCCTGTGGTGACTCTAAGTGCTTGATTTTGCACTTTGTCCAGCTCTTGTAGTGTGGTTTTTGCTGCCGAACACCATGCAGTTGACCCGTATTCCAGGTGTGGTCGTATGCTCTGTTGATAAACTTTGCTAAGTATTTTCCCACTGGCTCCCCATGTGGTTCCACTTAGCTTTCTCAGGATGGCTATTTTCCTTCTGGCTTTTGCTACTGCTTTGTTGATGTGCTTTCTCCATGTCAGCCTGCCATCAAATGTTACTCCAAGGTATGTTGGTTCTTTATCTTCTCGTAGGGGTGTTCCATTTATCTGGATGGTCCCTGCCTTTTGTTTTGGAGAGAGGGTAAATAGAGTGGTGCTGCACTTGTCAGTGTTTATGCTGACACACCATCTATTTGCCCATGCAACAAATGTATCTACAGCTCTTTGTAGTAATCTGGTGGCCACTGATGCATGTTCATTTGTGCTCCATAGAACCAGGTCATCGGCATACATTGCGGCTTTAATTCCATGCGGTAGATTAGCAACGAGATCATTGATGAAGATTAGAAAGAGTGTGGGGGACAAGACTCCGCCCTGGGGAACTCCGTGACGCAGTAGTACTTTCTTGCTCTTTAGTCCGTCTATCTGTACTCGGGCTCTTCTGTTGTGCAAGTATGCTTTCACCCATTTGTACATTCTTCCATTGACTTTGCAGTTTCTCAGTTTATTCATCAGACCTTCTTTCCAGACTTTGTCAAAGGCTTTCTTCAAATCTATCCATGCCGCAAGCACCAGCTTCTTCTCTTGGAATGCATCCTCAATTTCTTGAGAGAGGTAGGTTCTCTGATCTTCCGTCGAGTAGCACTGCCTAAAGCCAGCCTGCTGTGGCACAAGGATGTTTTTACTTTCAATGTACCACTGCAGTCTGTGATTGATGATGCGCTCCAGTGTTTTGCAGAGACAGCTGGTGAGGATAATTGGTCTGTAGCTAGAGGCAATGGAACTATCTTTCCCTGATTTTAGGAGGGGTGTCAGGGTCTTAAACCTGGCTCGTTAACCTAACACATGTGAGACAGTACAAGTACAACGTGATTTGACTTGAGACTCAACGACACAACGTTCAATGAATTTATTTACAGATCATATACAATACGATGATCACTACACGATATACTTTATACTTCAACACACTTACATACACAATACAGCTCACAGTCTATCTCTCAAGATGTCCAGACACTCGACTTTCAGGCACAGAAACCACACAACGCCTTTCTCTCATCATGCGTCCAGTCGAGTCCACGTCCCAGAGCTGTCTGGCTATAGATCGCAGCGTGCCTCCCCACCTGAAGTGGCTTCACGCGGCATGCGTGCGTCTTGCTTCGTCCTTGCCTGACCGCTGGCCGTCTCGTCAGCCAGCAACCTCGCAGGCAGGTAACTGCTACTCGCCTGGCGGGCGTAACGAAGTTACGGCATCCTGGCTGGGGACTAAGTCGCCTGGCGGGCGTAACGATGTCACTGCATCACTGCACTATTCTAGACTCTGACATGCTCCCCCGGGCAACTTCATGAAAGATGTCATCTTTCATGTATAATATATGTACATACTGGGTTAATATTTTAACCTTGTCAGAGTCGACCCTTCTGTTGTTATATACATTGGTATCAGAATACATAGAAATACACATCTTGACATAGAAACATATAAGAAATGGAAGTTGTATTCAACGACATGTGGTGTTCAACCTTTAACACTTGTCAAGTTTCAACCTCTCGATGGCTGATTACCTCAATTGCATTATTGACCCAGTCAGATCGGTAGTAACAGCTTTCCAAGCAACTACCTCGCAGCCTCCAAAAAAAACGTAATAATATGGTTCTTGAAACAAAAATCATCTGGCTAGACCGAAATACGGCTTTTACATAAGTCGTATTAAACGCTCAAACCCTGACCTCATTTGGCCAGGAGCTCTTGTGTTGGTCTGCAATGTCGGTAACACTCTACCATGCCCAGTAGATGGCTTCCTGATGTGTTAACAATCTGGCAACAACATGGCTATTTATATACAACACATAATCGTATACCTTTCACATTATAGCCCTTTTGTGTAATGATGTAATAACAATTAAATGAAAGGGGAATAACTTCAAAATTTATGAAATACAATATTTTACAATAATTATTCTATTTCTTAGCGTCATCGCTTGATGTTTCTTCATACTAACGAGAAAATGTCGGTAGTATGAATAAATTAATCAAGATATGATTCTAAGATTACACTACATAAAAATATAAATACACAATTCGTGTATTCAAACTTGTTGATTCCTAAAGATTTTAGAATCGTCATAGCTTTTTAAACTTTTGTTTGTCGTCTGCTAATTTTGAACTAAATTTCTAACTAATCCGGAAGTACACACGAACACTAAACAGCTGATGTTGAAACTTGTAGAACACACTTGTTTCGGTCTGATGTAGTTACAGAATGTACAATGTTCTAATAGTTCATGTGTTGGATGTTTCACTGGAAAAACTTCTGGATTTCGATTGACTGCAGTGGTGTAGAAGTCAATGTTCAGGTCACGCTTTCACACACGGATTTAAAATATCACTGGAATGTTTCAAACGCAGATACCACTGTCACATTGGATAGTTCGCTTACGGTAAGTTTTGAGCGAATGTGGCACTGTTCTTGTTTCGTAATATATACAATTAATAAAGTTCGCTTTCTACTACACACTACACAGTTATACACGACACTCACTACATTAATTAGTAAAATAAGAACACTATTTATATTGGGAGTAACCCCTATCACATCACATCGTAGACATTACACAGCTTTCGTGAATGAAAAAAAATATTCACTGATGGATGGCTGTGTTGATCTGAGTGTATCTTACACACTGCACTCAGACATTGGTGCTTACTGTGTCGGTCGGACAACGGGACAAAAGATCGGCAATCGTGTTGGTTTTGCCTGGGATATGTCGAACCTCGAAGCTGTAATCTTGGAGCTTAAGAGACCAGTGAGCTACCATTTGGTTTGAAGGTACACCTGAATTTATAAATCGCAATGGACTACTGTCCGACTCCACAATAAAATGGCGTCCTAGGAGGAATCTGGACAATTTAGTTATACCCACCACTAGAGCTAGGGCTTCCAACTGAGGTATTGACCAAGCCCGTTCTCTCAGTTTCAATTTCCTGGAGACGAAGTACACAGGATGAAGGATGTTATTATGCTCCTGCAACAAGACTGCTCCAATCGCCACGGAGCTCGCGTCTGTACGCAATCTGAAAGGTAATTGAAGATTGGGCAATTTTAGGATAAGATTATTTAAGCTATTATCAGAAAAACAAGATAATACTTTTTGGAATGCAAATTTTAGGCATTCATTGCTTACAATTTTTTCCGGTTTATCTTTTGTTAGTAAGTTAGTAAATACTTCGGTCAGTTCGGAAAAATCAGGAATGAACTGCCTGTAATAGTTTATAAGTCCCAACAAACTTCTGACTTGCTTTTTCGTAGTCGGAAGTGAGAGGTTTAGTATCTTGGACACAATGTTATCGTCTGTCGTGACAAAGCCATTGGATATTTTGTACCCCAAGAAGGATATTTCCTGGTAGGCTATGTCTACTTTTGCAGGCTTTACCGTCAGTCCGTGCTGTCTAATGCGTTCAAATGTTTGTTCTAATGTCTTTATGTGGTCTGTCATCGTCTCTGTGTGAACACAGATGTCGTCTATATAGCAAATTATGTTAGGTATATCTACTAGTAGAAGTCGTGTCATACGTACGAATGTTGCTGGGGCATTGACAAGCCCAAATGGAAGTTTGCACCATTCGTACAGTCCCCAAGGTGTGGCAAATGCTGTCAGATGTCTGCTCTGTTCGTCTACCGCTATTTGCCAGTAACCTTTAGTCATGTCTACCTTCGTAAAGAACCTAGCGTCTGTCAGTTCTGTCAGTAGATCGTCAGAGTTTGCCATTGGCTTCAGATCTAGAAGAGTTATCTTATTGAGCTTTCTATAGTTGACACAGAGTCTTATCGTGTTGTCCTTTTTGCGTACTATGACCATTGGAGATGAGAAGTCTGATTGGGATCGACTTATGATGTTGTTTTTCTCTAAGTTGATGATCTCCTGGTGTAAGTTTTCTTTATAATGCAGTGGAATGGTGTATGGTCTGCATTTTATGGGTGTATTTGACGTTAGTGTGATGTGATGTTTTACTAATTCTGTTTGTCCTGGGTTGTTGGAGAAGATGGTGTTGTACTGTTGTATAAGATGTTTGCAACTGTCTGTTTCTGCTTGAGTTAACTTTGGGTTGATTTTAATTTCCTTCAAGCAGTTTGTCGTGTCTAATGTAGGTGTTGGAATTTCGTCACTAGCCTCGTTATCTTCATGGTCTATTATCACTGTACAAGCTGTTGTATCGTCTTGTTCGTTGTCTCTGTTGTAATATGGTCTTAGCATATTGATGTGGAATATTTTGTGTTTGTCTTTTATTTGGATCTCATAGTCTACAGGTGAACTCTGTCTCGTCACTTTAAAAGGTCCTTGCCAAGAATCAGTCAATAAGTGTCGGTCACTAGGTAGTAGAAGAAGAACGTCCTGTCCAGGTGTCAACGTTATTGTCCTGTTACCTTTGTCAGCATATTGTCTATAAGTAGCACCAGATAATTTTAGTGCATCCTTTGCAATTATACAAGATTTGATGATTATTTCACGCAATGATGTCACGTATACGTATGATGATATGGGCTTAAGTACTGGAGTGGAGTCAGTTAACATTTGATGATAAATAGTTAATGGGCCACGTGGTTTGGCACCATAGATGAGTTCAAAAGGAGAGAAACCTGTACTAGAATGTGGTACCTCGCGATAAGCAAAGAGAATAGCAGGTAAATATACGTCCCAGTTATTGGGATGCTCTTGCGTGACTTTAGCAAGCATGTGCTTTAAATCGCCGTTAAATTTTTCTATAATCCCACTCGAGTGAGGATGGTACGGGGAATTGAAACATTGCTTCACTCCCAACATTTTGGTGAAAGCTTGAGTAGATGCGGCGATAAACTGAGTGCCCCTATCTGATTGGATAGTGTCTGGAAATCCTATCCGAGAAAATATATGGAAGAAAACTTCCATTATATCATTGGCAGTTATGTTCTTTAGCGGAATCGCTTCCGACCAGCGGCTACATTGATCAATGACAGTTAGAATATATTTATTCCCTCTAGTTGTTGTCTGATTAAGAGGGCCCACTATGTCGACAGATATTTTCTCAAAAGGTCGACTGGCTAAGTCAGTAACTTGTAACTTTGCCTGTGGGTGTTTACCTTTTTTTACCCGTTTTTGGCAGATGTCACAACTTCTGCAATATTGTTTAATGTCATTGCAAAATTTGGGCGAATGAAACTGTGTTAATAATCTTGATCTGGTCTTAGCGTATGCCATATGCCCTGCAAGAGGTATATCATGGGCAAGATGTAAGGCTTGCTTACGATAATTAGTTGGCAAAACAGTTTGCTCTGTTGTGTTGTCACCTCTGGTATAATACCTAGTGAGGATACAATTTTTCAAAGCAAAATGCCATTTTGCATTCTTGGTTACCTTTGGCTTTTGGCCGATCAGATTAAAATATTTCGACAATGAAGGGTCAGCCTTTTGAGCTGTTACAAAAGTCTCCTTCATGGTATTAGGAGGTAGTGATACTGGGCTAAGCATTTGTATAGCCTCAGTTTGATTACCTTCATCTTGCACTCTAGCAGTAGATCTGGTTACTGCGTTCACACATTCAATGATATCAGATGGTGATGAAACAGTGTTATCAATGATGTCATGAGATCTTAGTGCTACATTAGCTACCATACATTCATTAGGTGGTGTAACATTATCAATGATGACATTTGATGGTGATGTTATGCTATCATCAATACAAAGAGATGTTATGTCATGAGGCTTATCATTCACCTCTGGTAAATTTCCAATTATAATATCACACACCGGGTTTGTTAGTGCAGCGCACTTTACTTTCCCAGTGAGGAAAGGTGTTTCAATATATGCCCATGCTAGTGGGTACTTTTCAATATTGCCAGAGAATGTTCTGCATGTTACGTGCCTGCCTGTATAGTCTGTAGGCATTATGAACGTTCTCTTTAGACCAATAAGTGAACTCCCCGTGTCCCGAAGGACTGTAGCAGACTTGCCATTCACGTATCCTTGATGGACGTTTATTCTGCCTTTGGAATCTACTACCAAATTAGCTTCTTCATTGGCAATAGGAATGGAGTGGCCGCATGTTAAAATGCCATCTTCATAAAAGGTGTTACAAACAGTACATTTATTTGCGTTAAACATATCAAAAGCCTGTGCTGAGTTCACAGGATGTTTCTCCGATTGTTCTTCATCTGACGATGAACTGTCAAACAAGGCGGCATTTGCTTTGTTGGTCATTTGCCTACCTTTACAATCATGGCGATAGTGTTCGTACGCCTTACAGAGGAAACATTTACGCAAATTTCTGAAGGATCTACGCTCCTTATCTTGTCTGTTTACCATATTTTGTAGATAAGTATGATATGCGGGGTTCTTGTCGCACATCTCACCTTGATGGTGTGAAATTTTACAATATCTACAGTGATTATACTTCTCAGATGTAGGCTTATGAGGTTTCTGCCTACTATAGGGTTTGTCATAGTTAGCCGATGCTACAAAATTTATGTCAGTAGCTTCACTGGCAAAACAATGTTTGTTGGCTGTGTAATAAGCCGAACCACGTCTCTCAATCTCATCTACACTAGTGCATTCATTCTCTTGCAAAAATTTTGAAAATGCTGATGGAATGGATGAAATGACTTTTCTCTGACGATCAGATCTTCTAATCTTTGATAATTTTTATCAAATTTAGCTGCTGAAGTCCATTTAGTAAATATATCTCGGACTAAGCAGAGGTAGTCAGAGAACGTTTGAGTCGGTTTTGGGTTCAACTTGCTGAATTGTTCTCTGTAACCTGCCTCATCTAACATAAAATGTGCCATAATCTTTGATTTCAGATAATGGTAATCTTTTCTGAGGTCTTTGGGGATGGTCTCAATGACTTTAAGAGGCTCCCCTGATAAACTCCTCATATAAATAATATTCCATTCAGACAGTGGAACCTGGTAATGGTCCATTAAAGTCTCAAAATTTTGGGTAAAGGCTGCGATGCAGTCACCCGAGGTATAATTACGTACGATACCTTGATATTTCTTGTACTGGTTTTCTTTCTCCAGTCTCTCAGATTTCTTAGACTCTTTGTTAATGGCAGTCTCAGTATCAAGTTGTTTCATCTTTAACTGTACCTCCAGTTCTTCTCTCTTACTCTGAGCTGCTATTTCTGCCTTCTTTAATTCTGTTTCTCTTTCCATATCTGCTTTCTTAAGTTCAATATCTAATTCGGCTTGTTTTGTCTTTGCAGACAGTTCTGCTTCTGCCTGTTTTGCTGCGGTTGCTGCCTCTGCTTGCTTTAAGGCTGTTTCTGCCTCTACTTGCCTGGCAGCCCTTTCAGTCTCTGCCTGCTTTAATGCTCTTTCAGCTGCTCTTTCTTCGCGTTCATTAGCTTTTTCCTGTACTAGGAGGTATTCAGAGTATTTCTTTTCACTCCACTTCGTTAACTCATCACCTGTTAACTGTAACTTTAACCCCATATCGATGAAATCATTTAATGAAGACATGATGGAAAATGCAAATGAAATACCAGCCACACAATTTGTTATAAGTGGTTAGTAAAGTAAACAATTTACAATTGTGTTCTATTGACAATACGTGCCTAAATTTGCATCCTAAAGTATATGAAAAGAAAAATATACTCAAGTGCCCTGGATGCGGTGAAGAACGGTTGGAAATCGGGCTAGGAACTGTAGGGTCGCTACTTCGAAACACAAATGACCTCTACGGCAAGGGTTTCAGATGGTACAGAAAACCTGCTTTGTTTTTGGAGGAAATAAATTAGCGTCTATTTGATGTGGTGTGCCTGCTTGTCACTAAGTTTTGATTAGGTTTGTATGGCGTTGAGTGTAATTGTAGGTCGTAATTTTGTCAGTCAACACTTTTTTTTTTAAAACAAGTCACTTCCTTTCCAAAAACTTTTTGCTTTCCACAACTCAATTCATAAAGACAATCTAAATATATCTCAACACTCTACAACATTGATGACACATCACTTACATTAAGATGACATTCAGTAAGGACATAGACATCAAGTTTACAAGATGGCGACAAGGTCACAATGGCGACAATTTCACAATGTCGACAAGGTCAAAACGGTGACAAGTTCAACAATCACTGATGTTTTACACGTTTACAAGATCAAACAATATGTATGCACTGTACATTCACATTTAGTCTCCATGTTTAAACAATGTAGTAATATATCAAAATGAGCCTTCAACGATCACATTTACATGTACAATAAAGTTTGACAAAAATTCTAAGTTCACAAAACTCTAGTTTTAAATGTTAATCACATAAACACGTTCATTTCAAAGCCGGACGAATGCCACCACGTCCACACATGTCAGGGTCTTAAACCTGGCTCGTTAACCTAACACATGTGAGACAGTACAAGTACAACGTGATTTGACTTGAGACTCAACGACACAACGTTCAATGGATTTATTTACAGATCATATACAATACGATGATCACTACACGATATACTTTATACTTCAACACACTTACATACACAATACAGCTCACAGTCTATCTCTCAAGATGTCCAGACACTCGACTTTCAGGCACAGAAACCACACAACGCCTTTCTCTCATCATGCGTCCAGTCGAGTCCACGTCCCAGAGCTGTCTGGCTATATATCGCAGCGTGCCTCCCCACCTGAAGTGGCTTCACGCGGCATGCGTGCGTCTTGCTTCGTCCTTGCCTGACCGCTGGCCGTCTCGTCAGCCAGCAACCTCGCAGGCAGGTAACTGCTACTCGCCTGGCGGGCGTAACGAAGTTACGGCATCCCGGCTGGGGACTAAGTCGCCTGGCGGGCGTAACGATGTCACTGCATCACTGCACTATTCTAGACTCTGACAAGGGGTATCATGATTGCTTCTCTCCAGGCTTGTGGAACACTGCCTAAGGTCCAACTGTTATTGAAGATCTGCAACAGCTTTGCTTTGGCCTCTGTTCCTAGGTTCCTGATAATTTCATTGGAGATACCATCAGCTCCTGGTGACTTTCTCATTTTCAGTTTTGATATGGCTAGCTCCAGTTCGCTGATTGTGATGGGTGCCTCCAGAACCTCATGTACTATATTTCCTTCTGTCCTGTATGTTGCCGTTTCTCTTGATTCTCTTGTTGTTTCTCTGGACTGATTTTGATATTGTTATATTGTGCGAATGAGTCCGCAAAATGGTCAGCTGCTTGCTTTCTTGTTAAGATGTTTCCATCTTTATGTAGTGCAATTTTTGAGTTTCTCCCTGTGCCCTCATCGTTAAGTTGTTTTATTAGCTTCCACAATTTCCTTGTGTCTCTTTCAAAGTTCAGAGACTCTGTTTTTTCCTGCCAGCTTTTCCGTCTAGCCTGCAGCTTGGCCCTTTGAAATTTGGCTTTTGCATGCTGGAATTTATTGTGGTGCTCTTGGCTGGGTGTGGTCTCTGCTTGCTTTCTACATACTTCCACATCATTATGCAACTGTTCCAGTTCACTACTCCAGTAGGGTTTATATTGTTTACGGACTCCTCTTGGTACTGTTTCTCGCGACTGTATTATATATTTATCAGTTTGTGACGTGGAGGTAAGCGACTGTATTATCTATTTATCAGTATGTGATGTGGAGGTATGCGACTGTATTATATATTTATCAGTATGTGATGTGGAGGTATGCGACTGTATTATATATTTATCAATTTGTGACGTGGAGGTAAGCGACTGTATTATATATTTATCAGTATGTGATGTGGAGGTATGCGACTGTATTATATATTTATCAGTATGTGATGTGGAGGTGTGACATATTCACCTATCCATCATTTTCAGCGCGTCAACGTTACACAGCAACCCAGAGATTATCGAAACAATTACAGCACCGTAGAACATCGAACGCACTAAGCGATACTAATGACAGACAGATGCCAGGATAAGAATAGAAGGGTTAGCGTCAACAGAATAGAATGTGACTGGTAGAGACACATCACGTGGATATAGCGTCCCCCAGCTTGGGCGCCGCTTTAATAAAACCGCGCACTTCTATGACTTCAGAGCGAGCGAGCAGTCGCCAAAGCTATGTGTTGTCCAACTTTCAAACTTTTACAACGGGCAGTTTGATCTAGTCTGAGTGATGTCTTGGTGCCACACCTAACCAACAAGGAGGGAAGAGGAGTGAATGAGATGATCAACACCTGTGATGGCAGATGACTCCAGCCTTAAGCAGAGAATGAGAAGTCTTCAGTGAAGCTAAACTGGCCCAACCTGAAGTGGATCCATCAGACCATGGACCCAGGCTTATCCA
This sequence comes from Cepaea hortensis, assembly GCA_963921405.1. Taxonomy (NCBI): domain Eukaryota; kingdom Metazoa; phylum Mollusca; class Gastropoda; order Stylommatophora; family Helicidae; genus Cepaea; species Cepaea hortensis. The sequence goes on along the minus strand of OY992897.1, from coordinate 71,861,942 downwards.
CCTCTCATCACACCAGGTTTTCTTATCACTCCCACAAACTTCACCCTCTCAGAAAATGATTTTCTTGAATTATTGTTGGATGTAGAAATTGTTAACTATAACACATTTTGGTAGTTAAAATATCTCACTACACAATGAATGTTATTATTTATTGACTGACTATACTTGGTCCTATGAAAGTTTTTTTTTTTCTATTTCATTCTGTAAATGTTAACAGCTGATGAAAAAACAAAGAAAATGTCAAATAGGCCAAAAGAAACTGGCACAGTCAATAAATTTGTTTAAATGTGAAGATCTCTTCCACTTAATTTGTCAGTCCAAACTATCTGTGGGAAAATCTCTATCTTGTGTGTGGAACATGTCTCAATGCTCCCTTGTGTTTGTTGAATGTTTAATTAACAGATACACATTCACATAAGATAAATTCTTAGTTGGAGAGAGAGAACAGGAGACTCTTCATCTTTAACTGTTCCAAATCCATGTTATATTGCACCTGATTCTTATTGAGAAAGTCTTTTCAGACAATTTCTTAAGATGGAAGAAGGGGGTTCGTGAGCTATACCATTAAATACCAGGTGGAAAGACAGGGGACAAACCTAGTGATGACTTTTCTATTAAAAGAGGACCACACACCCTTAGACAAATAACCAAATCCGAGTCTGTAAATCTTTCAAGGGTCGTATTCTTGATCTATTTACATATAAGAAGAGGATGGGGCCCAGCTACCTTTAACAGAGATGGGTCATGCACTTTAGTGATTGCCAGTCCCTTCAAAATATACGACATATATTGGATGCCCGTCCCGGACTTTGAAACCCAGCAGACAGTTTAGATAACTATTATCCTAGATGATAAACCCTGGGAATAGATAGATATCTGACGAGGGATTCTAAACTATGGTAGATCAGTGACACTAGATGTGAACAGTATTCATGTGTGAATTGGTGACATTGTACTTGTTTTGAACAATTATAGAGATTGTTACACAGATTTAGATTTCCAACTTTGTCATGTTTACATATGTTGAATAGACATCATGTGTGGTACTGATTGACTTCCATATGATATGATTGACAATTATAGAGGTTGTTAAACAAATTAAGATTTTTAACTTTGTCACTTCACATATGATAAATGAACATCATGTGGGGTACTGATTGACCTCCATATGATATGAATGACAATTATAGATAGAATATGGCAAGTGACTGATCATTTCTTCTGAAAAAAGGAGGGCCTCTTTCAAATAGGTCTATATTTCAGAAAAAGGTGTTCCAGAGGAAATAGAGTGAGAATTTACCATCTACAACATTTCTCTTTCGAGAAGATGTCTTTCTATAGAGGAATTTGGACTTAGAGAATTTCATCACCGACTGGGGAAAATTTTTCTCCATAGGGAAATCTCTATCAAAATTTCAGGTTCTTTTGGGAAGAGTGCAATCATTCTGGGTACTTCTTTGCTTCTGTCTTTAGCTTGAGGAGCATTGACAGAAAGACAAGAATTTAAGTTGCAATTATTTCTTAGGTCAGATTCTCGTGGTGTATAAGAACTATTTTACTTGGGTCAGCGGACATTAGTTAGTTTTTGCTTGTTAATATTGTGCATGTTATGCTGTATAATTTCAGATCCGGGAAGTGACAGGCTTACCCAGACCTGAGCAAACTGCACAGTATTATTTTTTTTTACAAAAAGATAGGGTAGACAAAAATAGAGCATGGCCGAGGCTGCTAAGTTCCGTGCCCAGACAGTTGAAATAGGCAAGCTATGCAATTTAGACGGCCCTGAGCTGGCTAAATTTGTATCAGATGAATTTGACAGGAGGGAGAAACTGCAGGCTGAAATAGCTGAGAAGGAGAGGAAGTTGCAGGCTGAAATTGCTGAAAAGGAGAAGCAACGCCTACAATCATATGAATTAGAACAACAGAAACTTCAAGCTGAAATAGCTGAGAAGGAGAGTAAGTTGCAGGCTGAAATCGCTGAAAAGGAGAAGCAACGCCTACAATCATATGAATTAGAACAACAGAAACTTCAAGCTGAAATCGCTGAAAAGGAGAAACAACGCCTACAAGCTTATGAGTTAGAACAAAGGAAACATGAAGATGAAATAAGGGATAGGGAACGAGAACGTCAACATCAACTGGAGTTGAAAAGAATGGAGACTGATCTGGAGATCCGAAGACTAGAGGGAGGGATTCCCCCCACCCCCTCAAACTCACTAGGTTTTCCAGTGACAGAACAACATTCCAACGTCTCGTACCAAAATTCCGGAGCGATGTCATTTCCACTAGAACCATTTAATGAACAGACGGACAATGTCGAGGCTTTTTTATCACGTTTCGAACTTATGTGCGTCAGTTGTGGTCTAGAACAGGAAAAATGGGCGACGAAACTATCGCAAGCTTTAAGGTCTACCTCGTATGACGTGTTCTCTAGACTCACTCGAGAAGAACAACAGGATTACGAAACACTCAAAAAGGCACTCTTGAGCCGATTCGAAGTGGACGGGGACTCTTACAAAGTTCGATTCAAAACCGCAAGGAAAGAACCGGGCGAAAGTTATGCGCAATTAGTTGAAAGGCTGAAATCTTATGTTCAACGATGGGCAAGTCTAGGTAGGTTTGATGAGAGTTTCGAAGGGCTCCGAGAGATGATCATCATAGATCAACTAAAAGGAAAGATGTCGAATGAAATGAAAGCATTCTTAACCCAGAACGGAGCTGACCGACTAGAAAGCATCATCATCCTAGCCGAGAGATTTGAGAAATCTCAGAAGGAAATCGGAGGTAAGGGACGTTCGGCCAACATTCCCCCTCAGGATAAAACTTCAAAAGCAAAGGAAGGTGATGGCAACTTAGGCACCAAGAAAAATGGGAAAACCAAAAACATCCCTCAGAACACAGCCCAAACAACAGCGAAGGAGGAAAAATTATTCTGCACTAATTGTAAAATTAAAGGACACACATTGAAGAATTGTAGGAAGAAGCCACCTCCACACACAGCTGCTTGTTTGGCCAGCCGAAGAGAGAAAGGAGTGAACACTGATGAAACGTCCAACCAGACACCTCATAAAGACACCGCATCTCATCTTCCGGTTGTCGAGTCCATATTGCTGAATGGATTCAAGACGACCTGTCTCTATGATACCGGGTTATCGTACGACTGTGTTGTATCATCATCCTTAGTTCACCCGGAACAGGTGACAGAGGAGATCGTCGAATTACAGGGACCCCTGAAGAGCTCTGCGACTATGTCTCTTCCGGTGGCAAAGGTGAGCATAGCATCTCGTTATGTCACTGGGACAATCAAGGCTGCAGTCTTAGAAGATCCTATATATCCCGTAATTCTTGGCTGTAGATTTATAATTCTAGGAGAACCTGTTCAACCTGTGGCGATGTCGACGATGACAACTCGATCCCAGACGAAAAAGACTCCGGAAACAACTACGCCAATCCCTCGAAAGGAGGAACTGAAGAGGGCACAAGAAGCCGATAGCACCTTGGAACCCTGCTTCAGGAAACTGCCTAAATCACATTTACCTCCACGTAAAGGTGAGCTGTTTATGAAGTCAGCACTTCTATACAGGAAAGCAGGGAGAGCTGGACAAGAGTTCAACCAACTTGTTGTACCAGCTCCACACAGGGCTCAGATTCTTGAAATGGGCCACAGTCTACCCTTTAGTGGGCATATGGGTATCAACGCCACTACACAGCGCATTGCAACTCACTACTTTTGGCCAGGGATGAACGCAGACATACAACGGTTTGTAAAATCATGCCCACAGTGTCAGAAAGTATCACCAAAACACCGGACACCACCGGCAATGTTGGGTGATCTGCCCATAACAGGAATACCGTTCGAGAAGGTAGCTGTAGACATAATCGGACCCCTCTCCGCAACGAAGAGGCGAAATCGATTCATATTAACGCTTGTGGACACAACGACCATGTGGGCCGAAGCGGTTCCTATGCCAAGCTGTGACTCCAAACACGTTGCTGAAGCATTATTAGGAATATTCACACGTCTAGGATTCCCCCAAAGAATCTTGACGGACAACGGTTCACAGTTTCGTAGTAAACTTATGGAGGAGACATTTAGACTTTTTCATTCACGCCATATCTTTAGTTCACCATATTACCCGCAATCCAACGGACTTGTGGAGCGGTGGAACGGGACCTTGATTAGTATTCTGCGCAAAATTGCCCAGGAGAATACGGAGGATTGGGACTTGTATTTACCCGCAGCACTATTCGCTTATAGGGAGGTACCCCATCACTCAACAGGTTTTGCTCCAGCAACATTGTTGTTTGGACGACCAATCAAGGGGCCATTGGAGGCATTGCTACGAACATGGACTGATGATCATACAGACGATACAGTCGTGACTGCATCTACGTATGTTGCCGAGTTGAAGAATCGTTTACAACACAGTTGGAAACAAGCGAATGTCAATCTACGTAAAGCCAGACGAAGAATTGCTAGCTACTTCAATCGCAAGGCAAAAGATAGAGAGTTAGAGGTGGGAGAGAAGGTGATGTTGCTGCTTCCAACCAGTCAGAATAAGCTGCAAATAGGATGGAGAGGACCTTATGTAGTGACGGAGAAAATCTCACGTACCAACTACAAGATTTCTGTCAAAGGCAAGATGAAAGTATTTCACATAAACCTTCTGAAGAAATATAATGAAAGACCCTCAACCACCGAACCTGCACATCTGATGGCCATGAGTGTGGCTACTGAAGTCGAAGAAGGATCAACAATGGGAGTCGAGTACCCACTGCAAGCCAAAGAAACCTTTAAGGATGTGGAAATTAATCCCAACTTAACAAAGGATCAGCAGGAGCAGATTCGGGAACTTATGGTTATGTATGCAGACGTACTTACAGATAAGCCAGGAAGAACTGATTTGGAGGAATTTGACATGAAGTTAAATGACACAGTGCCTGTGCGAGTCAAGACTTACCCAGTTCCTTATGCAAAGCAAAAGACTTTAGAGGAAGAAATACAACAGCTACTCACCGCAGGAATAATTTCACCATCTGAATCACCTTACAGTGCCAGCGTCGTATTATTGAGAAAGCCAAGTGGAGAACATAGATTGTGCATCGACTATCGACAGCTCAATGCTATTACTGAATTTCAAGCAGAACCTCTGCCTGATCAGAACAAACTCTTCACAGCACTCAACCGAGCGAAGTACTTTACTAGGATTGATCTCAGTAAGGGATATTATCAGATTCCTGTAAAGGAGGAGGTTAGACCATGGTTAGCTTTCAGTACGCCTGGAGGACACTATGAGTTCAACGTACTTCCATTCGGATTAAGTAATGCTCCTAGCGTTTTTACACGTATGATGAGAAAATTACTTGACCCACTACAACATCCAGACATTAGTCACTTTATGGATGATATACTGATCGCAACTGAAACATTTGACAAGCATGTAGAAACACTACATCTTTTGTTCAGACGACTCAGAGAAACTGGATTAACGGCTAGGCCAAAGAAATGTCAAGTAGGATTCCAAGAATTGGACTTTTTAGGTCATAAGATATCTCATGGACTAATAACTCCACAGGAAGGAAACGTGGACAAACTCCAGAGAGCACCTCGTCCAAAGACAAAGAAGGATGTGAGATCATTCGTATCTTTGGGTGGATTCTATCAACGATACATTAAAGACTTCAATACTCTGTCAGCACCTTTAACGGATCTTACCAAAAAAAGGGAACCCAGAGAAAGTCAATTGGTCTGCTGAATGTGAGAGAGCTTTCACAGCACTCAAACAAGCCTTAACCAATCACCCAGTTTTACATCTGCCAGATCTCAACCAACCATTCGTACTGCGTACAGACGCCAGTGACATAGGAATTGGGGCAACGCTGTTGCAGAGAAAAGGAGATGAAACATCAGAGCTATTCCCTGTAGCTTATGCCAGCAGGAAATTGAATGCAGCGGAGAAGAATTATAGTGTTATCGAGAGAGAATGTTTAGCTCTCGTATGGAGTGTACAGAAGTTTCAGGCATACCTATATGGAAAACACTTCACTGTACAATGTGATCATCAACCACTTATGTTTCTCGCAGCATCCAAAAATTTGAATGCAAGACTTATGAGGTGGTCACTACTTCTACAACCATACTCGTTCCAGATAGAATATGTCCCTGGAAAGATGAATGTGGGAGCAGACTTTCTAAGTCGACACCCAGTGTCTGATGAACCAGGTCAATCAGATACAGGAGAGAATACATTGGAGTAAATCATATAGAAAAAGCTTGACCACTGTAAATGCTGGAAACTTAGTTCCATACCCTAGAACAATCTGGAGTGGGGCTATGTGACATATTCACCTATCCATCATTTTCAGCGCGTCAACGTTACACAGCAACCCAGAGATTATCAAAACAATTACAGCACCGTAGAACATCGAACGCACTAAGCGATACTAATGACAGACAGATGCCAGGATAAGAATAGAAGGGTTAGCGTCAACAGAATAGAATGTGACTGGTAGAGACACATCACGTGGATATAGCGTCCCCCAGCTTGGGCGCCGCTTTAATAAAACCGCGCACTTCTATGACTTCAGAGCGAGCGAGCAGTCGCCAAAGCTATGTGTTGTCCAACTTTCAAACTTTTACAACGGGCAGTTTGATCTAGTCTGAGTGATGTCTTGGTGCCACACCTAACCAACAAGGAGGGAAGAGGAGTGAATGAGATGATCAACACCTGTGATGGCAGATGACTCCAGCCTTAAGCAGAGAATGAGAAGTCTTCAGTGAAGCTAAACTGGCCCAACCTGAAGTGGATCCATCAGACCATGGACCCAGGCTTATCCACCTCTCATCACACCAGGTTTTCTTATCACTCCCACAAACTTCACCCTCTCAGAAAATGATTTTCTTGAATTATTGTTGGATGTAGAAATTGTTAACTATAACACATTTTGGTAGTTAAAATATCTCACTACACAATGAATGTTATTATTTATTGACTGACTATACTTGGTCCTATGAAAGTTTTTTTTTTTCTATTTCATTCTGTAAATGTTAACAGCTGATGAAAAAACAAAGAAAATGTCAAATAGGCCAAAAGAAACTGGCACAGTCAATAAATTTGTTTAAATGTGAAGATCTCTTCCACTTAATTTGTCAGTCCAAACTATCTGTGGGAAAATCTCTATCTTGTGTGTGGAACATGTCTCAATGCTCCCTTGTGTTTGTTGAATGTTTAATTAACAGATACACATTCACATAAGATAAATTCTTAGTTGGAGAGAGAGAACAGGAGACTCTTCATCTTTAACTGTTCCAAATCCATGTTATATTGCACCTGATTCTTATTGAGAAAGTCTTTTCAGACAATTTCTTAAGATGGAAGAAGGGGGTTCGTGAGCTATACCATTAAATACCAGGTGGAAAGACAGGGGACAAACCTAGTGATGACTTTTCTATTAAAAGAGGACCACACACCCTTAGACAAATAACCAAATCCGAGTCTGTAAATCTTTCAAGGGTCGTATTCTTGATCTATTTACATATAAGAAGAGGATGGGGCCCAGCTACCTTTAACAGAGATGGGTCATGCACTTTAGTGATTGCCAGTCCCTTCAAAATATACGACAGGAGGTATGCGACTGTATTATATATTTATCAGTATGTGATGTGGAGGTATGCGACTGTATTATATATTTATCAGTATGTGATGTGGAGGTATGCGACTGTATTATATATTTATCAATTTGTGACGTGGAGGTAAGCGACTGTATTATATATTTATCAGTATGTGATGTGGAGGTATGCGACTGTATTATATATTTATCAGTATGTGATGTGGAGGTATGCGACTGTATTATATATTTATCAGTATGTGATGTGGAGGTATGCGACTGTATTATATATTTATCAGTGTGTGAAGTGGGGGTATGTGACTGTAGTATATATTTATCAGTATGTGACTGTAGTATATATTTATCAGTATGTGCAGCTTTCCGCTGGATAGAAAACACGATACATACACACATTTTGATTGTAACTGACTCAGAAAGCATGCTGAGAAGGGTGAGAACAGGCAAGCTTCGTGCAGAGTGGCTTGCTTCGCTTCGGAGGTCACGGGTAGCAAGCATCACCTGGATCTTTTCTCCTGGGCATGCCGGTGTGCTGGGGAATGAACAGGCGGACAGATTGGCTGGCTCGGCAAAACTTGGTGGAGTATTGATGCATGACAAGGCAGACGTGGTTGCGGCCTTGTGGGAACATGTGTACACCTCGGAGGAGCAAATGGATCACCATAGTCTGGTGAGAATGAGACAGCGAGGAGTGACGAGGGGATCTGGCCGACGCTCAACGCTCAGAGGAAAGGCGAGACGGACATATAATCAGATTGCTACTGGAACTATTAGTGTTGGAACTCTTCGCTGGTTGCTGAGGATGGGGACGGAGTGCTTATGGGAATGTCCCGAATGCTGTGATGTCGGTTCCTAAATCAATCAATCAATCAATCAATCAGTATGTGACGTGGGGGTATGTGACTGAAAATATGGGTATCCAGAAGCAGTGACGTTGTGGGTAGCTGCTCGCCTGCCAATCCAGTAGTATTGGGTTCAATTCACATCGAGGCGGATTCGGATTGTTACAACTGACCAAATCCCCTACGTCGACGCAGCCTAAATATGTACTAGGAAGTGTCTTGGGAAATAATTATCATACAGAAGTATCCCTCGTGTCGCACAACTGTATCCCTGGGGGGGGGGGGGGGGGGGGGAGAGAGACGGGGGACAAAGCAGCCATAAATAACGTCGAGGAAACTTTCACATATATCACCTGTATTCATGCATATACAAGTAGATCAATATAAAACTCAACAGGAAATAGAGAAAGGAGAAGTCTCCTGAGTGTAAAAGAACGGAGCTAAGAAAACACAGGACGTAGTACACGACAAAACAGGCCTAGCCGCTCTTGGCTGCAAGAGCGTCCAACATACGCAGAAGGGGGGAAATGGCTTTGGACTACACGAGCCCCATTTAAGGAGACGAGGATTTGTAACTTGAAAAATATGATGCAAGCTGAAAAGTAAACAGCAAATGCATACGTGTGAATACGATGGCTTGAGCTTGTGTGCATATTGACTGTATTTCACGTAATACACAAATATATCATTGTTTAGAAAACATTGATTCAGCATGAGAAGTGAACCTGTAAAACCTGTTCTCATTGTACAGTGAACATATAATCCATCCATCATGTGCCATGCCAGTAAGCGTTTGCGGTCATGTTCTGCCATCTCACTCGATCACCAGAGTCGTGGATCAGTTCCGTGTTTCTGTCTCGACCATGCCAAAAGGCCAAGCCATCCAGGTACTTGCTTCTAGGTCTTCCCCTTGGTCTGTTCCCCTCGATCTTACCAGTTGTCACCAAGTTCTCCAAATAATTTCTTCTCATAACATGCCCAAAAAATTGTGACTGTCTACGTCTAATGTCTCCAATCAGTTTACGATCTTCATTTGTTTCTTGAAGGACTTGTTCATTGGTCTTTCTGGCTGTCCGTGGTATTCTTTGCATTTTCCTCAGAAACCACATTTCTACAGCCATCAGAACATATAATAATGAGATTTATAGAAAATATCCCAGGGATAGTGGTTAGTGGACAACAAATAAATAAATACGCCTGGCGTATGATGACACTACATCTAGCTTAAGAATGGAGGTGGAGGCGGTCAGTGCAGCTTTCCGCTGGATAGAAAACACGATACATACACATATTGTGATTGTAACTGACTCAGAAAGTATGCTGAGAAGGGTGAGAACAGGCAAGCTTCGTGCAGAGTGGCTAGCTTCGCTTCGGAGGTCACGGGTAGCAAACATCACCTGGATCTATTCGCCTGGGCATGCCGGTGTGCTGGGGAATGAACAGGCGGACAGATTGGCTGGCTCTGCAAAACTTGGTGGAGTATTAATGCATGATAGGGCAGACGTGATTGCGGCCTTGTGGGAGCACGTGTACACCTCGGAGGAGCAAATGGATCACCATAGTCTGGTGAGAATGAGACAGCGAGGTGTGATGAGGGGATCTGGCCGACGCTCGACGCTCAGAGGAAAGGCGAGACGGATATATAATCAGATTGCTTCTGGAACTATTAGTGTTGGAACTCTTCGCTGGCTGCTGAGGATGGGGACGGAGCGCTTATGGGAATGTCCTGAATGCTGTGATGTCGGTTCCTAAATCAATCAATCAAATAAATAATAAGTAACGTTATGCTGAGGGTACCGTCTTGATAGCAACAAATTAGTAGGTACAACGGGTTATGATAGATACAGTGATTTTAGAAAGTGAAACAATGGGTCTTAGCTTATATAAAAGACAGACGTTATGGTGATATGAAAGAAACATATTGTGTCTAAATGTACAATTAAAGTAAAAGTAAATGAGGTTATTTTGGCGCAAGTGCATACATTCAGTCAGATATCTATATCTCGGCACAAGGCACTTTCAGTGGAAGATGAATCACAGGGATGGGACAATTTAATTGTATTACATGATTAACATTTTAGGCAACAAGTCCTTGTCATTAGAAGTAAGAAAAAGAATTGTTACATGTTACACATAACCAGTTTTAACATACGGCTGCGAGTCCTGGACAATTAAATTAATAAACATGTGAAACAATCCGCAGCATCCTTGTATGTTTGGCTACATTATGAGAAGACAAAAACAGGAACATACTGTGACAATCGGAAAGATTTGGGGGAAAAGAGATAGAGGAAGACAGCATGAGAAAATTCTTGACAGTCTTGCGTCATGGCGCGAAAGGGAGTCGAGACACAAATTGATCCTCGTCGGAACATTTTCCACTTTTTCCATCTGCGTATGGCTGAGAGTCAGGATCGCCATCGCATACTTAAATAAGAAGGCCCGGAACCCTGGTATAGAAGACATAGATGGCGCTGCTGACAGTTTGGGCGCAGACAACCCCCACTTGGCCTGTGTCATCACCTGGTCTGTGTGCTCAGTTTCAGTATAAGCAAGAGTTTGATCAAATCTTATCACCAGTTAGTTCATTGCATGCCTGTCGACATGTTTATGTTGAATGTTGGACTAAAACACACTCTTAGTTTGGTAATGAACCATAATGTTGAATATTTTACTTCTTCATGTTAATGTATGGTAAGTACTAAGTAAGTAGCAATTTTAATCACTCACTGTGTATTTGAAAATAGGTATCTAAATGAAGAATGAACGCCAATTCTAAGCAGAGTTATTAATATTTTTGTATCGTGATGTACAATCAGGAAGTGCAAAAAAGGAATCTGAGCAAATGAGCAGTTCTGATCACAGCCCAGTAAATGGGGAGCTAAGAACATAAAATCTTTCTTTCTATTATTTCAGGATCGCTATCAGGGGCTCGGAATTACTATGTACTATTACTGTGGCTTGTTTATTTTCAAATGAACAACATACATAGCAACTTTATTTTTAAACTGTTTAAAAATATAGGCGGACACATTGTCATAGATGCCAGATCAGCTGTCATAACAACAATGTCATACATACAAGGCCAACGACAAATAAACAGATAGGCATACGCTCAAACATACACACTAACACAGCCATTTATGAGCAAATACACAAATGCAAAGACACAAAAACGTAAACACAGATCATGCTTGTGCAACTTTTATAGCAATTTTGGTCAATATTTAAAAATTGGGTTTTTACTTAGGGAGAGTTTATACCAGCTGGCTCGGAATAGACAGAGTAGTTTATACCGAGCTGGCTCGGAATAGACACTTTCTTTTACTTATGAAATCATACCAGTTAGATAGAGCTTGACAAGACGAATCCAACGGTATCTCAACGAAGAATGTCCGTTGATTCTAAGCGGAGTTATGAATTTTCTGGTGACGTAATTTAATACCAGGAAGTGTAATGATGACCTAAGAGATAAGGAAGATTTTATCGCCGCCCTTAAATTGGAAGCTGAGAAATTCTGCCTTCTATTACTGTGGCTTGTTTATTTTTAAACGGACAACGTAGTGCCATATATCATTGCGTCCGGGGCGGCGAGGCCTAACTTGACGTATTTTTTATTTTTCAATACTATGTGCCATGACCTAATTAATAATTTAAAATGGCCGCCAATTGTTTATTATTTGCCTTCTATTACTGTGGCTTGTTTATTTTTAAACGGACAACGTAGTACCATATATCATTGCGGCGAGGCCTAACTTGACTATTATTTATTTTTTGATAGGATGTGCCTTGACCTAATTAACAATTTAAAATGGCTTCACAGCTTCTCTCCCTCCAAAAACAAAAACAAAAGGAAAATGTACTTACATTTCCGTGATCTGGCTGTTCGCTGCTACCTGTTGTAGATCCTGGATGTTCACTTGGCCGTTGAATGAGCCTTCTCTGATGACGGTTCTACGCAGGGTCTCCCTTGGTCTTCCCCGTTTTCTTTTCCCTATCAGTGTCCAAATGAGGGCCTGCAATATATATAGAATAAGTTAATTAAACCATTCTGCCAGCCTGAGAAGATAAATAAAAAAAAATTACATAAATAAATGTTACCTCTTTTGTAACAAATATCTGCATGCAAAATTCTGAACTGAAAAATATAAATCATAAAATAACCTAGAAATAGATATATACATATAGCACAATAGTATAGTTTATAAATGTTATAACAAAAATATAAAAAATATAAAATAACACAAAGTAATCCAGCTTTACAGAAAAAAATTACGATTCTGTAATCTATTGTGGGGTGGGGTTAGATAAAAATGTCTCCTACAGACTATCATAATGTAAATAAAACAGATAATGAAAGATGCAAAAATAAAAATTACATTAACATTGGTTGTGAATTTAAATCACACAACAACAACAAAAACTGTCTCACAGTATTTTATTTAAATTTGATTATTTATTTATGTACTGCTCTGCCTGAAAAAAAAAAGTATTCAAGTAATCCTTACAGGTTTGTATAGACGTGTCTGAAGACTGACTTTTAAAATAATTTTCAGACATGTCAAATGGTGAAAAGAAGACTTTACACACGTAACACTACTACTATGAATTAAACTTCTAATTCTAATCTATTCTGTTTAATTTTAGTAATTAAACTGACGGTTCAAATTATAAAATTAAACAAAGGATCGCCTATAATAGTTATACTATACTATAGTGTGGGTGTCGCCATAGATAGAATTTTGCGAAATGGATACGCTGTTCAGAGTCTATTCATTCTCAATATGACTGGCTATGCTGCTATACTAAAACAAAATTTTCCTAATGAAGGACGTATTGGGGGATGTTGCAACTCTTCACATTTATGTAAAATTGAACGGGGGATTCAAAAATGCAATAAAAAGTTAAGAAAGTTCTCTTTAATCTACAAGGAGTTATAAGACAGATTAGCTTACTATTCGTGAATATACTCCAAAAAATGCAATGTAAAATAGTTTCTTGGCCTCAAAATTTTGGTGCTCAGCAGAAGGACCAATACTGAAAATATCAGAATAGCTTCCCCTTTCATCGTACCACACTGCTTTCGTTTAATTGACATCTAGATGGACATGGTCACAACCGGAAGTGAATCGTTGGACGCAAAAAAGAGTTCGCCAAATAAATTAAAACCAAACCCGCCCCAGCCCGGAAAGTTCGATAACTCTGACATTGCTACTTTTATTGCCAACCACTAATTAAATTAACCGTGGACAGTCCAACAACAGTTTTTTTTCTTTTATCTTCTGTGACATTCCTCTTGCCTGGGGAAAATAAAATAATAATTTTGTTAAGCTAAAATTAAGAAATTAAAAAGAATTAAAATTAAGAAGGCGCAGGGTAATTCCACCCATCCATCATGTGCCATGCCGATAAGCGTGGGCTGTCATGTTTTGGCATCTCACTTGATCACCAGAGTCATGGATCAGCTCTGTGTTCCTGTCTCGACCATGCCACATGCTAAGCCATCCAGGTATTTACTTCTCGGTCTTCCCCTTGGTAACTTCCTTTCAATCTTGCCAGTTGTCACCAAGTTCTGCTAGTCATTTATTCTCATAACATGCTCAAAATATTTTGACTGTCTACGTCTAATGTCTCTAGTCAGTTTACGATCTTCATTTGTTTCTTGAAGGTCTTGTTCCATGGTTTTTCTATGCTTTGCATTTTCCTCAGAAACCACATTTCCACAGCCATCAGATGTTTTTCAGCTTGACTGCTCATTTTCCACGCTTCACATCCATACAAAAGTATATGTTCTATGTAGCACTTCAACACTTTTTCTCGTTTCAATTGATATCTTTTTATTGGTCAGTATGTTTTTCATCTTGCAAAAGGCTACCTTCGCCATGGTAATTCTTGTTCCAATCTCTTCAGGACATCTCCCATCAGATGTTATGACTGTTCCAAGATAACTATACCGATTCACTTGCTTAAGAACATGTCCATTCACTCGTATATCACAGTATGGTATTTCCTTCTTCCCAGTGACGGCCATAATACTATTCTTACTATTCAATTCTAACCCTAGATGTTCACTGTGCAACAACTGCATCTACTAAATGTTGCAGGTCCTGTTCATTGTCTGCAATCAAGACTGTATCATCTGCATATCTAATGTTATTGAAGTATTGTCCCCCAATGTTGATTCCTTCCATATCTTCAATATTTCCGAAAATATTTTCACTGTACAGCGAAAAAAGATCTGGAGACATTACACATCCCTTTCTCACACCTCTTTTAATAGGTTGATATTGACCTACATCATTATCGATTCTGATGGCAGCTTGTTGCTCCCAATAAATGGTTTTTACAAGTCTAAGGTCTTTTCCATCAATTTGTAGATCTTCAAGCATCCTTATCATGTCGACATGTCTCACTTTATCGAAAGCCTTTGTGTAGTCAATAAAGCAAAGATATAGATATTTGTTTACTTCTATAGAACGTTCAATTACTGTTTGCAGCATATACACAGCATTTACTGTACCCTTGCCTTTTACAAACCCACATTGTTCTTCCCCTATTTGGGGTTGTATTTTCTTCCTCTTTGCATGATAATTCTCAGCAAAATCTTCATGATGTGGCTCATTATACTAATTGTTCGATGTTGATGACATTCCAAGGCCCCTGATTTCTTCGGTATCGCAATAAATATGGAATTACATAATTCAGGAGGTATTTCTCCAGTATCGTATATTGCGTTCAGCAGTCTGGTGACTTGATCTATTCCATATTCTTCTAAGGCAGTGGTTCTCAACCTTTTTTGGCCCGTGCCCCCCTTCACCATAATTTTAGAACGTCATTCTTTCCCCCCCCCCCCCTTTTCGTATTTCCTACCTAAAAATTCCTCCTGCCCCTACACAGTATACGTAATAATGGAAGCACATACTAAAACAAGTCTAGACGTCCACATAAAACGTGATTTGTGGGTCTACTTACTTTATAAAATGAATTTTAGAAGGGTGAGACATACAGAACTGTAAAGTATGAAGGGAAAAACAAGATCAAGTAATCGGTTCTTGTATTAACGCGATCTTGAAATAATCTTCATTCCCCCCCCCCCCCCCCCCTTGGAAACCCCAAAATTCCCCCCTGGGGGGAATTCCCCACTGGTTGAGAACCACTGTTCTAAGGCATTGATCATTTCTGTTGTGATGTTATCTGTACCCGGGGTCTTGCCAGTTTTCATATGGTTAAGAGCATTCTGAACTTCCATCTTCAATATTGATGGTCCTTCATTATTATTCTGGTGATCATAACAACTCACTTGCGACAGGCATACAAGGATTCCCTACTTTTGCACTACACGAAAGTGACAACTCGTATTGTTTGCAAAAGGATACATTTTATTGGGAGCTGATAATACATGAGCTCCGCGAGCGGAATACCCCATCGGTATTAAACATCATAGTATGTTACAAAGATGTAATGACGAGATGATGTAATGATAATAACTACTGAAGCTAAGCTTAAGTCCTAACTATTGATACTGTCCTTTTTAACAACAAAGTATTCGTAGCGGATATACAGTCCGTCGCCTACGCCATCGAGTCCAAGTCTGAGCAAGCTCTCTGTGGCGTGTTCAGCCACGAGCAATTAGCTCTCCGTGCATCCGCTAGTTTGCGTGCTTGGAGTTCCAGCATGCTGGTCGCTTGGTTGGAGTAACCAGTGTTGTCTGGTCACTTCTCGTGATGCGGGTTTCCCAGTCTCTTGGGTAACCCCAGCTCACGTACACTTGTTAACCTTCTGGTTTACACCAGTGTGTCCCATTATAGAACTCTTTATAGTGTTTGTGTCCCTTCTGTCTGGTTCCCTAGATCGCTATGTTAATTTCCCTTCTCTAGTTCTCTTTATAATCCTCTTAGCTCTTTAGCTCTTACGTAGCTCTTTGACAGGCTCTCCTTCCCCCCGTTTTGTGTTACAAACTTTTAAGTTGTGGGGTTAACACAAGTGGTAATTTCACCAAAAATTGGATGTCTAATTTTGTCAAAGACTTCGTAAGTTCTCTACTTCTCTTCTGGGGATAGGACAAGATCCCTCCTTTCCCTCGTCACACTCTTGTATTAATTCACTTGGCTAATTGAGTAGCTCACCACACTCATACCATTGGCTGAAGACTTTCATTATATTTCTTGGGAATTGTGTGATCCGGATCCAATGCCATAAGACCTGTCCTCCAATTGTCCAAAATTGACAACCCATACAACATGCCTCTGTTACGAGTACAATACATGAACAATGAATGTTCATGCTCCCATATAATATTTGCCCCAACTAGTATACATGCTTTATGTGCCACTCTTCACCTTTTTAGCTTCCGCTTGTGAAGAAATATTTAAGTGTCACACTAAGGTTTTCGAGATGTTATTGTGTGTCAACAACTCAACTGACAGGCATCATCGGATACTTCTCCCACACCAATACAAGAAAACTTGCAAGTCGTGTGCGAGGAAAATCAATGGTACATTTTATTGCCGTTGGCTCGCTACACGCAATGAACAGTCGCTATTGAAACACACAACATAAAGCCCCAGTATTATCTATCACGAGCTGCTATCCCCTATGCTAACTTTCTACACAAATACACACAAAAAACCCTATCGCTACTCTAACGAAGTGCACACTACAAGTCCTGTCCTCCCGTCTGACAATCTTTCATCCCGTGGTCACACACCACGTAGATTGACCTTCACCTTGGTGCGTGTTACCTCACCTGGCACGCTGATGGCAGACGTGGTGCGTTGAGTGTATACTCAACTCCTCTGTGGCTACCACGAGGCGTGATGTTATCGTGATTAGAGTGCTAACTCTCTGAACATCGCCTGCGTGTCTCATGAGGGAATGGTTAACCCATCTCCCATTACCTCATCACCCCTGCCCTTACCTCGGGCACCGTATCACCTCCTGGCCTCTTTAAGATTGACTGCTCTTCCTGGCGGAGGGGATGTGGTCGAGTCTTTGACACAAACCCGCCCCTCCTGTGTTGCGTCATCAACTTTCACTCATTGGTTGTGACGCAAGAGGTTTCTAAAAAAATTTAATGTCTAATTTTTTTGTCAAAGACTCTAGATAACCTGGCTTTGGGCACTCTATTAGACTTCTACTGACTATTGTCACAGTGTAGCAAAACTTTACTTGGCTACTGGCAATCGCCACAAACTTGACTGGTTGGCGTGAGCCCTTTCTCACATGCTATATTATATTTATTAGAGGTATGTCTGAACCGGACCGTTGTCTTATAAGACCTGCCCTCACATAGTAAATTAACTTACTACCCATACAAAGTTGACTTTCTTAGGATCAACACATGAATTGCTTCATGTCCCCCATATAATATTTAACAATCATTATACAAGAGTGTGTGCGACCGGCTTTACCTACATCGCTTCCGCGTGTAAAGTATTATTTCACTGTTAAGTTAGGTTTTCGTTGTCTATTATGTCCCCTGACCGAAGTTATCTCCCTTTGATCTAGAAAAAGTGTATGTAATTTATATGTTTGTTTTTCTGGTTGTTTGTGTGTTTGGATGTAATTAATCTACTAATCTAACTTCTAAGCTATGTTTTTAACTCCTATGTGTATGTATGTTAGTTTTTTAAATGTCATAATTTGATTAAATGTGGCCATAAACAGGTGTATAACACTAATTCGTGACTACATTCCCTTGTTATGAAACTCAAATTACTGTAATCTAAGTTGTAAACTACATTACAGACAACACATTCACACTAGCATATTTTTACTAACGAAAACCAACATTAACACAGACAAACATCAAAGTCGAGCCAGACAGCAGAAGAATTCGCTGACTGATGTCACTCTCTCCCGTCTATTTTCCCTTCGCTCTCGTTTTCACACTTCTGTCACACTCCTTTCACCCTTAATTCTGTCACACATCTCTTATCCTTCCACACTAATTCTTCCGATTAATTAAAAACCTTGGAGTGACACTGTACAGGTTTGGCTCAGTTTAAGATAGTTGAGCCCCATGACTGTGCGAAAGTCGCTGCACGAGTCATGTATTTACAGTATATTTACATTGATGAGAAAGGGTTGATGGTTTGCCCCCTTGATCTTATCACAGTATATTACACTAACATAAAACTCTATATTCTAACATACTAATACTAATTCTATAACTAAGTATTTCATGTGTTACCTAAATTTATTAAATTTGTTATGTTAATTATATGATATGTGTATATTAATCGTTATGTTTCTCTAATCTAAGGGATGTAATCTAACTATTTAACTGTAATTGATGTGATCTAAGTTATGTACCTTAATTACATGGATGATGTGAACACAAATTATGTAATTTTCTAACACTCTACTAACTAATGTTTTTCAATGCACAAAGGAATTATATGAGTGATATTCTTAATCTAAATGGTGTAAATGATGTATGTTCACTTATTTAATCTTTTTATCCTATTCTGATGTCAAATGATGATACTAATAAATGGTAGTATTTGAAATATGGTATGGTTTTATTAAGATGGAATAAACTAAACTAAATTGAAGCTAAGTTAAATATAACAATCTAAATGGTACTATTCATATCATAAATTTAATTTAACTTGTAATTAACTATTCTTATGTCTAAACTAATATTTTAATTTAATTTTACGGTAAGTAAATGGGTTAATTACTATACTCACTACACTATTAAAATAAATGAAAACTATTATATTTCCTAACCTACATCGAATTTATCACTATCTTAAAATATTATATTACATATCACAATAAGTTTATATACATGGTATTCAGTTTCCACAGGTTAGTAGTTGCCTTCATGTATGTACAATGGTTGTATAGGCGTAATCTATCTACACACTTTGCCTGGGTATCTGAAATACCTTGCACAGTCATCATAGTGTTCTATTGGTAGTGCACGTGTAGAGATCGCTGGTGTCGTAGCTCAGTTTTTTCGTGTCTGTAATTAAGCACTGTTCTGACACTGTTTTCTGCGTTTCATATACATGATACACCGGAATGGAGCTTAGTTGGGAATGAGCTGTCCTAGTTCACACGGTGATATCTACGTTTTGCCGCACAGTTCTTCACTTGAAGTCTACGAACACATGATAGTTCATTGTTCTTGGTACATGATTAAGCACATAATGTCTATGTATATGTAACCTATTTTACATAGAATAATATAATATATTCATGTACTAACTATCACTCTACATTTATATGTGGGATTTCAGGTATTTCTACCCCAGATGGTCTACTAAGGGTATCAGCCAGAATGTTGTCCTTACCCTTGATATGTTCTATACTAAATGTATAGTTTTGCAAAATAAGAGACCACCTGTATATCCGGTCATTTCGATGCACACCACTCTGGATGACCGTGATGGGAGAATTGTCGGTCTGGATAATGAAGTGCACACCCGCCAGAAATCGATGGAGCTTTCTCACCGCATAGATGACGCTTAGGGCCTCCAACTCTGATATGGAATATCTGGACTCGGCAGGTGTGATCTTACGGCTCACGTAGCAAATCGGATGGAAGATGCCCTCGTAAAATTGGCCTAGTACTGCAGCGATGGAGATCCTGCTGGCATCTGTCCTAAGATAATAAACGAGCCTAGGGTTAGGCAAGCGGAGGATTGGAACATTACTAAAAAGAATTTTCAATTTTGACAATGCAGAAATTAATAATGCATCTTTCACATCCAATTTTACAGATGCTTTTAAAACATTGGAAAAAACACTTGTAATT
Organism: Cepaea hortensis; assembly: GCA_963921405.1. Classification (NCBI taxonomy): domain Eukaryota; kingdom Metazoa; phylum Mollusca; class Gastropoda; order Stylommatophora; family Helicidae; genus Cepaea; species Cepaea hortensis. Next base: position 71,841,707 of record OY992897.1, on the reverse strand, counting down.
TCCGCTAAATTTGGAATAAATTTACTATAGTAATTTACTAATCCTAAAAGGCTTCTGACCTGTTTTTTAGTGGTAGGAATGGTCAGATTCATAATTTTTGTAATAATCCTATTGTCAGTCTTCAGTTGACCTTGAGAAATGACATGACCCAAAAATTCAATTTCTTTTAGGCCTAATTCAACTTTGCTCGGTTTGACAGTGAGACCGAAGAGTCGCAACCTATCAAAGACATGTCTCAGTTTCAGTAAGTGTGTTGTCCAGTCTTCAGTATGGACACATATATCATCTATATAGGTCACAGTATTCGTCACTCCATGTAATAGATCTCTAGTTAAGCGTACGAAAGTGGCAGGAGCATTTCGAAGTCCGAAAGGAAGAAATCGCCACTCGTATAGTCCTAAAGGGGTTGAAAACGCAGTAAGATGCATAGATTGAGGCTGCATAGGGACCTGCCAATATCCCTTAGTAAGGTCTAGTTTTGAAAAGATTTTAGAAGTAGACATGTCCAAGATAAGATCTTCGCAGGAAGGAATAGGTTCTGCGTCGATCTTAGTGATGTTATTGAGTTTTCGATAGTCTACGCACAGACGAAATTGGAATCCTTCTTCTTAACTAGGACGATTGGAAAAGAGTACTCAGATGTAGACTTTTGGATAATCCCACTAGCTTCTAAATTAAGAATTTCCTTATTTAGATTTTCCCTATAGCTGAGTGGGATTGAGTACGGCCTGCATTTGATAGGCTTAAAGTCCGAAAGAAGAATGGAGTGTTCGATTCTGTCCGTCCTACCTGGGATGTCAGAGAATAGGTCTTTGTATTCAGTAATTAACTCCACTAATTGTCGTCGTTGACTGTCTGTTAGTCCCTGATCTATATGTATACTGTCCAATGTCGCAGTTTTGTCTACAATGGGAACAGGTAGTTCCATTCCGTCGTCGTCTACCTGATTCAGTACAGTGGTGGTACTAAGTGCGTATTCTGCTAACTCACTAGGTGTATTGCCATTGTCGGAACTGCCAGTCTCGCTAACTAGTGTAGTTGCGTTATGTATGTCTGTCGTCTGATCACTAGGTGTTGGTGCACTCTGTTCGTCTGTCACTACTTCCGTTTCTTGTCTTGAAAAGTAAGGTTTCAACATGTTGACATGGAATATCTTTAAGTGTCCGTTTATTGATATTTCATAGTCAACATCTGAAATTCTCCGTACCACCTTGAATGGCCCTTGCCATGAGGTTAATAATAAATTTCTTTTGTCTGGGAGTAGCAAGAGTATGTCTTGATTTGGTTCAAGTTCAATTGTTCTTGCCCCTTTGTTGGCATATTGGCGGAGATTTGACCCTTCCTCTCCAAAGCTGCCTTAGCTATAACACACGATTTCATGATCTTGTCTCGTGTTTCTGTCACCATTTCATAAGGTGTCTTAGGGATAGGAATTTCTATCGAATTAGTTATTACCTGATGGTAAATGGTTAGGGGTCCACGTGGGTTAGCCCCGTAAACTAATTCAAACGGTGAGAAACCCGTGCTTGAATGGGGAATCTCCCGATAGGCGAACAGCACTGTTGGTAACAGTGTATCCCAATCAGCTGGGTTTTCTGCTGTCACCTTAGCCAGCATATGCTTTAGGTCACCGTTAATTTTCTCTACTATTCCATTGCTGGCTGGATGGTATGCTGTCGTAAAATGTTGTTTAATACCTAACATTTTTGTAAGGGCTTGCGTTGCAGCCGATATGAACTGAGTTCCACGATCGGATAAAATTGTCCGTGGGAATCCGAATCGTGAGAACAGGTGTAGAAATACATTGGCAACGTCTTTGGAGGTGATGTATTTCAAAGCTACTGCCTCAACCCACCTTGTACATAGGTCGACCATTGTCAATATGAAGCGATTTCCTTTGCTGGACACCTGGTTCAGGGGTCCAACAATATCTACCGCCACACTCTCAAATGGCCTAGAAGCCAGTGTAGAAAGTTGTACTTCAGCTGTAGGATGTTTACCCTTGCGTACTAATTGTTGACAGACATTACAAGAACGACAAAATAATTTTATATCATTGCAAAAACCTGGCCAATAGAAATGAGCCTGAATTCTGGCCCTGGTTTTATCATATGCAAGATGACCAGCAAACGGTGACTCATGTGCAATCTTTAGCACAGTTAAACGATGTTGTTCAGGTAACACCGTTTGCTGAATCTCATGGTTCCCAGTAGTATAGTATCTTGTTAAAATGCCATTATTAAGCCTAAAGAACCATGATGCATTTTTGGTGACTTTGGCTTTGTCTTTTAATAATTCTAAGTATGGAGACACACTAGAATCAGCTTTCTGCTGTTCTATAAATTTCTGTCTGCTGGTGTCATCTGTGCCAGTTGGAGAAAGCAACAGTAGTCTCTCATCTTGTAGTGTGTCTTGATGTTTCACACTGTCTGCTCTTGTTGTTGCATTAGCTGCATTCAATTTCTCCCATGCAACTATTTCTTCACTAGTACATTGTTTCAGTTGAGGTAAGCACCCCAAAATTAAATCAGTACAAGGGTTGTTAAGTATTGCACAAGTAAAGGTACCGGAAAGAAAAGGAGAATCAATACGGGCTTTTGCCAATGGGTAAATTTCAACGTTACCCGAAAAGGTTCGGCATTTCACAGTGTCACCTGTGTAATCACCCGGACTCACTAGTTCTTTTCGAAGACCAATAAGGGTGCTGCCGCTATCCAGCAAACATTGGCATGGTACATCATTGACCATTGCATTGTGGAACACCAAACTGCCTCTGGAGGCTAATGCTGCATTTACATTCTCAGATGAGAATGGTACTGTATGTCCACATTCTAGTTTTCCGTCTGCATGGAATTGGTGACATCGTTCACAGCTGTCGAAGCTTAACATATCGTTTGCACCACACACATCTTCTGCTTGGTTAGTAGGTAAGTCACTTTCAACCTCACACTCATTCTCACTACCACTATCTGAAGAGGTGTCAATCAAAATAGCATTATTGGCTTTCAAACGTTGGCGGCCAAGGCACTTATTAGAATAATGGCCAAAGCTGGAACCAAAAAAAAATTTGATTGCACGCCTGTATGCAGATCTTTTGCTTTGCTGCTTCTTGATAACATTTTCAAGATGCGCCGGATAATTCGGCGATTTGTCGCACATCGAATAAGTGTCGTGCATAAGTTGACAATACATGCATTTGGACACTTTCCTGTCTTTCTTGTCATACTTCTGAAAAGGTTTTCTGTTACTCTGATAGTTTTTTGGTTGGTCTTTCACAAAGGAAACTATCTCAGAGTCATTTGACGTTTTGAAAATATCTCTGTTGGAAGAAAAATATGCTGAGCCTTTTTTCTCAAATTGCTGGATGTTCTCAATGTCTGACTGTTGCAAAAATTTAGCAAAAGGAGAAGGTATGGTGGATATAACCTTATCCTTAGCAATTAAGTTCTTTAATCTATCAAAGTCTTTTCCTATGTTAGCTGCTTTAAGCCACCTGTCTAGTACACTCTGTACATTTGAAACATAATCAATAAAGGTTTCACTAGGTTTAGGTGTTAGATTTGAGAACTGAACTTGATAACCAGGGGCATCAAGTAAAAAGTGCTGCATAATCCTATCATGGATGTATTGATAGTTAGATCTGAGGTCGATTGGTATAGATTCTATTACTTTAAGGGGCTCACCACTCAGATTCTTCATATAAATAGGAGCCCACATCTCTAATGGAACCTGGTGATATTTAAATTGATACTCTACATTCTCTGTCCAGGCTGATATGGAATCTTCTTTACAATATGGTTTGATAATATTTTTGTATTTGTTGAACTTATTTTCCTCTTGTTGACTTCTTAGTTTAGTGGCAGAGACCTCTGCGTGTGAGTCTACTTCCATGCCTTTCATCTTTAACTGTGTCTCTGATTCTACTTGGATTTGTTTTTCCTTAAGATCTATTTCTTTTTGCTTTAGATCTAATTCCTTTTGTTTTAATTCTTTCTCTTGATCTAATTGCTTTTGTTTCATCTCCTTATCATGTTCTAACTGTTGTTGTTTTACTGTCTTATCATGTTCTAACTATTGTTGTTTTAATTCTAATTCTTTTTGCTTAATCTGTTTGTCATCTTCTAGCTGTTTCTGTTTTGTTATTTCCGCTAGTTGAGCAATCTCTTTATCATGTTCCAACTGCTTTTGTTTTGTTTCTATTTCTTTTTGTTTATTTATCTCAGCTAGTTGTATCTGGTGTTGTCTATCCTGTTCTCTTTCTAGTGCGCGTTCGTCTCTCTCCGCATCTTTTGCTTCTTTAAGTTTCTTATTGTAGCGAAACGCCAGTGGCCCATGTCCTTATGTATTCTGTTATTCTTGGTAAACAGGGGGAAACGGCTTTCGGAAGCTCTCAGTTCTCTTGTTCGCTCATTCTCCATGAAAGATGGTTCTTTGGGTTATCTTCATACCACAATCTTTACATGGAGCGAGTATATATTTGTCTTTCCTTTCGGGTAGTCCCGAAGGAGCGCCTTGCGTCAAATGTGCACTGGTGCAGCGGCTGGTCAATTGATGGCCGGGCCAACACCTACCGTTTGAAAGTTGCAGCCTGTCCAATAAGTTAAAGATTACGACAGAGATGCAACCTACTACTGAAGAGATGTAAAGGTAAATATGGGTTTTCGTTGGTCCAGGCAAAGCTTGGCCTATAAATATCTATTGTCTTAACGACTGAGAGGATATAGCAAAACAGCAGTCTTGCCATGTTGGGAGGGGGTGACCGTTAGCCGATCTGGCTACGCGGCTTGTTCTTGGCAGCTGATGGACGAGTGATATCTGGATTCCTACGGCTTACCGTTACTTGGTGGTATCTCTCTTTTAAATATAGGCACATTAGATAGTTACGGGGATGGGGTCCACCAATCTAGAATATATCTTCTTGAGCCAGGGAATGCTAGCCACAGGACTATCTCTTTCGTCTGTCACTCGATAGGATGATGTCGGGAGGAGAATGGACTCCTCTATCTCACTGAGAGAACCTGAACTTATCTGTGTGGTGTCGGTTTAGAACTTTCTGTGTTACTTACCTTGGTGTTTTTCTGTGCTGTCCTGTATTGATTTAATAAATCACGTTTTAGCTTATTCCAACGAGCACTGTGTTATATATATGGATCAGCCAGAGGAACACTACAGGAAATAGGTCCCTAGGTCGACAGAAAGAGTGACAGTGAGTCCGGGGAAAACGGAGGAGGGTTGGCAGGTAAAGACCTATCCCAGCCAGGGCTATAAAGAGAACAATTTTGAAATATTGTGACAGGGCTATTTGGGACCCTCCACGTAGCGTGTTACAATTTCTGGGGGCTCGTCCGGGATTATTAAAATCCTGGTGGAGTTCTGGCTGATTTAGTGATAGGGGACAGATATTCTTGTCTACTATCAATAGGTTCTGCCTACCGTGCCTGGCTATTGTCTATACTCTTCCTGACACAGACTGACCGACATACGACGTGTTGTGGTCGTGTAAAATATATATATTTTGGTTATGTGAGATAATCATTTTCTATACAATTTCTTGGGCACTTTCCCTCTGAGTTTAAGATGGCATCAACTGGGTTTAATGTCGCTGACGTACAGGCTACATGGCGTGAGATGGGCTATGATGGAGTGGAGTTACATAAATATGTGCAGGAAGTGGAAAGAGACTTCAGACAGGCTGCGCGCGAAGCCAAGAAAATTGAGGCGGAGGCTAGGAAGATGGAGGCTGAGCAGGCAGTCAGAGACCATGAGTTACGTATGAGGGAGTTGGAGCTGAAAGCTCAAACTGCCAAGGAAAGCGAGGGTGCAGTTGGAGGCGCAGTTCTACCGGACTCAACAACTTCTGGTGGCGGTCCATATCAGGCAAGTAAGTTCCCATTACTCCCGTTCGATGAACACAAAGAGAAGATCGACCAGTATCTTCAAAAATTCCAGTCGATGGCTTTGGCTATGGGGCTGGAACGTGGGAAATGGAACTTGAAAATCTCGCAGGGCCTGAGGGGGACCGCGTACGAGGTCTACTCAAGGTTGCCACCTGGTATGGAGAATGACTATGAGGCTCTGGAAAAAGCATTATTGAAAAGGTTCCAGATGACAGCCCATACATACCGTCAGCAGTTCAGAAAGTCCAAGAGAGAGCCAGGAGAGATGTTCGCAGCCTACAGTGTCAGACTGAAGTCTTACCTTTTGAAGTGGATGTCATTAGCTGGATTTGCTAACGACTATGAAAGTTTGGAAGAATTAGTGGTCGTGGACCAAATGAAGAGGATGATGCCTAGGCCATTGCAAACCTTCTTGCTTGAAAATGGGGCAGAAAAGTTGGACTTGGTAAACACATTGGCGGAAAGGTATGTGCTAGCTCATGGAGATAATGGGGAACTGTCACAACCCAATCCCCGACCACCAGACACCTGGTCTGGAAAGAAGAAGAACCCTAAAACAGCTCACACCAAGAAGGAGGATCCTTTAGAGAAAGTTCCTATTAAGAAACCCTCGGGTAAGAGTCCACCTGGATCTCCTAAAAGAAAGTGGAGTGAAAAGTGGTGCGCCTATTGCAAATCTCCCACACACAATACGGTTGATTGCCGGCGTAAACAGAAAGACTCTCACTATGCTGCTTGTCTTGTAGAAACCGGGGAAGGGTCTCACAAGGAAGTAGAAGGGAGGGATCTTGGGAACAATGATTCAGAAAAACCACCAGTAGTAGAAACGGTACTTGTGAACGGACAACCAGTTGAGTGTCTCTATGACACCGGTCTGCAGTTTGAGGCTGTAATTTCCTCACACTTAGTGAGCCCGGAGCAGCTAACCGGGGAATCTATTGAGATTCAAACGGCGACAAAGAGTGCGGTAGCGATGTCTCTTCCAATTGCGAAGGTAGACATCAAATCTAAATATGTTACCGGCACTATACAGGCAGCCGTTCTGCTAGATCCGATCTTCCCAATGATCTTGGGTTGTCGCTACGTCTTTCTAGGGATTCCAACCGAACCCATGTACGTAGGGGCGATGCAAACCAGATCTCAATCGGAGGATGAGCAGACGCCGACCTTGATCGTGAATCCCTTGCCTGGGGAGTTACGAGCTGCTCAAAGCCAGGATGCTACTTTGCAACCTTGCTTCAACCAGTTGCCCAAAAGTTCTGACCCACCAAGACGGGGTCAGTATTATATGAAGAATCGGTTACTGTACCGGAGAGCCGGAGTGGAGGATCGCCAGCATGGACAGCTGGTGGTTCCTAAGGCTTATCGGGAACAGCTTCTTCATATGGGACACACCATTTCTTTCAGTGGACATATGGGTGTCGGGGCAACTCTCCAGCGCATTTCCTGCCATTACTACTGGCCAGGGATGACTGGAGACGTGCGTAGGTACGTCAAGTCGTGCCCAGAGTGCCAGCGTGTGGCACCAAAACACTGGACAGCTCCGGTAGTTCTGGGAGACATGCCCATTATGAACTCTCCTTTCGAGAGAGTTGCCATCGATCTTGTTGGTCCTCTTCCTCGGACTAGGAAGAGGAATAAGTACATTCTCACGATGGTGGATTGCTGTTCCATGTGGGGCGAGGCGATACCGTTGGCCACAATCGACTCTAAGCGAGTGGCTGATGCACTGATGGAGACCTTTACTAGGTTGGGATTTCCCAACCAGATCCTAACGGACAATGGGTCTCAGTTCTGTGGTAAGCTGATGGAAGAAGTCTTTCGTATCTTCCAGACTAACCACATTCACACAAGCCCGTACCACCCTCAGTCTAATGGGCAAGTAGAGAGGTTTAATGGTACCTTGATGACCATGCTTCGGAAGCTGGCTCAAGAGAAACCAGACAGATGGGATGAGTATATCTCAGCCGCCTTGTTCGCCTATCGGGAGGTTCCCCATGGGTCGACCGGGTTGCCACCAGCCACTCTACTATTCGGGAGGCCAATCAAGGGTCCCTTAGAAGCCTTATTGAGATGTTGGACAGAGGAAGAAACTTCCGAAGAAGTTGTATCCTCATATAAATACGTCGAAGAGTTAAAGAAGAAACTCCAGACGGGTTGGGCTTTGGCAGCTCAGAATCTGAGGGCGGCCAGAAAGAGACACGCGGCCTACTACAATAGAAGGACGAAAGATAGGTCTCTTAAGGTGGGGGATCGGGTTCTGTTGTTACTTCCAGTAGGTTCCAATAAACTCGAAATTGGTTGGCAGGGGCCTTTCCCGGTGGAAAGGGTTGTGTCCCGTACCAATTATGCTATCCGGATCAGGGGGAAATCTAAAATCTTCCACATTAACCTCCTCAAAAAATATGAGGAACGATCCGATGGTACTTCTCTCCCACTCATGACTATGGCGGTCGCGATGGAAACTGAATCGGGTGAAGACGTGGATAGGGAGTATCCTTTACAACCTGGGGAAACCTATAAGGATGTACATATAAATCCTGATCTGTCGACTGAAGAAACAGAACTGGTCATCCGTTTGTTGGAGTCCCATCAGCAGATTCTTACCGATCGTCCAGGGCGGACAGGGTTGGTCGAGTTTGATATGACTCTGACTACCCAAGACCCCATTCGCCAAAAAATATATCCAGTGCCCTTTTCGAAAGAGAAGGCCCTGGAAGCAGAAATCCAGAAGCTTCTGGATGATGACATCATAACTCCTTCGACTTCTCCTTATAATGCCGGGGTTGTCTTGTTGAGGAAGCCAAGCGGGGAGCACCGCTTATGTATTGATTACAGGCATTTAAACAGTTGTACGACATTCCAAGTTGAGCCGTTACCAAACACAAATCAACTATTTGCCAGATTAAATAGGGCAAAGTACTTCTCAAAAATCGATTTAAGTCGGGGATATTATCAGATCCCTGTGAAGCCTGAGGTTCGGCCCATGCTCGCTTTCAGTACTCCGAGCGGCCATTATGAATTTAAGGTGATGCCTTTTGGGCTGAGCAATGCGCCCAGTGTGTTCACTCGCATGATGAGAATGTTATTAGACCCTTTAAAGGATCCCTCTGTGGTCTCGTTTATGGATGATATTCTCATCACGTCTGACAATCTGAGTGATCACCTGAGGTCCTTGGGTCAGATCTTCAAAAGGTTAAAAGAGGAAGGGTTAACCGCCCGTCCAGCCAAATGCATGATTGGCTATCAATCCTTGGAATTTCTGGGACATACTATTACCCCAGGGGGACTGGTACCGGAAGAAAAGAATATTGAAAAGGTCCGTCTCGCACCCCGTCCTAGATCCAAAAAAGATGTTAGGTCTTTCTTGTCTCTGTGTGGGTTTTACCAGAAATTTATTCCAAAGTTCAACGAAATTGCGGCGCCGTTAACCGAGTCTCTGAAGAAAGGATCGCCAGATCTTATAATCTGGACCCCGAGCTGTGAAAAGGCTTATGGGAAGCTGAAACAGGCGTTGGTGGATAGGCCAGTCCTGCAACTCCCAGATTTGGAGAAAACGTTTGTTCTGAGAACCGACGCGAGTAACATAGGGATTGGGGCAACTCTGTTGCAGGAAGGGCGAGATAATCCTTCGGTGCTGTGTCCGGTGGCATATGCCAGTCGAAAACTGTTACCCGCCGAACGGAATTACTCCACCGTCGAACGGGAATGTCTAGCTCTAGTGTGGGCAGTACAGAAATTTCAACCTTATCTGTATGGAGTACCGTTCAAAGTGCAATCTGACCATCAACCTCTGACGTTCTTGGCAACTTCTAAGAAACTGAACGCGAGGTTAATGAGATGGTCATTGCTCCTACAACCGTATCAGTTCACGGTCGAATACATCCCCGGAAGGGAGAATGTGGGAGCAGATTTCCTATCACGGCATCCTATGGTTGAATGTGAGGGTGGGGTCATTCGAACAGAACCACTGACAGTAGAAAGTTCGTAGGGTTCGACTTTCTTAAGAGGGGGCCTATGTAGCGAAACGCCAGTGGCCCATGTCCTTATGTATTCTGTTATTCTTGGTAAACAGGGGGAAACGGCTTTCGGAAGCTCTCAGTTCTCTTGTTCGCTCATTCTCCATGAAAGATGGTTCTTTGGGTTATCTTCATACCACAATCTTTACATGGAGCGAGTATATATTTGTCTTTCCTTTCGGGTAGTCCCGAAGGAGCGCCTTGCGTCAAATGTGCACTGGTGCAGCGGCTGGTCAATTGATGGCCGGGCCAACACCTACCGTTTGAAAGTTGCAGCCTGTCCAATAAGTTAAAGATTACGACAGAGATGCAACCTACTACTGAAGAGATGTAAAGGTAAATATGGGTTTTCGTTGGTCCAGGCAAAGCTTGGCCTATAAATATCTATTGTCTTAACGACTGAGAGGATATAGCAAAACAGCAGTCTTGCCATGTTGGGAGGGGGTGACCGTTAGCCGATCTGGCTATGCGGCTTGTTCTTGGCAGCTGATGGACGAGTGATATCTGGATTCCTACGGCTTACCGTTACTTGGTGGTATCTCTCTTTTAAATATAGGCACATTAGATAGTTACGGGGATGGGGTCCACCAATCTAGAATATATCTTCTTGAGCCAGGGAATGCTAGCCACAGGACTATCTCTTTCGTCTGTCACTCGATAGGATGATGTCGGGAGGAGAATGGACTCCTCTATCTCACTGAGAGAACCTGAACTTATCTGTGTGGTGTCGGTTTAGAACTTTCTGTGTTACCTACCTTGGTGTTTTTCTGTGCTGTCCTGTATTGATTTAATAAATCACGTTTTAGCTTATTCCAACGAGCACTGTGTTATATATATGGATCAGCCAGAGGAACACTACAGGAAATAGGTCCCTAGGTCGACAGAAAGAGTGACAGTGAGTCCGGGGAAAACGGAGGAGGGTTGGCAGGTAAAGACCTATCCCAGCCAGGGCTATAAAGAGAACAATTTTGAAATATTGTGACAGGGCTATTTGGGACCCTCCACGTAGCGTGTTACAATTTCTGGGGGCTCGTCCGGGATTATTAAAATCCTGGTGGAGTTCTGGCTGATTTAGTGATAGGGGACAGATATTCTTGTCTACTATCAATAGGTTCTGCCTACCGTGCCTGGCTATTGTCTATACTCTTCCTGACACAGACTGACCGACATACGACGTGTTGTGGTCGTGTAAAATATATATATTTTGGTTATGTGAGATAATCATTTTCTATAGAATTTCTTGGGCACTTTCCCTCTGAGTTTAAGATGGCATCAACTGGGTTTAATGTCGCTGACGTACAGGCTACAGGACGTGAGATGGGCTATGATGGAGCGGAGTTACAGAAATATGTGCAGGAAGTGGAAAGAGACTTCAGACAGGCTGCGCGCGAAGCCAAGAAAATTGAGGCGGAGGCTAGGAAGATGGAGGCTGAGCAGGCAGTCAGAGACCATGAGTTACGTATGAGGGAGTTGGAGCTGAAAGCTCAAACTGCCAAGGAAAGCGAGGGTGCAGTTGGAGGCGCAGTTCTACCGGACTCAACAACTTCTGGTGGCGGTCCATATCAGGCAATGAAGTTCCCATTACTCCCGTTCGATGAACACAAAGAGAAGATCGACCAGTATCTTCAAAATTTCCAGTCGATGGCTTTGGCTATGGGGCTGGAACGTGGGAAATGGAACTTGAAAATCTCGCAGGGCCTGAGGGGGACCGCGTACGAGGTCTACTCAAGGTTGCCACCTGGTATGGAGAATGACTATGAGGCTCTGGAAAAAGCATTATTGAAAAGGTTCCAGATGACAGCCCATACATACCGTCAGCAGTTCAGAAAGTCCAAGAGAGAGCCAGGAGAGATGTTCGCAGCCTACAGTGTCAGACTGAAGTCTTACCTTTTGAAGTGGATGTCATTAGCTGGATTTGCTAACGACTATGAAAGTTTGGAAGAATTAGTGGTCGTGGACCAAATGAAGAGGATGATGCCTAGGCCATTGCAAACCTTCTTGCTTGAAAATGGGGCAGAAAAGTTGGACTTGGTAAACACATTGGCGGAAAGGTATGTGCTAGCTCATGGAGATAATGGGGAACTGTCACAACCCAATCCCCGACCACCAGACACCTGGTCTGGAAAGAAGAAGAACCCTAAAACAGCTCACACCAAGAAGGAGGATCCTTTAGAGAAAGTTCCTATTAAGAAACCCTCGGGTAAGAGTCCACCTGGATCTCCTAAAAGAAAGTGGAGTGAAAAGTGGTGCGCCTATTGCAAATCTCCCACACACAATACGGTTGATTGCCGGCGTAAACAGAAAGACTCTCACTATGCTGCTTGTCTTGTAGAAACCGGGGAAGGGTCTCACAAGGAAGTAGAAGGGAGGGATCTTGGGAACAATGATTCAGAAAAACCACCAGTAGTAGAAACGGTACTTGTGAACGGACAACCAGTTGAGTGTCTCTATGACACCGGTCTGCAGTTTGAGGCTGTAATTTCCTCACACTTAGTGAGCCCGGAGCAGCTAACCGGGGAATCTATTGAGATTCAAACGGCGACAAAGAGTGCGGTAGCGATGTCTCTTCCAATTGCGAAGGTAGACATCAAATCTAAATATGTTACCGGCACTATACAGGCAGCCGTTCTGCTAGATCCGATCTTCCCAATGATCTTGGGTTGTCGCTACGTCTTTCTAGGGATTCCAACCGAACCCATGTACGTAGGGGCGATGCAAACCAGATCTCAATCGGAGGATGAGCAGACGCCGACCTTGATCGTGAATCCCTTGCCTGGGGAGTTACGAGCTGCTCAAAGCCAGGATGCTACTTTGCAACCTTGCTTCAACCAGTTGCCCAAAAGTTCTGACCCACCAAGACGGGGTCAGTATTATATGAAGAATCGGTTACTGTACCGGAGAGCCGGAGTGGAGGATCGCCAGCATGGACAGCTGGTGGTTCCTAAGGCTTATCGGGAACAGCTTCTTCATATGGGACACACCATTTCTTTCAGTGGACATATGGGTGTCGGGGCAACTCTCCAGCGCATTTCCTGCCATTACTACTGGCCAGGGATGACTGGAGACGTGCGTAGGTACGTCAAGTCGTGCCCAGAGTGCCAGCGTGTGGCACCAAAACACTGGACAGCTCCGGTAGTTCTGGGAGACATGCCCATTATGAACTCTCCTTTCGAGAGAGTTGCCATCGATCTTGTTGGTCCTCTTCCTCGGACTAGGAAGAGGAATAAGTACATTCTCACGATGGTGGATTGCTGTTCCATGTGGGGCGAGGCGATACCGTTGGCCACAATCGACTCTAAGCGAGTGGCTGATGCACTGATGGAGACCTTTACTAGGTTGGGATTTCCCAACCAGATCCTAACGGACAATGGGTCTCAGTTCTGTGGTAAGCTGATGGAAGAAGTCTTTCGTATCTTCCAGACTAACCACATTCACACAAGCCCGTACCACCCTCAGTCTAATGGGCAAGTAGAGAGGTTTAATGGTACCTTGATGACCATGCTTCGGAAGCTGGCTCAAGAGAAACCAGACAGATGGGATGAGTATATCTCAGCCGCCTTGTTCGCCTATCGGGAGGTTCCCCATGGGTCGACCGGGTTGCCACCAGCCACTCTACTATTCGGGAGGCCAATCAAGGGTCCCTTAGAAGCCTTATTGAGATGTTGGACAGAGGAAGAAACTTCCGAAGAAGTTGTATCCTCATATAAATACGTCGAAGAGTTAAAGAAGAAACTCCAGACGGGTTGGGCTTTGGCAGCTCAGAATCTGAGGGCGGCCAGAAAGAGACACGCGGCCTACTACAATAGAAGGACGAAAGATAGGTCTCTTAAGGTGGGGGATCGGGTTCTGTTGTTACTTCCAGTAGGTTCCAATAAACTCGAAATTGGTTGGCAGGGGCCTTTCCCGGTGGAAAGGGTTGTGTCCCGTACCAATTATGCTATCCGGATCAGGGGGAAATCTAAAATCTTCCACATTAACCTCCTCAAAAAATATGAGGAACGATCCGATGGTACTTCTCTCCCACTCATGACTATGGCGGTCGCGATGGAAACTGAATCGGGTGAAGACGTGGATAGGGAGTATCCTTTACAACCTGGGGAAACCTATAAGGATGTACATATAAATCCTGATCTGTCGACTGAAGAAACAGAACTAGTCATCCGTTTGTTGGAGTCCCATCAGCAGATTCTTACCGATCGTCCAGGGCGGACAGGGTTGGTCGAGTTTGATATGACTCTGACTACCCAAGACCCCATTCGCCAAAAAATATATCCAGTGCCCTTTTCGAAAGAGAAGGCCCTGGAAGCAGAAATCCAGAAGCTTCTGGATGATGACATCATAACTCCTTCGACTTCTCCTTATAATGCCGGGGTTGTCTTGTTGAGGAAGCCAAGCGGGGAGCACCGCTTATGTATTGATTACAGGCATTTAAACAGTTGTACGACATTCCAAGTTGAGCCGTTACCAAACACAAATCAACTATTTGCCAGATTAAATAGGGCAAAGTACTTCTCAAAAATCGATTTAAGTCGGGGATATTATCAGATCCCTGTGAAGCCTGAGGTTCGGCCCATGCTCGCTTTCAGTACTCCGAGCGGCCATTATGAATTTAAGGTGATGCCTTTTGGGCTGAGCAATGCGCCCAGTGTGTTCACTCGCATGATGAGAATGTTATTAGACCCTTTAAAGGATCCCTCTGTGGTCTCGTTTATGGATGATATTCTCATCACGTCTGACAATCTGAGTGATCACCTGAGGTCCTTGGGTCAGATCTTCAAAAGGTTAAAAGAGGAAGGGTTAACCGCCCGTCCAGCCAAATGCATGATTGGCTATCAATCCTTGGAATTTCTGGGACATACTATTACCCCAGGGGGACTGGTACCGGAAGAAAAGAATATTGAAAAGGTCCGTCTCGCACCCCGTCCTAGATCCAAAAAAGATGTTAGGTCTTTCTTGTCTCTGTGTGGGTTTTACCAGAAATTTATTCCAAAGTTCAACGAAATTGCGGCGCCGTTAACCGAGTCTCTGAAGAAAGGATCGCCAGATCTTATAATCTGGACCCCGAGCTGTGAAAAGGCTTATGGGAAGCTGAAACAGGCGTTGGTGGATAGGCCAGTCCTGCAACTCCCAGATTTGGAGAAAACGTTTGTTCTGAGAACCGACGCGAGTAACATAGGGATTGGGGCAACTCTGTTGCAGGAAGGGCGAGATAATCCTTCGGTGCTGTGTCCGGTGGCATATGCCAGTCGAAAACTGTTACCCGCCGAACGGAATTACTCCACCGTCGAACGGGAATGTCTAGCTCTAGTGTGGGCAGTACAGAAATTTCAACCTTATCTGTATGGAGTACCGTTCAAAGTGCAATCTGACCATCAACCTCTGACGTTCTTGGCAACTTCTAAGAAACTGAACGCGAGGTTAATGAGATGGTCATTGCTCCTACAACCGTATCAGTTCACGGTCGAATACATCCCCGGAAGGGAGAATGTGGGAGCAGATTTCCTATCACGGCATCCTATGGTTGAATGTGAGGGTGGGGTCATTCGAACAGAACCACTGACAGTAGAAAGTTCGTAGGGTTCGACTTTCTTAAGAGGGGGCCTATGTAGCGAAACGCCAGTGGCCCATGTCCTTATGTATTCTGTTATTCTTGGTAAACAGGGGGAAACGGCTTTCGGAAGCTCTCAGTTCTCTTGTTCGCTCATTCTCCATGAAAGATGGTTCTTTGGGTTATCTTCATACCACAATCTTTACATGGAGCGAGTATATATTTGTCTTTCCTTTCGGGTAGTCCCGAAGGAGCGCCTTGCGTCAAATGTGCACTGGTGCAGCGGCTGGTCAATTGATGGCCGGGCCAACACCTACCGTTTGAAAGTTGCAGCCTGTCCAATAAGTTAAAGATTACGACAGAGATGCAACCTACTACTGAAGAGATGTAAAGGTAAATATGGGTTTTCGTTGGTCCAGGCAAAGCTTGGCCTATAAATATCTATTGTCTTAACGACTGAGAGGATATAGCAAAACAGCAGTCTTGCCATGTTGGGAGGGGGTGACCGTTAGCCGATCTGGCTACGCGGCTTGTTCTTGGCAGCTGATGGACGAGTGATATCTGGATTCCTACGGCTTACCGTTACTTGGTGGTATCTCTCTTTTAAATATAGGCACATTAGATAGTTACGGGGATGGGGTCCACCAATCTAGAATATATCTTCTTGAGCCAGGGAATGCTAGCCACAGGACTATCTCTTTCGTCTGTCACTCGATAGGATGATGTCGGGAGGAGAATGGACTCCTCTATCTCACTGAGAGAACCTGAACTTATCTGTGTGGTGTCGGTTTAGAACTTTCTGTGTTACCTACCTTGGTGTTTTTCTGTGCTGTCCTGTATTGATTTAATAAATCACGTTTTAGCTTATTCCAACGAGCACTGTGTTATATATATGGATCAGCCAGAGGAACACTACAGGAAATAGGTCCCTAGGTCGACAGAAAGAGTGACAGTGAGTCCGGGGAAAACGGAGGAGGGTTGGCAGGTAAAGACCTATCCCAGCCAGGGCTATAAAGAGAACAATTTTGAAATATTGTGACAGGGCTATTTGGGACCCTCCACGTAGCGTGTTACACTTATCAGCATATTCTTCTAAGTCTTTTCCTGTATATTGTAACTCTTTACCTGTTTTTATAAAATCTGATAATGTAGCCATGCTGTTTAGTACTTTAGCTAGCGTTGATCTGGACTACTTTGTTTATTTAGCTATGTCTCTATGATGTTCTATATTTGTTCCTTGTTAAGGAATCTTAATTTTATTTCCAGTTTATATGCTGCACAAAATTTCAATGTTGGAAAATCAGAGCACAAAAATATGATAGTGTATCACAAGCTGAAAAAGAGATGCACTATTAATCACAATGCATGCCAGAAATATAGGTATACTCAACTTAATGTTCCCGAGAATCAGGGAACGGAACTCCGTTGACACAGGTCACCTTGCTTGGTATTTTAGAGTGGAGACACGTTTCGTACGTAGGACACTATATTTGGCACATCGGCGTATGTACTCAGCTGTTGTTTGCCCTCTGATATGTAGGGCAGTAGTAAACACGCCTACTGCACGATATGATTTACCCGACAACTAAGGACAACGACTTAGACAATGACAGACTCACGAACAACTAGAACATGTATTAATTAAATTTAATGTCATTGTCCTGTCTTTGTTCTAAACAGTAATTGCATTTCGTTACTAACCTAGTTAATTTCTGTAAGCGTTGTGTAGCCAAGTCCCATATGCTTGGCCAAAAATAGTTCCATCGTGACGATAAACAAAGAGAAAATAGAACCAAAAATATGAATCACTGCTTTTAAATAACTATAAATAACATAATAATGTTTAAATAAATAAATATATTCACTTAGTAATTTAAATAAACAAATAATAAATAATATAAAGCATAGATTCAGGCGAGCCGCCGCTAAGCGATCTTGTAAACAATTGACTGCTTTATGCTAATGACGCAGAACAACTGTTTGTCAATCACTCTACGTCACAGCCGCAGAGCTATTTTTAGTTTTCAAAAATCAATATTGTCGGCTGTCTGTGTATTGCTCCGCCCTGAATCATTTTTGGTGCTTATTCAAGAATAAATTGGTAAATACATAAATAAATATAAGAAAATAAGAATATTAATACTTACAGCTTTGAAGAATACATGATTTCATTAAATAAACATTTCATAAACACAATTAAACACTATTTCGTCACGATAGTCACATTTCTAGCCTGCACATTGCTCTTGTCTGCACAAATTACCGTTACTACAAAAATTAAACCCTAGTCTGGAGCCCGTGGATGAGTGGATTAGCTTGAACTTTTCGTTCAAGCTTCACTTCTTGACACCACAATTATCCTTGCCTGTCAACAACTCAACTGACAGGCATCATCGGATACTTCTCCCACACCAATACAAGAAAACTTGCAAGTCGTGTGCGAGGAAAATCAATGGTACATTTTATTGCCGTTGGCTCGCTACACGCAATGAACAGTCGCTATTGAAACACACAACATAAAGCCCCAGTATTATCTATCACGAGCTGCTATCCCCTATGCTAACTTTCTACACAAATACACACAAAAAACCCTATCGCTACTCTAACGAAGTGCACACTACAAGTCCTGTCCTCCCGTCTGACAATCTTTCATCCCGTGGTCACACACCACGTAGATTGACCTTCACCTTGGTGCTTGTTACCTCACCTGGCACGCTGATGGCAGACGTGGTGCGTTGAGTGTATACTCAACTCCTCTGTGGCTACCACGAGGCGTGATGTTATCGTGATTAGAGTGCTAACTCTCTGAACATCGCCTGCGTGTCTCATGAGGGAATGGTTAACCCATCTCCCATTACCTCATCACCCCTGCCCTTACCTCGGGCACCGTATCACCTCCTGGCCTCTTTAAGATTGACTGCTCTTCCTGGCGGAGGGGATGTGGTCAAGTCTTTGACATTGTGTCCCCTGTTAGAGTAGTTATCGTTCTTTGCAAGTATTGATGTATGCGTCTATGTGTTAATTTTCCTGGTTGGTTGCGTGTTTTCTATTAACTAACGTGTATGTAACTTACTAATATGTGTATGTGTTTATACTTTACGTGTATGTACTGTTTCGAGCGCCGTAAAGCGGTTTATTGTAGCCACAAACGAGTGTGTTATGATGATTCCTGACTACAGTCCCGGTTTAAGATGCTCAAAATATGTTTCCTATCTTTATCACTATAGTATAGCAACTACACAGATAAACAATCTCAACAACACATTGTTTACACAGATTGACACAGACAAATTATGCCAAGTCGTATTGTGCGGCGCAAAAAAAATTACCGCCAAGTCTCTCACTCTCCTTATTTAATTCATTTTCTCTCTCCCATTTACACATCTTTCGTTCATCTTTTATTCAACAATGGTTTTAAAACATTGGTTCATCTTTAAAATATGGTTCAAGAAATATTAACTGGATGAACAATAAATATATACATTAAATTGTTGGCTGAATTTAAACAGGTTTTCAAGCCAGATGACTGTGCTGTATTTCTGCACTCATCATATCTATACAAAAATATACATGGTTGTGAGGATTGTTTGCTACCAATCCTGTGGTAATGACAGACATAACTAATCTATTGCAAGTTGGTGTACTGTTCTAAATTTATCTAAGGGAACTAATCTAACTAATAGTTAAATTTGGGAAAAATGGGTTGGTTACCTTAAAGTTTTATTAGTACAAGGAATCATATAAATTACTAAATGATGGGGTGATGTTTTAATTAACTAAATATCTAAATAAATATGTTTAAATGGTGATAAACTAAAGCAATGTTTCATAATTGAAAGTATGAAGTAGGTGTTAAATTAAACGAGTTCTTAACTAAATGTAGGTGAATTATAACTCTGAAATGTCATAAATAAAGTTATATAGGTAATTCTACATTAATAATTCTATTCTTATTACAAAATTATGAAGTTATACGCAACTGTTATAAAAACATGTTATATACATATCACATATTATTTCTATTTAACTAAACTAATTAATTACATTCAGGTGTGATGTCGGAGCAGTGTCCTCTGTAGAATGTCCTCGAAAATAGAGTTTAACTAGACAAAGTCTGATTTACGCTCTCATCCTGGGTAATGATCATACGATTGGTATCCTACCGATTTATGTAGGTTCAAATCTAACAGTTCGATCCACTCACGGGTTGTATATATGGTAGTGGTGTAGACAACTACTAATGTGTCTGTTCATTTAACTCACACTGACACAGTTAATATTACACAATTTTAGACGACTGGTGATGGTAACGCACTATAGTGTATATAATCACCACATAGGGCACTAGGTAATTACATTGTCAATGTCTTTGGTGATATAAGGTCGCTCTCTTCTCGTATTTCAGGTATCTCAATGTGAGAAGGTCGGCTCAATGTGTCAGCCAGAGAGTTCATGCTCCCCTTCAAATGCTTAATCGTGAAGGCATAATTTTGCAGTATCAAGGACCACCTGTAGATCCTGATATTGCGATGGACCCCAGACTGCATTACAGTCAGCGGCGAATTATCGGTTTCAATGACAAACTCTGTACCCGCTAGGAATCTATGAAGTTTCCTGACACAATATATCATGCTTAAAGCTTCCAATTCAGAGGCTGAGTGTCTTGATTCAGCAGGCGTGATTTTCCGGCTTACATACATTATTGGGTGGAAAATTCCTTCATAGAACTGGCCTAGAACGCCAGAAATGGAAATAGCACTTGCGTCTGTACGAAGGAAATACGTAAGATTTTGGTTAGGCAAGCGTAAAATAGGTGGAACGCTAAACATACGTTTCAATTTTGATAAAGCACCAAGTAACTGCATCTTTAACATTTAATTTTACAGATGCTTTCAAAATATCAGAAAAAATGCTGGTGATTTCAGCCAAATTGGATATAAATTTGCTGTAATAATTAACTAGCCCAAGCAGACTTCAGACCTGTTTCTTGGTCGTTGGCATAGTTAAGTTGAGAATCTTGGTGACAATTCTCTCATCTGTTCTAAGTTGGCCTCTGTAGATAGTATGGCCTAGGAAATCAATTTCTTCCATTCCCAACTCAACTTTGGTTGGCTTTACAGTAAGACTGAATAATCACAATCTATCGAAGACATGTCACAGTTTCTGTAAGTGTGATGTCCAGTCTGTGGTATGAATACAAATGTCATCAATGTACGTTGAAGTTTTCGTAACTCTGTGCAAAAGGTCCCTAGTGAGTCGGACAAAAGTGGCTGGGGCATTACGAAGACCGAAAGGAAGAAAGCGCCACTCATACAGACCTAGAGGTGTTGAGAATGCTGTTAACGGGACAGACAATGAATGCATCGGAACTTGCCAGTATTCTCTCGTAAGGTCAAGTTTAGAAAAGATACGTGATGTTGACATATCAAGGATAAGATCTTCACATGATGGGATAGGCTCTGCATCGATTTTGGTCACATTATTTAACCGGTGATAATCGACACAGAGGTGAATTGTTGAGTCCTTTTTCTTGACAAGGACGATAGGAAAAGAGTATTCTGACTGTGATCTTTGAATTATTCCACTCGACTCAAGATTTAGAAGTTCCTTGTCGAGACTTTCCCTGTAATTTAATGGGATGGAATAAGGTCGGCATTTGATAGGAGTGTTATCAGTCAGAATAATGGAGTGTTCTATCCTGTCTGCCTGTCAGCAACCCACTTGCGACAGGCATACAAGAATTCCCTTCTTTTGCACTAAACGAAAGTGACAACTCGTCTCGTTTGCAAAAGGATACATTTTTATTCGGAGCAGATCATACAATAGCTCCACGAGCGGAATACCACAACGGTATTAAACATCTTAGAATGTGATGACGATAAGATGGAATGAGAGGATGATATAAATATTATAACCACTGAAGCTAAGCTAGACTATTATAACTATTGTACGGTCCTTCACAACTACAAAGTATCCCTAGCGGATACACGTCTGATTCCTACGCCATCCCGGTCTCTGTGCGAGCTCGCTGAGCGTGGCGTGTTCAGCCACGAGCAATTCAGCTCAGCGTGCGATAGTTGGTTTACGTGCTGGGCACTGGGCTGTGTGGACCACAGTTACTTGGTCCTTACCTCGTGAACTGGGTTTCCCCGGTTCTTGGGTAACACCAGCTCATCTGCACTGGTTGCCCTCCTTGTTGACACAAGTGTCCTGTTATAGCTATTTATAGCATTGGTGTCTCTCCTGTCTGGTCTCCTGTCCTATTACGTCACCTGCCCTCTAACTAAGCTCTATTTTAGCTCTCTCAGAGCTCAGAGCTTCCTCTTAAGTCTTTGACACCGTTCTATCTGGGATGTCGGAAAAAATGTCCCTGTATTCCGTTACTAGCTCTATGATTTGTCGTCGTTGCTCGTCTGTGAGTTTCGGTTCTAACCGTATGCTATCGATTGTCCCAGTCGTGTCAACTGTCGGGACTGGTAATTCTATTCCATCGTCATCTGTCTGATTAAGTACTGTTGTACTAGCTGTGTGTTCTGTTTTCTGACTAGGTGTGTTTGCAATGTCGTCCTCTGTCGCCCTACCTAGTGTAGTTGTGTTGTGCATTCTGTTCGTCTGTCATCAGTTCTTGTCGTGAGAAATAAGGCTTCAGCATGTTGATATGATATATCTTTAATTTTCGGTTTATCAATATTTCATAATCGACATCTGGTATCTTTCTTTCAACTTTGAATGGCCCTTGCCATGACGTTAGTAACAAGTTACGTTTATTTGGTAGTAAAAGCAGCACCTGTTGATTGGGTTCAAGGTGTAGGGTTTTATCGGTGCGTTGTGCCTCGATAGACTCTTGTCACCGCTGGGTGTTAACAACTGTAACATTTCATTTTGTAGGTCAGTATAATGTGTTTGGGTCTCTGACCTTGTTACAGCATTAGCCGTGTTTGTTAATTGCTGACATGCTATGTCTGCGGTGTCTGCTAATTTCTCTCCAGTATGGCCTAGTTCTTTGCCAGCCTGGATGCAGTCATTTAATGATGACATTATATGGCTTTATGTTATTACACCAATAAGTTTACAATATAATTTTGCAGTTGGTATGTGTTAACTATTTACAATCTTCACTGAAAGAAAGATGCATGGTTAACGGTGGTTATCAAAATTAGTGGAAAATATACTCATCTAATCTGCTGAAAAATACGGCACTCGGGATGTTACACCGTTGTCTTTCGTACACACACCTGATAGACTTGCTTGTACAACTGATGTCTCTGTTTAATAGAGCATCAACATTTTAGAAAAATGCATGTAATATATAATACATGGTTGTTATCAATTTAACCGATACAGTTGGTAGCTTGCAAATGTGATATAAATAATGATGAATGATGTAAATGGTATGAATGTTATGATAGTATAGATGATCGTCAATGAATTGTAAGATGATTCGTTAAATGGATGTCAATGTCATCTTGTCTTCACTTTCTATCGTCGATGACTGAGCTGCACTGTATGACTTTAGCTTAACCTCTAATTTATATCTTCTGTGCAAAAAGACTTTAATTTTGTACATACGTGAATGCGATGAATGTTGACATTATGGCTGTATCACAAGGAATGATTCACAAATGGTCGTCAAATTTGTAATTTTGATACATGTTTGTAATTTGCACACAATCACAGTTTATATTTCACACATTTTCCTCAACAGAATTTACACAACTAATATAACTAACATTTTGTAGAATTTTTGAATTTATGTGGGAAAATGGTAGATTAAAGTGCTTGTGGTATCCTCAATTAATTTATGTGGGTCGATGGTTCAAAAAATGCTTGAACGTGGTTCAAGCCCAAATGGTATCCTGCCTGTCAACAATTCACTTGCGACAGGCATACAAGGATTCCCTACTTTTGTACTACACGAAAGTGACAACTCATATTGTTTGCAAAAGGATACATTTTATTGGGAGCTGATAGTACATGAGCTCCGCGAGCGGAATACCCCATCGGTATTAAACATCATAGTATGTTACAAAGATGTAATGACGAGATGATGTAATGATAATAACTACTGAAGCTAAGCTTAAGTCCTAACTATTGATACTGTCCTTTTTAACAACAAAGTATTCGCAGTGGATATACAGTCCGTCGCCTACGCCATCGAGTCCAAGTCTGAGCAAGCTCTCTGTGGCGTGTTCAGCCATGAGCAATTAGCTCTCCGTGCATCCGCTAGTTTGCGTGCTTGGAGTTCCAGCACGCTGGTCACTTGGTTGGAGTAACCAGTGTTGTCTGGTCACTTCTCGTGATGCGGGTTTCCCAGTCTCTTGGGTAACCCCAGCTCACGTACACTTGTTAACCTCCTGGTTGACACCATTGTGTCCCGTTATAGAACTCTTTATAGTGGTCATGTAGTGAGAAGAGGGACATTGGAAAACACTGTGATGATTGCATGCTGGATGGACTGAGACAGTGGCATGGTGGGATATCATCAGCAGATTTGATTCTGAGCACCAGGGACCGGGATCTGTGGAGAGATATGAATGCCTACACCATCCAGCAAGGCACATGATAATGATAAATGTACGAGTCTAGTCAGTGAGCATCAGCCAATGAGCAGTGGTGTCATGACCTTATCCTCAAGGAGTTTAATCTAAATAACTGGTGCTTCTGCTAATCTAATGTGAAGGTGAATACCTCCTGGAGTTCAGTGCACTGCAGCAGATGGGTGGACCAAGAACACTGATTTATAATGAGGAACAGTAACAATGAGCTGCACTAAAAAAATGCAAAATTTGAGTTAAGTGAGGAAGTTTTATTTTTAGGCATCCCACTTAAAAGTTGTTTTACTCAGATATGCAACCCCACATTGATTATTTTCCGGACATCTCAACTTTTTTTTTTTCTGACGTGCCACCTTAGGCTTTTTCTTTGATATTTTACCTCAAGTTGTACCATAAATGTTAGTTTCAGGCAGGAGGGTAACACTTCCAATTATGACTGCAGTGAAATATCAATATTGCTTGAGATTATAAGTTGTTTAGTAGAGATAACTACCCTTAAAATAGACCTCATAAGTGAAAAGTGAGAGTAATAAATTAAACATACATTACCTGTTCATATGTTAATTTACACTTAAACAGTTACTTCACTTCTCTTAGACCATACATCAGCCTAGATCATACATCAGCCTAGATCATACAACAGCCTAGATCATACATCAGCCTAGATCATACAACAGCCTAGATCATACTTTAGCTTAGATCGTACACGAACACTTAATCATTCTTCTCCTCCATCTGTCGTTCTCTTAGAATTGATTGTTTATAGTTGTGATGTTGGCCTGTTTGATTACATATACACATCTGTTCAATATCTGTTATATTCATGAGGCTATTAATTATTTACTTTGGTGTGTTTCAGAAACTTGCTCATGGTCTCCAAGTAGTCCTTAGCTCTCCATACAAGAGCATTCACAAAAGTGGACATACGACAGCATAGATGTGAAGGTTGTGAAACAAGAACTCTTAGATGTTCTGTGTGAGGACAGGAGTCGCAGCTTCAGTAAAATGGTAGACGTAGCTGGAGGTAGCATCATTCAAGAAACGGCAGGGGGCAGCAACTCAGAATCAAGAATGGTTGAGAACAGGTGTAAGGCATCAGTAAAACATGGAAATTGTTGTCAAGTGTCAGAAAATGTGTCTTCTTGTGCTGGAACTGGCAGTCTGAAGAAACATAAGAGAACACATACAGGAGAGAAACTTTACAAGTGTGATGATTGTGGTGCTTCTTTTATTCAAATTTGCAATTTAAAGCTTCATATGCTAAGACATACAGGAGATAAACCTTACATTTGTGATGATTGTTGTGCTTCTTTCAAGTGTGCTAGCCATCTGAAACGCCATAAGAGAACACATACAGGAGAGAAACCTTACAAGTGTGATGATTGTGGTGCTGCTTTTGCTTATTCTAGCAATCTGCAGACCCACAAGAGGATACATACAGGAGAGAAACCTTACATGTGTGATGATTGTGGTGCTTCTTTTACTCAATCTGGCAATCTGAAGTCTCACAAGAGGATACATACAGGAGAGAAATCTTACAAGTGTGATGATTGTGATGGTTCTTTTACTCAAGCTGGCAGTTTGAAGTACCATAGGAGAAAACATACAGGAGAGAAACCTTTCAAGTGTGATGATTGTGGTGCTTCTTTTAAGCATACTAGTGATCTGAAGTACCACATGGGAATACATACAGGAAAGAAACCTTACGAGTGTGATATTTGTGGTGTTTCCTTTACTAAACCTAGCCTTCTGAAGATCCATAGGAGAAAACATACAGGAGAGAAACCTTACAAGTGTGATGATTGTGGTGCTTCTTTTAAGCATGCTAGCAATCTGAAGAACCATAAGAGAATACATACAGGTGAGAAACCTTTTAAGTGTGATGATTGTGGTGCTTCTTTCACGTGTGCTAGAAATCTAAAGGACCATAAAAGAACACATACAGGAGAGATACCTTACAAGTGTGATGATTGTGGTGCTTATTTTAAGCATGCTAGCAATCTGAAGAACCATAAGAGAATACATACAGGTGAGAAACTTTACAAGTGTGATGATTGTGGTGCTTCTTTTACTCAATCTGGCAATCTGAAAGACCATAAGAGAAAACATACAGGAGAGAAACTTTACAAGTGTGATGATTGTGGCATTTCTTATACTCACACTGTCAGTTTGAAGTACCATTTGAGAACACATACAGGAGTGAAGCCTTACAAGTGTGATGATTGTGGTGCTTCTTTTAATCAATCCAGCCATCTGAAGAACCATAAGAGAACACATACAGGAGAGAAACCTTACAAGTGTGATGATTGTGGTGTTTCTTTTACTCAAACTGGCAGTTTGAAGTACCATAGGAGAACACATACATGAGAGAAACTTTACAAGTGTGATTATTGTGGTGCTGCTATTTTTTTTGTATCTAGCCATCTGAGGGACCATAACTGAACACATACATGAGAGAAATCTTACAAGTGTGATGATTGTGGTGCTCTTTCTACTCGAGCTAGCAGTTTGAAATACCATTAGCAAACACATACAGGAGAGAAACCTTTCAAGAGTGATGATTGTGGTGTTTCATTCACTAACGCTGACAGTTTGAAGCCTCACAAGAAAACTAAACATGGAGAGAAACCTTTCAAATGTGATTATTGTGGTGCTACTTTTGCTTATGCTAGCAATCTGAAGAACCTTAAGAGAACACATACAGGAGAAAAACCTGACAAGTGTTATGATTATGATGTTTCATTTACTCAAGCTGGCAGTTTGAAGTACCATATAAAGATATAAAAAGGAGAGAAACCTGACAAGTGGGATGATTGGAGGTGACAGGTTCAAATCTTGGTGTGATAACTATAGCTTTCAATGTCTATGTTGTCTAGTGTGCCCTCTAATCTCTACTTCTGTCTTCTAAGCATATAATCAACATTAACACCATGATAATATCAGAGAATGGAGTGCAGAGTCAGGGTCAACAATGTGTGCCAGAGACCAGAGACCAGAAGAAACAGAAATGCCTTGTGTGGATGTGGAAGGCAGCAGGAGACACCACATACATTCCCCCAGAGATAATCTGTGGACAGTGATGAAGCTAGATTTATGGCAGGCAATTCTTGAATGAAACCAAGTACCATACTTCCTTTTCATCTGTGGGTGGTTGTCGTATTTTATTTTATATGGTATGTGTCGTCCCTGGGGTGAGGGGATTCAACATCGACATTGTTTTACCCCCATATCACTATCTTGAGGATCTTCTTTATTTATGTCTACAAAACCCTGTCGGTCCCTGGATCCCTCCCTCTCTCTCTCTCTTTTACTACTGTATCAAGCCCCCTCTCATTCTTTTCCCAAAACACACTAAACAACACTGGCTCTAACAAAACAACAATTTAGTTTAATAGAGAAAAGTTTTGGAGAGAAAACATTTGGTTTTTAAGACGAATGTTGCGAATTCCTTGGACTGCCAGAGTAACTAACAACGATTGCCTGAAAGAGGGTAATGAAACTAGAACACTATATACAACAATAAGAAAGAGACAAACATCTTTCTTTGGTCATGTGATGAGAAAAGAGGCATTAGAGAACATCGTGACAACTGGAAAGATCGAGGGGAAGAGAGGCAGAAGCAGACCAAGAGAAATGATGCTGGACGGACTGAGACGGTGGCATGGAGGAATATCATCTGCAGAGTTGATCCAGAACACCAGGGACCGAGATCTGTGGAGAGCCATGAATGCCTACGCCAGCCGGCACAGCACTTGTTGATGATGAGAGAAAAGTGTCGTGTATGTGCAAAGTGTATGAGTAGAATGTCTGTCGTATAATATCTAGTGTGTATGCAGAATAAGACCGAACAGCCAAGGAGCACAGTCTGCTTCATCATTGTACTGCCCATACCACAACACCATATCAGGGACAGAAAACTTCACGCAAGTAATGTGTCTCTCAGGCCAAGTGTCGACTTCTTCAGATAGCTCGTGAACACTCCGGATGCTTGGTCTTCAATAGTGGAAACAGTCCAATATTGATCATCATTCTAACACACACACAATGTAACTACCCTGTTCATTAAATGTTCTGTGATCAGAAAATCCTACAGATTTTGTTAATATCACTTTGGAAAACCTAAATGTTCGTATGTCACTTGTAAGATTTTCCCAATGTTAACACACAATGTTACTGTTCCGGGTAGTTATATTTACTAGTGTTCCTGGTACAGGTGTTATTTACAGTGTCCTGAATTTACTGTGATGTAAACTATCACTTAAGAAACACACTTATAATCATCATGTCATGCTCAGCAGAGGCCAGGTTCCTGCAGATCATCTGGGTTATGGGCCCAGTGCAAAAGCCTCTCAGTAAACTCTGCCTTCAATACTCGAGCCATCACTTTCTATGACTTTGTTGCTAGCTTCTTGGTAGAATCACGTGGAACAATCGAGTGGAACCTGTTGAATAGAGAACACACCTGGTGAGAGCAACCCGATTCTGACCTTTATTAGGTGAGTGAAGGCCACCGGCCACACTCAGAAAAAATAACAGAGAACCAAACTCTGTCATAAGGCCGAGGAGCTCATCACTTCGGTCTGAGTCATGATAAGACCAGGACCAGTTTATATGCTGCACAAAATTTCAATGTTGGAAAATCAGAGCACAAAAATATGATAGTGTATCACAAGCTG
Organism: Cepaea hortensis; assembly: GCA_963921405.1. NCBI lineage: Eukaryota > Metazoa > Mollusca > Gastropoda > Stylommatophora > Helicidae > Cepaea > Cepaea hortensis. The sequence goes on along the minus strand of OY992897.1, from coordinate 71,813,012 downwards.
AAAAAGAGATGCACTATTAATCACAATGCATGCCAGAAATATAGGTATACTCAACTTAATGTTCCCGAGAATCAGGGAACGGAACTCCGTTGACACAGGTCACCTTGCTTGGTATTTTAGAGTGGAGACACGTTTCGTACGTAGGACACTATATTTGGCACATCGGCGTATGTACTCAGCTGTTGTTTGCCCTCTGATATGTAGGGCAGTAGTAAACACGCCTACTGCACGATATGATTTACCCGACAACTAAGGACAACGACTTAGACAATGACAGACTCACGAACAACTAGAACATGTATTAATTAAATTTAATGTCATTGTCCTGTCTTTGTTCTAAACAGTAATTGCATTTCGTTACTAACCTAGTTAATTTCTGTAAGCGTTGTGTAGCCAAGTCCCATATGCTTGGCCAAAAATAGTTCCATCGTGACGATAAACAAAGAGAAAATAGAACCAAAAATATGAATCACTGCTTTTAAATAACTATAAATAACATAATAATGTTTAAATAAATAAATATATTCACTTAGTAATTTAAATAAACAAATAATAAATAATATAAAGCATAGATTCAGGCGAGCCGCCGCTAAGCGATCTTGTAAACAATTGACTGCTTTATGCTAATGACGCAGAACAACTGTTTGTCAATCACTCTACGTCACAGCCGCAGAGCTATTTTTAGTTTTCAAAAATCAATATTGTCGGCTGTCTGTGTATTGCTCCGCCCTGAATCATTTTTGGTGCTTATTCAAGAATAAATTGGTAAATACATAAATAAATATAAGAAAATAAGAATATTAATACTTACAGCTTTGAAGAATACATGATTTCATTAAATAAACATTTCATAAACACAATTAAACACTATTTCGTCACGATAGGCACATTTCTAGCCTGCACATTGCTCTTGTCTGCACAAATTACCGTTACTACAAAAATTAAACCCTAGTCTGGAGCCCGTGGATGAGTGGATTAGCTTGAACTTTTCGTTCAAGCTTCACTTCTTGACACCACAATTATCCTTGCCTGTCAACAACTCAACTGACAGGCATCATCGGATACTTCTCCCACACCAATACAAGAAAACTTGCAAGTCGTGTGCGAGGAAAATCAATGGTACATTTTATTGCCGTTGGCTCGCTACACGCAATGAACAGTCGCTATTGAAACACACAACATAAAGCCCCAGTATTATCTATCACGAGCTGCTATCCCCTATGCTAACTTTCTACACAAATACACACAAAAAACCCTATCGCTACTCTAACGAAGTGCACACTACAAGTCCTGTCCTCCCGTCTGACAATCTTTCATCCCGTGGTCACACACCACGTAGATTGACCTTCACCTTGGTGCTTGTTACCTCACCTGGCACGCTGATGGCAGACGTGGTGCGTTGAGTGTATACTCAACTCCTCTGTGGCTACCACGAGGCGTGATGTTATCGTGATTAGAGTGCTAACTCTCTGAACATCGCCTGCGTGTCTCATGAGGGAATGGTTAACCCATCTCCCATTACCTCATCACCCCTGCCCTTACCTCGGGCACCGTATCACCTCCTGGCCTCTTTAAGATTGACTGCTCTTCCTGGCGGAGGGGATGTGGTCAAGTCTTTGACATTGTGTCCCCTGTTAGAGTAGTTATCGTTCTTTGCAAGTATTGATGTATGCGTCTATGTGTTAATTTTCCTGGTTGGTTGCGTGTTTTCTATTAACTAACGTGTATGTAACTTACTAATATGTGTATGTGTTTATACTTTACGTGTATGTACTGTTTCGAGCGCCGTAAAGCGGTTTATTGTAGCCACAAACGAGTGTGTTATGATGATTCCTGACTACAGTCCCGGTTTAAGATGCTCAAAATATGTTTCCTATCTTTATCACTATAGTATAGCAACTACACAGATAAACAATCTCAACAACACATTGTTTACACAGATTGACACAGACAAATTATGCCAAGTCGTATTGTGCGGCGCAAAAAAAATTACCGCCAAGTCTCTCTCTCCTTATTTAATTCATTTTCTCTCTCCCATTTACACATCTTTCGTTCATCTTTTATTCAACAATGGTTTTAAAACATTGGTTCGTCTTTAAAATATGGTTCAAGAAATATTAACTGGATGAACAATAAATATATACATTAAATTGTTGGCTGAATTTAAACAGGTTTTCAAGCCAGATGACTGTGCTGTATTTCTGCACTCATCATATCTATACAAAAATATACATGGTTGTGAGGATTGTTTGCTACCAATCCTGTGGTAATGACAGACATAACTAATCTATTGCAAGTTGGTGTACTGTTCTAAATTTATCTAAGGGAACTAATCTAACTAATAGTTAAATTTGGGAAAAATGGGTTGGTTACCTTAAAGTTTTATTAGTACAAGGAATCATATAAATTACTAAATGATGGGGTGATGTTTTAATTAACTAAATATCTAAATAAATATGTTTAAATGGTGATAAACTAAAGCAATGTTTCATAATTGAAAGTATGAAGTAGGTGTTAAATTAAACGAGTTCTTAACTAAATGTAGGTGAATTATAACTCTGAAATGTCATAAATAAAGTTATATAGGTAATTCTACATTAATAATTCTATTCTTATTACAAAATTATGAAGTTGTACGCAACTGTTATAAAAACATGTTATATACATATCACATATTATTTCTATTTAACTAAACTAATTAATTACATTCAGGTGTGATGTCGGAGCAGTGTCCTCTGTAGAATGTCCTCGAAAATAGAGTTTAACTAGACAAAGTCTGATTTACGCTCTCATCCTGGGTAATGATCATACGATTGGTATCCTACCGATTTATGTAGGTTCAAATCTAACAGTTCGATCCACTCACGGGTTGTATATATGGTAGTGGTGTAGACAACTACTAATGTGTCTGTTCATTTAACTCACACTGACACAGTTAATATTACACAATTTTAGACGACTGGTGATGGTAACGCACTATAGTGTATATAATCACCACATAGGGCACTAGGTAATTACATTGTCAATGTCTTTGGTGATATAAGGTCGCTCTCTTCTCGTATTTCAGGTATCTCAATGTGAGAAGGTCGGCTCAATGTGTCAGCCAGAGAGTTCATGCTCCCCTTCAAATGCTTAATCGTGAAGGCATAATTTTGCAGTATCAAGGACCACCTGTAGATCCTGATATTGCGATGGACCCCAGACTGCATTACAGTCAGCGGCGAATTATCGGTTTCAATGACAAACTCTGTACCCGCTAGGAATCTATGAAGTTTCCTGACACAATATATCATGCTTAAAGCTTCCAATTCAGAGGCTGAGTGTCTTGATTCAGCAGGCGTGATTTTCCGGCTTACATACATTATTGGGTGGAAAATTCCTTCATAGAACTGGCCTAGAACGCCAGAAATGGAAATAGCACTTGCGTCTGTACGAAGGAAATACGTAAGATTTTGGTTAGGCAAGCGTAAAATAGGTGGAACGCTAAACATACGTTTCAATTTTGATAAAGCACCAAGTAACTGCATCTTTAACATTTAATTTTACAGATGCTTTCAAAATATCAGAAAAAATGCTGGTGATTTCAGCCAAATTGGATATAAATTTGCTGTAATAATTAACTAGCCCAAGCAGACTTCAGACCTGTTTCTTGGTCGTTGGCATAGTTAAGTTGAGAATCTTGGTGACAATTCTCTCATCTGTTCTAAGTTGGCCTCTGTAGATAGTATGGCCTAGGAAATCAATTTCTTCCATTCCCAACTCAACTTTGGTTGGCTTTACAGTAAGACTGAATAATCACAATCTATCGAAGACATGTCACAGTTTCTGTAAGTGTGATGTCCAGTCTGTGGTATGAATACAAATGTCATCAATGTACGTTGAAGTTTTCGTAACTCTGTGCAAAAGGTCCCTAGTGAGTCGGACAAAAGTGGCTGGGGCATTACGAAGACCGAAAGGAAGAAAGCGCCACTCATACAGACCTAGAGGTGTTGAGAATGCTGTTAACGGGACAGACAATGAATGCATCGGAACTTGCCAGTATTCTCTCGTAAGGTCAAGTTTAGAAAAGATACGTGATGTTGACATATCAAGGATAAGATCTTCACATGATGGGATAGGCTCTGCATCGATTTTGGTCACATTATTTAACCGGTGATAATCGACACAGAGGTGAATTGTTGAGTCCTTTTTCTTGACAAGGACGATAGGAAAAGAGTATTCTGACTGTGATCTTTGAATTATTCCACTCGACTCAAGATTTAGAAGTTCCTTGTCGAGACTTTCCCTGTAATTTAATGGGATGGAATAAGGTCGGCATTTGATAGGAGTGTTATCAGTCAGAATAATGGAGTGTTCTATCCTGTCTGCCTGTCAGCAACCCACTTGCGACAGGCATACAAGAATTCCCTTCTTTTGCACTAAACGAAAGTGACAACTCGTCTCGTTTGCAAAAGGATAAATTTTTATTCGGAGCAGATCATACAATAGCTCCACGAGCGGAATACCACAACGGTATTAAACATCTTAGAATGTGATGACGATAAGATGGAATGAGAGGATGATATAAATATTATAACCACTGAAGCTAAGCTAGACTATTATAACTATTGTACGGTCCTTCACAACTACAAAGTATCCCTAGCGGATACACGTCTGATTCCTACGCCATCCCGGTCTCTGTGCGAGCTCGCTGAGCGTGGCGTGTTCAGCCACGAGCAATTCAGCTCAGCGTGCGATAGTTGGTTTACGTGCTGGGCACTGGGCTGTGTGGACCACAGTTACTTGGTCCTTACCTCGTGAACTGGGTTTCCCCGGTTCTTGGGTAACACCAGCTCATCTGCACTGGTTGCCCTCCTTGTTGACACAAGTGTCCTGTTATAGCTATTTATAGCATTGGTGTCTCTCCTGTCTGGTCTCCTGTCCTATTACGTCACCTGCCCTCTAACTAAGCTCTATTTTAGCTCTCTCAGAGCTCAGAGCTTCCTCTTAAGTCTTTGACACCGTTCTACCTGGGATGTCGGAAAAAATGTCCCTGTATTCCGTTACTAGCTCTATGATTTGTCGTCGTTGCTCGTCTGTGAGTTTCGGTTCTAACCGTATGCTATCGATTGTCCCAGTCGTGTCAACTGTCGGGACTGGTAATTCTATTCCATCGTCATCTGTCTGATTAAGTACTGTTGTACTAGCTGTGTGTTCTGTTTTCTGACTAGGTGTGTTTGCAATGTCGTCCTCTGTCGCCCTACCTAGTGTAGTTGTGTTGTGCATTCTGTTCGTCTGTCATCAGTTCTTGTCGTGAGAAATAAGGCTTCAGCATGTTGATATGATATATCTTTAATTTTCGGTTTATCAATATTTCATAATCGACATCTGGTATCTTTCTTTCAACTTTGAATGGCCCTTGCCATGACGTTAGTAACAAGTTACGTTTATTTGGTAGTAAAAGCAGCACCTGTTGATTGGGTTCAAGGTGTAGGGTTTGATCGGTGTGTTGTGCCTCGATAGACTCTTGTCACCGCTGGGTGTTAACAACTGTAACATTTCATTTTGTAGGTCAGTATAATGTGTTTGGGTCTCTGACCTTGTTACAGCATTAGCCGTGTTTGTTTCCAGGCTAATAGTTCGTCATCAGTACATTGTTTTAATGATGGCAAGCAACCCAAAATTAGGTCAGTACAGGGGTCTTGTAAAATAGCGCATGTAAATGTTCCGGAAAGGAACGGGGTGTTTATACGGACTTTTGTCAGTGGGTATTTCTCAATACTGCCAGAGAAAGTGCGGCATTTAACCCAATCGCCCGTATAATCCTTTGGATTAACTAGTTCCCTCCTTACACCGATTAAAGTACTTCCACTATCAAGTAAACATTGGCATGGTTGTTTGTTGACCAGTGCATTGTGGAACTTTAGATTACCTCTGGAGGTTAAAGCTGAATTAGCATCTTCGTTGGAACATGATACAACATGACCACATTTAAGTTTACCGTCCGCATGAAACTGGTGACAGGTGTCACATTTAGCAAAATCTAACATATCAGCAACTACAGCTACACTTTCACACTCATTGAATGTTAATACATTTTCAAGCTCAGAATCAACTACACCCTCATCGTCAGATGATGTATCTATGAGCAAAGCATTGCTAGCCTTCATTCTTTGCTTGCCCAAACACTTAGAAGAATAGTGGCCATAAGAGGAACAGAAGAAGCATTTAACTGCACGTTTGTATGAGTTTCGTTTCTCTTCCTGCTTCTTCATTATCATTTCCAAATGAGCAGGGTATGAGGGACTTTTATCACACATCGAGTACTGCGGATGGAATAACTGTGGTGGCTTTTGATAAGGTTTGTCTTTCTTCTGATACCCTTTTTGGTTGTAAGGCCTGCCTGGTATGTTCTTAACAAAAGCAGTAATCTCAGTATCATGTATTGATGTTTTAAATATGTCGCGGTTTGAGGAAAAATAGGCTGAACCACGTTTTTAAAGTTGTTCAATAAATTCAATGTCTGCTTGTTGAAGGAACTTAGCAAAAGGAGTAGGAACTGTGGATATGACTTTATCCATCACCATTAAGTCCTGTAATCTATCAAAATTCTTCCCTACTTTAGCCGCCTTAAGCCATTTACTGAATATACTCTGGACATTTGATACATAGTCTAAAAATGTTTCGGTTGGCTTTGGTTTGATTTGTGAGTACTGGATCTGATATCCAGGAGCATTGAGTAGGAAATGCTGCATAATCCTATCATGGATATATTGATAGTTATTTCTTAGTTCTGTTGGTATCGACTCGATAACTTTTAAGGGCTCCCCACTTAGATTCTCATATAAATCATAGCCCAATCTTCAAATGGTCTTTTATGAATTCTGAGCTGAAATTCTATATTTTCAGTCCATGCTGATATTGAATCGCCTTGACTGAAGGGCTTAATGATCCCCTTATACTTAGCAAATTTATTTTGCTCTTCTTGACTTTTCTGTTTAGTAGAGGCTATCTGGATGTTTGAGTCCACTTCCATCTCTTTCATCTTTAACTTTGTGACTCTACCTCTATTTGCTTTTGCTTTGTGGCATCGTCCATCTATATTTGCTTTTGCTTTGTGGCATGATCTAACTCTAATTGTTTTTGTTTGGTGGCCTCTTCTAACTCCCTCATCTCTTTCTGATGTTGTCTTTCCAATGCTCTTTCATCTCTCTCTAGAGCAGCTTTTCTTTCTGTTTCTTCTCTGTATCTTTGTTCTGCCCATTTCTCTAATTTCTCTCCAGTATGGCCTAGTTCTTTGCCAGCCTGGATGCAGTCATTTAATGATGACATTATATGGCTTTATGTTATTACACCAATAAGTTTACAATATAATTTTGCAGTTGGTATGTGTTAACTATTTACAATCTTCACTGAAAGAAAGATGCATGGTTAACGGTGGTTATCAAAATTAGTGGAAAATATACTCATCTAATCTGCTGAAAAATACGGCACTCGGGATGTTACACCGTTGTCTTTCGTACACACACCTGATAGACTTGCTTGTACAACTGATGTCTCTGTTTAATAGAGCATCAACATTTTAGAAAAATGCATGTAATATATAATACATGGTTGTTATCAATTTAACCGATACAGTTGGTAGCTTGCAAATGTGATATAAATAATGATGAATGATGTAAATGGTATGAATGTTATGATAGTATAGATGATCGTCAATGAATTGTAAGATGATTCGTTAAATGGATGTCAATGTCATCTTGTCTTCACTTTCTATCGTCGATGACTGAGCTGCACTGTATGACTTTAGCTTAACCTCTAATTTATATCTTCTGTGCAAAAAGACTTTAATTTTGTACATACGTGAATGCGATGAATGTTGACATTATGGCTGTATCACAAGGAATGATTCACAAATGGTCGTCAAATTTGTAATTTTGATACATGTTTGTAATTTGCACACAATCACAGTTTATATTTCACACATTTTCCTCAACAGAATTTACACAACTAATATAACTAACATTTTGTAGAATTTTTGAATTTATGTGGGAAAATGGTAGATTAAAGTGCTTGTGGTATCCTCAATTAATTTATGTGGGTCGATGGTTCAAAAAATGCTTGAACGTGGTTCAAGCCCAAATGGTATCCTGCCTGTCAACAATTCACTTGCGACAGGCATACAAGGATTCCCTACTTTTGTACTACACGAAAGTGACAACTCATATTGTTTGCAAAAGGATACATTTTATTGGGAGCTGATAGTACATGAGCTCCGCGAGCGGAATACCCCATCGGTATTAAACATCATAGTATGTTACAAAGATGTAATGACGAGATGATGTAATGATAATAACTACTGAAGCTAAGCTTAAGTCCTAACTATTGATACTGTCCTTTTTAACAACAAAGTATTCGCAGTGGATATACAGTCCGTCGCCTACGCCATCGAGTCCAAGTCTGAGCAAGCTCTCTGTGGCGTGTTCAGCCATGAGCAATTAGCTCTCCGTGCATCCGCTAGTTTGCGTGCTTGGAGTTCCAGCACGCTGGTCACTTGGTTGGAGTAACCAGTGTTGTCTGGTCACTTCTCGTGATGCGGGTTTCCCAGTCTCTTGGGTAACCCCAGCTCACGTACACTTGTTAACCTCCTGGTTGACACCATTGTGTCCCGTTATAGAACTCTTTATAGTGGTCATGTAGTGAGAAGAGGGACATTGGAAAACACTGTGATGATTGCATGCTGGATGGACTGAGACAGTGGCATGGTGGGATATCATCAGCAGATTTGATTCTGAGCACCAGGGACCGGGATCTGTGGAGAGATATGAATGCCTACACCATCCAGCAAGGCACATGATAATGATAAATGTACGAGTCTAGTCAGTGAGCATCAGCCAATGAGCAGTGGTGTCATGACCTTATCCTCAAGGAGTTTAATCTAAATAACTGGTGCTTCTGCTAATCTAATGTGAAGGTGAATACCTCCTGGAGTTCAGTGCACTGCAGCAGATGGGTGGACCAAGAACACTGATTTATAATGAGGAACAGTAACAATGAGCTGCACTAAAAAAATGCAAAATTTGAGTTAAGTGAGGAAGTTTTATTTTTAGGCATCCCACTTAAAAGTTGTTTTACTCAGATATGCAACCCCACATTGATTATTTTCCGGACATCTCAACTTTTTTTTTTTCTGACGTGCCACCTTAGGCTTTTTCTTTGATATTTTACCTCAAGTTGTACCATAAATGTTAGTTTCAGGCAGGAGGGTAACACTTCCAATTATGACTGCAGTGAAATATCAATATTGCTTGAGATTATAAGTTGTTTAGTAGAGATAACTACCCTTAAAATAGACCTCATAAGTGAAAAGTGAGAGTAATAAATTAAACATACATTACCTGTTCATATGTTAATTTACACTTAAACAGTTACTTCACTTCTCTTAGACCATACATCAGCCTAGATCATACATCAGCCTAGATCATACAACAGCCTAGATCATACATCAGCCTAGATCATACAACAGCCTAGATCATACTTTAGCTTAGATCGTACACGAACACTTAATCATTCTTCTCCTCCATCTGTCGTTCTCTTAGAATTGATTGTTTATAGTTGTGATGTTGGCCTGTTTGATTACATATACACATCTGTTCAATATCTGTTATATTCATGAGGCTATTAATTATTTACTTTGGTGTGTTTCAGAAACTTGCTCATGGTCTCCAAGTAGTCCTTAGCTCTCCATACAAGAGCATTCACAAAAGTGGACATACGACAGCATAGATGTGAAGGTTGTGAAACAAGAACTCTTAGATGTTCTGTGTGAGGACAGGAGTCGCAGCTTCAGTAAAATGGTAGACGTAGCTGGAGGTAGCATCATTCAAGAAACGGCAGGGGGCAGCAACTCAGAATCAAGAATGGTTGAGAACAGGTGTAAGGCATCAGTAAAACATGGAAATTGTTGTCAAGTGTCAGAAAATGTGTCTTCTTGTGCTGGAACTGGCAGTCTGAAGAAACATAAGAGAACACATACAGGAGAGAAACTTTACAAGTGTGATGATTGTGGTGCTTCTTTTATTCAAATTTGCAATTTAAAGCTTCATATGCTAAGACATACAGGAGATAAACCTTACATTTGTGATGATTGTTGTGCTTCTTTCAAGTGTGCTAGCCATCTGAAACGCCATAAGAGAACACATACAGGAGAGAAACCTTACAAGTGTGATGATTGTGGTGCTGCTTTTGCTTATTCTAGCAATCTGCAGACCCACAAGAGGATACATACAGGAGAGAAACCTTACATGTGTGATGATTGTGGTGCTTCTTTTACTCAATCTGGCAATCTGAAGTCTCACAAGAGGATACATACAGGAGAGAAATCTTACAAGTGTGATGATTGTGATGGTTCTTTTACTCAAGCTGGCAGTTTGAAGTACCATAGGAGAAAACATACAGGAGAGAAACCTTTCAAGTGTGATGATTGTGGTGCTTCTTTTAAGCATACTAGTGATCTGAAGTACCACATGGGAATACATACAGGAAAGAAACCTTACGAGTGTGATATTTGTGGTGTTTCCTTTACTAAACCTAGCCTTCTGAAGATCCATAGGAGAAAACATACAGGAGAGAAACCTTACAAGTGTGATGATTGTGGTGCTTCTTTTAAGCATGCTAGCAATCTGAAGAACCATAAGAGAATACATACAGGTGAGAAACCTTTTAAGTGTGATGATTGTGGTGCTTCTTTCACGTGTGCTAGAAATCTAAAGGACCATAAAAGAACACATACAGGAGAGATACCTTACAAGTGTGATGATTGTGGTGCTTATTTTAAGCATGCTAGCAATCTGAAGAACCATAAGAGAATACATACAGGTGAGAAACTTTACAAGTGTGATGATTGTGGTGCTTCTTTTACTCAATCTGGCAATCTGAAAGACCATAAGAGAAAACATACAGGAGAGAAACTTTACAAGTGTGATGATTGTGGCATTTCTTATACTCACACTGTCAGTTTGAAGTACCATTTGAGAACACATACAGGAGTGAAGCCTTACAAGTGTGATGATTGTGGTGCTTCTTTTAATCAATCCAGCCATCTGAAGAACCATAAGAGAACACATACAGGAGAGAAACCTTACAAGTGTGATGATTGTGGTGTTTCTTTTACTCAAACTGGCAGTTTGAAGTACCATAGGAGAACACATACATGAGAGAAACTTTACAAGTGTGATTATTGTGGTGCTGCTATTTTTTTTGTATCTAGCCATCTGAGGGACCATAACTGAACACATACATGAGAGAAATCTTACAAGTGTGATGATTGTGGTGCTCTTTCTACTCGAGCTAGCAGTTTGAAATACCATTAGCAAACACATACAGGAGAGAAACCTTTCAAGAGTGATGATTGTGGTGTTTCATTCACTAACGCTGACAGTTTGAAGCCTCACAAGAAAACTAAACATGGAGAGAAACCTTTCAAATGTGATTATTGTGGTGCTACTTTTGCTTATGCTAGCAATCTGAAGAACCTTAAGAGAACACATACAGGAGAAAAACCTGACAAGTGTTATGATTATGATGTTTCATTTACTCAAGCTGGCAGTTTGAAGTACCATATAAAGATATAAAAAGGAGAGAAACCTGACAAGTGGGATGATTGGAGGTGACAGGTTCAAATCTTGGTGTGATAACTATAGCTTTCAATGTCTATGTTGTCTAGTGTGCCCTCTAATCTCTACTTCTGTCTTCTAAGCATATAATCAACATTAACACCATGATAATATCAGAGAATGGAGTGCAGAGTCAGGGTCAACAATGTGTGCCAGAGACCAGAGACCAGAAGAAACAGAAATGCCTTGTGTGGATGTGGAAGGCAGCAGGAGACACCACATACATTCCCCCAGAGATAATCTGTGGACAGTGATGAAGCTAGATTTATGGCAGGCAATTCTTGAATGAAACCAAGTACCATACTTCCTTTTCATCTGTGGGTGGTTGTCGTATTTTATTTTATATGGTATGTGTCGTCCCTGGGGTGAGGGGATTCAACATCGACATTGTTTTACCCCCATATCACTATCTTGAGGATCTTCTTTATTTATGTCTACAAAACCCTGTCGGTCCCTGGATCCCTCCCTCTCTCTCTCTCTTTTACTACTGTATCAAGCCCCCTCTCATTCTTTTCCCAAAACACACTAAACAACACTGGCTCTAACAAAACAACAATTTAGTTTAATAGAGAAAAGTTTTGGAGAGAAAACATTTGGTTTTTAAGACGAATGTTGCGAATTCCTTGGACTGCCAGAGTAACTAACAACGATTGCCTGAAAGAGGGTAATGAAACTAGAACACTATATACAACAATAAGAAAGAGACAAACATCTTTCTTTGGTCATGTGATGAGAAAAGAGGCATTAGAGAACATCGTGACAACTGGAAAGATCGAGGGGAAGAGAGGCAGAAGCAGACCAAGAGAAATGATGCTGGACGGACTGAGACGGTGGCATGGAGGAATATCATCTGCAGAGTTGATCCAGAACACCAGGGACCGAGATCTGTGGAGAGCCATGAATGCCTACGCCAGCCGGCACAGCACTTGTTGATGATGAGAGAAAAGTGTCGTGTATGTGCAAAGTGTATGAGTAGAATGTCTGTCGTATAATATCTAGTGTGTATGCAGAATAAGACCGAACAGCCAAGGAGCACAGTCTGCTTCATCATTGTACTGCCCATACCACAACACCATATCAGGGACAGAAAACTTCACGCAAGTAATGTGTCTCTCAGGCCAAGTGTCGACTTCTTCAGATAGCTCGTGAACACTCCGGATGCTTGGTCTTCAATAGTGGAAACAGTCCAATATTGATCATCATTCTAACACACACACAATGTAACTACCCTGTTCATTAAATGTTCTGTGATCAGAAAATCCTACAGATTTTGTTAATATCACTTTGGAAAACCTAAATGTTCGTATGTCACTTGTAAGATTTTCCCAATGTTAACACACAATGTTACTGTTCCGGGTAGTTATATTTACTAGTGTTCCTGGTACAGGTGTTATTTACAGTGTCCTGAATTTACTGTGATGTAAACTATCACTTAAGAAACACACTTATAATCATCATGTCATGCTCAGCAGAGGCCAGGTTCCTGCAGATCATCTGGGTTATGGGCCCAGTGCAAAAGCCTCTCAGTAAACTCTGCCTTCAATACTCGAGCCATCACTTTCTATGACTTTGTTGCTAGCTTCTTGGTAGAATCACGTGGAACAATCGAGTGGAACCTGTTGAATAGAGAACACACCTGGTGAGAGCAACCCGATTCTGACCTTTATTAGGTGAGTGAAGGCCACCGGCCACACTCAGAAAAAATAACAGAGAACCAAACTCTGTCATAAGGCCGAGGAGCTCATCACTTCGGTCTGAGTCATGATAAGAGCAGGACCAGTTTATATGCTGCACAAAATTTCAATGTTGGAAAATCAGAGCACAAAAATATGATAGTGTATCACAAGCTGAAAAAGAGATGCACTATTAATCACAATGCATGCCAGAAATATAGGTATACTCAACTTAATGTTCCCGAGAATCAGGGAACGGAACTCCGTTGACACAGGTCACCTTGCTTGGTATTTTAGAGTGGAGACACGTTTCGTACGTAGGACACTATATTTGGCACATCGGCGTATGTACTCAGCTGTTGTTTGCCCTCTGATATGTAGGGCAGTAGTAAACACGCCTACTGCACGATATGATTTACCCGACAACTAAGGACAACGACTTAGACAATGACAGACTCACGAACAACTAGAACATGTATTAATTAAATTTAATGTCATTGTCCTGTCTTTGTTCTAAACAGTAATTGCATTTCGTTACTAACCTAGTTAATTTCTGTAAGCGTTGTGTAGCCAAGTCCCATATGCTTGGCCAAAAATAGTTCCATCGTGACGATAAACAAAGAGAAAATAGAACCAAAAATATGAATCACTGCTTTTAAATAACTATAAATAACATAATAATGTTTAAATAAATAAATATATTCACTTAGTAATTTAAATAAACAAATAATAAATAATATAAAGCATAGATTCAGGCGAGCCGCCGCTAAGCGATCTTGTAAACAATTGACTGCTTTATGCTAATGACGCAGAACAACTGTTTGTCAATCACTCTACGTCACAGCCGCAGAGCTATTTTTAGTTTTCAAAAATCAATATTGTCGGCTGTCTGTGTATTGCTCCGCCCTGAATCATTTTTGGTGCTTATTCAAGAATAAATTGGTAAATACATAAATAAATATAAGAAAATAAGAATATTAATACTTACAGCTTTGAAGAATACATGATTTCATTAAATAAACATTTCATAAACACAATTAAACACTATTTCGTCACGATAGGCACATTTCTAGCCTGCACATTGCTCTTGTCTGCACAAATTACCGTTACTACAAAAATTAAACCCTAGTCTGGAGCCCGTGGATGAGTGGATTAGCTTGAACTTTTCGTTCAAGCTTCACTTCTTGACACCACAATTATCCTTGCCTGTCAACAACTCAACTGACAGGCATCATCGGATACTTCTCCCACACCAATACAAGAAAACTTGCAAGTCGTGTGCGAGGAAAATCAATGGTACATTTTATTGCCGTTGGCTCGCTACACGCAATGAACAGTCGCTATTGAAACACACAACATAAAGCCCCAGTATTATCTATCACGAGCTGCTATCCCCTATGCTAACTTTCTACACAAATACACACAAAAAACCCTATCGCTACTCTAACGAAGTGCACACTACAAGTCCTGTCCTCCCGTCTGACAATCTTTCATCCCGTGGTCACACACCACGTAGATTGACCTTCACCTTGGTGCTTGTTACCTCACCTGGCACGCTGATGGCAGACGTGGTGCGTTGAGTGTATACTCAACTCCTCTGTGGCTACCACGAGGCGTGATGTTATCGTGATTAGAGTGCTAACTCTCTGAACATCGCCTGCGTGTCTCATGAGGGAATGGTTAACCCATCTCCCATTACCTCATCACCCCTGCCCTTACCTCAGGCACCGTATCACCTCCTGGCCTCTTTAAGATTGACTGCTCTTCCTGGCGGAGGGGATGTGGTCAAGTCTTTGACATTGTGTCCCCTGTTAGAGTAGTTATCGTTCTTTGCAAGTATTGATGTATGCGTCTATGTGTTAATTTTCCTGGTTGGTTGCGTGTTTTCTATTAACTAACGTGTATGTAACTTACTAATATGTGTATGTGTTTATACTTTACGTGTATGTACTGTTTCGAGCGCCGTAAAGCGGTTTATTGTAGCCACAAACGAGTGTGTTATGATGATTCCTGACTACAGTCCCGGTTTAAGATGCTCAAAATATGTTTCCTATCTTTATCACTATAGTATAGCAACTACACAGATAAACAATCTCAACAACACATTGTTTACACAGATTGACACAGACAAATTATGCCAAGTCGTATTGTGCGGCGCAAAAAAAATTACCGCCAAGTCTCTCACTCTCCTTATTTAATTCATTTTCTCTCTCCCATTTACACATCTTTCGTTCATCTTTTATTCAACAATGGTTTTAAAACATTGGTTCGTCTTTAAAATATGGTTCAAGAAATATTAACTGGATGAACAATAAATATATACATTAAATTGTTGGCTGAATTTAAACAGGTTTTCAAGCCAGATGACTGTGCTGTATTTCTGCACTCATCATATCTATACAAAAATATACATGGTTGTGAGGATTGTTTGCTACCAATCCTGTGGTAATGACAGACATAACTAATCTATTGCAAGTTGGTGTACTGTTCTAAATTTATCTAAGGGAACTAATCTAACTAATAGTTAAATTTGGGAAAAATGGGTTGGTTACCTTAAAGTTTTATTAGTACAAGGAATCATATAAATTACTAAATGATGGGGTGATGTTTTAATTAACTAAATATCTAAATAAATATGTTTAAATGGTGATAAACTAAAGCAATGTTTCATAATTGAAAGTATGAAGTAGGTGTTAAATTAAACGAGTTCTTAACTAAATGTAGGTGAATTATAACTCTGAAATGTCATAAATAAAGTTATATAGGTAATTCTACATTAATAATTCTATTCTTATTACAAAATTATGAAGTTATACGCAACTGTTATAAAAACATGTTATATACATATCACATATTATTTCTATTTAACTAAACTAATTAATTACATTCAGGTGTGATGTCGGAGCAGTGTCCTCTGTAGAATGTCCTCGAAAATAGAGTTTAACTAGACAAAGTCTGATTTACGCTCTCATCCTGGGTAATGATCATACGATTGGTATCCTACCGATTTATGTAGGTTCAAATCTAACAGTTCGATCCACTCACGGGTTGTATATATGGTAGTGGTGTAGACAACTACTAATGTGTCTGTTCATTTAACTCACACTGACACAGTTAATATTACACAATTTTAGACGACTGGTGATGGTAACGCACTATAGTGTATATAATCACCACATAGGGCACTAGGTAATTACATTGTCAATGTCTTTGGTGATATAAGGTCGCTCTCTTCTCGTATTTCAGGTATCTCAATATGAGAAGGTCGGCTCAATGTGTCAGCCAGAGAGTTCATGCTCCCCTTCAAATGCTTAATCGTGAAGGCATAATTTTGCAGTATCAAGGACCACCTGTAGATCCTGATATTGCGATGGACCCCAGACTGCATTACAGTCAGCGGCGAATTATCGGTTTCAATGACAAACTCTGTACCCGCTAGGAATCTATGAAGTTTCCTGACACAATATATCATGCTTAAAGCTTCCAATTCAGAGGCTGAGTGTCTTGATTCAGCAGGCGTGATTTTCCGGCTTACATACATTATTGGGTGGAAAATTCCTTCATAGAACTGGCCTAGAACGCCAGAAATGGAAATAGCACTTGCGTCTGTACGAAGGAAATACGTAAGATTTTGGTTAGGCAAGCGTAAAATAGGTGGAACGCTAAACATACGTTTCAATTTTGATAAAGCACCAAGTAACTGCATCTTTAACATTTAATTTTACAGATGCTTTCAAAATATCAGAAAAAATGCTGGTGATTTCAGCCAAATTGGATATAAATTTTCTGTAATAATTAACTAGCCCAAGCAGACTTCAGACCTGTTTCTTGGTCGTTGGCATAGTTAAGTTGAGAATCTTGGTGACAATTCTCTCATCTGTTCTAAGTTGGCCTCTGTAGATAGTATGGCCTAGGAAATCAATTTCTTCCATTCCCAACTCAACTTTGGTTGGCTTTACAGTAAGACTGAATAATCACAATCTATCGAAGACATGTCACAGTTTCTGTAAGTGTGATGTCCAGTCTGTGGTATGAATACAAATGTCATCAATGTACGTTGAAGTTTTCGTAACTCTGTGCAAAAGGTCCCTAGTGAGTCGGACAAAAGTGGCTGGGGCATTACGAAGACCGAAAGGAAGAAAGCGCCACTCATACAGACCTAGAGGTGTTGAGAATGCTGTTAACGGGACAGACAATGAATGCATCGGAACTTGCCAGTATTCTCTCGTAAGGTCAAGTTTAGAAAAGATACGTGATGTTGACATATCAAGGATAAGATCTTCACATGATGGGATAGGCTCTGCATCGATTTTGGTCACATTATTTAACCGGTGATAATCGACACAGAGGTGAATTGTTGAGTCCTTTTTCTTGACAAGGACGATAGGAAAAGAGTATTCTGACTGTGATCTTTGAATTATTCCACTCGACTCAAGATTTAGAAGTTCCTTGTCGAGACTTTCCCTGTAATTTAATGGGATGGAATAAGGTCGGCATTTGATAGGAGTGTTATCAGTCAGAATAATGGAGTGTTCTATCCTGTCTGCCTGTCAGCAACCCACTTGCGACAGGCATACAAGAATTCCCTTCTTTTGCACTAAACGAAAGTGACAACTCGTCTCGTTTGCAAAAGGATAAATTTTTATTCGGAGCAGATCATACAATAGCTCCACGAGCGGAATACCACAACGGTATTAAACATCTTAGAATGTGATGACGATAAGATGGAATGAGAGGATGATATAAATATTATAACCACTGAAGCTAAGCTAGACTATTATAACTATTGTACGGTCCTTCACAACTACAAAGTATCCCTAGCGGATACACGTCTGATTCCTACGCCATCCCGGTCTCTGTGCGAGCTCGCTGAGCGTGGCGTGTTCAGCCACGAGCAATTCAGCTCAGCGTGCGATAGTTGGTTTACGTGCTGGGCACTGGGCTGTGTGGACCACAGTTACTTGGTCCTTACCTCGTGAACTGGGTTTCCCCGGTTCTTGGGTAACACCAGCTCATCTGCACTGGTTGCCCTCCTTGTTGACACAAGTGTCCTGTTATAGCTATTTATAGCATTGGTGTCTCTCCTGTCTGGTCTCCTGTCCTATTACGTCACCTGCCCTCTAACTAAGCTCTATTTTAGCTCTCTCAGAGCTCAGAGCTTCCTCTTAAGTCTTTGACACCGTTCTACCTGGGATGTCGGAAAAAATGTCCCTGTATTCCGTTACTAGCTCTATGATTTGTCGTCGTTGCTCGTCTGTGAGTTTCGGTTCTAACCGTATGCTATCGATTGTCCCAGTCGTGTCAACTGTCGGGACTGGTAATTCTATTCCATCGTCATCTGTCTGATTAAGTACTGTTGTACTAGCTGTGTGTTCTGTTTTCTGACTAGGTGTGTTTGCAATGTCGTCCTCTGTCGCCCTACCTAGTGTAGTTGTGTTGTGCATTCTGTTCGTCTGTCATCAGTTCTTGTCGTGAGAAATAAGGCTTCAGCATGTTGATATGATATATCTTTAATTTTCGGTTTATCAATATTTCATAATCGACATCTGGTATCTTTCTTTCAACTTTGAATGGCCCTTGCCATGACGTTAGTAACAAGTTACGTTTATTTGGTAGTAAAAGCAGCACCTGTTGATTGGGTTCAAGGTGTAGGGTTTGATCGGTGCGTTGTGCCTCGATAGACTCTTGTCACCGCTGGGTGTTAACAACTGTAACATTTCATTTTGTAGGTCAGTATAATGTGTTTGGGTCTCTGACCTTGTTACAGCATTAGCCGTGTTTGTTTCCAGGCTAATAGTTCGTCATCAGTACATTGTTTTAATGATGGCAAGCAACCCAAAATTAGGTCAGTACAGGGGTCTTGTAAAATAGCGCATGTAAATGTTCCGGAAAGGAACGGGGTGTTTATACGGACTTTTGCCAGTGGGTATTTCTCAATACTGCCAGAGAAAGTGCGGCATTTAACCCAATCGCCCGTATAATCCTTTGGATTAACTAGTTCCCTCCTTACACCGATTAAAGTACTTCCACTATCAAGTAAACATTGGCATGGTTGTTTGTTGACCAGTGCATTGTGGAACTTTAGATTACCTCTGGAGGTTAAAGCTGAATTAGCATCTTCGTTGGAACATGATACAACATGACCACATTTAAGTTTACCGTCCGCATGAAACTGGTGACAGGTGTCACATTTAGCAAAATCTAACATATCAGCAACTACAGCTACACTTTCACACTCATTGAATGTTAATACATTTTCAAGCTCAGAATCAACTACACCCTCATCGTCAGATGATGTATCTATGAGCAAAGCATTGCTAGCCTTCATTCTTTGCTTGCCCAAACACTTAGAAGAATAGTGGCCATAAGAGGAACAGAAGAAGCATTTAACTGCACGTTTGTATGAGTTTCGTTTCTCTTCCTGCTTCTTCATTATCATTTCCAAATGAGCAGGGTATGAGGGACTTTTATCACACATCGAGTACTGCGGATGGAATAACTGTGGTGGCTTTTGATAAGGTTTGTCTTTCTTCTGATACCCTTTTTGGTTGTAAGGCCTGCCTGGTATGTTCTTAACAAAAGCAGTAATCTCAGTATCATGTATTGATGTTTTAAATATGTCGCGGTTTGAGGAAAAATAGGCTGAACCACGTTTTTAAAGTTGTTCAATAAATTCAATGTCTGCTTGTTGAAGGAACTTAGCAAAAGGAGTAGGAACTGTGGATATGACTTTATCCATCACCATTAAGTCCTGTAATCTATCAAAATTCTTCCCTACTTTAGCCGCCTTAAGCCATTTACTGAATATACTCTGGACATTTGATACATAGTCTAAAAATGTTTCGGTTGGCTTTGGTTTGATTTGTGAGTACTGGATCTGATATCCAGGAGCATTGAGTAGGAAATGCTGCATAATCCTATCATGGATATATTGATAGTTATTTCTTAGTTCTGTTGGTATCGACTCGATAACTTTTAAGGGCTCCCCACTTAGATTCTCATATAAATCATAGCCCAATCTTCAAATGGTCTTTTATGAATTCTGAGCTGAAATTCTATATTTTCAGTCCATGCTGATATTGAATCGCCTTGACTGAAGGGCTTAATGATCCCCTTATACTTAGCAAATTTATTTTGCTCTTCTTGACTTTTCTGTTTAGTAGAGGCTATCTGGATGTTTGAGTCCACTTCCATCTCTTTCATCTTTAACTTTGTGACTCTACCTCTATTTGCTTTTGCTTTGTGGCATCGTCCATCTATATTTGCTTTTGCTTTGTGGCATGATCTAACTCTAATTGTTTTTGTTTGGTGGCCTCTTCTAACTCCCTCATCTCTTTCTGATGTTGTCTTTCCAATGCTCTTTCATCTCTCTCTAGAGCAGCTTTTCTTTCTGTTTCTTCTCTGTATCTTTGTTCTGCCCATTTCTCTAATTTCTCTCCAGTATGGCCTAGTTCTTTGCCAGCCTGGATGCAGTCATTTAATGATGACATTATATGGCTTTATGTTATTACACCAATAAGTTTACAATATAATTTTGCAGTTGGTATGTGTTAACTATTTACAATCTTCACTGAAAGAAAGATGCATGGTTAACGGTGGTTATCAAAATTAGTGGAAAATATACTCATCTAATCTGCTGAAAAATACGGCACTCGGGATGTTACACCGTTGTCTTTCGTACACACACCTGATAGACTTGCTTGTACAACTGATGTCTCTGTTTAATAGAGCATCAACATTTTAGAAAAATGCATGTAATATATAATACATGGTTGTTATCAATTTAACCGATACAGTTGGTAGCTTGCAAATGTGATATAAATAATGATGAATGATGTAAATGGTATGAATGTTATGATAGTATAGATGATCGTCAATGAATTGTAAGATGATTCGTTAAATGGATGTCAATGTCATCTTGTCTTCACTTTCTATCGTCGATGACTGAGCTGCACTGTATGACTTTAGCTTAACCTCTAATTTATATCTTCTGTGCAAAAAGACTTTAATTTTGTACATACGTGAATGCGATGAATGTTGACATTATGGCTGTATCACAAGGAATGATTCACAAATGGTCGTCAAATTTGTAATTTTGATACATGTTTGTAATTTGCACACAATCACAGTTTATATTTCACACATTTTCCTCAACAGAATTTACACAACTAATATAACTAACATTTTGTAGAATTTTTGAATTTATGTGGGAAAATGGTAGATTAAAGTGCTTGTGGTATCCTCAATTAATTTATGTGGGTCGATGGTTCAAAAAATGCTTGAACGTGGTTCAAGCCCAAATGGTATCCTGCCTGTCAACAATTCACTTGCGACAGGCATACAAGGATTCCCTACTTTTGTACTACACGAAAGTGACAACTCATATTGTTTGCAAAAGGATACATTTTATTGGGAGCTGATAGTACATGAGCTCCGCGAGCGGAATACCCCATCGGTATTAAACATCATAGTATGTTACAAAGATGTAATGACGAGATGATGTAATGATAATAACTACTGAAGCTAAGCTTAAGTCCTAACTATTGATACTGTCCTTTTTAACAACAAAGTATTCGCAGTGGATATACAGTCCGTCGCCTACGCCATCGAGTCCAAGTCTGAGCAAGCTCTCTGTGGCGTGTTCAGCCATGAGCAATTAGCTCTCCGTGCATCCGCTAGTTTGCGTGCTTGGAGTTCCAGCACGCTGGTCACTTGGTTGGAGTAACCAGTGTTGTCTGGTCACTTCTCGTGATGCGGGTTTCCCAGTCTCTTGGGTAACCCCAGCTCACGTACACTTGTTAACCTCCTGGTTGACACCATTGTGTCCCGTTATAGAACTCTTTATAGTGGTCATGTAGTGAGAAGAGGGACATTGGAAAACACTGTGATGATTGCATGCTGGATGGACTGAGACAGTGGCATGGTGGGATATCATCAGCAGATTTGATTCTGAGCACCAGGGACCGGGATCTGTGGAGAGATATGAATGCCTACACCATCCAGCAAGGCACATGATAATGATAAATGTACGAGTCTAGTCAGTGAGCATCAGCCAATGAGCAGTGGTGTCATGACCTTATCCTCAAGGAGTTTAATCTAAATAACTGGTGCTTCTGCTAATCTAATGTGAAGGTGAATACCTCCTGGAGTTCAGTGCACTGCAGCAGATGGGTGGACCAAGAACACTGATTTATAATGAGGAACAGTAACAATGAGCTGCACTAAAAAAATGCAAAATTTGAGTTAAGTGAGGAAGTTTTATTTTTAGGCATCCCACTTAAAAGTTGTTTTACTCAGATATGCAACCCCACATTGATTATTTTCCGGACATCTCAACTTTTTTTTTTTCTGACGTGCCACCTTAGGCTTTTTCTTTGATATTTTACCTCAAGTTGTACCATAAATGTTAGTTTCAGGCAGGAGGGTAACACTTCCAATTATGACTGCAGTGAAATATCAATATTGCTTGAGATTATAAGTTGTTTAGTAGAGATAACTACCCTTAAAATAGACCTCATAAGTGAAAAGTGAGAGTAATAAATTAAACATACATTACCTGTTCATATGTTAATTTACACTTAAACAGTTACTTCACTTCTCTTAGACCATACATCAGCCTAGATCATACATCAGCCTAGATCATACAACAGCCTAGATCATACATCAGCCTAGATCATACAACAGCCTAGATCATACTTTAGCTTAGATCGTACACGAACACTTAATCATTCTTCTCCTCCATCTGTCGTTCTCTTAGAATTGATTGTTTATAGTTGTGATGTTGGCCTGTTTGATTACATATACACATCTGTTCAATATCTGTTATATTCATGAGGCTATTAATTATTTACTTTGGTGTGTTTCAGAAACTTGCTCATGGTCTCCAAGTAGTCCTTAGCTCTCCATACAAGAGCATTCACAAAAGTGGACATACGACAGCATAGATGTGAAGGTTGTGAAACAAGAACTCTTAGATGTTCTGTGTGAGGACAGGAGTCGCAGCTTCAGTAAAATGGTAGACGTAGCTGGAGGTAGCATCATTCAAGAAACGGCAGGGGGCAGCAACTCAGAATCAAGAATGGTTGAGAACAGGTGTAAGGCATCAGTAAAACATGGAAATTGTTGTCAAGTGTCAGAAAATGTGTCTTCTTGTGCTGGAACTGGCAGTCTGAAGAAACATAAGAGAACACATACAGGAGAGAAACTTTACAAGTGTGATGATTGTGGTGCTTCTTTTATTCAAATTTGCAATTTAAAGCTTCATATGCTAAGACATACAGGAGATAAACCTTACATTTGTGATGATTGTTGTGCTTCTTTCAAGTGTGCTAGCCATCTGAAACGCCATAAGAGAACACATACAGGAGAGAAACCTTACAAGTGTGATGATTGTGGTGCTGCTTTTGCTTATTCTAGCAATCTGCAGACCCACAAGAGGATACATACAGGAGAGAAACCTTACATGTGTGATGATTGTGGTGCTTCTTTTACTCAATCTGGCAATCTGAAGTCTCACAAGAGGATACATACAGGAGAGAAATCTTACAAGTGTGATGATTGTGATGGTTCTTTTACTCAAGCTGGCAGTTTGAAGTACCATAGGAGAAAACATACAGGAGAGAAACCTTTCAAGTGTGATGATTGTGGTGCTTCTTTTAAGCATACTAGTGATCTGAAGTACCACATGGGAATACATACAGGAAAGAAACCTTACGAGTGTGATATTTGTGGTGTTTCCTTTACTAAACCTAGCCTTCTGAAGATCCATAGGAGAAAACATACAGGAGAGAAACCTTACAAGTGTGATGATTGTGGTGCTTCTTTTAAGCATGCTAGCAATCTGAAGAACCATAAGAGAATACATACAGGTGAGAAACCTTTTAAGTGTGATGATTGTGGTGCTTCTTTCACGTGTGCTAGAAATCTAAAGGACCATAAAAGAACACATACAGGAGAGATACCTTACAAGTGTGATGATTGTGGTGCTTATTTTAAGCATGCTAGCAATCTGAAGAACCATAAGAGAATACATACAGGTGAGAAACTTTACAAGTGTGATGATTGTGGTGCTTCTTTTACTCAATCTGGCAATCTGAAAGACCATAAGAGAAAACATACAGGAGAGAAACTTTACAAGTGTGATGATTGTGGCATTTCTTATACTCACACTGTCAGTTTGAAGTACCATTTGAGAACACATACAGGAGTGAAGCCTTACAAGTGTGATGATTGTGGTGCTTCTTTTAATCAATCCAGCCATCTGAAGAACCATAAGAGAACACATACAGGAGAGAAACCTTACAAGTGTGATGATTGTGGTGTTTCTTTTACTCAAACTGGCAGTTTGAAGTACCATAGGAGAACACATACATGAGAGAAACTTTACAAGTGTGATTATTGTGGTGCTGCTATTTTTTTTGTATCTAGCCATCTGAGGGACCATAACTGAACACATACATGAGAGAAATCTTACAAGTGTGATGATTGTGGTGCTCTTTCTACTCGAGCTAGCAGTTTGAAATACCATTAGCAAACACATACAGGAGAGAAACCTTTCAAGAGTGATGATTGTGGTGTTTCATTCACTAACGCTGACAGTTTGAAGCCTCACAAGAAAACTAAACATGGAGAGAAACCTTTCAAATGTGATTATTGTGGTGCTACTTTTGCTTATGCTAGCAATCTGAAGAACCTTAAGAGAACACATACAGGAGAAAAAGCTGACAAGTGTTATGATTATGATGTTTCATTTACTCAAGCTGGCAGTTTGAAGTACCATATAAAGATATAAAAAGGAGAGAAACCTGACAAGTGGGATGATTGGAGGTGACAGGTTCAAATCTTGGTGTGATAACTATAGCTTTCAATGTCTATGTTGTCTAGTGTGCCCTCTAATCTCTACTTCTGTCTTCTAAGCATATAATCAACATTAACACCATGATAATATCAGAGAATGGAGTGCAGAGTCAGGGTCAACAATGTGTGCCAGAGACCAGAGACCAGAAGAAACAGAAATGCCTTGTGTGGATGTGGAAGGCAGCAGGAGACACCACATACATTCCCCCAGAGATAATCTGTGGACAGTGATGAAGCTAGATTTATGGCAGGCAATTCTTGAATGAAACCAAGTACCATACTTCCTTTTCATCTGTGGGTGGTTGTCGTATTTTATTTTATATGGTATGTGTCGTCCCTGGGGTGAGGGGATTCAACATCGACATTGTTTTACCCCCATATCACTATCTTGAGGATCTTCTTTATTTATGTCTACAAAACCCTGTCGGTCCCTGGATCCCTCCCTCTCTCTCTCTCTTTTACTACTGTATCAAGCCCCCTCTCATTCTTTTCCCAAAACACACTAAACAACACTGGCTCTAACAAAACAACAATTTAGTTTAATAGAGAAAAGTTTTGGAGAGAAAACATTTGGTTTTTAAGACGAATGTTGCGAATTCCTTGGACTGCCAGAGTAACTAACAACGATTGCCTGAAAGAGGGTAATGAAACTAGAACACTATATACAACAATAAGAAAGAGACAAACATCTTTCTTTGGTCATGTGATGAGAAAAGAGGCATTAGAGAACATCGTGACAACTGGAAAGATCGAGGGGAAGAGAGGCAGAAGCAGACCAAGAGAAATGATGCTGGACGGACTGAGACGGTGGCATGGAGGAATATCATCTGCAGAGTTGATCCAGAACACCAGGGACCGAGATCTGTGGAGAGCCATGAATGCCTACGCCAGCCGGCACAGCACTTGTTGATGATGAGAGAAAAGTGTCGTGTATGTGCAAAGTGTATGGGTAGAATGTCTGTCGTATAATATCTAGTGTGTATGCAGAATAAGACCGAACAGCCAAGGAGCACAGTCTGCTTCATCATTGTACTGCCCATACCACAACACCATATCAGGGACAGAAAACTTCACGCAAGTAATGTGTCTCTCAGGCCAAGTGTCGACTTCTTCAGATAGCTCGTGAACACTCCGGATGCTTGGTCTTCAATAGTGGAAACAGTCCAATATTGATCATCATTCTAACACACACACAATGTAACTACCCTGTTCATTAAATGTTCTGTGATCAGAAAATCCTACAGATTTTGTTAATATCACTTTGGAAAACCTAAATGTTTGTATGTCACTTGTAAGATTTTCCCAATGTTAACACACA
The DNA here is from genome assembly GCA_963921405.1 of Cepaea hortensis. Taxonomy (NCBI): domain Eukaryota; kingdom Metazoa; phylum Mollusca; class Gastropoda; order Stylommatophora; family Helicidae; genus Cepaea; species Cepaea hortensis. Next base: position 71,786,511 of record OY992897.1, on the reverse strand, counting down.
ATGTTACTGTTCCGGGTAGTTATATTTACTAGTGTTCCTGGTACAGGTGTTATTTACAGTGTCCTGAATTTACTGTGATGTAAACTATCACTTAAGAAACACACTTATAATCATCATGTCATGCTCAGCAGAGGCCAGGTTCCTGCAGATCATCTGGGTTATGGGCCCAGTGCAAAAGCCTCTCAGTAAACTCTGCCTTCAATACTCGAGCCATCACTTTCTATGACTTTGTTGCTAGCTTCTTGGTAGAATCACGTGGAACAATCGAGTGGAACCTGTTGAATAGAGAACACACCTGGTGAGAGCAACCCGATTCTGACCTTTATTAGGTGAGTGAAGGCCACCGGCCACACTCAGAAAAAATAACAGAGAACCAAACTCTGTCATAAGGCCGAGGAGCTCATCACTTCGGTCTGAGTCATGATAAGACCAGGAAAGACTAAAGGATATCTCACACCAGCTAGTTTAATCTACGCGATAGGCTACTGTTGCCGACGCTTTTATAATACGTTCTATCACCGCACAGTACTGCACTCTCTTCCTAAGAATAATCTAAGTTAGATATGTTTAATAGAATACCATATAGTTATACCTGTTGTAGATGGAGACTATGAAATCACAGACTGGATCGATGTCCGCCGATATACATCAACAATAGACACTATAGTCTCTCTCTAGAGAAACAACTAGGAATACTGCACCAGTCCGTAGCGCTTCACAACTTTTGGTCGACTAACCCAAAGTTGTTTATCTCAATGTTTTTTATACTGGGTACCAATGATATCACAAAACTGTCTAGACACTAGACAGTCTAGAATCTATTTTTCTCCCTCCTGTTTAGACTGGGTGGAAACAACCCACCGTCTATTTCGCTTTCATCTGGGGACCTGTCCCGGCACTTCAGAAAGTTCCGCTAGTCTGTAATCTGGGGAATCATTTCCCCACAACAAAATATCTAGCCGACTTCTGCCAAGACATTCCATCTACAACTTCAAAGGATGGCTGCCGCCTTGCAGACGGATGGCGCTATAGTCCCTCCTCGAGCAACAACATATTTAAGAAATGCCGACTGTGTGTAGACATTTGGTGCGACTTTCTGTCATCGATCGAAACCTTCAAGTTTTTAATGTGACAGTGGTGTACCTCGTTCCTTGTCTTCTGAGATAATGGCACACATTAGGAAGTCCTAGAATCACATTGGGATTATTAAAAATCAATAACCAGCTGCAGATCATAAAGTGTAGGCCTTAAAGACCACAGCCCTGGCAATATGTCTAAATGAAACAATTACACACAATATATGAAGCCCATAAACTGGCACTCTCCCACTGTTTATGCTTCACCTCGACACCGCAAGGTGCAAGAGAAACAAGATGAGATGAGAGACACACAATAGAGTATACATGGTTTGTTTGTCTTCTGGCTATGGGCTCTGCCAGGGATTGGGATTTCCCATAACACACCAGAAGAAACCAAAGATGGAGGTAATGGGCGGTTGGTGCATCAGTGACTTTCTGGGTTGTGGAAGAGGCCAGCCAGTCAGATGTTGCTGTAAGTTCATTGAAAAGCTGCAAGGAAAGGAGTTAGTCCCCACACATCATGAATTGGTAATGTGAAAATGACTTAGATTACACTTGGCACAAATAGAGTTTGTAGCTTCAGCAGCCTGAAGTAGAACTTGTTTAATTTGTACCCCAGCTTTGCTAGGACCAGGAGTGTCTTTCTCTGAAGTCGTGAAGAAGCTGGATCCCCCAGTTTTAGTGGCCACACCTTGAGATTCTGGTGAGGTAAATGTCAGTATTCTCTGGACCCCAGAGGTCGCAGGACCAGGACAAGCCACTGGTCAGGATCTTGAAGCATATCTTCCAGGTATAGACTGTCTACAGACTTGGTCCAGGGTGTGACTAAAGTTCTCAGGATTGTCATGGCTCGCCACACATGAGGAGCTCCAGCACCAGTCTAACACACCCCACTGGTTTCTGCACTTGGAGAGGGGAATTAGAGAGCTCATAGAAAGCCTTGAGTCCCTCAAGAGATGGTACCAGGTCAGAAGTAAAGTGTCTACACCAGTGGTTCTCATCCGGTGGGGAATTTGGGGGGGGGGGGGATTTTGTTTGGGGTTTCCAGGGAGGGAGGGGGGAAATGAAGATTATTTCAAGATCGCGTTAATACAAGAACCGATTACTTGATCTTGTTTTTCCCTTCATACTTTACGGTTCTGTACGTATCACCCTTCTGAAATTCATTTTATAACGTAAGTAGATCGGCAAATCACATTTTATGTAGATGTCTAGACCTGTTTTAGTATGTGCTATTAAATTTAGCTTCAATTATTACGTATACTGTAGGGGCAGCGGGACATTTTTAGGGAGAAAATACGGAAGAGGGGGAATGACGTTCTAAAAATATGGTGAGGGGGGAATGACGTCCTAAAAATATGGTGGGGGGGGGGGGGGGGGGATGACGTCCTAAAAATATGGTGAAGGGGGGCATGGGCCAAAAAAGGTTGAGAACCACTGATCTACACCAACCTTACCCTGATAGAAGCAAGACCTTTTTAGGTGTCTAGCAACCTGAACCTCAGTAGAGTGGACTCCAGAGCTAGAACTTATAGAACCTCAGTAGCCGGGAAGGTTAACCCGGTCAACAAATGCCCGCAGAAGTCAGATGTGTCGGGCTAACAGCGCAAGAACGCAGCTCTGCTGTAAACAGGCACAACACAATCATGTCCGGAAAAAAAAAATCCGGATGGACGCAAAGAAAAAGAAGAAGAACCTCAGTAGAGTGGACTACAGAGCTAGAACTTACAGAACCTCAGTAGAGTGGACTCCAGAGCTAGGATTCATGAAACCTCTGTAGAGTGGACTCCAGAGCTAGAACTTACAGAACCTCAGTAGAGTGGGCTCCAGAGCTAGAACTCACAGAACCTCAGTAGAGTGGACTCCAGAGCTAGAACTTACAGTGCTCCAGAGGTCTTTCAACCAGTCATACGGCCATCAGTATTTATTGTATATGTGTGTGTTTGTGAGAGAGAGAGAGAGAGCTACTGCATTTGAATATATGAAACTGATTTTGAGGAAACAGATATGTAACAGCTGATACAAAGAGAGCAGTATTCATTATGGACTTCCTACCAACTTGATGACACCAGAGTCACAGTTGCACACTAATCTGATCAGTGTGATCAACGTGCAAGTTGTGGACATTAAAAATACCACAGCACAGATATATGTCTACTCTTGCTCTGTTTCATTTGCCTTGTGGGTTCCAGTGGAAGGGTTGTATAAAGATCAGGTTTTCTCATTGTGTGCAGCCCCAACGTCTTTCCTTCATCTGGTGATTCATGGGAATCTGTCTAGCTCTCTCATGCAGCTCTACATGATTCATGGGAATCTGTCTAGTTCTCTCATGCAGCTCTACATTGGTGATTCTGTCTAGTTCTCTCATGCATCTCTACATTGGTGATTCTGTCTAGTTCTCTAATGCATCTCTACATTGGTGATTCTGTCTAGTTCTCTCATGCAGCTCTACATGATTCATGGGAATCTGTCTAGTTCTCTCATGCATCTCTACATTGGTGATTCTAGTCTAGTTCTCTCATGCATCTCTACATTGGTGATTCTAGTCTAGTTCTCTCATGCATCTCTACATTGGTGATTCTAGTCTAGTTCTCTCATGCATCTCTACATTGGTGATTCTGTCTAGTTCTCTCATGCATCTCTACATTGGTGATTCTGTCTAGTTCTCTAATGCAGCTCTACATTGGTGATTCTGTCTAGTTCTCTCATGCAGCTCTATATGATTCATGGGAATCTGTCTAGTTCTCTCACACTACTTTCTGAACTTAGCAGTCAGCATAAGGTCACCATACAGTGGATACTATCCCACTGTGGAGTACCCGGAAACGACAAAGCTGATCAACTGGCTAAGGAAGGAGCCAAAGAAGAACAGCCTGATGTGCCCATTACATACCACCAAAAGAAAAGAATGATCAAATCAGTCAGAAAGCCACCAAAACCTGCTCAAGATGACTACCACGTAATGGATAGACCAGAACAAGTCATTATTCTGCGCCTCAGAACAGGGCACAATAGATTACGCAACCACATGTATAAAAAATTCAAGATTGGTGAAACAGCCATGTGCACATGTGGATTGGCGTCGCAGACAGCAGAGCACATACTCCAAGACTGCCCAAAATATAACATATCTAGGCAAACCTTCTGGCCTAGAGAGACGACAGTGGAAGATAAACTCTATGGACCGCTGTGTGAACTGAAAAAGACAGTTCAGTTCATACAAGAGACAGCATTGCAGTTACAGACATATTTCAAGCGAATGAAAGAAGAAGAAATGGGAATCTGTCTAGTTCTCTCATGCACCTCTACATGATTCATGGGAATCTGTCTAGTTCTCTCATGCATCTCTACATTGGCGATTCTGTCAGACCATTTTAGTCTAGCATCAGACTAGAACTTGACAGCTGCGGACGACATATTTGGATGTAACCAGGTCATCATTCAGCAAAGGTCTGGTATTAGGATGTAATCACATCATCATTCAGCAAAGGTCTGGTATTAGGATGTGACCATGTCATCATTCAGAAAAGGTCTGGTATTAGGATGTAATCACATCATCATTCAGCAATGGTCTGGTATTAGGATCACATAGAGCGCCCTGGTCATCCACTGCACCTGTATTTGTCTCCAGTCGTCTTGACTTGTCCTATCACTGGATTCAGATGGACTCAGGCGAGAGAGTGAGGTCGACAAATTGTGCAACTCTTCCTCACTTTAATCCAATTCATCGCGCAAGTCATTCTTCATCCAACGTCATATGTCACCAAGTCTTTACAAACATATGGGTGAACGAGACCATGCCACAAGATTTCAAGGACGCGTCAATAGTCCACCTTTACAAACGTAAAGGAAACCGCCAATCCTGTGACAACCACCGAGGCATCTCCTTGCTTTCAATTGCAGGGAAGATACTCGCCAGAATTCTTCTCAATCGCCTCACAGCCCATCTCGATCAAGGTCTTCTTCCTGAGAGTCAATGTGGCTTCAGAAAAGAACGAGGAACTGTTGACATTATTTTCGCTGCAAGGCAGCTGCAAGAGAAATGTCAGGAACAGAACTGCGAAATGTTCTCCACTTTCATTGACCGTACCAAGGCTTTTGATACAGTCAGCAGAGAAGGACTGTGGAAGATTATGGCAAAATATGGCTGTCCACGAAAGTTTGTCCAAATAGTGCGGCTATTTCATGACGGCATGTAGGCAAGACTGCAGGAACATGGTGAACTGTCTGAGCCCTTTCCTGTCACCAATGGAGTGAAGCGAGGATGTGTCCCGGCACCAACACTGTTCAGCCTCATGTTTTCAGCTATGTTGACGAATGCCTTCGAGAACAACGACATTGGAATAGACATCAACTACTGTATAGATGGAAAGTTATTCAATCTCAGAAGGCTGAAAGCTAAAACCAAAATTAACAGCGGCACCGTCAGAGAGCTCCTGTTTGCTGATGATTGCGCTCTATACGGCAACTCAGAGGCGGACATGCAACATAATGTTTCAGCTTTCTCACATGCCTGTGCCAACTTTGGGCTCAATATCAACTTGGAGAAGACTGTAGTTATGTACCAGCCAGCCCCAGGGAATAATCACACTGTGCCGAATATCAAAGTGAATGGTCATAGACTAAGTGTTGTGGACAAATTCACCTATCTTGGCAGCACTGTGTCACAAGCTGCCACAATTGATGACGAAGTGAATGCAAGAATCTCCAAGGCCAGCGCGGCCTTTGGAAGACTGTAGAAGAATGTATGGGACAGAAATGGAATAAGCCTGCTCCAGGAAGGTTAACCCGGTCAACAAATGCCCGCAGAAATCGGATGTGTCGGCCTAATGGTGCAAGAACGCAGCTCTGCTGTAAACAGGCACAACGCAATCACTTCCTAAAAAAAAAACTCCAGATGAACGCAGAAGAAGAAGAATAAGCCTGCAAAGAAAGCTGAAAGTCTACAAAGCAGTTGTATTATCCACACTGCTATATGCTTGTGAAACCTGGACTGTTTATCAGCGACACGTTAGGAAATTAAACCACTTCCACACAGTCTGCCATAGGAAGTTACTGAAGATTAAATGGCAAGACAAGATCCAAGACACTGAAGTCCTAGAAAGAGCGTCCATGCCCAGTATACACACTCTACTAATGAAGAATCAGATTCGCTGGGCTGGTCACTTGACTCGCATGCCAGATCACAGGTTCCCTAAACAAATTTTTTAGGGTGAGTTGTGTTATGCTAAATGCTCCAAAGGCGGCCAGAGGAAACGCTTTAAAGACACTCTGAAAATCTCACTGAATGCTTTTGGAATTCATCATGACACCTGGGAGACTGCAGCCAGAGACCGAAATTCGTGGCGTGCATCATTATGCAAGGGTGCAATCACTTGTGAGGCAACCAGGACTGCAAGAGCTGTGAAGAAAAGACAGAACAGAAAACCACTGCAGAAAATCCTCCTCCAGAAACGTCAAGCATTCTTTGTCCACATTGTCAAAGAACATTTCGAGCCAAAATAGGCATTATCAGCCATCTTAGAACTCAGGGCTCCATACTTTCAACCCCACTGGATGAAATGAATGGTGGTCATCATCATTCTTAATGGACAAACAACATAACATGGTATTAGGATGTAACCACATCATCATTCAGCAAAGGTCCGGTATTAGGATGTAACCAGATCACCATTCAGCAAAGGTCTGGTATTAGGATGTAACCAGATCATCATTCAGCAAAGGTCTGGTATTAGGCCAAGGTTGGTGTTTCAGGTCTTTCATTGTCAGCCAACTCAATATCCAGCGGGAAACAAGCATAGAGAAAGGAAGTATTTCTGGGTAATCACGTGGGTCAGTTACATTTATTGTGTCTTGCTGTTGATGGTAAGGCCTAATTTGCACTTTTAATATCTTGGTGGCTGCCATGTAGCTGATTATCGGCTCGTCTATTCAGCCACAAGGACAATTGTAAGCAGTAACATGTAACAAAGAAGAATATCAAACAAACCAATGTCATTGCCATCGTGATCAGTGTTTATTCTATGAAGTCATCGCCGCCGGTTAGACACGCAATCAACAACAGGTGCGGCTGACATGCGATGATTCTAAATCTATTTATCTATAGTTCAACACTGTACACTATCTCCTGCACAATAGATAGTTATGGCTAATGACCAACTTACGACCTGGCGTAACCTTGACATCGGCGGGTGCTGAGCTCAACTGCCATTCACTCGGCGTACAGGTTATCGGGCGTGACAGGCTTGTAGAATCAGCCACTTAACTCTGGCGATGCACTCTCGCCTCAGGGTGAAGTATTAAAGTATCTTTACAGCCCTGAAGTAATGTTGACTTGCTGTCGGCTGACTTTCGCACTCACTTTTACACAACCGTCTTGTTCAAAGACCCAGGCCAAGACTGACTGCGTCTTGCCGTGTCTGTCTTGTGTACCCCACAACTAATGTCACGTGATACGCAACTCCTTGGAGTCACTTCCCTTTGTTCCTCATCATCATCTGTTGCTCACCGACACCCTTACTCGTGTGTTCTGTTCATCGTGATCATGTGAACAGTTCTCAAGATGCCGATTCGTCTTCTCTTGTAAACATGTTCTTATTCTATCCGTTTACTGCTGTCTCTCTCATATCGGTCCATGGCATTATACCCCCCCCCCCATTTTTTGAAAATGGTGTAGCCATTTTCACAGTCTATTTGGTTTTTCAATCGTATGACATGAAGCGATATGAGTTTATTAGTCTATACTATATTGTCGTATTTCCAAAACCCTATTATGTTTGACAATCTGATAGCATGGCATTCTATTAACCGCTGCACAAAAGAAAAAAAAATTATTATGTTCAGGCACGCCCTATCAATCTACTTTCTGCGCAGACGACGTGTAGCCAACCTATTGGGGGGGGGGGGGTAGTCTAACATACTATGAGCTTCATAAGGTCCCGTGGCCTCCCCATAGTAGTCCCTCATTTGCCCTAAAGACAAGCAACCTCAAACCTATCAAGGCCATTACGCCCGAATGAGGGGGTATGCTTGGTCAATAGGTGCCATTGCCATCTAAATAATCATCTATATATGGCATAATGGAACATGAGCAATATGTACATGACTTTTGTACTGCTGTACTTCTGAGTTGTCATTTGGGCTTACCGTGTGACGTAACATCTTAATACTAATAGATGGGGTTATTGCATAAGCCTTTGTTTGCTTGCGGTCTACTTATATTTCAGTTGTCTAGGGTGATTACTTCTTCTTCATGATTATACTTCTTCTTCATGATTACTTCTTCTTCGTGAAAAATATTTTATAACCGCAAGTTCATCTTATTGCCGTTATTGATCTATCTTGTAGACTTATTTACGAATATCTTCGTGTCTGTCAAAGTTTATAATACTTTGCTCTTCTATATTCCCTGTTGTTTGATGTTGAACCGCTTTCTGTTACTTGCGTTCTTTTTTCTGGTGAAATGTTTCTCTACATCTCTATATTTTCTTCCTTCCCGTCCAATGCCGTCTTTTCGCCTTATGTTGGTATGCTAGACTCGTTCAGTGTTGAACAATGGAGATGTACCTTAATATATATGTATCTATGTATGCATGATCATCTCTAGTATGGAATATGTCAATAAATGAATACAATTATCATCAATAAATTTCATTGACATATATGAGATATTCATGCAATATTATACACTGACAGCAAATTAAAAATGTGCCATTGATTTACATTATCAATGTGCTTATATGTTGTAGCATCAATATTAAAATTCAATAATACCATCCACTCATGTCAATTGTTGCACATTTGTTTCTTGATCGTGTCATTTCCTCTAATCCTTGTTGCCACCGTTGTTATACTCTATGATTTGTGTCTCTTGATTAGTCTTGGTTGGTGTTTCTCTTGTCTTGTGTTCTTGCTGCAAAAGATCAACTCTTAAGTACTCACATACTTTGCATATGTAAAAAAAAATTTTCACATGAATAATGATGTGTATGAAAAATTATATATCACAATGGCATAATGACATATTGTTATCATCATTGTAATATGTGTGATGGTATGTTTCTCTGTGATTATACCATGGTCTATTATGGCTTGCTGTTAGCTCGGACCTAATCACGGTAGTTTGTGTTGACTTGATTAGATCTTTGATGACATCAGTGTTCTCGTTGTACTTGCGCTTGATCTTATTGTCGTATGTTGTAATATTCGCAATGTTAAGGTTTGCTATATTCTAGTTTTGATACCATAGGTTTCTCTCGCTTGGTATCTGAAACTTGGTTGTTATACCTGGATTGGTTGATAGCATAATTACAATAAATGAAATATGCAAACCGATAATTTACTCCTGATTGATGGAGTATGTAATGTGATGATTTACATCTGATCGATGGAGTATGCAATATGGTGATTTACATTTGCTCGATGGAATGTGAACTATGATCATTTACATATGATTGATGGAGTATGCCTAATGACAGATGAATTGATACTACCCATCCATAAACCTACTAGCACTTGGCTATTTAACCTGGGTATGGTTTGTCGTACTTGTTTAACCTGGGCTGGACTTCTCAGCTAGCTAGTTAGTGCTGATTTGACGCCCTAGGATTGTAGATCTGGAATGCTATCTTTTCCAGATATATGGATGGATTTATGGTGGTGCTTGCACGGTTCCACAACTCCTTCATTCATCTTCTGTGCATTCTGGCAATTAAAACAATTTGAAAAAATATGTACATATCTGAATATCACTACTTAATTAAGTACAAAGTCAAATTGACTGCTGGTATTTGTACTCATTCTATACGGCAGTTCAGAGTTTTAAGTAATATTTGGATAAATGTGTGTTCTTGTTACCCTTAATGTACTCTGAATATACTTGTTTTAAGTTATCTCAGTGCCGTATAGTATTTTTCTTATGTAATAAAATTTTCAAAAAAGAAGTTTTTATTGTGTATGTAGTGTATATGATTGTGTTTTAGTCCATGCTAATGTATGTATTTGTATATGTATGTGTCTAAATGTATATAAGATAATATGAGATGGTAAGTCATTTAAATGTTGAATGTATGTCTAAAGAGATGTTTCTTTTCTTGTTGTTAATAAGGTAATATCCTTATACTGTGCCTCTACTGTGTCCTCAATGTATGTGGTAGTGCTGTTTGTTTTCTGTATTCTAAACAAACTAATTAAAATAAGATATGTATAGAATATCTGTGAAAGTAACTTTAATTATTTTCAGTTTTAAAGTGGGATAAAATAAATGTTATCCTCCCATTGAACTGTCAATGACTTAATTGTCATTGTTTATATGCAGCTCAATGTCTCTTTAGATGTTATCTTTTGATATCATGTTTGCCTAATTTTTGTTTATTGTTTTCTATTTCATCTTTCGTTAAGCCTATTGCTCTCCAGTATCTTTCCCAGTTTGTTATTTTAATTTTTTGTATTCTCGTGTCTATTTCTGATTCAGTTATCCTAACTTTGCCCAAGTTTCTCTTGATCTGTCAGTTTTGGTGTAGCATACATTAGGTAATTTTGGTGGAGTTTTATTCTGCCACCCTAATGTGGTATAATCGACTTCGTCATTTTGTCTAGGTTTTACCTTTTTTTTCCTTTACTGATGAATAGAATATTTCTTCCTCAGAGGATGAAGTGGATATATATCCTGACTGTGGAGAGTATCTTCCTGCGGCATATGCACTTGCTATTAGCTCGTTTTCTGTTTTTCTCTTTCTATATTTGTTTGTTTTCTCTTTTAGATATGGACCTATAATTTGTTTTACTGTTACTGTGCTTTCACTAAAAGATGGACTTAATTTACTAAATTTTTGTATTGCGAAGGTTGCTTTGTCTTTTTCTTCTTTGCTTAACCTGTCACGGAGTGATAGTGACTACCAGTCCATGTTTTTATCTGTTAGCCATCTGGGTAGACTATCTGTGTATGGGCTGTTATCGTCGTTAGATGCTAAGTTGTTATCTAGCTTTTCATTTATGTTATGCATGGAATTAGCTTCGTAAATGCACACCTCATTGTCTGTATCATTGTCACTGTCCTTTTTACCAGTCTGTATTTTCACTGCGTTTGTGTGTTTGCATTCGTCTGGTGAACTACTAGTAAATAGGAATGCTGCACTGGCTTCTTTCCAGATTTTTTTTGACTTGGCAATTTCTACTTACATGTCCGTACGTATTACATACATAACATTTGACATTGTTCTTATACGTAGCATACTTGTTTGCTTTTTGTGATATCAAGTTTTGAAGGTATGTGTCATAATCGGGGTTTTACTCACACATTTCTAGTGAGCCGTGTTGCATCTTGCAATAAGGACATTGTCTCAAGTGTCCTTTCTTGATTCTGTCCGGTTCCCTTTGTGCGTTCTCACTCTTGTAATATGGTCCTCTTCCTCGATATTGTTGACCTCCTTGTTGGAATTTATTTGGTTTTGTATTATATGTTTGGTTGAACACATTGGCTGCTGCCCCTATCATTAAATCTGGCTGTGCCCCTTCTACAAAAATGCCTCTATGTGCGTTGTAGAATGCTTCACCTTTGGCCTCCATTTCTGTTACCGTTGTACATTTATTCTCTATTAGGAATGTTGCCATTTCTGCTGGAACTGAGGAAATTAGTTTGTCTCAAACCATGAGATCACATAGTTTACTGAAATCCGACCCTATGTCGGCATATTTGAGCCATTTATCAAAAAAGTGAATTTGTCTCAGCTACATAATCTAGAAAATTTTGATTGGCTTTTGGTGATAAGGTTCTAAATTTGGTTCTTAATCCTGCTTGGTCTAGTGAGAAATGTGATAAAACTCGGTTTCTAGCGTATGTGTAGTCAGAGCGAAGGTTTTCAGGGATCACCTCTACCACTTTTAAGGGATCAAGGGCCAAGTGTCTGTGAAATAGTATGGCCCAGTCTTCAGATGGAACTTTGTAGTGTTTCATTAACAGTTCGAAGTTTGTTACCCATGCTGAGATGGAATCCCCTTGCGTAAAGTTTCTAATAAGACCACTATACCGTTTAATGGGATCTAACGCCTTTGCTGTTACCTTTGCTTGAACTATCTCTGCGTCTTTGTCTTTCTCTATTGTCTTAATCTTCAGGTTGCCCTCAATCTCTTTGTCTTTCATTAATAACTGTTGCCAATCTTTTTTCCTCAAAGGCAAGTTTTTCTTTTTCGAAGGCTATTTTTTCCTTCTCTATTGCCAGTTGTGCCTCCCTGGCTTCCTTTGCAGCTGCTCTCTCTTCATGTTGTCGTACTTGATGTTCTTTTAATTCTTGTTTGGCCCATGCTGCAAGGTCGGGCCCTTTCATGCCACACTTCTCTCCCATGGCTATGAAGTCTTGTAATGACGACATGTTTGTTAGATATGCTGAAATATTCTGCTACGAATGTAAAGTCTTAGCAGTGCAAGGTGTCAATAGTATCCAGCATATGCTATTCTTGGTTAAGTGGGGACTGATGGTGTGCTTATTTAGAGTATAGTTGTGACGTTATTAAATGATAATCCCCAATAGAAGTAACCTTTGTGTAAAGTTAGTGTGGTGTCACAAGGTTTTCAATATTACGCCAGAAAAGATAAGTGATGTACACTATGAGTGGTATAATATCTCTATACAAAGTATACTTCTTAATTTATCAGCACTAGAACCCTCAGACCATATTTGTGTTGATAGTGGATCTTTTTTTTTTTTGGCGACTGAGGCTTTTTATTGAGATCTTGAATTAATTCATAAATTATCTCAATACTTTTGCTTGATGTAAGCTCAACACCTGTAATGAAGAAAATGACAAAACCCTGTGGAGAAAATAACCAAATATCTACTCTAAACAGCTGCATAAAATGACACAAATACAATCAGACAATTTCACTCGCCTGATGCTTTGTTGCTGCTGCTGTTAAGGTTCTTCACTGGTCCGGCGTCTTCCTTCCAGTAGGCGACATCTTGAGTGTTGATGGTTGACATAGGCTCAAACGTCAGATAGATATGTCAAGCAATTCTGGCTTCCTCTGTAACTTGAACGAAAAAACTTTAATATTTTGTAGATTCACTGTGGTGATGTGGTGTTATTGTTCTGGACTGGATCAATAAGTCGTCTCTGGTTGTTTAAATTGTTCCAGGCTGGTTGGAGACTGAATTTGAATCTTTGAAAAAATGTCTTAGAAAAATTCTGATTTTTGACTTCCGATGAAAAATAACTGAGTATAATGCTGCTAGATGGTTTCTAACCTTCTTCCACGCGTAGTAGTGATCATCTTCGTCGTTTTGTCGTATTTAACTGGAATAATGATTGTCCCACAAACTCGCCTTAAATGTCGCACTTTATACTACTTATGTCCGTGTAGTTGCGAGATTTCAGTCGAAATTCAGTTATTCTTGTTGTTTAGATATATTGTCTTATAGGATCTCTTGTAACTGTTGACAGGACTGTATGTTAGTACTTTGAACCACTGATCATGTGCCGTCTTCGTATTTGTGGGTTCATTTTCCCGATTATTTTTGCTTGTCAATTGTTGAAATCTTCAAGTAATCAATGGGTCTTTCTTTCTAGACTTGTTGACAAGTAGTCGTAGACACTTCTGAATGTCTTTAAGAATTTATTTGGAGTTCACAATTTAATGTCTTCTCGGCCAGGGTCAATATTTGTTCACATTGGTCTTTCATTTCTTGTGTTCAGCGTTGTGTATTAAGTGTTTGAATAATATACAGGGGTCAGAAGTCCAGAACAAGGCAAGGGCAGACCTCCATGTCCAACAGTGTGTATATCAACCGATCATACCTGACCCTGTTATACGCATCCTCCAGGTCAAGAGCTACCGCCACTGTCTCCTGTTTATCCTGGAAACCTTCGTAGACATCAAATGCAAAAGTTGCAGCATTGGCCCAGGTGTCCTTCCCATGCTGGTAACTCCCGAGTCCTTGGGGAAGCAGATTATGTCTTTCCAAATGTCGCTGGAGCCTGCGTGCTACTATCTTTTCGAGGACTTTGCCATACGTGTTTTGCAGGGTTATGATTCAAAATCGATTAAGTCTGGAGTGATCCTTACCTGGCTTTGGGAGTGGGACCAGGTAGCTATGCAGCCAATCATGGGTTATTTCTGCCGTATAGATGCTTAGGTTGAAACAAAGAGCCATCTCCTCCAAGTCCCCATCATTTATGTTCCTCATACAGGAGTACCTCACCCCATCCGGACCTGGCGCTGTGTTCCTGTGTTATTTATATAATCAATGATCATCTTTCTTATCACCAAGCTAAACCATCCAGCATTGTCTTCCTCTGTCTCTAAACACCTCAAAACTTCCTGTGTGTCACAGTATTCTCCAGACCCTTTCTTCTGACAGGATGATCTAAAGTCAATCACTGTCTTGTCTTTATGTGAGTAAATACATGTCTTTGTGACTGTTCCCCCTACAGAACACGAACTTTGACCTTCTTAGCTGTCCTTGGACATTTACCCTTTTAGCTATCCATGGACATTGACCTTCTTAGCTGTCCTTGGACATTGGCATTTTTGGCTGTCCTTGGACACCTTTTAGCTGTCCTTGTTCTTACATTGTGGCTACAGAATGATGTTTGTAATTGTAGTATTTTAGCCTCTTTCAAAAATGTTCTTGATCTATAATTGTTTGAAATTATGCACAAGCTGTGAAGTCATACACTGATAGTCAGTATTAAATATAACGATGTACAAATATATTTTATACAAACAGATTTATAATAACTTATACTTGTCAAATGACTGGTTATTACAGTCTCATCTTGCTGGAGTCATGCTGGCTCAGTGGCTAGCTTGCTTTGTCTTCTGCCCCAGTGATCATATGTTCAAATCCAAATCGAGGTTGGGATTTCTTTTGTAACCGGGGTTTCCAGCCTAAAATGGGTACCAGGAAATGGTCAGAAGTAAAGGTGGCCGGCGTATATTGACCACATCACTCATTGAGTCTGATTTCTTCTGTAAAGGTGGCCGGCGTATATTGACCACATCACTCATTGAGTCTGAGTTCTTCTGTAAAGGTGGCCGGCGTATATTGACCACATCACTCATTGAGTCTGATTTCTTCTGTAAAGGTGGCCGGCGTATATTGACCACATCACTCATTGAGTCTGATTTCTTCTGTAAAGGCGGCCGGCGTATATTGACCACATCACTCATTGAGTCTGATTTCTTCTGTAAAGGTGGCCGGGGTATATTGACCACATCACTCATTGAGTCTGATTTCTTCTGTAAAGGTGGCCGGGGTATATTGACCACATCACTCATTGAGTCTGATTTCTTCTGTGAAGGCGGCCGGCGTATATTGACCACATCACTCATTGAGTCTGATTTCTTCTGTAAAGGTGGCCGGGGTATATTGACCACATCACTCATTGAGTCTGATTTCTTCTGTAAAGGTGGCCGGCGTATATTGACCACATCACTCATTGAGTCTGATTTCTTCTGTAAAGGCGGCCGGGGTATATTGACTACATCACTCATTGAGTCTGATTTCTTCTGTAAAGGTGGCCGGGGTATATTGACCACATCACTCATTGAGTCTGATTTCTTCTGTAAAGGCGGCCGGCGTATATTGACCACATCACTCATTGAGTCTGATCTCTTCTGTAAAGGTGGCCGGCGTTTATTGACCACATCACTCATTGAGTCTGATTTCTTCTGTGAAGGCGGCCGGCGTATATTGACCACATCACTCATTGAGTCTGATTTCTTCTGTAAAGGCGGCCGGCGTATATTGACCTCATCACTCATTGAGTCTGATTTCTTCCAGAAAGGTGGCCGGCGTATATTGACCACATCACTCATTGAGTCTGATTTCTTCTGTAAAGGTGGCTGGCGTTTATTGACCACATCACTCATTGAGTCTGATTTCTTCTGTAAAGGTGGCTGGCGTTTATTGACCACATCACTCACTGAGTCTGATTTCTTCTGTAAAGGTGACCGGCGTATATTGACTACATCACTCATTGAGTCTGATTTCTTCTGTACAAATATGGGTCTGGCACTTTAAGGAATGGAGATGTGTCCTGTACTTATTTGTATACAATTACCTTGAATGTTGGTTCCTAATTACTAGTTGTTGGATTCATTTTAATAAACTGACCTCGCATTACTAGTTGTCAATGTCACCTTTGATTACATAACCTCAAATTCTTCTTCTTTGCGTTCATCCGGAGTTTTTTTTTTTCAAATGTGATTGCGGTGTGTCTGTTAGGCACCCTTGGGCCGAAACCCTTAGCCAACACATCCGACTTTTAGTGTGCATTTTTGACAGGTTAGCATTCCTGTGGGACTCTCACTTTTGTGGTGCCATCCACATCCCAGCTGGTCAAGTTGGGACGGTCGAATGCTTTACGATCAGCCCTCAAGGGAAGGCAGGGACAGTCCTTGGCATTTGCCGCCATCCAGGGTGGCTCTCATAGTTGCAGAGCCGACACATGGTGCCCTGGTGCTGGGCTCACTAAGGGAACAGTCAGTCCTGCTCATGGCTGCTTTGATTCCTTACTTCAATATATTGGGCATTTCGTTCGCCCCGGGCCGTTACCGCACAAACCAGACCGGTCTGCAGACGATATCCACTCAGCAAGTTTTCAATTCGGACATGTGCTTGTCGCTGTGCCAGAGGACAAATATAGTCAGAGCATGACTCTATAGTTCAGGGCATGCCGGACATTCGGAAACAGCTTGTCAGAGCTGTTCCAGACAATAGCTATTCGGAAAAATAGGTGGTTAGAGCTTTTCCTTGCAAGAAAGACATTTCACTCGGACGTTTTATGCGTTGTGACTGATTTATTTGCACCTGTAGGCCAGTACATCCAACTTCAGCTGGCATTTTTACGGGTTTGCCTTCCCGGGGTTTCGAGAGACGTTTGACTTTTACTGCTGCGGTGTCGCCCACATCTCAGCTGATCAAGGTAGAACGGTCAAAGACATCACGGTCGACTCTCAAGGGAAGGCAGGGGCAGACCATGGGCATTCCCCGCTATCCAAAGAGGCTTCCATAATTGCAGAGCCGGCACATATTGCTCTGAGACTGGGCTGACGTGAGGAGTTGCCACGTTCTGCTCATGGCTGCTTTAATTCGACACTTCCATGTATTGGGCATTTCGCTTGCCATTGGACGCTCAAACACACACCAGGAATGGTCAGTCCGCGGGCGACATCCACTAGGTAAGCTTTCGCTTCGGACTTCAGACCACGCAATGGATTCGCTAGCCAAGCTTTCCATTTCGTGTTACTGGGACGTTTTTCCACCTTATACAGGCATTTCTCGTATCCATTTCGTGCGACTTTTTCTACCTTTAGTTCTCGCTAACGAGGTGGGCTACATGTGCTGCCGGCTCAGCACCTTACCTCCGTGCACGAGTGAGCGAGAAACGGCCAGGCCCTCTCATCCATGGATCCCTCATATCCCCCAGCTGAGAGCCTTCGAGAAAGTATCTGAACTGAGTATGTAGCGTACTCAGCATCTCACCTCCATTTTTCGGTAGGTGGGTATCGGCCTGGCTCTCACACACGAGGATGTATGGCTTAGAGGCATTCAGCCATGTCCCTCGAATGGGAGCCTTAGAGTACGTGTCTGGATCACCAAATAGCGGCATCGTGCGCCTGATTTAGACTTTGACTGCTATCCTCAGTCTTCCTGCAGAGCAGCAGGTTGTGTCTCACTTTGTCTGGCCCCTACCCCAAGAGCTGTCCGACATGTAGTTGTGCTTCCGTCAGCATGGCACATGGGGTCACTGGGACAGCAAGGCCCCCCCCCCCCACCCAATTAATTATCAGTGCCTGTATCAGTCATGTCCAGCTTACACACATCCTTGTATCGTAGTAGAGGCCGACCCTGAGATCTCCTACCCGTCTGCAATTCACCAAAAAAGATGTCCTTTGGTATTCTACCATCATCCATCCTCCTAACATGTCCTATCCATCTAAGTCTGCTTTATTGACTACACAATCGGTAAAACTATCTCGGAACAGTCATAACACCTGATGGGAGGTACCTTGAGAAAATTATAACAAGTATCGCTATGGTGAAAGTAGTCATTTTGCCAGCTGGAAAACACAAATATAAGGATGTCCATTACAATGAGAATCAGAGTGTTGAAGTCCTATATAGAACCTATGTGGGTGTGAAATATGGACACTGAACACGCCAGTGATCCGGGGCCTGTTTCCGGATCCGGATCAAGGATATGCACTACAGACGAGCTCAAACGAGAGCGAAACTCGAGTATAGTGCTTCCATATTGACGTGGATAGGCCTTGGGTTCATACCAGAATACGATCAGCGTAGCCAGTAGTGGGATGTGCTCAATATTTAAATTTCAAATCCCGAAACAACCAAATAAATCAAGTAAACAGATACGCTGAAAACGCGTATAATGGTAGAGGACATGTGATTTCTGATCTAAAAATCCAAAAAATACCACTGACAGTCACACAAAACTCCCACCAAGCAATAAGTGGCTATATATCAATGCATACACCATAATAGACACATAGACCCCAGTAAGAGCTAGGTATGACCACACACAAACTAAGATTATTGTCGTGTGATCTGCTACTGTTGAGAGAAGTCTCACAGGTACAGTAGAAGACAATGAGCCTAACCGCTTGGAAAGACTCCTCACTGGAGAAATAGCCGACGTGTGGCTCGTGAAAAACAAGTGAATTTGACAAATTATCCCAGAAAAAGAAGTCTACTATTACAGTGAATGAATCACCCAAAAAACGAGAAGTAGATTGTGAGCTTTTCTAAAACACGACTACAAGAAACAAATTGGACGTTGCGGCCAAAGCCTTCATCAGCACAGGACAAACAAACACAAACCTACATGAAACACACTAGATGACAATATTAAACTAATTAAAGGTACTTATCTGAATATGTACCCTTGCTAGGAAAGATTGACACACGTAGGACTTCAGTGGATTAAAAGACCAGATGTATGGTACACGGGTCAAAGGTCAAGCGGGAGGGGAGTGGGGGTGGGGAAGTGGCCATGTGCGCGGAAAAGTGAAAATTAGGACCAGCAAAGATGTCGCGGACGCAGTTCACAATTGGCAATTATCGTTAAGCGCTCGATACACAGCTGCGGAAGATTACATTGTGTTGGTCCTCACAGAGGGGCATGAGTCGCGGTCGTTCAGAAAACGATAGCACAACACCTAACGCAAACCTGCCAAGAAAGTTGACTGCGACGTCCTGTAAAGAACCTGCACGTACCTAGATGGTGGACTGTAAACTAGGGGGTGGGGATAGGAAGGTAAATGAAACTGTGTTGGACATTGAGGGCCGTGAGGGGAGAGTGTGCCCAACTGGAAGATGAGATGGTGTTCCGATGTCTTCCGATCGTGGGATGCGCATGATTTGATGGCCGTGACCTGTATGTCAGCCACGCCACGGTGGTCAGGACTGTTGAAATGCATGGATACTGGCTTGTGGGCGCCACTGGTCATATCAGAAAGATGTTGTCTAAACCTGTCACCAAGACATAAGTTTGTCTCACCGACATATCTCATGTCGCAACATGTGCAGGTAATCGCATAGATGACGTTGAGACTGATGCATGAGAAACACTTACGGATGTGGAAGGTCGTCTTAGGGAATGTCAGACTCTGGGTTTGAAGTACACGTGGGCAGGTCTTGCAACGCGATCGAAGACAAGCCACCATGCCAGGAAGAGACTTGTGAGGTTGGGACAGACTGCTATAGACTTACAGTGGCAAGACAGACGTTATTGCGGCCTTGTGGAGCACGTGTACACCTCGGGGGAGTAAATGGATCACCATAGTCTGGTAAGAATGTCCTGAATGCTGTGATGTCGGATCCTAAATCAATCAATCAACCAATCAATCATATCAAGGAAAGACAGTTCCAGTGCCTCCAGCTACAGATCAGTTGGCTCACCAGCTGTCTCTTCGAAACAGTAGAGCACATCATCGTATGGAGCACAAATGAACATGCATTAGTGGCCACCAGATTACTAGAATGAGCTGTACATATATTAGTTGCATGGGCAGATAGATGGTTTGTCAGCACAAACACTGACAAGTGCGGCACTCCTAAATAAATGGCAGTCATCGTCCAGATAAATGGAAAACCTCCAAGAGAAGATGAACCAACATACTTTGGAGTAATATTTGATTTGATACAGATTGACATGGAGAAAGTACATTAACAAAGCAGTGACCAAAGCCAAAAGTAAGATAGTCATCCCGAGAATATCAAGTGGAACCACTTGTGAGCCAGAGAGAAAATACATGGCAAAGTTTATCAACAGAAAACACGACCATGCTTGAAATACAAGTCAACTGCACGGTGTTCAGCATCAACACCACACAACAAGAACTGGACAAGGTGCAAAATAAAGCACTTAGAGTCAGCACGGGAGGGATGAGATCAACCCTATAGTGAAGATGGAGGAGATGGGGAGGACACAAGCACTGAGAGAGCGCAGAGATGTGAAAACGCTAATACAAGCAGAAACGTTCCTCAGCATGTCAAGCCACCCTAGGAAGAACAGATTTGAAAACCCAGCTGGGGGAATGTTGAAAAGAAGCAGTTTTAATCACCAGGCCAAATGACTCTGCAGAGAAACCATTTATTTCTCTCTTTCCCTCCCCCCCCCCTTCCCCCCCCCCCCACACACACACACACACACACACTTGGTATTCCTCTGAAAGCTATCAGTGTATCACAGAACGAATTTTTTGGAAAGAGGAACATATATTATCCCAACACATCCAGACAAAAGTGACCAAAAAAAAAAATTATTCGACAAGCGAGAAAAGAACAGTGTTCAGCATACAACAACCACTCTCAGTTTCCTTGATGGAGAATACCCACAGGACCTCTGGGTCCGGGTATACACAGATGGGTCAGTATAAAATGCTGTTCGAAATGGAGGAGCTGGAGTGTACATAGATAAAATACCTAAATAATATTAGGGACACGGCCAGAGTACCAACATGAATGTATTGCCATAACTATGATGCAGAAATACAGGCATCAAGATAGCAACAGAGAAATTACTAAATACCAACCATGGTACACAACCTGTGGTGCTATTTACAGATGCAAATTCAATACTTGAGTTGCTCCTGTCTGGGAAATTACCTTTACTATGGACACTACTTTTCGAATTAGGCAGCCAACGGAAATGAGAGAGCTGATCGACTAGCTAAGGACGGAGCGGTATAACAACAACCCGATGTGCCTGTTACATACCTCAAAAAAAAATTTTTTTTAAATGATCAAAACAATCAGAAAGCCACCAACACCAGCTCAAGATGATTACCACTTCGTGGACAGACGAGAACACATAATCATTCTGCACCACCGAACAGGACAATAGATTACACAACCACATGTATACAACATTCAGGACCGGCAAATCAGCCATGTGCACATGTGGATTGGCGTCACAGACAGCCGAGCGCATACTCCAAGATTGCCCAAAATACAACATATGTAGGCAATCCTTCTGGCCTAGACAAACAACAGTGGAAGATAAACTTTATGAGTCACTGAATAAACTAAAAAAAGACAATGAAATTCATACACAGAGACAAAATTACAGATATAGACAAATTTCAAGGGAACAAATTTCCCAACACACCAGCCTGCCCTGGGGGAAAAGATACTGCCTACCGTAGACTTCTTCATTGATGCCTACCACTCTGCACGAAGCATACCTGTCTTCACCCTGCCCAGCATGCACTGTTAGTTCGTTACAATCACGACATTTGTGTGCTGTTTATCCTTCAGATAGCGACACGCCGCAATGACTGCCGCCATCTCCATGTTCAGGCTAGACGTTGTGGTATCAAATGCCAGGCTCTCCTGTACTAAACACTGTCCATTAACCTACGCTATGAACCCCATAGGTACCTCTTTTAGTTCCTAACACAGAGCCGTCCATGTAAATGATGACGTCACCCGGACATAAAGAGATAGAAGAAGGAGTTGTGAAAGGGTGAGAAAAAGATAAAGAACCAAGTTAAAATTAGAGCATCCAGGGCACGAGATAAATGATGCATATGGACCAAATAACACTGACGCAAAATTAACACATCAACAGCAGCTGAAAAATGCTGGTGTTGACTGCAATGTCTTGTAAAGGATATATTAATATTGCCAACAAATAAAACTACTATTGCCCTATGAGAAGTAAGACTTTTGCGAGAACCAAGTGATGACTGAATCTACAACAATGGCCAGACTGCGAGAGCAGCAAATTAAAAGAGGGGGTGGCCAAACAAGAACACTGCGCAGGAAGCCAAAGAAGATTGATAAACCAACACAGAACTGGCGTCGTTAGCCGCTATACGCTGCGGGATGTGCTGAGGAGGGGATCCGAGCACTTATGGACTGAATGGTCCGATGTGCAATGAGAATGATCTGTCGACTAACTAACTAACCAACAAATAAAAAATTATATAATATATTGTTTCGGTAATGCTACTGGCCATTATAGTGTACCAATCCCTTAGTTTTTGTACACGCTTTCCCAGTTGCTTGAAACATGGCAGCTTGTCTATGTTGAATGGCGGACTCAACATTCAGTTTGGTAATGTTAAATATTGTACTACATCATTCAGTCAACGTTTATTGATGTTGAATATCGTCTTAATGTTTGATTAACCTCTTCCATTGGCAAAAGTCTCGAGAAGAGGCTGGATTGGTTTGCTGGAATACAACCAAGTTATACAGAAAAAGAAGGAAACGCACCGCAAGCGCAAACCGCAAACAAAATTTTTAAATTGACAATTATTATTTTTTATTGTTGATTGAGTGAGATTTATTAATTTTATTTTATTATTTTAAATAACAAGAAGAGATAAGGTAACCATGTAGTATCATGTATTGATCCTTCTATGCGATCGTTTTTTTTTTAAAATTTATTTACGAAAGTGTCTATACGGACTTGAGTCCGTATAAACTACTCTGTCTATTCGGACTCCACTTCGTTTTTTCCGGTCCGTTTTTTTCCGGAAACCCCGGCTGGTCACGTGAACTGCGTCATCGGGACATGTGTTTGACTATATTACACATTTTTGTAAAGTTTTCATTGTGTTTTCAGTAGCTTAGTGGTAAGCATTTCCGCCTGTCATGCGGGAGACTGAGGTTCGATTCCTCACCAGCGAGACAATTATTTTTTTTTAATGACATTGATAGAAAATCGCTTTGGAAATAGATGTCATTACGGGAATCCATCGATCGTTAATTTATAAAGGCTTGACTGTACTGGGCTTAGGTACCAGTACAGAGCGGGGCAGGTGGTCGCTTCTACAATCCCCAAGGACACTCCATTTTGTGGATGCCGCCTCTTGTGATACAAGCGCTAGGGATGGCGGTGTCAGTTAGTTAGTTAGTTAGTTAGTCGACAGATCATCCTCGTTGCACATCGGACCATTCAGTCCATAAGTGCTCGGATCCCCTCCTCAGCAAATCCCGCAGCGTGTAGCGGCTAACGACGCCAGTTCTGTGTTGGTTTATCAATCTTCTTTGGCTTCCTGCGTGGTGTTCTTGTTTGGCCACCCCTCTTTTAATTTGCTGCTCTCGCAGTCTGGCCATTGTTGTAGATTCACAGTCATCACTTGGTTCTTGCAAAAGTCTCACTTCTCGTAGAGCATTCAGAATGTCAGCCTGGTCCATGGTGCGTCTGCCCTCCACAGTAGCCTCACCTGCGAGCTTGTCAGCCCGCTCATTTCCTTGTACTCCCGCATGCCCTGGCACGAAGATGAAACTAATCTTTGCCAGCCGAGACCGCTTCAGAGGCAGCAACCATTCTCTTCGGATCGACCCCTCCTCTATCCTCTTGATCATGTTCATTGAGTCGCTAAGGAAACAAGCCCCAGTGAATGTCTGTGTCTCGAGCCATGTTATTGCTTTACTTACTGCCATGACTTCCATGGTCAGGCTACTTGTGGTTTCAGTGAAAGCACCAGAGTCCTCCTTCACAATTCTCCCTCCGGCCCGAGCTGTAAAGGCCCATGAGCTTCTCACATGTCGGATGACCGATCCATCTGTGTAGATGACCGCGTCACTGTCTAGCGAATTCTCGAAAATCAACGCTTGTACTTCAGCTTCAACAGCAGCCGGATTTTCTTGTCTGCATTTTCTATCTAGTTGGATGCAAACTGAAAAGGATGTGCAGAAGTCTGTTGGCACTTGCACCCACTCCTCGCCAGGTTCTAAGTCCTCAAGTGAACACACCTGTTGAAGAATGTCTTCGGCTTGACCCATCCACGACCGTCCTCTTTTTAACCTGCTGCCCTTCACCTTCCTAATTTCACTATGCAGTGGATGCTGTGTGTTTGCGTTAATTCTGAGGTAGGCGCGTGCCCTGCAAACTTGTATTCTCTCTTCAATGGTTGGAAAATCAAGAAGGTAGCGCATCGCCCTGCATGCTGTATCTCTTGTACATCCAAGAATAATGCGCATAGCTTCATTCTGTATCCTTTCCATCCTTTCTATCTGCTTATGGCTGACAGTCAGGATTGCCATTGCATACTCCAAAACAGACATGACCAGCCCCTCGTACAGAAGACATAGATGGCGCTGCTCACAGTTTGCTGCCGCCATCACCCGCATCGCTGCCAAACCCCGCTTGGCCTTTGTTATCACCTGGTCTATGTGCACATTATAAGCAAGGCTTCGATCAAACCGTATCCCCAGGTAATTCATTGCCTGCGTTCTTTCCACCGTCTCTGAACACAGCATTACAGTTGGTGTTGGATTGTTGACAATATGATTATTCAACGAGAACCAAGTCACTGTTGCCTTTGTTGGGTTGACCATTGCCCCAGCTTCATCACACCAAGTACTTATGCGATTGAGTTCGGTTTGTAGTTCCACAGCAACCTCCTCTCTATCCTTACCCTGACGATACACTAAAACATCATCGGCATATGACAATGTCCTGCCAGGTCCAGTGATCTGCTCACTGGTGATTCTCACTGTGTAGGCGTTGAACAGTACCGGAGATAATGGTGATCCCTGTGGTAGGCCAGGATATATTGTTGTTGGTTCCGAAGTCCAACTGCCACATCTAAAAACTACTTTCCGTTGGAAGAGGGCTGCAGCGATCCAACTAAGGAGGAATGGACTTACGTTTAGTTCAAGAAGCTGAAACATTAAAATATCCAGTGGTACTCTGTTGTATGCGTCCTCAAGATCAATCGCTGCAGCAACGGTTTCAGTGCCTGAGTGGAAACCTTCATAGACATCATGGGCAAAGACTGCTGCATTGGTCCAGGTTTCTCTTTTTGGACGGTACCCACCCAGGGTAGGTGGGAAAACACCTTGCCTCTCTAGTTGGCTTGATATTTTCCTGGCAATTACCTTCTCCAGCAGCTTGCCTATTGTATTCTGCATGGTTATAATTCGATATCCCTGAATTTTTTTGTGGTCTTTGTCAGGCTTCGGCAAGGGAATCAGATAGCTGTGTAACCATTCCTCCTTGATGCTAGCACTCCCTATACTGTTGTTGTACATGTCTGCTAGTTTCTCTAGCTCACTGTCGGTACACCTATTTATGTCGTCGTATCTTATGCCATCAGGACCTGGAGCACTAATTTTTGATCGTCGAAGCACAGCCTTGATTTCTTTCACTGTCAATGTGTCTTCATCCGAAGTGTTCTGGGCCTTGCATCTGTCTGAGGTGACCTCCTTGGCCAGATTCCGGCCTCCCATGTCTGTCTGGTTGCTCTGCTCAAGGTAGCGTTCAAAGAGGGCGTTGCCCTTGTCCTCGTCAGTCCTCTGCCAGATGAGGTCAGCACCTTGGAAGTCAGAAATGCTCTTATTCTTGACTACACCACTCATGCTTTTATGTAGTCGCCAGAACAATTTCAGTGACTTGTCTGTGCATACTCTTTGACACACCTCTGCCCATTTTTCGCTTTTAACCACCTTGACCAGTTTTTTGAAATAGCTTACTTTTGTGTGCATCTCTCTTTCTAAGTGCAAGCAGGGACTAGGATGACCAGCTCTGTTCTTCTTGGCATTTTGCCATCTCCTTACAGCACTACGCTTATCCACCCAAGCCTTCTCCACCTCGAAACTCCACCACGGTGGCTGCTCCCAGCTTTTTTTCCTGCCCTGACACGTTCTGCGCTTGTCACGTCTTATTTTACTCACCACATCTTGCCCTGTACTGTCATACTGGAATGTCAGTACTGGAACGTCATACTGGAACGTCAGACACCTGGCGGTGTCAGGTTCCCCCAGTCTCATTGCCTGCCTAGTTGGTGTCCCATCATTTAGACAGACAACATCCGTATCAAGCGAGGCCTCAGCAAGAGCAGTACCCGGTATGTTCTCTCCCGACCTGTCCCACTCTGTCTCACTCGCTAATTGAAGTAACCACATAATAGATACCTGGTAAATGAAGAACAAATAAGTTGGTATCAACCAGTGCTGGTCTGATGATCTCGCTTTTGGCAGCAAACAGTGTTTCCTAGGGTTTTTGTGTTTTGTGTTGGTTACATGTGTCTTTATCTTGCTGCACAAGAACCTGCACACTTGTCTTTCTGTTCTTATCTGTCCTCTACTTTTGTTGTCTTGGGAAAGGCGCTTAGCCAACCGAACACGAGTTGAGTTCTCTCTCTCTCTCTCTCTCTCTCTCTCTCTCTCTATATATATATATATATATATATATATATATATATATATATATATATATATATATATATATATATATATATATATATATATATATATATATATATATATATATCCCTCCCTCTTTCTCTCACTTGTCTTTATCACTTTGTTATGTCTTTCAACACATCGTTCTCATATCTCTGTCTCTCACACTATCTATCTCCCCCCTCTCTCTTTTCAACCTGCTTCACATATACCAGGTTTTCCTGCACTTTATGTGCGTAGCATTTCCTTGTTTATTTGCTAATTCATCAGGCCAGTAAGTCGGAAGCCTGGTGTTTGAATTGCCTAATCATGTCTTTCTGAGGCGACGCATATTACTGTCAGCTTGGACCGGAATTGTGAGGACATCAATAGCAGGAAATAGTAGGGCGGTAATGTCAACAAAGATGGAAGCCTGTAGTAAACAGTAAGTGTACAGAAACACAAGTTAACAATTCTTTAACTCGCATGGGGACACATTGGGGATACCAATCTGGAAAATTATTCTTGATATTTAAACAGCTTCATACTTCAGCTATACCCAGCTCCGTATAAACTACTCTGTCTATACGGACTCTGCTCCGTATAAACTACTCTGTCTATACGGACTCAAGTCCGTATAAACTACTCTGTCTATTCGGACTCAAGTCCGTATAAACTCTCCCTTTATTTACTGTGTTTGCTCAATAATTTCCTAGTGATTTCTTCCTTATCATTAGTACATTAGTATCATTCAGGTTTATTTAGTGAACACTTCAATTTTTAAATATTAAAAATTATGTATATGTTAGGGGGAGGGGGGGCATAAGAATTTTAGAAAGGCTTAGGTGGGGCATAGCACAAAAAAGGTTGGGAAACACTGACCATACATCAGCCTAGATCATACATCAGCCTAGATCATACATATGCTTATATCATATATCAGCTTATATCATACATCAGACTATATCATATATCAACTTATATCATATATCAGCCTAGATCATACATATGCTTATATCATATATCAGCTTATATCATAAATCAGACTATATCATATATCAACTTATATCATACATCAGACTATATCATATATCAGCTTATATCATACATCAGACTATATCATACATCAGCTTAGATCATACATCAGCCTATATCATACATCAGACTATATCATACATCAGACTATATCATACATCAGACTATATCATACATCAGCTTAGATCATACATCAGACTATATCATACATCAGCTTATATCATACATCAGACTATATCATACATCAGACTATATCATACATCAGCTTAGATCATACATCAGCCTATATCATACATCAGCTTAGATCATACATCAGACTATATCATACATCAGACTATATCATACATCAGACTATATCATACTTCAACCTATATCATACATCAGCCTATATCATACATCAGCTTAGATCATACATCAGCTTAGATCATACATCAGCTTATATCATACATCAGCTTATATCATACATCAGCTTATATCATACATCAGCCTAGATCATACACCAGCCTAGATCATACATCAGCTTATATCATACATCAGCCTAGATCATACATCAGTTTACATTATACATCAGCTTATATCATACATCAGCTTATATCATACATCAGCTTATATCATACATCAGCTTATATCATACATCAGCTTATATCATACATCAGCTTATATCATACGTCAGCTTATATCATACGTCAGCTTATATCATACGTCAGCTTATATCATACGTCAGCTTATATCATACGTCAGCTTATATCATACGTCAGCTTATATCATATGTCAGCTTATATCATACATCAGATTATATCATACATCAGATTATATCATACATCAGCTTATATCATACATCAGCTTATATCATACATCAGCCTAGATCATACGTCAGCCTAGATCATACGTCAGCTTATATCATACATCAGCTTATATCATACATCAGCTTATATCATACGTCAGCCTAGATCATACGTCAGCTTATATCATACGTCAGCCTAGATCATACATCAGCTTATATCTAACATCAGCTTATATCATACGTCAGCTTATATCATACGTCAGCTTATATCATACGTCAGCTTATATCATACATCAGCTTATATCATACATCAGCTTATATCATACATCAGCTTATATCATACATCAGCTTATATCATACGTCAGTCTAGATCATACACCAGCCTAGATCATACATCAGCCTAAATCATACATCAGCTTATATCATACATCAGCTTATATCATACATCAGCTTATATCATACATCAGCTTATATCATACATCAGCTTAGATCATACATCAGCTTATATCATACATCAGCTTATATCATACATCAGCTTATATCATACATCAGCTTATATCATACATCAGCTTATATCATACATCAGCCTACATCATACATCAGCTTATATCATACATCAGCTTATATCATACATCAGCCTACATCATACATCAGCTTATATCATACATCACCTTATATCATACATCAGCTTATATCATACATCAGCCTACATCATACATCAGCCTACATCATACACCATCATCAAGTGCCGTGCCGGCTGGCGTAGGCGTTCATGGCTCTCCATAGATCTCGGTCTTTGGTTTTCTGGATCAACTCTGCTGCTGATATTCCTCCGTGCCACCGTCTCAATCCATCCAGCATCACTTCTCTTGGTCTACCTCTGCCTCTCTTCCCCTCGATCTTTCCAGTTGTTACGATGTTCTCCAATGCCTCTCTTCTCATCACATGACCGAAGAAAGATGTTTGTCTCTGTCTTATTGTTGTATATAATGTTCTAGTTTCATTAGCCTGTTTCAGGCAGTCATCGTTAGTTACTCTGGCAGTCCAAGGAATTCGCAACATTCGTCTCAGGAACCACATCTCTGTTGCTTCTAATTTCTTCTTAATGTGTTCATTTACATTCCAAGATTCACTGCCATACAGCAAAACTGATTCTACATAGCATTTCAGCACTCTCTTACATTCAGTGATAGTGACTTATTGCATAAGATACTCTTCATTTTCTGAAATGTGGCTTTTGCCTGCCCTATTCTGCTCCTAATCTCTGTTGTACATCTTCCATCTGATGTTATAAGTGCCCCTAGGTATCTAAAATTATCAACTTGGTTAAGGATTTTCCCTTCTATTTCTATGTCACATTTTGGTGTCACCATTTTCTTTGATATTACCATTGTTACTGTTTTCTTGATATTCAAGGAGAGTCCTTTCCTTGCACTCTCTGTTACTACAATGTCTAATAATTGTTGTAGGTCTGTTGAATTATCCGCCACCAATACTGTGTCATCTGCATAGCGTATATTATTTATATTATAACCTCCAACTAGTATTCCTGGCATCTCTTTGATCTCTCTCATTATTACTTCGCTATACAGGGAGAAAAGATCTGGTGACAAGATACACCCTTGTCGTACTCCTAGCTTTATCTGTTCGTAACTACCCTCTTTATTTCCCATTTTAATTGCTGCTACTTGGTTCCAGTAAATATTCTTTATTATTCTTAAACCTTTTCCATCAGTGTTGATATCTTCCAACATTTTAATCAGTTCATCATGTTTTACTTTATCAAACGCCTTAGTATAATCTATGAAGCACAAATATATGTCTCTCTGTTTCTCTATTGACCTTTCTATTAGTGACCGTAATGTATAAATTGCATTGTTTGTGCCCTTTCCTTCCACAAATCCATACTGTTCTTCACTAATTTCCATTTTTATTTTCTTTTTGGTTCTTCTCATTATGATTCTGAGTAGAAGCTTAGTGATATGGTTTATAAGGTTAATTGTACGAAAATCTTCACAATCAATTGCCCCTGGTCTTTTTGGTATAGCTATAAATACAGATTTCAGCATATCACTGGGTAAATAACCACTGCTGTAAATATCATTCAACATTTTGGTTAATATATCTACTCCTAATTCTCCCAATACTTCTAATTCTTCTATTGTGATTTCATCTGGCCCAGCTGTTTTTCCTTTCTTCATACGTTTCATAGCGTCAGCGACTTCTTCTTTCAGAATAGGTGGACCTTCTAAGTTACTATCTTCTGTTAATTCTCCCCTTTCTCCTTCATATAATTCTCTTATACACTCATTCCACCTCTTCATTATAGCATCTTCCTCTAATATTATCTTTCCTGTTTTTGATTTCAAACACCCTGTATTTATTCTTATTTTTCTTCCTGTAAGCTCACTGATTTGTTTGTGCATATTTTTTGTATCTTTAATGGAATTTAATTCAATTGTTTTGCATTGCTCGTTTAACCAACTTTCTTTAGCCTTCCCACATTTATCTTTTATTTCTTTATTTATCTTAGCGTATTCTTGTTTGTCATTTTTACTCTGTTTTCTTTTGTCCATCAATTTTAAAATATCTTCATTCATCCATTTTTTCTTAGCTATTTTGCCTCTCTCTGGTAATACTTCTTTGCTAGTTTGATGGATGGAGTCCCTTAACATTTCCCATTGTTCATCTATGCTCTGTATTTTAGTTATTGCATTGTACCTATTTTTCACAGTCACTCTGTATTGTTCTTGCATTTCTTTATCTATTTTCAGAACCTCTTTATTAAGTCTCATGTTCTTAACCATTTGTTTCCCTCTCTTTAATCTTACTTTTATTTGTCCACATAGTGGTACATGATCACTATTACAGTCAGCAGCAGGCATTGTCTTTACATTAATTAAAGCATTTCTAAATCTTTGATTAATTAGTATGTAGTCAATTTGGTTGTGTATTTTCTTATCAGGGCTTATCCATGTGTACAGTCGTCTTTTATGGTGTTTAAACCATGTGTTTCCAATTATCATATCATTGATATTTGCCCATTCTATTAGCTTTTCCCCTCTTTCATTTCTTGTACCTAAACCATAATTCCCCACTACATCCTCCATTTTTCCCTTTCCTACTTTTGCATTAAAATCACCAAGTATTATTTTTATTTCTTGTGATCCAATTTGAGCCATCGCCATTTCTATTTCGTCGTAAAAGTGTTGTATTTCTTCCTCACTACTGCTTGCTGTTGGTGCATATACTTGTATAATATTTATGTCTATTGGTTTGCCTTTGATTTTTACCATAATAACTCTATCTGAAATACACCAGTATCCATTAATTGACTTGGCTGTTTTTTCGTCTAATAGATTTTCGATCATACACCAGCTTAGATCATACATGAGCACATTCAACACTCTTCTTCTCCACCTTTCATTCACTTCTCCTTCTTGTTGTTTGCGTTCATCCGGTGTGATTTTTCAGATATGATTGCGGAGTGTTATGCACCCTTGGGTCGAAACCCTTGGACCAACTCATCCGACTTCTGCGTGCATTTTTGACCAGGTTAGCATTCCTGGGAGACTCTCACTTTTGTGGTACTGTCGTCATCCCAGCTTGTCAAGTTGGAACAGCCAAAGAAAGGGACAGTCCATGGCATTTTCTGCCATCCAGGGTGGTATCCATAGTTACAGAGCCAACACATAGTGCCCTGGTGCTGGGCTCACCGAGGGAATCATCATGTCCTGCTCATGGCTGCTTTAATTCCTCACTTCAATATATTGTGCATTTTGTTCGCCCCGGGCTGTTCTCCCACAAACAGACCGGTCTGCAGACCATTCGCTATTCGCCATTCAGCGAGTTTTCGATTCGGACATGTGCTTGTCGCTGTGCCCGGGTACGACTCTATCATTCTGAGCGGACATTCGGAAAACTAGTTAGTCAGAGTTGTTCCTAGCACGAAAGATATTTCACTTGGATGTTTTTTGCATTGTGCCTGATTTATTTGCACCCATAGGCCAGCACATCCGACAGCAGGCATTTTTACGGGTTTGCCTTCCGGGGGTTTCGAGAGACGTTAGACTGTTTTTTGCTGTGGTGTCGCCCACATCTCAGCTGGTCAAGGTAGAACAGTCAACGACATCATGGTCAACCCTCAACAGAAGGCAGGGGCAGACCATGGGCATTCCCCCGCTATCCATGGAGGCTTCCATAATTGCAGAGCCGGCACATATTGCTCTGAGACTGGGGGGGGGGGGGAGGGGGGGGGGGCTTTCATTCACTTGAAATTGATTGTCTATAGCTGCAATGTTTGCCTGTTTTATTACACATGCACATCTGTTTAATACCTTGTATATTCAAGAGGCTAATAATTTTTTACTTTGGTGTGTTTCAGAAACGCATGCACATGGTCTCCAAGTAGTCCTTGCCTCGCCATGCAAGAGCATTCACAAAAGTTAACATATGATGGCATAGACATGAAGGTTGTGAAACAAGAACTATCAGATGTTCTGTGTGAAGAAAGGTGTCACAGCTTCAGTAAAATGGTAGACATAGCTGGGGGTAGCACCATTCCAGAAATGGCAGGGGACAGCAACTCAGAATCAAGAATGGTTCAGAACAACAATACAGCATCAGTAAAACATGAAAACTGTTGTCAAATGTCAGAAAATGTTTCTTCTTTTGCTGGAACTGGCAGTCTGAAGAAGCATAAGCGATCACATACAGGAGAGAAGCCTTTCAAGTGTGATGATTGTGGTGCTTCTTTTACTCAAGTTGGCAGTTTGAAGTACCATATAAGAACACATACAGGAGAGAAGCCTTTCAAGTGTGATGATTGTGCTGCTTCCTTTATTCAAGTTGGCAGTTTGAGGTACCATATAAGAACACATACAGGAGAGAAACCTTACAAGTGTGATGATTGTGGTGCTTCTTTTAAGCAAAGTAATCTGAAGTACCATATGGGAATACATACAGGAGAGAAACCTTACAAGTGTAATATTTGTGGTGTTTCCTTTACTGGATCTAGCTATCTCAACGTCCATAGGAGAAGACATGCAGGAGAGAAGCCTTTCAAGTGTGATTATTGTGATGCTTCTTTTACTCAAGCCTGCAGTCTGAAGTACCATATAAGAACACATACAGGAGAGAAACCTTACAAGTGTGATGATTGTGGTGCTTCTTTTACTCAAGCTGGCAGTTTGAAGTACCATATAAGAACACATACAGGAGATAAACCTTACAAGTGTGATGATTGTGGTACTTCTTTTATCGATATTAGCAATTTGAAGCATCATATACGAATACATACAGGAGAGAAACCTTACAAGTGTGATA
This sequence comes from Cepaea hortensis, assembly GCA_963921405.1. Classification (NCBI taxonomy): domain Eukaryota; kingdom Metazoa; phylum Mollusca; class Gastropoda; order Stylommatophora; family Helicidae; genus Cepaea; species Cepaea hortensis. The sequence continues at coordinate 71,752,645 of OY992897.1, read as the reverse complement.
ATTGTAGTGCTTTGTTTGCTCAACTTGTCCATCTGAAAGTCCATAAGAGAACACATACAGGTGAGAAACCTTACAAATGTGATGATTGTGGTGCTTCTTTCACTCAGCTTTGCCATCTGAAGAGACATATGAGAACACATACAGGAGAGAAACCCTACAAGTGTGATGTTTGTGGTGATTCCTTTACTAACATTAACAGTCTGAGTGACCATAGGAGAAAACATACAGGAGAGAAACCTTATAAGTGTGATAATTGTAGTGCTTCGTTTACTCAACTTGGCAGTCTAAAGAGACATAAGAGAATTCATACGGGAGAGAAACCTTACAAGTGTGATGTTTGTGATGATTCCTTTACTAACACTAGCGGTCTGAAGGCCCATAAGAGAAAACATACAGGAGAGAAACCTTACAAGTGTGATTTTTGTGATGATTCTTTTGCTGACATTAGCAATCTGAGTGTCCATAGAAGAACACATACAGGAGAGAAACCTTATAAGTGTGATAATTGTAGTGCTTCGTTTACTCAACTTATCAGTCTGAAGAGACATAAGAGAATTCATACAGGAGAGAAACCTTACAAGTGTGATGATTGTGGTGCTTCTTTTTTTGACATTAGAACTCTGAAGAATCATATGCGAAGACATACAGAAGAGAAACCTTACAAGTGTGATGATTGTGGTGCTTCGTTTACTCAACTTGGCCATCTGAAGGCCCATAAGAGAACACCATCCATCCATCATGTTGTTGTAAGTTATCCCTTCTTACTTTAGTGTCGTCCCTGGAGTGAGGGGAATCAACACCACATTTTTATTACCCCAATATTATTGTCCTAGAGAAACCACCAGACTCCGTCCACAAAACTCCATCGGTCTGCAAACACCTCTTTCTTACTCTCACTCACCCCTAGATCATGCCCCCTCTCACTCCTCCCCAACATAACATACTCCATACCTCTAGCTTTAACAAATAAATACAAAATAATTTATTAAACCAAGAGTATAGTATAGATATACTATGCACTACAACATCTACTAAAATCAAAGGCGCTATCTCGTAACACCAAAATCACAATATACAAAACACTGATCAGACCAGTTGTGCTGTATGGCTCTGAAACCTGGAGTACAACGAAAGGAGACGAAGCGTTGTTACGAACCTTTGAGAACAAAATTTTAAGACGCATCTTTGGACCCATTAGGGATACACAAAGTGGAGAGTGGAAAAGAAGAAGTAACAAAGACATTTATGATCTGTTTAAGTCCCCGCTAATCACTGGTATCATGAAGGCTAATAGACTACAATGGCTGGGGCATATAGAAAGAATGGAAGATAATAGGGAAACAAAACTCGCTTACACTCAGGAAATAAATGACCGTAGACCCCGAGGTAGACCAAGAAGGCGGTGGAGAGATAATACATGTACAGACCTACAAGCACTTGGAATCAACGACTGGCAAGAGAAGGTCCACCAGAGAGACGAATGGAGACGGATTGTATTTGCAGCAAAGAACCTCAATGGCTCGGAACGCTGAAGAAGAAGAAGAAGAAGAAGAGTATAGGTGTGAGAAGTGTGTGTAATGTGTAGAATGTGTGTTGAATATTCTCGTGTGTGCAGACTTAGACCAAGTAGCTGAAGAGCCCAGCCCAATCATCCCTGAAAGGATCACACCACATCTTCATTTAGTCCACAATGACCTCACCAAGGCATGTGTCCACCCTGCTAGATGTAGACTTCCAACGGTGGCTGTTTGATCACTCAAAAGAACTAGTCACAGTCTGACCCTGATCCTGCCTGAATCACACATCGTTATTACATGTCCCGAGTATTTATAGACTTATAACATCCGTGTCTAGTGAGGACACGAAAATACTGTTCTTTGAAATAAATGTACTTCTTGTCTAAAGTGTCTACTGTTCACAATACCATTGTTATAATAACTTCCTAATAAGTTTATACTGTTCTATTCCCATGTGATGTAGAAAAACCGTACCTATTAGTCTTTTCACCTGTCGTGTGACAACATAATACCCACTGGACTTTTCCCATGTGGTGTAAAGACAATTCTACGATTCTGTTCACATGTGATGTTTGAACCCTTAATTTCACGATGGTTCCTTCTCCAAAATGATGCGGAGAAAACAATCTCTAGTATTCTGCTAATGTGTGACGTTTAATAAATACTCTTACGAATGTTCCTTTAAACCCTTTTCATCATGGCTTAAGTGCAAAATTTGCTGAATAACTGCCTGCACTAAGGTCTCCATTCTCAGTGACTTGAGTGACCTAAGGGAACCTGTAAAAGATAGAACAATACACTTGGTGAGAGCCTCTGTCCCTGACCTCCATTGGATGGGGGTAGGTTGACATCCTCACTCAGATACATGACAGTGAACCAACTCTGTCATGGGCAGAGGAGCTCTTCACTCCGGTTTGCAGTGGGTTAAGACCAGGACAGAGCAAAATGCAAAGTGTAGACCCCCAGCAGACCTCACTGGAAGATCCCACCATTGGACATTCTCCCCATCCCCAATCTCCCCAAATATCACCCCATTTCACTATTCCCCATCAGCAGAGCTACCTGCCTTCTTACACTAGTTAATCTTAACAATGTGACTGCCTATTGTCGCTGATATTCCTTGACTACCTAACCACAATGCAACAACACTATGATATAGTTCTAACTATATTTCTAAACTATTCCACATTATTTATAGCTAGATGCGATCCTTAAAATACCTTATGCCATTCTGACTCCCTCTGAATCGAATACACCATTTGCCATAAAAGACACATGTTACGCCACCGAGCACAGGCGATTCTATTCCACACGAATCGAGCCAGCTATCACTTCTGCCCACTTCAGCTGTCTGAGCTACACTATCTGTCAACAAATCATTTTTTCTCGGCAAACAGCCTTGAATTGTTCACGTGACGTTTTTTTTATGTCAAAACACCAGATGGTTTCAGGGGCACATTATCCAGTTCAGACTAAGTTCTCTCCCTGAGTTTAAATCACTACAAGAGTTATTCCCCTTGTTGCAACCTCCAACATAGCCGGTGTGTTCCTGCATGCTTTGAATTCTGGTCTCAATAACAAGTCTACAATGCGTTTGATGTCGAGAAATCTCAAGGTCTCCCGAATGTTCCTATTTCGCCGACTAGAAGTAAACAAGTGCAGCTGCAACACAGACTGTTTTTTCTGTATTTCTTAAAAACACTTGTGGCCTTGAAAACATGCCGTTAATCAGACTGCCTGTATTATCATCAACTGGTTAATCCACTGTGATTTTCATGACACATGTGCCATGCCATTAAGCATGGGCGGTCATGTTTTGCCATCTCACTCTATCACCAGAGTCGTGAATCAGCTCTGTGTTCCTGTCTCAACCATATAACGTGGCCAAGCCATCTAGGTATTTACTTCTCGGTCTTCCCCTTGGTCTCTTCCCCTCAATCTTGCCAGTTGTCACCAAGTTCTCCAAGTCATTTCTTCTCATAACATGCCCAAAAAATTTTGACTGTCTATGTCTAATGACTCTAATCAGTTTACGATCTTCATTTGTTTCTTGAAGGACTTGTTCATTGGTTTTTCTGTCTGTCCATGGTATTCTTTGCATTTTCCTCAGAATCCACATCTCCACAGCCATCAGATATTTTTCAGTTTGACTACTCATTGTCCATGCTTCAAATCCATACAAAAGTACAGGTTCTATGTAGCACCTCAACACTTTTTCTCGTTTCAATTGATATCTTTTTATTGGTCAGTATGTTTTTCATCTTGCAAAAGGCTACCTTCGCCATGGCAATTCTTGTTCTAATCTCTTCAAGGCATCTCCCATCAGATGTTATGACTGTTCCGAGATAACTGTACTGATTAACTTGCTTAAGAATATGTCCATTTACTTGTATACCACATTGTGGTATTTCCTTTTTCCCAGTGACGACCATAGTCTGTGTCTTCTTACTATTCAATTCTAACCCTAGTTGCTCACTGTGTACAGCAACTGCATCTACTAAATGTTGCATGTCCTGTTTATTGTCTGCAATTAAGACCATATCATCTGCATATCTAGTGTTATTGATGTATCTTCCCCCAATGTTGATTCCTTCCATATCTTCTATATTTCTGAAAATTTTTTCACTGTACAGGGAAAAAAGATCTGGAGACATTACACATCCCTGTCTCACACCCCTTTTAATAGGCTGATATTGACCAACTTCATTATCAATTCTGAACATATACAGGAGAAAAACCTTACAAGTGCGATAAATGTGGTGTGTATTTTACTTATGCTTACAATTTAAAGTACCATTTGAGAACTTATACAGGAGAGAAACCTTACAAGTGTGATGATAGTGGTGCTGCTTTAAGAAAACTAGTAATCTGAAGTAACATATGGGAAAACACACAGGAGAGAAATCTTACATATGTGATGATTGTGGTGCTTATTTTCTTGAAATCAGCACTTTGAGGTATCATGTACGAAGACATGTTAGTTAGTCGCAGTTCCAACTTCACAGCAACGGGTCGTCCCCATTACGCTCCGTTTCTGTGCCAGTGAATGTCACATAAAACGCTCCCCACTGCCCAATGTGAAAAGTGGAAAAGACAGGTGCATAATGCCGTCACCAGAATGTCAACACACCAGTCCCTCACAAAACACTCGGTTCATCTCTCATGGAATCGGCAGTCATTTTCCTATCTGAATGTTTCCTAGATGTTCACCCACACAGTCCATGAAAATGCAGTTCATCGCTGATGGCAGTGGCAGTCAACCAGAAGCCCAGCAGCCATGCATTTCTGCATAAGGCAAAAACCGGTCAACTCTGGGACATAGCCACCTGTCATCACTCCGAACACGCAGTCACGTTCCAAAAAACCTCAGGCAGATTCAAAAGCATTTCACACGAAACCCACAGCTCACAGTGTCGCGCCATGCACTCACTCAGTAGCACTCAAGCCTCCTTAGTCGCCTCTTACGATATGCGTGGTAGGCTACTGTGTTGCTATTCTTTGCTTCCCTTATGGGCCCTGGCAACACACGGGGGGACATACAAGACATGCGAAAACATACAAGAGAGAAACCTTACAAGTGTGATAATTGTGGTGCTTCTTTTACTCACTTTCCCATCTGAAGGCCTATTTGAGAACAACATACAGGAAAGAAACCTTACAAGTGTGATGATTGTGGTGCTTCTTTTACTCAGCTTGGCAATCTGAAGAGACATAAGAGAACACAGCATCATCACCATGAGCCCTGCCAGCTGGCTTAGGCGTTCATGTCTCTTCACAATACCAAAGAATGCTATTTGTCTCTGTCTTATCATTGTGTGTAACGTTCTAGTGTGATTAGCTTCTTCTAGGCAATCTTGCTAGTTGGATGGATGGTGTTTTTACACTTATTGTAATGTTCTCATGTAAGATAGGAAAACACAAAAGAGAGCTCTTAGAAATGTGTTTTCTGTGGTGTTGTTACAATTATTTTAATGTTCTCGTGTAAGTCAAGGAAACACACGAGAGAACTCTTAGAAATGTGATGTCTATGGTGCTTCTGTTACTTTAGCCTAACATGTGAAGAACTTCAGGAGAATGCTTGCAGGAAGGAAACTTCGTAAGAATATTAATTTTTATATCTCTTTACTTCCAATGTAAGCTCTAAAATACTGCACAGTTATAATTGCGCTTTAACAAATCAACCATATCACCCATCGGATGCCAACTGATGTAGAAATATGCGGCAAGCACCATATTCCCAGTCTACCTAGTGGTGTGAGAGGTGTTCCTTCACTTTACTTTCACGGATGTGATGTTTATGGTTGTGTGTTCCTCTTTACTCAACACTCGTTAATCTCTAATGATGAGCTATCACAGCAAACAGGCTATCACAGTGACCTTGACAGGAACAGCCACAAAGCGTGTACCAAAATATCTCTGGTAGATAACTCAACGAAGGTGATAGTGGCCAACTGTGTTTGTTTGGTTGGTCTTCTATGCCCTAACAGCCAGTGTAACAGCCATTTCTGTGTAGTGTATATGCTACATACTATGTATATATAAATGTGTGGGTGTGCCCATAATTTCAGCCTGTACATTTACAAATAATGATGACTATCACAACTGATTAGAAACCCACACAGAATAATGTTGCCACGCTAGTCTCCCTCATGCACTTTGGCAACTGTTAAGCCACTGTCTTTTTTTTTTTTTGCACTTGCTCACTTTGAACTGTTCTTCTTCTGCATTCATCCAGAGTTTTTTTTTTTCAGGCGTGATTGCTTTGTGCTTGTTTACAGCAAAGCTGCGTTCTTGCACCATTAAGCCGACACATCCGACTTCTGCAGGCATTTGTTGACCAGGTTAACCTTCCCAGGGGTTTCTTAGAACGTTTGACTCTCACTGTTGTGGTGTTATCCCCCATCCCAGCTGGCCTATTTAGAACAGCCAAGGACATAACGGTCAGCCCTCAAGGGAAGGCAGGGGCAGACCATGATCATCCCTTGCCATCCAAGGAGGCTTCATAATTGCAGAGCCAACACACAGTGCTCTGGTACTGGGCTCACCCAAGGAATCATCACGTCCTGCACATGGCTGCTTAGCCTCACTTCCGTATATTGGGCCTTCCATTCACTACAGGCTGTTCCTCCGGAAACCAGAAGAATGCAGTCTGCAGATGACATCCACACAGTGAGCTTTCGATACGGACTTTCTACTTTCTACTACAAATAGATTTGCTATCCAAGCAATATTCCATTTCATGCCACTAGGACACTTTTTCCACCATTCATGACGCCCACACATTGAGCTTTTGATTCGGACTTTCTATGTAATGGATTTTCTATCAAAGCAATATTCCATTTCGTGCCACTAGGACACTTTTCCACCTTTTATGAAGACCACACAGTGAAATTTCGATTCGGACTTTCCACGTAATGGATTTGCTATCCAAGCAATATTCCATTTCATGCCTCTGGGACGCTTTTGTAACCGACATACCTGTGGTATGAAGTGTGGCAGTCTAAATACATCTTCATGCACCTTTAGATGTCAACCTGAATGTAGTTAAAGTAAGCTGCGGTCAACTTGAGCTTGTTGATATCTCCATAGAGCTTGTCCTCAAATGAAGCAGGCGTGGGCCAAAATATCTTTCTCTGTTCTGCATATATTGGGCACTCCTGCAGCAAATGTTTAGCTTCATTTTACCAGTCCCACAATTACATTCATCGGTATCTCCTATCTTTAGTTTATTGAACAAGTGGTATTTCAGCCTGTTATGTCCTGTGCGGAGTCTGAAGATTGCTACTTGTTCTCTTTGGTCGAGTTTGTAATATGCATCATCCTTCTGGTGGCCTGGATGCTCTGATTCCCATTTGGTTCTATAAGTGCTTTTTATAAACCTCTTTGCCTCATTATAGGTTATGTCTATGTCAGGCTGTGGTAGTCGTCCACCCTCTTTTGCTAGTCTGTCAGCCTCTTCATTTCCAGGTATACTGCAATGTGATGGGATCCACTGTATTACATGTCCAGGTATACTGCAATGTGATGGGATCCGCTGTATTACATGTCCAGGTATACTGCAATGTGATGGGATCCACTGTATTACATGTCCAGGTATACTGCAATGTGATGGGATCCACTGTATTACATGTCCAGGTATACTGCAATGTGATGAGATCCACTGTATTACAACTTTGAACTTGAGCATAGGTTGTACACACTACTTTAGTAGTGCTGGATGGAATTTTACCTATTACCAGTGTCTCTTGCCATCAGGCGAACCCACTCCGACATCAGGGGTACTTGTAATTCCCCCCCCCCCCCCCACCCAAGTCAAAGTTGAGTTCAATTAAGAACCGACATCACTGCACTCAGGACATTCCCATACGTACTCCGTCCCCTCATTCAACGGCCAGCGAAGAGTCATACTACTAATCGTTCCCACCGCTATCTGATTAAAAGATCTCCTGGTCTTCTCTCTCAGTTTTGAGATTCTTCCAGAACCCCTGCCAATCCTCGCAATCTCATTCTTTCCACATATGGGTTCTCAATCTGTTCCTCCACCTTCTCCACCTGGTCCCACAAGTGCACGACCACCTCCCCCTTGTCCATAGGCAAGATACCACCAAGAGGTGCATTCCCTGCTAGCCTATCAGCCTGTTCATTCCCCCGTACCCCCGCATGGCCAGGGCAAGATATCCATACAATTCTCACAATCTGTGACCTCTGAAGCGACGAGAGCCATTCCACACGAAACATTCCTTTCTCCACTTTGTGAAGCATATTCTTTGAATCTGTAATGAATACAACGTGTGTTGCAGTAGTCTCTAGCCAACGGAATGCCGCTGTTACTGCCTCCACCTCCATTCTCATGCTGGAGGTCGTAGTCTCATATGCCAGACTCTCCTTTTTCACGACCCAGTGTTATTATTACATTGTGCCAGTCCATCATGTCTTCCGGAACTTTCACCCACTGTTTTTCATGATTGATGGTCTCTTGATCACACACCTGACTTTATAAAGTTCTGCCTGTGCCATCCAGGACCTACCTCATCTTAGTCTATGACCCTTGACCATATCCATTGCTGCATGCAGCGGGTGATCCCTGTCTGCGGCAACCCTTGGGTACCATTTGGCCTGAAGGACCCTATGTCTATCTGTCATTGTTGGTAGCGCCAGGATATGCCTCATGCATATAATTTGTGTGTCCTTTGTGCACCCCAGGATTAACCGCATGGCAGCATTCTGTATGCGCTCCAACCTTTCAAGCTGGCTATTTGATACTGTCAGCAGCCCCAAACCATACTCAATGACAGAAATTATTAACTGCTGCAAGAGCCTGTACGGTATCCTCTGATCTACCCCGGTTGCTACCATCGCCCTCAATGCATGAGGCCCCCTACCAGCCTTCACCACCAAAGCCTACACATGATCCTTAAAAGATAAACACCTGTCAAAGGTGATACCCAAGTACTTCAGTTTACTCTCTCGACTAAGAGGACACCCATTCAACATAATACCTGGGACGTCTGCCTTGACGATCCGGTTATCCAGGGAGTACCACACAACACACAACCGATGCCTTGCCAATCCGGTTATCCAGGGAGTACCACACAACCGATGCCTTGCCTTGGTTTATAACGGCCCCTGCGTCCCTGCACCACTCTGCTACCCTGTTTACTGCCACCTGTACGTCCTTCGCCAAACTGGCCCTGTCTCTGCCTTGTCTGCACACCAGCACATCATCTGCAAGTGTCAAGATTAAAGTCAAAGAGGATAGGCCAACATTTTAGTCCAACTGTTCAGTTTAGGGGTTGAACCCCTTACTCCGGCATCAGCACTCCGGATGTTTAAGAACACGCGTTCTTATCCATTTGGCCATGCTGACCTACACAGCCACAGTCTGACCTACACAGCCACAGTCTGACAGGGAAACAGTTCATACTTTAGTTTATCATACTTCACAATTCACTGGGTTAACTTGGATAGTTAACTTTGAATTTTTTTTTCTTTTAGCCATGAATGTGAAGTGACTAGCATGCTTTCCTGCTGGCACGGTGATCAGGTATTTGGGCTCCAAAGTCAACCGTCCTAACACTGACCTGGGCTCCAAAGTCAACCATCCTAAAACTGACCTGGGCTCCAAACTCAACTGTCCTAACACTGACCTGGGCTCCAAAGTCAACTGTCCTAAAACTGACCTGAGCTCCAAAGTCAACCGTCCTAAAACTGACCTGGGCTCCAAAGTCAACCATCCTAAAACTGACCTGGGCTCCAAAGTCAACCATCCTAAAATTGACCTGGGTTCCAAAGTCAACCATCCTAAGACTGACCTGAGCTCCAAAGTAAACTGTCCTAAAACTGACCTGGGCTCCAAAGTCAACAGTCCTAAAACTGACCAGGGCTCCAACATCAACCGTCCTAAAACTGACCAGGACTCCAACATCAACCATCCTAAAACTGACCAGGGCTCCAACATCAACCGTCCTAAAACTGACCTGGGCTCCAAAGTCAACTGTCCTAAAACTGACCTGGGCTCCAAAGTCAACCGTCCTAACGCTGACCTGAGCTCCAAAGTCAATCATCCTAAAACTGACCTGGGCTCCAAAGTCAACCATCCTAAAACTGACCTGGGCTCCAAACTCAACTGTCCTAACACTGACTTGAGCTCCAAAGTCAACTGTCCTAAAACTGACCTGAGCTCCAAAGTCAACCGTCCTAAAACTGACCTGGGCTCCAAAGTCAACCATCCTAAAACTGACCTGGGCTCCAAAGTCAACCATCCTAAAATTGACCTGGGTTCCAAAGTCAACCATCCTAAGACTGACCTGAGCTCCAAAGTAAACTGTCCTAAAACTGACCTGGGCTCCAAAGTCAACAGTCCTAAAACTGACCAGGGCTCCAACATCAACCGTCCTAAAACTGACCAGGGCTCCAACATCAACCATCCTAAAACTGACCAGGGCTCCAACATCAACCGTCCTAAAACTGACCTGGGCTCCAAAGTCAACTGTCCTAAAACTGACCTGGGCTCCAAAGTCAACCGTCCTAACACTGACCTGAGCTCCAAAGTCAATCGTTCTAAAACTGACCTGGGCTCCAAAGTCAACCATCCTAAAACTGACCTGGGCTCCAAACTCAACTGTCCTAACACTGACTTGAGCTCCAAAGTCAACTGTCCTAAAACTGACCTGAGCTCCAAAGTCAACCATCCTAAAACTGACCTGGGCTCCAAAGTCAACCATCCTAAAACTGATCTGGGCTCCAAAGTCAACGATCCTAAAACTGACCTGGGTTCCAAAGTCAACCATCCTAAAACTGACCTGAGCTCCAAAGTCAACCGTCCTAAAACTGACCTGGGCTCCAAAGTCAACAGTCCTAAAACTGACCAGGGCTCCAACGTCAACTGTCCTAAAACTGACCTGGGCTCCAAAGTCGACTGTCCTAAAACTGACCTGGGCTCCAAAGTCAACCATCCTAAAACATTGACCTGGGCTCCAAAGTCAACCATCCTAAAACTGACCTGGGCTCCAAAGTCAACCATCCTAACACTAACCTGGGCTCCAAAGTCAACCATCCTAAAACTGACCTGGGTTCCAAAGTCAACCATCCTAAAACTGACTGGGCTCCAAAGTCAACCATCCTAAAACTGACTTGGGCTCCAAAGTCAACCATCCTAAAACTGACCTGGGCTCCAAAGTCAACCATCCTAAAACATTGACCTGGGCTCCAAAGTCAACCACCCTAAAACTGACCTGGGCTCCAAAGTCAACCATCCTAAAACATTGACCTGGGCTCCAAAGTCAACCATCCTAAAACATTGACCTGGGCTCCAAAGTCAACATCCTAAAACATTGACGTGGGCTCCAAAGTCAACCATCCTAAAACTAACCTGGGCTCCAAAGTCAACCATCGTAAAACTAACCTGGGCTCTAAAGTCAACCATCCTAAAACTGACCTGGGCTCCAAAGTCAACCATCCTAAAACTGACCTGGGCTCCAAAGTCAACCATCCAAAAACTGACCTGGGCTTCAAAGTCAACCATCCTAAAACTGACCTTGGCTCCAAAGTCAACCATCCTACAACAGGTCACAGGAAATGTCTGGGGAAGTATAGACAGCCCACTGGACATTGACCACATGCCCCCCCCCCCCATCCCTCGAGTGCTGATTGGTCTATAAATTGTGGGGCTGGCACCATACACCCATTACATCTCCTGGAATATGAAAATGTCCTTTACTTTAGTGACCTACTTGTAACAGCTTTTCTCTTTGTGTCTTGTCAGGACTTTCTTCTTCTTCTTCTGCGTTCATCCGGAGTTTTTTTTCCGGACGTGATTGCGTTGTGCCTGTTTACAGCTCCTTGCGCCGTTAGGCCGACAAATCCGACTTCTGCGGGCATTTGTTGACCGGGTTAACCTTCCCGGTCAACTGTCAGGACTTTTATACAACTCTACTTTCTGGGAACTCACAAACTTTTTCAAGCTGTTATATATCTTGGGAAAATGACAGCTGTTGTCTCGGCCTTTGACCTGAGAGGTAAGAGAATGATAAGTATAGAAGTTATATTTAAATGTGCTGAGGCCATAATTTTTTTAATTTTCTGATGTTCAGTGTCACATGAGTGAATCAGTTTATTTTTAAGAACTTTTTACAAAATCTGGTATGTCTTGACAGATGAGAACAGCCATTATTGCTTATAAAATGACACGCATGTTGTAAATTTTCAGTGATCTGAGTAATCTTGAGCATCTGTCATACTGAATAAAATAGTTGTAGAGAATAGTGTTATTCTTTTTATTTTTATTAAATTTATTAAATTAATCAATTTGATTATTGCTCATTGGATTTAGGAGGCCTGGTGTTCCTTGCCAGTGAGAAGTCCTGATCGTTTCGGGTCCACATCGATTGACGGACGTCAGTCACGGCGATTGGGCAATCTTGAGCATAGCCTACGATGCGTGACGTTGTAATATTCTGTTATGATAATTTGGCTGTGTGTCCAAAGTGTGCCGCGTGGTTACACACCCGTTTCACACGCCAGTGATCTGGGGCTTGTTTCCGGATCTGGTCAGGGATATGCACTACTGAAGAGCTCAAACGAGGGCGAAACTCGAGTATAGTGCTTCCATATTGACGTGGATAGGCCTTAGGTTCATACCAGAATGCGATCAGTGTTGCCAGTAGTGGGTTGTGCTCAATATTTAAAATTCAAATCCCGAAATAACCAAATTAATCAATATATATCTTTGTTTACTTCTATAGCATGTTAAATAACTGAACGCAGCATATACACAGCATTTACTCTACCCTTTCCTTCTACACACCCACATTGTTCTTCCCCTATTTCAGGTTGTATTTTCTTCCTCACTCTTTGCATGATAATTCGTAGCAAAATCTTTGTTGTGTGACTCGTAATAATTGTTCTATGTTGATCACCTCCTCAGTAAATCCCGCAGCCTGTAGCAACTGACGTCATCAGTTCTGCGTTGGTTTATTAATCTTCTTTGGCTTCCCGCGTAGTGTTATCGTTTGGTCACACCTCTTTTAATTTGCAGTTCTCGCAGGCTGACCAACCATGGCTGTAGATTCACAGTCCTCACTTGGTTCTCGTAAAAGTATTACTTATCGTAGAGAATTCAGAATGTCAGCCTGGAAACATACAAACAGGAAGGCAAGCAGCCCACCATTTTGCAAACTCATTTATACAAAATAAGAATATCGAAATTATTTAGCCCAGAGAAATAAGAGATTCGAGAGAAATGGCAATATACAGAACATAATTAAATAGTACACGAGACCCTGGAGGCACCCATCACACTCAGTGAACTTGAGCTAGCAATATCAAGGAGCCAACGGTTTCTCAATGAAACGATCAAGGAACACTGGTCACAACAATGCTGCTGCAGATCTTCATCAAATGTTGGACCTTAGGCAGAGTTCCGAAACCTGAAGAGAAGCAATCATGATAACTCTCCTAAAATCAGGGAAACATAGTTCAAGTGCCTCCTGCTATAGACCAGTTGGCTCACCAGCTGTCTCTGCAATACAGTGGATCGCATCATTAATCACAGACTGCTGTGGTGTGTGTCGTATTTTATTTTATAATATATGTCGTCCCTGGGGTGAGGGAATCAACATCGACATCCTTTTAACCCCATATCACTATCTTGAGGATCTTCTTGATTTCTGTCCACAAAACCCCGTCGGTCCCTGGATCCCCTCTCTCTCTCTCTCTCTCTCTCTCTCTCTCTCTCTCTCTCTCTCTCTCTCTCTCTCTCTCTCTCTCTCTCTCTCTCTCTCTCTCTCTCTGTCACTACTGTCTCAAGCCCACGCTCATTCTTTTCTCAAAACACACTAAACAACACTGGCTCTAACAAAACAACAATTTAGTTTAATAGAGAAAAGTGTCATGTATGTGCAAAGTGTATGAGTAGAATGTCTGTCGTATAATCTAGTATGTATGCAGAATCAGACCGAACAGCCAAGGAGCACAGTCTGCTTCATCATCGTACTGGCCACACCACAACACCATATCAGGGACAGAAAACCTCACCCAAGTGATGTGTCTCTCAGGCCAAGTGTCGACTTCTTCAGATAGCTCGTGAACACTCCGGATGCTTGGTCTTCAATAGTGGAAACAGTCCAATATTGATCATTGTTCTAACACACAAACACAGTGTAACTACTCTGTTCATTAAATGTTCTGTGATCAGAGAATCCTACAGATATTGTTAATATCACTTTGGAAAACCTAAATGTTCGTATGTCACTTGTTGTAAGATTTTCCCAATGTTAACACACAATGGTACTGTTCCAGGTAGTTATATTTACTAGTGTTCCTGGTACAGGTGTTATTTACAGTGTGCTGAATTTACTTTGATGTAAACTATCATTTAAGAAACACACTTATAATCATCATGTCCTGCTCAGCAGAGGCCAGGTTCCTGCAGACCACCTGGGTTATGGGCCCAGTGCAAAAGCCTCTCAGTAAACAATGCCTTCAATACTCGAGCCATACTTTCTATGACTTTGTTGCTAGCTTCTTGGTAGAATAACGTGGAACAATCGAGTGGAACCTGTTGAATAGAGAACACACCTGGTGAGAGCAACCCGATTATGACCTTTATTAGGTGAGTGAAGGCCACCGGCCGCACTCAGAAATAATAACAGAGAACCAAACTCTGTCATAAGTCCGAGGAGCTCATCACTTCGGTCTGAGTCATGATAAGACAAGGAAAGACTAAAGGAAACGGGTAGAAACCCAGCAGATGCCCTACTGGAAGATCCTACCATTTTACATTCCCTTCATTCCCCCCCCCCCAACCATCCTCAATCTCTCTAAATAATATCCCACTACATTGTCCTTAACTCACTGAGTTAGATGATATCTCACACCAGCTAGTTTAAGCTACGCGATAGGCTACTGTTGCCGACGCTCTTATAATATGTTCTATCACCGCACAGTACTACACTCTATTCCTAAGAATAATCTAAGTTAAATATGTTTAATAGAATACCATATAGTTATTCCTGTTGTAGATGGAGACTATGAAATCACAGACTGGATCGAGGTCCGCCGATATACATCAACAATAGACACTATAGTCTCTCTCTATAGAAACAACTAGGAATACTGCACTGGTCCGTAGCGCTTCACAACTTTTGGTCGACTAACCCAAAGTTGTTTATCTCAATGTTTTTTGTACTGTGTACCAATGACGTCACAAAACTGTCTAGACACTAGACAGTCTAGAATCTATTTTTCTCCCTCCTGTTTAGACTGGGTGGAAACATCCCGCCGTCTATTTCGCTTTCATCTGGGGACCTGGCACTTCAGAAAGTTCCGCTAGTCTGTAATCTGGGGAATCATTTCCCCACAACAAAAGATCTAGCCGACTTCTGACCAGACATTCCGTCTATCACTTCAAAGGTTGGCTGCCGCCTTGCAGACGGATGGCGCTATAGTCCCTCCTCGAGCAACAACATATTAAAGAAATGCTGACTGTGTGTAGACATTTGGCGCGACTTTCTGTCATCGATCGAAACCTTTAAGTTTTTAATGTGACAGTGTGTTGAATGCGAAAACATTCTTATGCAACCGAAGACATAATTCAGACAGTGTTACTCTATGAAAGGGCATACAACCTACCCCTGTCAAGACATTGAGGATGCATTCCGTAAATAAGAAATTTGTGCTTCCGACATGCATAGATCTAAAGAAACCCTTTGACAACGTCTGGAAAGAAGGTCTGCCGAAGAAACTAAGCAATTATAAAGTGAATGGAAAAATGTATAAATCAATGAAAGCATACTCGCATAACAGTATTAACAGAATAGCCGTACGGATAGAAGGACTCAAGAGCAAGAAAGTACTACTGCGTCACGGTGTTCCACATGGTGGAGTCCCCCACACTTTTCCTAATCTTCAACTATGTAAAAGCCCTAAATAGTAGGCACAGACTGAGCTTAGTTGAGACAAGGACAGAGAATTAAAGGCAGTCAGTCAATAGGCATTGACGACAGCACAGGTGAGGAACAGTTAAGACGGATAACACTCGACGACAGACACCCACCCTCAAGGTCAAGGACAATCGAGGAAGAGTTATAAAATAGAGTATTACTTATTTACTCGGGACAAAGACGGAAGAGCCCGACTGAACACAGCTCGGACAGGGGACACGTGACAGCGTGGACTGGACAGAGCTCGAGACAGAGTGTATACGACCATGGACAGGGCCAGACATGTTGGTAGAAAACGGAGCGAGATTGCAGATTGAGATAGTTTGACGAATGAATGTAACAGGCTTGTGAGACTGTATTCTGGCAGTTGGATAACTGCGATGGTGAAGTACGACTGCGGTGCGTTTGTGAGATCGGAGAATGCGACGACTGTTTGAGACGCTAACGGTCTTATGTAAATAATAGCGATAAGGACCGACCGTGTATTGACGGTCTGTAAGAATAATTGTAAATACACTGTGAGACCGGTGTTGACTATTTTAGACATGATATAGATCATGTAGAGAGTGAGCACGCTGTAAGATAAACTACCCGAAGGGGATGTTTCCAGTCAGTCTTCAGGTAGAGTGATTCATGGACACATTTTTAACCTTCTAGAGACGTGTGTGTAAGTGTATCATTATTGCTAGGTCTCTGACAATCAATGATCTGTTTGCTAAACTACCACATAGAATGAGCATGCATCAGTGGCCACCAAATTACTAGAAAGAGCTGTAAATATATTAGTTGCATGGGCAAAAAGATGGTTTATCAGCATAAACACTGACAAGTGCGGGACCTCCTAAATAAAAGGCAGGCATCATCCGGAGAAGTGGAATACCTCTAAGAGAAGATGGAATAACATACCTTGTAGTAAAATTTGACGACAGACTGAAGTGGAGAAAACATATCAACAAAGGAGTGGCCAAAGCCAGAAGAAAGATAGCCATCCCGAGAAAACTAAATGAAACCATATGGGGTGCCAGAGGGAAAATACTTGGCAAAGTTTATCAACAGAACACACGACCACACTTGGAATAAGGGTTAACTGCGTGGTGTTTGCCACGGAGCTGAATCTTACTGGCTCGCTTTCTCAGCCTCGATGACAGATTCAGCAGGATTGAAACTTTGGTTTCAAGGATTTGAAAATGTCCATGTTTATTTTCTGTTTAGGCGGTGACATTTTTTTTTTTTTTTGTTGCTGCATTTTTACCCCTTGAGGACGCCGTGGTGGTTTGATGTGAATGTTTATTTTCGAGATAATGAGACGATGGTCTGTCCAACATTCGGCACCACACATGGATTTTGTCACCCGAACGTCTTGTCTGTCACTCCTCCTGACGATGACATAGTCAATGAGGTGCCAGTGTTTTGAGCAAGGGTGCATCCTTGATGTCCTGTTTCTTGTAGGAAGACGGAAAATTGTGTTGGTGGTCAGGAGATCGTGTTCGGCACAGGTCTGAAGGAGGAGGAGCCCATTGCTGTTACAATTTCCGACTCCGTACTTTCCAATGACGCCACTCCAAGAGGCAGTGTCCTTGCCTACTCTGGCATTTAAGTCTCCAAGGAGTATAAGTCTGTCTCCTTTAGGAACGGATATTGATACGTTGTGCAGGTCTTCATAGAACTTGTTTTTGATGTCATCTTCATTTGTCATGGTTGGTGCGTAGATACTCACGATGGTTGCATACTTCTTTCCTTTCAGCAGGGGTAACTTAATAGTCATAAGCCTGTCATTTATAGCCTTCGGAAATTCAGCTAGTTTGCCAACCAGGGCCGACTTAATGGCACATCGCACACCGGATTGGCGTCTTTCCTAGCTTTCGCTTCCACTCCAGAAACATGTGTAACATGCCCTACTTCACAGATTTGGCCTTCTTCTGCAAGTCGTGTCTCGCTCAAGGCTGCAATATCGATGGTGTACCTGCCCAGCTCTCTCCCAATCAGTGCTTTCGTCTCCCTGGGCCCGACGCGCCGTCTCTATAAAGTAGGGTGCGTACATTCCAAGTTCCGATTGTCAAGGGAATATGGTTAGCTCTTTTAGCTTTACCTGTTTGTACTTTGTTTGTACGTCGACCGCAGTATAGGGTACCCACCAACTACGGCTAGCTGGTTAGGTAATGATGGAGCAGACAATGCTTAGGGCAATTCAGAAAGTAACGTCCACAGTACAGGTACATTTCCCGGACAGGAGTGACTCAAGTATTGAATTTACATCTATAAATAGCACCACGTGTTGTGTAACATGATTGATATATAGTAATTTATCTGTTGCTATCTTGATGCCTTGACGGTACGTTCATGTTGGTACTCTGGCCGTGTCCCTAATATTATTTAGGTATTCTGTCTATGTACACTCCCGCTCCTCCATTTCGAACAGCATTGTGTGTTAACCCATCTGTGTATACCCGGATCCATAGGTAATGTGAGTATTCCCCATCAAGGAAACTGAGAGTGGCTGTTCTGCTCTGAAAACTGTTCGTTTCTTTCTTGTCGAATATTTTTTTCCCACTTTTGTCTGGATTTGTAGTAATAATATATGTTCCTCTTCCATGAAGTTCGTTTTGTGATAGCTTACAGAGGGATACCAAGTGTTGGCGAATAAATTGTTTTTCTGCAGAGTCGTTTGGCTTGGAGGTTAAAACGGCTTCTTTTCAACCATCCCCCAGCTAGGTTTTCAAATCTGTTCTTCCTAGGGTGGCTTGGCATGCTGAGGAGCTTTTCTGCTTGCATTAGCGTTTTTATATCTCTCCACTCGCTCAGTGCTTATGTCATCTCCATTATAGGGGTTGAGCTCATCCCTCCCGTGGTTAAAGTGCTTGATTTTGCACCTTGCCCAGTTCTTGTTGTGTGGTTTTGATGCTGAACACTACGCAGTTAATCCTTATTCCAAGTGTGGTCGTGTGTTCTGTTGATAAACTTTGCCAAGTATTTTCCCTCTGGCACCCCATATGGTTTCATTTAGTTTTCTCGGGATGGCTATCTTTCTTCTGGCTTTGGCCACTCATTTGTTGATATGTTTTCTCCACTTCAGTCTGTCGTCAAATGTTACTTCAAGGTATGTTATTCCATCTTCTCTTAGAGGTATTCCACTTCTCCGGATGATGCCTGCCTTTTATTTAGGAGGTCCCGCACTTGTCAGTGTTTATGCTGACAAACCATCTTTTTGCCCATGCAACTAATATATTTACAGCTCTTTCTAGTAATTTGGTGACCACTGATGCATGCTCATTCTATGTGGTAGTTTAGCAAACAGATCATTGATTGTCAGAGACCTAGCAATAATGATACACTTACACACACGTCTCTAGCAGGTTAAAAATATGTCTATGAATCACTCTACCCGAAGACTGACTGGAAACATCCCCTTCGGGTAGTTTATTACAATTTAAGTAGCACAGGTTTATCTTACAGCGTGCTCACTCTCTACATGATCTATATCATCTCTAAAATAGCCAACACCGGTCTCACAGTGTATTTACAATTATTCTTACAGACCGTCAATACACGGTCGGTCCTTATCGCTATTATTTACATAAGACCGTTAGCGTCTCAAACAATCGTCGCATTCTCCCATCTCACAAACGCACCGCAGTCGTACTTCACCATCGCAGTTATCCAACTGCCTGAATACAGTCTCACAAGCCTGTCATATTCATTCGTCAAACTATCTCAATCTGCAATCTCGCTCCGTTTTCTACCAACATGTCTGGCCCTGTCCATGGTCGTATACACTCTGTCTCGAGCTCTGTCCAGTCCACGCTGTCACGTGTCCCCTGTCCGAGCTGTGTTCAGTCGGGCTCTCCCGTCTTTGTCCCGAGTAAATAAGTAATACTCTATTTTATAACTCTTCCTCGATTGTCCTTGACCTTGAGGGTGGGTGTCTGTCGTCGAGTGTTATCCGTCTTAACTGTTCCTCACCTGTGCTGTCGTCAATACCTATTGACTGACTGCCTTTAATTCTCTGTCCTTGTCGCAACTAAGCTCAGTTTGTGCCTACTATTTAGGGCTTTTACATAGTTGAAGATTAGGAAAAGTGTGGGGGACTCCACCATGTGGAACACCGTGACGCAGTAGTACTTTCTTGCTCTTGAGTCCGTCTATCTGTACAGCTATTCTGTTAATACTGTTAAGCAAGTATGCTTTCATTGATTTATAAATTTTTCCATTCACTTTATAATTGCTTAGTTTCTTCGGCAGACCTTCTTTCCAGACTTTGTCAAAGGGTTTCTTTAGATCTATGCATGTCGGAAGCACAAATTTCTTATTTACGGAATGCATCCTCAATGTCTTGAAAGGGGTAGGTTGTTTGCCCTTTCATAGAGTAACACTGTCTGAAGTATGTCTTCGGTTGCATAAGAATGTTTTCGCATTCAACACACCATTGCAGTCTGTGATTAATGATGCGCTCCACTGTATTGCAGAGACAGCTGGTGAGCCAACTGGTCTATAGCAGGAGGCACTTGAACTATCTTTCCCTGATTTTAGGAGAGTTATCATGATTGCTTCTCTTCAAGTTTTGGAATTTTTTCTGTCGGGGGCAAAAAGAAAATCCTAACCTGCACAGTTCGCGGCGACAGCACTAGCCAGGCGGTCTTAATTCCTCAGGCTCAAAGACCCCTCTGCCATACACCGCAAGGTACTAACTATATTGGCAGTAAATGACAGTTGACAGTTATGAGAAGAAATGACTTGGAGAACTTGGTGAGAGACCAAGGGGAAGACTGAGAAGTAAATACCTGGATGGCTTGGCCACGTGGCATGGTCGAGACAGGAACACAGAGCTGATCCACGACTCTGGTGATCGAGTTAGAAGGCAGAACATGACCGCCCACGCTTACCGGCATGGCACATGATGGATGGATTTACGAATAGTAAGCTAATTTGTCTTATAACTCATTAAATTAAACAAACCTTAACTTTTTGTTGCATTTTTGAATCCCCCATTCAATGTTACATAAATGTGAAGAGTTTCAACAATGCTGGTGTTTGCTGGAGTTCAGGAAAAAATATTTAGCACATAAAAAATTAGATGTTGAGTTGAGTTGAATTAAGAACCGACATCACTGCACTCAGGACATTCTCATACATGCTCAGTCCCCTCGTTCAACAGCCAGCGAAGATTCACACTACTAATCGTTCCCACCGCTATCTGATTAAAAGTTCTCCTGGTCTTCCCTCTCAGTTTTGAGATTCTTCCAGAACCCCCGCCGATCCCCCGCAATCGCATTCTTTCCACATACGGGTTCTCAATCTGTTCCTCCGCCTTCTCCACCTGGTCCCACAAGCGCACGACCACCTCCCTCTTTGTCCTTAGGCAAGATACCACCAAGAGGTGCATTCCCTGCTAGCCTATCAGCCTGTTCATTCCCCCATACACCCGCATGGCCAGGGCAAAATATCCATACAATTCTCACAATCTGTGACCTCTGAAGCGACGAGAGCCATTCCACACGAAACATTCCTTTCTCCACCTTGCTAAGCTAAGCTAGATATGGCAGTCATAACACAAAATTCAAGATGGCGGCGCCCATACAGTAGTACTAAACTAGAGTTTAGCGGCCCTGTATTTATTTATAATTAGAACTGGTAATTTAACTACTAAAATTCAACAGAATACAAGTGTCATTATGTAGCAGTAATTTATCTGTGTACTTGTATAATTTTTCAGCATCTGCATGACTGAAAATAATTTTGAAAGCCAGTTTTCAGACCCGTATGTAAAAATACCTGAACTTGTCCTGTAGCATGAACCATCAGATTTTAAATTTGAGTATTTACTAATGAGACACAACTGAAAGATAGGCCTTGAGAAACCGAATCTAACGGTACCAAGATGATGCATGTATGTCAATTAGAAGCGAAGATATGCAACTTTGAGTGTCGTGATAGTAAAGACAGAAATTAACAACCAAACGGGTCATAGGCGGATTATGAAAACTGACTTCAAAAACATGTCCCGTCATGTTAATTGATTAAAAAATAGTACAAGTATACAAATACGTTATTAATCATCTTTAAACTTGTGTTCTGTTTAACTTTAGTAGGTTCAATTGCACGTTTTGAGTGTTGAAAAGTGAAAGTGTATATGCCATAGCGACCGATCTGCAAGTCCCCATGGCACATGGCCATGCGTTTCTCCATTCACAAAGACACGCTTCGCAGAAAATGTTCTTTTTCATTCATAAATAAAAAATATATTGCTATGAAACATTCCAGATATATTTAAAATTGTAGGCAAAGTTCAAAAATACGGTACTTTTGCCTTTATTCATCCCAAACAAAACGGAATCCCAGGGTATGACGTCACATCCGGGGGTTCCCTATGTTGCGCCGTCATAGCTCGGTGCGCAATTTGATCGGGCAACAGTTGCTCTCGGCGACATCCCCCGCGCCCTAACTGTAACTGGCAAAATGAAATGCTTGTCAACTCTTGAGACCAGTAGTATACGACAAGAATGATGATGATCTGTCTGTACGGGAGACGCGAGGGCCTTGCAGCCATGTGCGCCTTATCTCAGCGGGAGGATGTCCTGCCGACATACATGGTGAATGTCGTAGTCGTCGTCGGCATCTCCCATCTGTCCTGACGCTCAGTCAGCGATAACACCATGATGACATGATTATGAGTACAGTGTCTAGCAGAATGTCAGATGCCATGATGCTGCTGCAGAAAAGGCCACGCTACTCTGGCTTGTCGTGGACAGCTGCTGCTGCTGCTGCTGCCAGTTCCAGAAAACTCATGATGACACACACACACACACACACACACACACACACACACACACAGAGAGAGAAACGATTGCCAACGCCAAAGAAACACTGTGGGGGAAATTGAAACGCACTGACACGCACTGTACCCGAACACAGAGGAGATCACCGTCAGTGCTAAATATAGCTGCTGACCCTAAATATAGCTGGTGACGTTTGTTTGGGGTGAATTAAGGCAAAAGTACCTGCGATTCTATCAACAACACCAAAAATAAATTAATTACGGTAAGCATGAAATATATTCGTATTTATATAAAAGGTCAGGATGATTTTAACTAATCGCTGTGCACGTAATATTAGGCCAACCATTCCTGGAAAACCCAGGATGACGTGTGTTCTTGTCACGTGTGATTTGAATGAATGAATGAATTGCTTGCTTGCTTGCTTGTGTTCGTTGGCTTGAGCTCCAACGCGAAGTCCTGTATGTCGGATGAAGGCATCCTGTTGTCCAACATCAGTGTGATGTCATACAGGACCTGAGTTTTGCGTGAGTATCCGTTGTCCCATGTCTGGCTTATTGGTGTGCAGACTGGTGGTTCCTCGCCGTACAGGCAGACACTCTCCGACTTCGGAGGAATCGGCGATCCTACTGACTTCAGCCAGGACCCCGAAGGGACCTGTTGCCCAGGACGCTCGACGAGGACGCGTCAATAGGTCTTGGCCAGTATATAACCCGGCCCTGGTGCCTTGGAAACACCTCTGCGTCCCAATGAATGAATGAATGACGTCGAAAGAATGCATGGTAAATTAGACCGCGTTTTCCGGGACAGATAACATCACAACAGAAATGATTAAAGCTTTAGAAGAATTTGGACTAGAGCAAGTCACCAGTCTGCTGAACACATTATATGATACTGGAGATATACCTCCTGAATTATGTAACTCTGTATTTATTGCAATCCCAAAGAAATCAGGAACCTTGGAATGTGATCAACATAGAACAATTAGTATAATGAGTCACATCACAAAGATTTTGCTAAGAATTATCATGCAAAGAGTGAGGAAGAAGATACAACCTGAAATAGGGGAAGAACAATGCGGGTTTGTAGAAGGAAAGGGTACAGTAAATGCTGTGTATATGCTGCGAACAGTTATTGAACGTGCTATAGCTATAGAAGTAAACAAGGATATACATCTTTGCTTTATTGACTATACAAAGGCTTTTGATAGCGTTAGACATGCCAGCATGGTGGATATGCTTGCAGATCTACAAATTGATGGGAAAGACATTAGACTTATAAAAAACATATATTGGAAACAACAAGCTGCAATAAGGATTGATAATGAAGTGGGACAGTATCAGCCAATTAAGAGAGGTGTTAGGCAGGGATGTGTAATGTCTCCAGATCTTTTTTCCCTATACAGTGAAAATATTTTCAGAAATGTAGAGGATATAAATGGAATCAGCATTGGAGGACGAAACATCAATAACATTAGATATGCAGGTGATACAGTATTATTATTAATTGCAGACTGCGCAGGACCTGCAACAATTAGTAGATGCGGTTGTTGTACACAGTGAGCAACTGGGGTTAGAATTAAATTGTAAAAAGACTCAGGTTATGGTCGTCAGTAGGAAGGAAGAATTGCCACAATGTAATATACAAGTAAATGGAAATATTCTTCAACAAGTGAATCGGTACAATTATCTTGGAACAGTCATAACATCTGATGGGAGATGCCTTGAAGAGATTAGAGCAAGAATCGCCATGGCGAAAGTAGCCTTTAGCAAGATGAAAAACATTCTGACGCTTTCCGGCATGGCACATGATTGATTGATTTCCGGGACAAGATTTTCAATGGCGGGATGACTTTCGTTTTAACTTCGGGTAATGGCACGATGGAACACGTTAATTATTAAGACAAAAGATCTCTGTCCTGTAAGAATTCACATTCACTCAGACTGAGACTATTGATTGAATTGAGTGAAATAAATAACAAGAAGAGAGAAGGTAAATATTATTATTAATTATTAAAATTACTAATATTTTTAGACATGTTTGCCGTGACTTTAGAACTCTTCTGTGTGTCTATTACCTCCGTGCTACCAGTCCTTGCGTGATTGTCTCAAACAGGTCATAGACGGCTTATGAAAACTGACTTCAAAAATATGTTGCATCATGTTAAATGATTAAAAAAAATAGCACATATTTCACAGTCTCAATCGATCAACAAAGTCGTGGGTCAGCTCCGTGTTTCTCTCTCGACCATGCCACGTGGCCAAGCCATCCAGGTATTTACTTTTCGGTCTTCCCCTTGGTCTCTACCCTTCTAATTCTATCTTGCCAGTTGTCACTAAGTTCTCTAATTCAATTCTTCCCATAACATGCCCAAACATTTTTTATTGTCTACATCTAATGTCTCTAATCAGTTTACGATCTTCATTTGTTTCTTGTAGGACTTGTTCATTGGTTTTTCTGGCTGTCCGTGGTATTCTTTGCATTTTCCTCAGAAACCACATTTCCACAGTCATCAGATGTTTTTCAGTTTGTCTGCTCATTGTCCATGCTTCGCATCCATACAAAAGTACAGGTTCTATGTAGCACTTCAACATTTTTTTCTCATTTCAGTTATCTTTTTAGGGAGGCACTATTTGCAATGGGATTGCGAATATAAAAAAAATTATATTCGCAATCGAATTGCAAATATAAAAAAATTATATTCGCAATCGATTTGCGGGAAGTAACAAACATGTCATATCGTCTGCTTACTAGTCAATTTTAGTTTGGGCCATTAAGAAGTCTAAGAAGGTGGTTAATTTAAAAACGAATGTTCACTGTTGCAAGTTTAATTCTGCCGAATTCTCCGTATTTATTAATAAATCACTCTTCTTCTTCTAACCCTAACCCTCCTTTCCCAAGACAACAAAAGTAGAGGACAGATAAGAACAAAAAGACAAGTGTGCAGGTTCTTCTGCAGCAAGATAAACAACACCTAATACACAAAACCCGTAGAAAACATGCCTAAAGCGAAATCATCAGACTAGCATTGGTGTCACCGAATTCCTGAAAATGAATTTTTAAAAAATGTTGCCTCCCCGGCGGGGAATCGAACCTCGAGCTCCCGTGCACCAGGCGGAGACACTAACCACTAAGCTACCGAGGACATTGATAGATTAACAATATATTGTAATATGGACACACGCATAGGAATAATCATGTGACCTACTTCGATTGCGAATATAATTCTTTTATATTCGCAATTCCATTGCGAATATAATTTTTTTATATTCGCAGTTCCATTGCGAATAGTCACTTCGATCTTTTTATTGGTCAGTATGGTTTTCATCTTGGATAAAGCTACCTTCGCAATGGCAATTCTTATTCTACTAATCTCTTCACGGCATCTGCATCTGATCTTATGAATGTTCCGAGATAGAACTATCATTTCACTTGTTTAAGAATATGCCCATTTACTTGTATATTACATTGTGGTATTTCCTTCTTCCTAGTGACGACCATAATCTGTGTCTTCTTACAATTCAATTCTAACCCTAGTTGTTCACTGTGTGCAACAACCACATCTACTAAATGTTGCAGATCCTGCTCATTGTCTGTAATCAAGACTGTATCATCTGCATATCTAATGTTATTGATGTTTAGTTTTAGTTTAGTCGTTGGATCAACATCACAGCATACGGTTTAACCCATAAGTGCTCCGTTTTTCTCCTAACTCAAACCTGAGTCTGGAGAAACTCAGCTCAATGCACGAACTCCTTTGCATCGGCGAGGATCCTGAAATACTTTGGGTAGATTTTTAACCAGAAATTTTGCCCGGGCAGCGCCGTTAGGCTACACTTTTTCGATTTCCAACTGCCAAGGGATATTTTACGTGCGCAACACATGGGCGTCCGATCTCACTACCCAGAGACCAGGAGAAATTTTATTACTGGAAGTCCAGCTAGATTTTTGTAAATAAATCCTGGTCCTCACCGGGGCCTGAACCCGGGACCTCCAGCATTCGAGGCGGACACCATATCTCAAGACCACTCAGCCCCCAAACATCACTGTTATTGATGTATCGCCCCCCCCCCCCCCCCCCCCAATGATGATTCCTTCCATATCTTCCATATTTCTGGGGAAAAAAAGATTTTCACTGTACAGGGAAAAAAAGATCTGGACGAATTACACATCCCTGTCTCACACCTCTCTTAATAGGCTGATATTGACCTACTTCATTATCAATTCTTATAGCAGCCTGTTGTTTCCAATATATGTTTTTTTTTTTTTTACAAGTCTTCCATCAATTTTTAGATCTTCAAGCATCCTTATCATGGTCGACATATCTCACTTTATCAAAAGCCTTTGTGTAGTCAATAAAGCAAAGGTGTAGATCTTTGTTTACTTCTATAGAATGTTCAATTACTGCTCTCAGTATATACACAATATTTACTGTACCCTTGCCTTCTACAAACCCACTTTATTCTTCTCCTATTTCGGGTTGTATTTTCTTCCGAACTCTTTGCATGATAATTCTTAGCAAAATCTTCGTGATGTGACTTATTATACTAATTGTTTGATGTTGATCACATTCCAAGGCTCCTGATTTATTTGGGGTTGCAGTAAGTACAGAATTACATATTTCATGAGGTATATAAAAGTCAACAGGGTCGACTTCATTGCACCGGGTTTTATCCCATATGGGTAGGTCTCTTTCCGAATTATGGAAAGCGTCGCACAGAGCACGAACTCCGTAGCTTTTAGCGACGACTCACAGGAATCTCCAAAACATTTAACTCATAAACAGAAGGACGCGGCCCAGAATCGAACCTACAACCTTCAGAGCACAAGTCAAATTGCTTGACCACTTCGCCACAGAGACTTATTATATTATATTCAGCAGTCTGGTTAGTTTATCTATTCCATATTCTTCTAAAGCATTAATCATTTCTGTTGTGATGCTGTCTGAACTGAGAACCTTGTCAGTTTTCATATGGTTAAGAGCATTCTGAACCTCCATCTTCAAAACTGATGATCCTTCATTATTATTTTGAATATCATACTGTTCTTTTCTGTTATCATCATAAAGGTTTTTCACATAATCTGACCATTAATGTAAAATCTGATCTTTTTCTATTAAGATTTTTCCATCTTTTATCTTTATGCAGCCTGGTGATGTACTTGTTTTTTGATTAGTAAGCTCTTGAATTCTTGTATGCATTAGTTTGGTATTTTTACTGTTGTGTAGTTTTTCAATTTCTATGCAATTTTTTTTTTTCGAGCCATGCTTCTTTTGCCTTCTTACATAATGTTCTGACTTTTCTGTGAATTTCTTCATATTTGGCAGGATTATTTTTGTCCTGTCTTCTTGTTTCCATTAGTTGTAAAATTTCTTCAGTGATCCATGTCTTATGACCCAATTTTTTAAATTTTGGAATAGTTTTTTCTGCAGCCAAACTGATTGAATTCAACATTTCCCATTGTTCATCCACATCTTGAAATAGGATCTCTAGATCAGACAATATGTCAAATTTGTTCTTTACTTCTATGTTAAAATTATCTTGTGTGTCTTTGTAATTTTTAAATTTGCACAAATCATATTTATTAGTGTTTCCTGTTGCATACTTGACTTTCTTTAACTTTATCTTCAGTGTGCCTGTAATTAATCTGTGATCACTGTAACAGTCTGTATAGGGAACTGTTTTTATGACATTTTGAAACCTCCTGCTAATCAGGGTGTAATCTTTCTGGTTTTTAATCCTGCTGTCTGGACTTCTTCATGTCCATAATCTTCTAGGATGCTGTTTAAACCAAGTGTTTCCTACAACCATTTCTTGTTCTGTATCCTCTTTCATTTCACTCTCCCAAACCATAGTTGCCTACACTGCATCCATCGCATTGATTTCCTACGTTTGCATTGAAATCAATTACTTTTCATTTTTGTGAGGGGGGGGGGGGGGGGGGGCTGGGCTGAGTGGTCTCGAGGTATGGTGTCCACCTTGAATGATGGAGGTCCCGGGTTCAAGCCCCGGTGGGAGGGAGGGATTTATTTACATGGACTTCTAGTAACAAAATGTCCCCTGATCTCTGGGTAGTGAGATCGGACACCCATGTGTATTGTTGCGCACATAAAAAAATCTCTTGGCAGTTGGAAATCGAAAAAGAGTAACCTAACGGCGCTGCCCAGACAAAATTTTGAGTTAAAAATCTACCCAAATTATTTCAGAATCCTCGCCGTAGCTACTGCGTTCATGCACTTAGCTGAGATACTCTGGACTCAGGCTTGAGTTAGGAATAGAATGGAACAATTATGGGTTACACCCATGTGCTGTGATGTTGATCCATCGACTAAACTAAACTAAACTTTCTTATTTTTTACAGTTCTTAAAAGCAGACTCCATGTCATTATAAAATGCCTCTACACTTTCTTCACAGCATTCACTTGTTGGAGCATACAATTAATATACATGTAAATTAAATACCTTTGATGCTGATGACTGAAATTTGAATAAAGATTACTATTTGATTGTGTCCATCAGCTGCAAACTGTTTTGGTGATATGTAACAGGCACATTAGGCTGTTCTTCTTTTGCTCCTTCCTTAGCTAATCGATCAGCTCTCTCATTTCTGGGTACTCCACAGTGGAATGGTATCCACTGTATGGTGACCTTATGCTGACTGCTAAGTTCAGAAAGTAGTATCCTTGGTACTGGCAATTTCCTAGACAGGAGCGTCTCGAGTACTGATTTTGCATCTGTCAACAGCACCACAGATTATGTACCATGGCTGGTATTTATTAATTTCTCTGTTGCTATCTTGATTGCCTCAATCTCATCACCATAGTACTTTCCTGTTGGTACTCTGGCTGTGACCCTAGTATTATTTGGGTATTCTATGTACACTCTCGCTCCTCCACTTCGAACAGCATTTTGTGCTGACCCATCTGTGTAAGCTTGGATTCAGAGGTCCTGTGGGTATTCTTCATCAAGGAAGATGAGAGTGGCTGTTCTGCGCTGTACACTGTTCTGTTCTTCCTTGTCAAATATTCCTCTCACTTTTAACTGGATTTCTAGTGTTAGTCTATGTTCATCTTTCCATGAACATAGCTCTGGAATAGTTTTCAGGGGGATACCAACTGTGGGCAGGTGGTTTCTCTGCAGAGTCGTTTGACCTGATGGATAAAACTGCTTCTTTTCAACCGCCCCATAGCTAAGTTTTCAAATCTGTTCTTCATAGGGTGGCCTGGCAAGCTGAGGAACCTTTCTGCTTGTATTAGCGTTTTCGTATCTCTGCGCTCTCTCAGTGCTTGTGTCCTCCCCATCTTCTCCATCTCCACTATAGAGGTTGATCTCATCCCTCCTGTGGTGATTCTAAGTGTTTGATTTTGCATCTTGTCCAGCTTTTGTAGAGTGGTTTTTGATGCTGAACACCACGCAGTTGATTTGTATTCCAGGTGTGGTCATATGCTCTGTTGATAAACTTTGCTAAGTATTTCCCCACTGGCTCCCCATGTGGTTCCACTTAGTTTTCTCAGGATGGCTATTTTCCTTCTGGCTTTTGCTACTGCTTTGTTGATGTGCTTTCTCCATGTGAGCCTGTCATCAAATGTTACTCCAAGGTATGTTGGTTCTTTATCTTCTCTTAGGGGTGTTCCATTTATGTGGATGATTCCTGCCTTTTGTTTTGGAGAGAGGGTAAATAGGGTGGTGCTGCACTTGTCAGTGTTTATGCTGACACGCCATCTATCTGCCCATGCAACAAATATATCTACAGCTCTTTGTAGCGATCTGGTGGCCACTGATGCAAGGTTCATTTGTGCTCCATAGAACCAGGTCATCGGCGTACATTGCCACTTTAATTCCATGTGGTAGATTAGCAACGAGATCATTGATGAAGATTAGAAAAAGTGGGGGACAATTACAGTTTCTCAGTTTCTTCATCAGACCTTCTATGCAAACTTTGTCAAAGGCTTTCTTCGATCTGTCCGTGCCGCAAACATCAGCATTCTTCTCTTGGAATGCATCATCAATTTCTTGAGAGAGGTAGGTTGTCTGATCTTCCATTGAATAGCACTGCCTAAAGCCAGACTGCTGTGGCACAAGGATGTCTTCACTTTCAATGTACCACTGCAGTCTGTGATTGATGATGCGCTCCATTGTTTTGCAGAGACAGCTGGTGAGGCTAATTGGTCTGTAGCTGGAGGCAATGGAACTATCTTTCCCTGATATTAGGAGGGGTATCATGATTGCTTCTCTCTAGGATTGTGGAACGCTGCCTAAGGTCCAGGTGTTATTAAAGATCTGCAACAGCTTTTTGCTTTGGCCTCTATTCCTAGGTTCCTGATCATTTCATTGGAGATACCATCAGCTCCTGGTGACTTTCTCATTTTCAGTTTTGATATGGCTAGCTCCAGTTTGCTTATTGTGATAGGTGCCTCCAGAACTTTATGTACTGTTTCATTCTGTCTTGTATATTGCCATTTCTCTCGAATCTCTTGTTGTTTCTCTGGACTAATTTTGATATTGTTATCTTGTGCAAATTAATCCGCAAAATGGTCAGCTGCTTGCTTTCCTGTTAAGATATTTCCGTCTTTATGTAATGCAATTTTTTAGTTTCTCCCTGTGCCATCATCGTTAATTTGTTTTATAAGTTTCCACAACTTCCTTATGTCTCTTTCAAAGTTCAGTGACTCTGTTTTCTCCTGCCAGCTTTTCCATCTAGCCTGCAGCTTGGCCCTTTGAAATTTGGCTTTTGCGTGCTTATATTTATTGTGGTGCTCTTGGCTGGGTTTGGTCTCTGCTTGCTGTCTACATACTTCCACATCATTATGCAACTGTTCCAGTTCACTACTCCAGTAGGGTTTATATATTTTACGAGCTCCTCTTGTTACTGTTTCTCATGCTGCCTGTAGTATGCATTTCCCAAACTCTTCAACTACTTTATGTCTTTCTCAGTGTTCAGGTTTCTAACCAGTATGCTGGTGTGATTCTTGTACATTGCCCACACTGCTTTCTTGTAGTTTCACTTCGAGAGGGTGCTGCTTTCACTTACAAGCTAATTTTCTACAGTTAGAAAGACTGGTTGATGGTCACTGCCACCTAGTTGTTTCCCAACAATTTGTTTAATGTTCCACTCCAGGTCTGGTGAGTGAAAAGCCAGGTCAGGTGTAGTTGTAGTGTGCCAAGATCTCGAGTAGAAAGTATGTGGGTCAGACGGCTTGTTAATCAAGATGAATCTATTATCTTTCTGCCAGTCTTCCAGTCTCTCTCCTCTCTGGTCCATGTGATCATAGCCCCAACTCTGCAAGTGGCTGTTAAAATCGCCACACACAATCATTTTTTCTGTTAATGGTAGTGTGTCCAGTGCCTGTGGGCAGTCACTTGGACAGAAGTAATTGATAAGATGTAGGTCTGTATTACCTGTCTTAAGTTTAAGTGTCTGATACTCAGCCCCTTCCATGTAGACTTCAATTTGGGAAGCAGTGATGTTATTTTTTACAAGGGTCAGTATCCCACCCTTTCGCCTGTCCTTTTGGTCAGATTGGTAACACTGGTAGCCTCTGATTTTGAAGGCTATATTTTCATTGAGGTGAGTTTCTTGCAAGCAACATAAGCTTGCTTTTTCTTGGTCCAAGATGTTTTCTAGTTCTAATTATTTGTTGCTGACTCCCTCCGCATTCCAGTGCATTATGTTTAGTATTTGTTTGGTATGGCCAGATGCTCTATTCTCAGGTCCCCTGGCTCCACAGGACATCTGAGAAGGACCTCCAGTAGTTGTGGTTGGAACCTTTTGAGGCATATGGCCCGGCACTGTGCCTGCCTGGGGGTCCAAAACAGGGCGAGCACCGTAACATTTAGCAGTAGTCGACATATTTCATGGTGTAATTTTGTGGCATTCTGATTTCTGTGGTGCGCCTCCTGGCTTGTTGCCTCCGTCTTCAGCACCTTTTCTTTGCTAGAGCAGACTGTGGTCTTACTCGAGTTTAGATGTGTAGGCACACACACATGTGTCTGCACATGCATGTACGTGCATACACATCTAGAGCTTTCTGGTTATTTCTCGGTGCCAGAGACTCACCGCCGCCCCTTCTCCTGTTAGTTAAAACAGGTCCACCATGAGAAGACCAGGACTTTTGCTGTAGAGGTGGTGAATGCACGAGCCATTAAGGTATTTATGCAAGGTTGAGCGCTCACCCCAACTCTGCGCCCCCGGCTACATAACAGCACCATTTGGAATCCATGCTAGAATCTTTATCTAGCTTCTTGACACTGGTATTTGTTTAGTTTTCACTGTGAGCTCCACATTTCTAATTCTGTCATTTTAGTCCTTTTATTTTGCCTGGTTAACAATTAACAAATATTTGTAGTATATTACTCATAATATTAGTAGTCATTTTGTGTACTTCGGCGCACAATGAGACAATATTGGGACCAAATTTGCTTAATTGTCAAATGTAGGCATGCTCACAACTTTCATGTTAGAATTCTTGCTCATAAGCAACAGTTTAGAAGGAACATTTGTGACCAGATTTTCTTGATTTTCTCTCCAATTGAAGACTCATTGTTGGATGTATGGAAGGGGGAAAAGATACAACAAAGAATGGCTGCTGTTATAAGTATTGCATTGACTTTAATGTTTGTATGATGTGTGTAAAACAAGTAATACAGATTTTCCACAAAGATGTCATGTATGCTGATGTTATTTTTGTCATGATAAACTAATATCATTACACTGATTGATTGCCAAACACTCTATTTCTTAATGGGAACTTGAGGAACAACATTAGAAATCATGTCTTAAAGTAATAATAATACATTTGGTATAATTAATTATGATTAGATATTATCTTGAAAACCAAAATATCAAATTCATTTATATAGTTTATTGTTGCATACATATGTAACTTACAAATCCTTTCAGGTTGAAAGATGGAGAGTAAACTACCATCAAATGTCAAGGTAGAGCAGCCTGAAGCCTATGTAGGTCAAGGTAAGATTAAGTGCAATATAATGTAACAGTTAGTTGAATATCCTTTACAGGATGTTGCAGTCAACCCCAGTATTTGCTGGCTGTTTGTGATTTACTAGATAATTTTACATTGAGTAGTTTGCCTTGCTTTCTGAATGGCCATAGCCTTATACCATCGAAATCAACACAATAGCAGAATATAAATCTTCTCAGACACTGGGGAAAATAAGGTCATAAGTGTGACTGAGTATCCACTGGGATCAGTGCACAACTCTGCAGCTGAGCCCTTCAGGGAATTTTCTTCTCCTGACAGTTGAAGATTGCTGTCAAAGGTGGAGGTAAAAGACCCCTGTATGAATATGGAAGGCAACAGGAAACCACCACATTACCTTCCCAAGACTATGAAGTTAGAGAGAGATGTCTGGGATCAAAGTTAATGGCTATCTTAGGACATGCATTCATCTAGTATAGACTAGATCAGGAGTCTCCTCGGCGAAGTGGCCAAGCCATCTGACTCGGGCTCTGAAGGTTGTGAGTTTGATTCTGGGTCGCATCCTTCAGTTCATGGGTGTATTTTTTCAGAGGGACCTGAGGGTCATCGCTGGAGCTATGGAGTTCATGCTTTATGTGACGCTTTTCGTGCTGCAGAAAGAGACTGAGCCTTATGGGATAAAAACCGGGTGCAATGAAGTCGACCTTATAGACTTTTAAACAACTTTTAGTATAGACTGCCATGAGCCACAAGTGACACCATAACATGGTCAAGCTATTGATGGCAATGACAACATGAACAAGTGTCATGTACAACAAGTGACACCATAACATGTTCAAGCTACTGATAGCAATTACAACATAAACAAGTATCATGTACAACAAGTGACACCATAACATGATCAAGCTACTGATAGCAATTACAACATAAACAAGTATCATGTACAACAAGTGACACCATAACATGATCAAGCTACTGATAGCAATTACAACATAAACAAGTATCATGTACAACAAGTGACACCATAACATGATCAAGCTACTGGTAGCAATTACAACATAAACAAGTATCATGTACAACAAGTGACACCATAACATGGTCAAGCTACTGATAGCAATTACAACATAAACAAGTATCATGTACAACAAGTGACACCATAACATGATCAAGCTACTGATAGCAATTACAACATAAACAAGTATCATGTACAACAAGTGACACCATAACATGATCAAGCTACTGATGGCAATTACAACATAAACAAGTATCATGTACAACAAGTGACACCATAACATGATCAAGCTACTGATGGCAATGACAACATAAACAAGTATCATGTACAACATGTACATCACACACCAGACTTATCTATCAATTCTCACTTACACACACACACATTCACCGGACTTTCTATCTTTAAATTGATTCTCACTTACACACACATTCACCGGACTTTCTATCTTTAAATTGATTCTCACTTACACACACATTCTCCAGACTTTCTATTTTTAAATTGATTCTCACTTACACACACAGTCACCAGACTTTCTATCTCACAATTCTCACTTACACAAACATTCACCAGACTTTCTATCTCACAATTCTCACTTACACACACATTCACCAGACTTTCTATCTCACAATTCTCACTTACACAAACATTCACCAGACTTTCTATCTCACAATTCTCACTTACACACACATTCACCAGACTTTCTATTTTTAAATTGATTCTCACTTACACACACATTCACCAGACTTTCTATCTCACAATTCTCACTTACACAAACATTCACCAGACTTTCTATCTCACAATTCTCACTTACACACACATTCACCAGACTTTCTATTTTTAAATTGATTCTCACTTACACACACATTCACCAGACTTTCTATCTCACAATTCTCACTTACACACACATTCACCAGACTTTCTATTTTTAAATTGATTCTCACTTACACACACATTCACCAGACTTTCTATCTCACAATTCTCACTTACACACACATTCACCAGACTTTCTATCTCACAATTCTCACTTACACACACATTTACCAGACTTTCTATCTCACAATTCTCACTTACACACACATTCACCAGACTTTCTATCTCACAATTCTCACTTACACACACATTCACCAGACTTTCTATCTCACAATTCTCACTTACACAAACATTCACCAGACTTTCTATCTCACAATTCTCACTTACACACACATTCACCAGACTTTCTATCTCAC
Source organism: Cepaea hortensis (assembly GCA_963921405.1). NCBI lineage: Eukaryota > Metazoa > Mollusca > Gastropoda > Stylommatophora > Helicidae > Cepaea > Cepaea hortensis. Next base: position 71,716,737 of record OY992897.1, on the reverse strand, counting down.
AATTCTCACTTACACAAACATTCACCAGACTTTCTATCTCACAATTCTCACTTACACACACATTCACCAGACTTTCTATCTCACAATTCTCACTTACACAAACATTCACCAGACTTTCTATCTCACAATTCTCACTTACACAAACATTCACCAGACTTTCTATCTCACAATTCTCACTTACACACACATTCACCAGACTTTCTATCTTTAAATTTATTCTCACTTACACACACATTCACCAGACTTTCTGTCTCTCAATTGATTCTCACTTACGCATGCACGCACGCGTGTCATCAAACAATTATGATGTTTGTGAACATACACTGGAAGTATAAATACAGGATGTGTTGTTGATACTGTCCAGATGATGCAAAGTTCTTCTTGTATATATGTCCCCTGCATGTCTGCTTGTGTCTAACGTGTAACCTTTCTATCTTGTATGACTCCTCTAACTTGTATGACTGGTCGCTAAGCTGGATGACTTGTTGCTAGGCTGCCTCGTGCCTGAATGAAGGGTTCTTTTTGCCCGATTTGGAACGACTACTCTGGTCTTGAACCTTCCTCATTCTAACCGGTGATTTTGTCATTAGAGCTCACTGGCTTAGCTGCCTGACTGGATTTCTTGACATGTCTCGTATTTCTGTCTTGCCTATAGTCTTCATTTTAGTTTTCATTTCAACTATTGTGTAACTGTCTTTAACTCTTTATGTCTTTTATCTTTCAGTCATAGTTACTCTATCTGGATACTTGACATTTGGAGATTTAAATGCAAAGCAGGAAAGGAAAGAATGGAAGATGTAGTTGGTGATTATGGTTTAGGAACTAAAAATTAATAAAGGATAAAAACAGATGGAATGGGCAAAACTAAATATACATAATATGATTGGAAACAAATGGTTTGAACACTGTAATAGACAACTGTACACAGGGAAAATATTTGCTGTGTACTGATCAATAAAAGGTTTAGAAATGCTGTTCGCCCAGGAAAGCTAACTCGATCAACAAATACCAGCAGAAGACGGATGTGTCGGTCTAAAGGCGCAATATCGCAGCTCTGCTGTCAACAGGCACAACGCAGTCACATCCGAAAAAAACACTCTGGATGAACGCAGAAGAAGAAGGATCCACTGTATTAAAACTTTTTTTAAATTTTTGATACAGTCCATAGAATGCTGCTCTTAAGTCTGCTAGTTCTGTGCTGTTTTTGCTCTTCAGAATTGAGACAGCTGACTTTGCATCTGTGAAGATAGCTATGGCTTCTCTTTATTTTCCTCCATCAAGAGCATTTCCACTGCAGTTTTCAAAGCCTCTACCTCCGCTTTGAAGTTACTTGAGAATTTTCCAGTTGCCACTGACTTTTTTTCCCACTCCATTATTAAGAGAATTCTGACTTCAAACTTTTCTATTGAATTTTTGGCTGATCCATCTGTATATGCATGGGTCCAATTGCTACTTGGGTAATGTTCTTTTATGTAGTTTAGGGTTATTTTTCTTCTTTCGGTTTCATTCTGAGTGTTCTTTTTCTCAGTACCAGGAATGTTTTCTATCATCTCAGGCAGTTGCTGCTGTCACCAAGCTGGGAACCTGTGTGCATAGAAAAAGGGGTTGACTGTCGATAAATTAAGTATAGGATCTGTCCTAATCTTTCTTTTTGCAGTTTCTACAAAGTTGCTTAGCTTAAGCCGTTTATCTCGGGCTCCGAAGGTTGTGGGTTCGATTATGGGCCGCGCCCTTCGGTTCACGAGTTAAATTTTTCTGAGACTCCTATGGGTCGTTGCTGGAGCTACGGAGTTCGTGCTCTGTGCGACGCTTTCCGCGATGCGGAAAGACACCGAGCCATATGGGATAAAACCCGGTGCAGTGAAGTTGACCCTGTCGACTTTTACGCGACACTTTTATGTTTACCTTCAGTCTTCCCTTTCCAATCCAATTAAACCTTTTATATGGTCTGTCAATCTTCTAAATTTTTCTGCTTGTTTCTGGGCTGTATCTCTTCTATCCTGCATTGGTTGTAAACAAGTGATTTTTTTCAAGTTGCACCATAAATGTTAGTTTCAGGCAGGACGTTACCCCTTCTAAATTATGGCTGCAATGAAATATCAATATTGCCTGAGGTTGTAAGTTGTGTAGTAGAGATAACTGCACTTAAAATAAACCTGATGAGTTAAAGGTGTCAGTAATAAATTAAACATACATTACCTGTTCATCTGTTAATTTACACTTAAACAGTCACTTCACCTCTCTTAGATCATACATCAGCTTAAATCGTACATGAGTACTTAATCATTCTTCTTCTCCTACATCTGTCGTTCACTTGAAATTGATTGTCTATAGCTGCAGTTTTTGTCTGTTTGATTACACATACACATCTGTTCAATACCTTGTATATTCAAGAGGCTATTAATTATTTACTTTGGTGTGTTTCAGAAACTCACTCATGGTCTTCAAGCAGTCCTTACCTCTCCATACAAGAGCATTCACAAAAGTGGACATATGACATAGAGATGAAGGTTGTGAAACAAGAACTATCAGATGTTCTGTGTGAGGACAGGAGTCACAGCTTCAGTAAAATGGTAGACATAGCTGGGGGTAGCATCATTCAAGAAAGGGCAGGGGACAGCAACTCAGATTCAAGAATGGTTGAGAACAGCTGTAAAGCATCAGTAAACCATGAAAATTGTTACAAAATGTCAGAACACGTGTCTTATTTTGCTGGAACTGGCAGTCTGAAGAAACATACGCGAACACATACAGGAGAGAAAACTTACAAGTGTGATGATTGTGGTGCTTCTTTTATTCAATCCAGCCATCTCAATTACCATAAGAGAACACATACAGGAGAGAAACCTTACAAGTGTGAAGTTTGCGGTGCTTCTTTTAATCAAACTAGCCATCTGAAGGGCCATAATAGAACACATACAGGAGAGAAACCTTACAAGTGTGATGTTTGCGGTGCTTCTTTTAATCAAACTAGCCACCTGAAGGGCCATAATAGAACACATACAGGAGAGAAACCTTACAAGTGTGATAATTGTGGTGCGTCTTTTAAGAATTCTAGCAATCTGAAGACCCATAAGAGAACACATACAGGAGAGAAACCTTACAAGTGTGATGATTGTGGTGTTTCTTTTAAGTGTGCTAGATATCTGAAGGACCATAAAAGAACACATACAGGAGAGAAACCTTACAAGTGTGATGATTGTAGTGCTTCTTTTAAGAATACTAGTAATTTGAAGTATCATATGGGAACACATACAGGAGAGAAACCTTACAAGTGTGATGACTGTGGTGGTGCTTTTATTCAACCCAGCCATCTCAAGGACCATAAGAGAACACATACAGGAGAGAAACCTTACAAGTGTGATGATTGTGGTGTTTCTTTTAAGTGTGCTAGAAATCTGAAGGACCATAAAAGAACACATACAGGAGAGAAACCTTACAAGTGTGATGATTGTGGTGCTTCTTTTAAAAGTACTAGTAATCTGAAGTACCATATTGGAACACATACAAGAGAGAAACCTTACAAGTGTGAAGTTTGCGGTGCTTCTTTTAGTCAAACTAGTCATCTGAAGAACCATAGGAGAACACATACAGGAGAAAAACCTTACAAGTGTGAAGTTTGCGGTGCTTCTTTTAGTCGAACTAGCCATCTGAAGAACCATAGGAGAACACATACAGGAGAGAAACCTTACAAGTGTGATGATTGTGGTGCTTCTTTTATTCAATCCAGCCATCTCAAGGGCCATAAGAGAACACATACAGGAGAGAAACCTAGAAATGTGATTGTAGTGCTTCTTTTATCACATGTAGCCATTTGAAATACCATAGAAGAACACATACAGGAGAGAAACCTTACAAGTGTGATGACTGTGGTGCTTCTTTTATTCAATCCAGTCATGTCAAGCACCATAAGAGAACACATACAGGAGAGAAACCTTGCGAGTGTGATTGTGATACTTCTTTTATCAATTGTAGCCATCTGAAATACCATAAGAGAACGCATACAGGAGAAAAACCTTACAAATGTGATGAAGATGGTGTTTCTTTTACTCTCCGTCTCCTTGCGTAATCTTGCCTCATAGATTGGTAGACACTGAGAAGTGCCATTGAAGCTGTATTCCTCTAATTTCCCATTACTCCTGAATGTGTGTCCATCTTGATTGTAGATCAAGATACATTCTGGGATGATACACGTGGAATTCTGTGACAGTCTAATAACCTCAAACTTCCTGGTTGTCACAGCAATCTCCAGACTCTTTCTTCTGACAGGATGATCTAAAGTCGATCACTGTCTGTCTACAGAACTCCGACATTGACCATTTTAGATGTCCTTGGACATTGACTGACCTTCTTAGCTGTCTTTGGACAGTGACCTTCCTACTGTCCTTGGACATTGATATTTTTTAGCTGTCGTTCCCATTTGTTATCTTACCAGTTGTTACAGTTATTCTCTTCTTATAGTGGTAAAAAATTGATGTTTGTAATTGTAGTGTTTTAACCTCTTTCATAAATGTTCTTGATCTATAATTGTTTGAAATTATGCACAAGCTGACAGCCAGTATTAAATAAATTGTTGTACAAATATATTTTATACAAATAGGTTTATAATAACTTATAGCTGCTCACCTTGCTGGAGTCATGCTGGCTCAGTGGCTAGCTTGCTTGCCTTCTGACCCAGTGATCATATGTTCAAATCCAAATCGAGGTTGGGATTTCTGTTTTAACCGGGGTTTCCAGCCTAAAATAGGTACCAGGAAATGGTCGGAAGTAAAGGTGGCCGGCGTATATTGACCACATCACTCATTGAGTCTGATTTCTTCTGTAAAGGTGGCCGGCATATATTGACCACATCACACATTGAGTCTGATTACTTCTGTAAAGGTGGCCGGTGTATATTGACCACATCACACATTGAGTCTGATTACTTCTGTAAAGGTGGCCGGCGTATATTGACCACATCACTCATTGAGTCCGATTTCTTCTGTAAAGGTGGCCGGCATATATTGACCACATCACTCATTGAGTCTGATTTCTTCTGTAAAGGTGGCCGGCGTATATTGACCACATCACTCATTGAGTCTGATTTCTTCTGTAAAGGTGGCCGGCGTATATTGACCACATCACTCTGTCAAACGTCGTTCTATGTTGACGATACTGTCGATGTTCTTGATGATAAGTTTCGTGTGATGGTCGTTGTCTAGGTAACGATACTCCTGGAGTGTCAATTGAGCTATCTAACTGTCTTGCAATATAACTCACCCCCGCAGTGCACATTCGCCAGTCATTAAACAAGATTCAGTTGGCGCACATAATCCTTTATTTCCAAAAATAACACAGACTCATGGAACATATGTATATATCCAGAAAACAATATATAATCCATCGAATATCCATCTCCTCCTCACAATATTAACATGCACACATCGATGCCTTCTCGAGCCTGCTTCATATCAAATCTATAAGACAGGTAATTCCAGCTCCTATCCACCGCTGGACCTCGCACAATACACCCACACACTGGGTTCAGGCCCTCACTCCCTATAGAACCCACTCTGGTTCAGGCCTGTCTTCACAACTGGGAGAACAACACAACACGGAGATCTCTAACTCCGCTTCTCCTTAGACTACCGACCAGTTCGGCATCTACCCATCAACTGTCTTGAAGTCCCTTGACTTCACACAAAACTAAACTGTCCTTCCCCCATCCCCCTGGGAGATTTTCTCTACCCTCACTATTTTATTTCTCAGAACTGGCTGTTTTCCCCATAACCAGGTCAGTCACTTTACTGTCTCCCACTTTCATCCCTTCTCTCTCATGCCCGGTCACTCAACTCATTGTAAATGACCCAGGCTTATGTCATCACCCCCCTCTTAACCCTTTCGCAGCTATAGACGAGTTAAGTAGTATCGCGGTACGATGCTGTTGACGAGTTGACTCACCTCCCGTAATCTGTCCCCCCGGTGCTATGGACGAGCTAACCCGTTTATAACATCTATACAAGAAGGCTATAGCCGATTTCAAGCGTTTATGAATGGGGCACAAAGGTTACCTATTTTTAGATCCAAATGACCTATTTCACAGGCTCAACAGGCGTTAGTGTGCTGATAATGTGTTGTTGAGGCAGCTTCACCAGCAACAAGCCTGTTTTGTTCGTTTTAATTTCTACGGTGTACTGGTTTTATAATACCCCCGCGTTTGTGATAGAGTATTTGTGCGCGTTTGTGATAGAGTATTTGTGCTTTTCACATAATTGTTTTATAAAATGGCGAAGAAACCAGTTCGTATAGATGAAGAATTAATGGAGTTTCTTTCACGAAGTGACAGTGAAGATGAATTCCAAATGAGCGACGAAGATGACGAGATCATGCAACCATCTACATCGAAAGAAAAAACCGGCGTAACTGAAAAGAGGTTATTTGCCAGTCCTGCGTCCTCATCATCATCGGAAGCAGAGTCCAGTGAGAATGAGGAGATGCCCTCAAAACGGCAGAAAACCGACTCAATGGCATGGACTTCCAATGATTTGAGACCGGTTATACACGGTTTTGATGATTCCAGCTCTGGCTGTAAAGCGGCTGTCAATAAGGACAGTTCAGTGCTTGAGTTTTTTTTACTATTTTTCACTGAAACACTTGTTATAGGCATCGCTGATGAATGCAACAGGTTTTACAAGAACATTTTAGAGAATGCTCCTGACACTGTTAGCGCTCGTCTTTCCCGCTGGACAGATACTAATTATGACGAACTTTTTTGCTTTTTTGCTTTGTGCATGCTAATGCCAAGGGTAAAGAAACTTAAAATTGTTGAGTACTGGTCAAAGGACTTTTTGCTCCGTACTCCTGTGTTCAGCGAGGTAATGCCTCGGGATCGATTTTTACTACTTTTGCGAATGCTGCACTTCGCAGACAACAACGTTGACGCCGGCGGAGACAGACTTTACAAGATTAGAGGTGTGATTGACAGTTTGCGTACGTCGTTCAAGAGTGCATTTTCGCCGTATCAGAATGTTGTTATTGATGAATCGCTCCTTTTGTTCAAAGGACGATTATCATTCAAGCAATACATTCCATCAAAGAGAAGCAGATTTGGTGTGAAAACATTTGTTATGTGTGACTGCAGAATGGGTTATATTTTAGATTTTATTGTCTACACTGGTGTCAACAGTGACATTACTGTATCAGGTCTTGGGAAGGGGGCTGATATTGTTACTACTTTACTGGCACCATATCTCCAAAACGGGCATACCCTTTTTGTAGATAATTGGTACACCAGTCCTAATTTGTTTATGTGGCTTCACGATCATGCAACTAATGCATGTGGCACGGTCAGAAAGAATAGACAGAATTTGCCTAAAATGGAAGAAAAATTATTAAAAAAAGGAATTTGCTATAGGTCTACAAGCTGTTTATTAGCCCTGAAATGGTGCGACAAAAGAGAAGTTTGGATGCTGTCTACATGTCACAATTCAGACATTGTACCAACAGAGAAAAAAGATTGGAAAACCTGAGAAAATACACAAAAGCCAAAGTGCATTGTTGACTACAATAAAAATATGGGCGCGGTTGATCGGACTGACATGCTTCTCAGTTCTATTGAGTCAATTAGGAAAACTGTAAAGTCGTACAAGAAACTGTTTTTTCATGTTCTAGATCTGTCTATTTTAAATGCATATTCCATGTACAAATTGGTAACGGGGAATAATATTCCTCTTGCTGATTTTCATTTATCTTTAATTCGTGAAATTCTACAAAAATGTTCTACGGAGAGAAGAAAGAGTGGAGGGGGACGAAGGAGCGAAGATCTGCCACTACGATTGGTACATCGTCATTTCCCATCTACAATAGAGTCCACAACGTCACAGAAGAAGGGGCCAACAAGAAAGTGTGTGGTGTGCTCTAAAAATAAAAAACGACGGGAATCAAGATATATGTGCAAGGATTGTGATGTACCTCTCTGTGTCGTACCTTGCTTCGGGGTCTTCCACAAACAACTAAATTATTAACTTTCCTTTGGTCTTTTCTTGTCATTCCATTCCTTGTTTTGCGTATGTTCCGTTACACTATCAATCCATCTTGTTATTGGTCTTCCGATTGTCTGTGTCCTTTATATAGGCAGTTGTAGGCCAGAGTTGCTGGCTGATTGTGCTAAAATCCAATGTATATGTGTATGATTAAATCCCCATGACGTTTCTGATGATTGCATTTCTCACACAATCTCTTGTTTTACTTACCCTTTTCTCAAACATAGCATCTCGCAGCCTTGTATCTTCGTGCCTTGGGCAACATTATATGTGTGTTTGACATAGATAGTACAATGTTGACGCGAAATACTCTTAATTAGACGCAATTTATTGTTTAATTACACGTATGCGTGTTTGGGTATGGGTGATAGTTGGTATGAGATATTATTTGTGATTGAGAGCATTTATATGTTGTAAATTTTGTTTCAATTTATTAGAGTTTGGTCATCCGCAAACAATAATTCACGTAATGCTTATGATTCATGGTTTGCTGAGAATGTTATTTTATTCACAAGTCGGCATGTGTTGATCTTACAGCACTTTGCCAATTCGTATACATTGCTTTTATATTTTTATATGAAATATAGGTTCATATATTATTATTCTTTTCATGCCAATCTATGCAATCAATCTTACCTTTATAACATGGTCTTTACCTACATTATCTTTTGAATTTTAAAATAATGTGAATAGTTTATTTTTCTCTGTTATTGCTTCTGTAACATCGTCATTCCACCATATTGTTACATTTTATTTTTTTAATTTTTCTATCTTTTACCTAATATCTTAATATTAATACATTATTATTTATATATAATTAAAATAACTTTAAACTAAACATTTTTAAAACATGAATAAGCTATTTTGTTGTTTTATCTCTTTGTAAAAGTGTTTGTTCAAACAATGGTGCCAACCTACCCAGTTTAGGAGTGCTTAAATTTTCCGGTGTTACAAAAATGGTCAACACCGCCGTGACATTTCCAGTTTCTTAGAGGTCAAGAAAGTATTTAGCACAGGCGGGGCAGTCGGCGGAGAAAGTATTTAGCACCGGGCGGGACGCTACTCAGAATTACGTAGCATTAAAAGGGTTAAAAGAAAACTTCGTTTTCAAATATTGGGAGACTGCACTTACTAAACATGTGACCCAGACATATTGCCTGGGTAGCCCTAAGTATGGCTCCATCTCACTTTAGCTACCACCCTAAATAATACATCACATGCTCATAGTAAACTCCCATATTCCCCACACATAAATACAACCATCTTTCTATCTTGTGTACCAATGCATGAACTAATACATCACATAATAATAATACATCATAGGAAAGCATTATACTTATGTACCCACAGGTCTCTTACTACTTCACGACCACACAATACTATTTGTGTACCGACCCTATATCAGGTGGTTCTGTTCTTGCATTAACCCTCCTCTGATTCCTGTCGATGCTGTGTCTACCTTTCATGTACCCATGCCTCATGGTACCTCTACAATTACAACATCTGTTTGCTATCCCTAGCCCTGGGTCAGTAATGTCGCGAGCACTCTTTTGACCTGACTCCACTTTCCTATCTGCATATTGCACCATTACACTTGAGTCTCTGTTTAGTCTGAACTCTTTATTCAATCTTGGCCCATATATCTGGCACCTTGCTTTCTGCTGCATACGCCTTCTGCCTATGTGCCCTGCACATGCACTATCCTGAGCTGTTCTAGTATATCGGTCTCTATGTGCTAAAGGTACTGCTACTTGCCCACGTGCCATTCTGCTATCTGAAAACCTGCGAGTGAGAACATTGTTCTTCCTCTCGAAGCACCATCTACCCTTCCCTGACTGACTATTTTCTACTCTACTACACCCTTGGAAACATTTGTTCAAAGTAGTATCTTGTCTCTGGGAGTCACTAGCACTATATTTGCGATCCATTCTCATCTGCTCAACCGTACTATCCTTGTCCTGAGTTCCTGTGTCTACTTCCAGTGTCTCTTCTACCTCAGCTATTTAGGCTCTCTTGTGGTAACTACCTCATTACTGCTTACACTATATTTTTGGTCCCAATAAACTACTTCCTCTTCTGTACAATCTTTAACTCCTATAACATTTCCTATGATCAAATCAGCCACTGGTGAGTCCAAAACACATGCTGTCACTCTTCCAGTGATATATGGTGTTTTTACTGTTATTATGGCTAATGGGTAGAACTCTACTGTCCCATTAAATGTTAGGATCTAATCTTTTTCCCTGTATAATCCGAGGGCTGTACTAAGCTCTTTCTCACGCCGATGGATGTACATCCGGAATCCCTAATTGTTAACGCTGGCCTATCATTAACAAACCCATGATGCATCTTCAGACTTCCTCCTTCATGGACTGCTGATCCTGCTTTCACTGTATGACCACATATTAAGACTGGCTGACTGTCTTTTTCAAAAAGAGGTTTGCACCCACTACAATCTTCATTGTTCAGCGTCTCAATTACTTGCGCTGCATTTGAGTGCTCTGTTTCTCTCATCCTACAATGATGGCTGACATGCCCCTTCTTTCCACATTTGAAACAGATGATCTCCCTTTTACTGCTGTTCGTTGGTCCATCTGATGGTTGTGCATCACACTCTGCTGCCTTGTGTCTCCAGCTCCCACAATTCCAACATCCGGCATAATTTGGACGTCTCTGGAAGTTCCCTCTTCTATATGGGTACCGTCCTACTCTACCAACATTGTTTCCTCGGAAACCATTATCTTGAAGTTCTTGCTGCTCACCTTTATGTGCTGAATCCACACTTTTCGCCCTTGGTCTGATGACTGGATTCTGGTCCTGTTTAGTTTACGCTGCACAGACTATTTCCTCACTAAATTGTCTACCAATAGATACGTTAGGATGTGCAGTCATGTAATTTTGCCCTAACTGTGACATTGTGTCTATGTCCTTTGGCTTTTGTCTTCAAAGAAAGCCACTAAATTGGTATTACATGAAGCTAATACTTTGTCTCTTAACACTAAATCTACTAATTTATTAAAATCTTTCCCTACTTCTGCGAGCTCCATCCATTTGTTAAATGTATTCTTTACAGTGTTAACAAAGTCTGAGAAATCTTGATTTGTCTCTGGCACTAACTGTCTAAACTTTGTTCTATATCCATGCTCAGTGAGTTGGAACTTTGTGAGGAGACGTTGACGCAAAATAGTGTAGTTGTTTCTTTCTTCCACAGGTAAATTAAACATTGTATCTAGAGCCTTACCCGTAAGAAACTCTCCAAGTCGCATCGCATACTCTTTCTCTGGAATACCTAACGCTTTGGCTGATGCCTCGAACCTGGCCAAATAATTTTCAAGTTGGTCCCGGTCTGTAAAATATGGCAGTTTTAATCTCTGTGATGACTGCGACGGTCTTCTGCTTTCCTCACTTTGACCTTTCGAAGATAGTTCTAATTTTCGGAGTGCAATTTCAGCTTCCATCTTAATCTTCTCTTTCTCAATTTCCATTTTCATTTGTGTCTCTTTCTCTTCCTGTAGACGCTTGTTTTCTATTTCAGCTAACGTTACTTCCTGTTGACGTTTGTTTTCCATTTCAGCTAGTTTTACTTGTGTCTCTTCCTGTAGACGCTTTGCCTCGCGTTCATTATGCCTCTCCTCTCTTTCCGTCTGTTTTTGTTCTTTTGCTTCGGCATACTCCTGTAACTCTTTACCCTTCAGGCCTATTCTTTCACCTGCTTCAATAAAGTCCATTAAAGTAGGCATCTTGTACTTGTGGACACGTTGCTGTCAATCAGCCAACTATAAATGTACAGACTCTGCTGCTAGCCTGTGTCACTTCCCTACGTACGCCAGCACTCCCTGTGTATGTAAATTCGTAGTGCCTAAAATATCACTCTGTACTCACCCAGTCACTCTATAAGCACTAGGTAGTGAGGGAAAATATCCTCTATGCTCCCTGGCATATATCTATAACACATAGTTGTATAACATTTCTGGAAATATTGTTAAACATACATATAAATACATATACAAACAAATGGATGATAACAATAAGTGTTTTCTATAAAAACGTTAGACTCACAAGCCAAGTACACGGAGACGGTGATCACAAAGAAATAAACCACAGTAACAACCACAAGCTTGTGTAGGGACATCCACAGTGCGCATAATATATAAATGTAAACTGACAAAGACCACTAGACAGCAGACATGACGAAAGATCACAATACTAACATATATCCGACCACAACAAATATCATATGTAAATATAACGAAAAGAAGAAAGAGAAAAGAAAAATTATAGCGTAACAATATACACAAATCTGATGTGAAACAACTCGGCTCTAGATATTGGTTAGGACTATTCTAATGCCACTGCACGACACGTTAACTCATTAACGTATTCCTTACAAAAAATATCTTAAGCACCAGAAAAAAAAACCCACGTTTTGCAAGTCCTATCCTAGTGTAGATAGAGATAGCAAAAAATGCCTATTCAACAACCACACATAATCAAATATCCATATATATATATATATATTATATATATATATATATATATATATATATATATATATATATATATATATATATATATATATATATATATATATATATATATATATAAGTAGACACACGATAATGACAGTTAATACGATGAGAGCAACAGAATGTCCAACTGGTTGGCCGATAAATCTGTACTTATAATCCGCCGCCAACAGTTTGTATTTAATAATCTTTTTACAATAGGATGGAAGTGTTTGTTTGTTAAAATTCCGAAATGTCTACGACGCTAGATTTCAAACTGACTTCTTGTTTTGTTGAGTGGTTCCTGAATTCACATGGTGATCACAAGTTCCAACTGTCGACAAAAATTGAAGATGATAGTAATATCCAAACTGTTCTGCCTCGACACAGTCCGTAACGTTATTGTACTTTCATCTGGACGTGGTGATACCAAGTAATAATCCAACCGTCTTTATCCTATCATTGTGGAGATGGCCCGTAGTTGTATTAATTATGTGATAGATTTACTTTTAAAGACAAAGTTCAACACAAAAAGACCTCAACTGTTCCCCACTGTAACTGTGTAGAGTCAGTTCTTTTTCGGTAACTGTATGCAACCCAGCCTGCGGTGATGACATGTCATCCTTCGTTGTAACAATGATTGCTCATGACAGAGTAATGATAACGATAGTAGAACAGTTCAACAAAGACGAAACAAAGTCTGGTTTTCGTTCATAAACAAGTTGTTTATCCAGTTCTCTGGAAAATCTCAGTAACTTTTCACTGTCCCCAACCTTGACCCGCAGGTCAACTTCAGTAATCTTTGTCACAATAATACACACTGTAAACTGACCGGACACTTTTCCCGTTATACAAAAACACTTTCCACACAACTTCTCAGCCCCGACCCGGCTGTGAACAAAGTAATGTCCGGAAATTTTCCGTTATCCATGACACCTGCCGTGCTCCAACCCCTGTGGTACACTACCCCTGTATGTCACCCTTCCCGGTGAACAGCAAATGTCAATTTTCTCAGTGTATTCTACACATTCATTAACTCTCCCCTTCCCGGGAGTTCAATGTTCTCGTAAACAGCGCTGACTCGAATTGTCCATGGAGACTCACAATTTCCACCTGCACTGTCTCTTAACTCCGCCCCGCCTCGTCTTTTAACGGCGTCGACAATTCTTGACCAGTCAAAAAGCGACCACACGGTGCGTTCCCTCACCACACACACCTGTCAATATCTTGAATTATCAATCCTGTCTTTATCACTGACAGCGATGTCCTACACACACCTAGGACTGACTGCTATTGTCGCAAACACGTTTTTGTCCACGCGACATTTCACCTATGCTGTCCGCTAGCACAGTCTCTTGACGTATAAACACATGCGCCTGTCGTCTCAACCACGACAGTTTTTGTCTGTGCGCTCTTTGTACCTAGTGAGCAACCCCGTCACTCCCCACTCTCCGTTGACCTGCCGTGTCTTCTCTAGCGCGCTGACAGTTTTTCCTCGATGTGGCGTCTTACACACACACACGCTGGATATTCCCACTCCCTTCTGGATTAATCCTGGTTTTTCATTAGCTTGAGCACTACTGTCTGGTATCAAATTTACCTGTCGTGAACTTCACTTGAACTGTCTGCTAGCTTGAGTTTTTACTCCCGTCTGTCTGTGTGAATTATCTGGCGCCCACACAAAGAGTTCACATTACCCTCTCGAAGCCACGCAATCCAAATTGTCAAGGGTTTGTTAGTTTGATGGAACAAAGTCACCAGATAATAACTCCTCTCTCAGCGAAGAACCCACAGATATCTCAGAATGACAACAATGTCTATATTACAATGGGTTTCTTGATCGGACGAGCTCTCGGATACTCCTTACTAAGCGACGAGACCCCAGATGTCACACGTCGTTCTATGTTGACGATACTGTCGATGTTCTTGATGATAAGTTTCGTGTGATGGTCGTTGTCTAGGTAACGATACTCCTGGAGTGTCAATTGAGCTATCTAACTGTCTTGCAATATAACTCACCCCCGCAGTGCACATTTGCCAGTCATTAAACAAGATTCAGTTGGCGCACATAATCCTTTATTACCAAAAATAAGATGGACAGACGGAACATGTTTATACATCCAGAAATAATGTATAATCCATCGAATATCCATCTCCTCCTCACAATATTAACACGCACACATCGATGCCTTCTCGAGCCTGCTTCATATCAAATCCATAAGACAGGTAATTCCAGCTCCTATCCACCGCTGGACCTCGCACAATACACCCACACACTGGGTTCAGGCCCTCACTCCCTACAGAACCCACTCTGGTTCAGGCCTGTCTTCACAACTGGGAGAACAACACAACACGGAGATCTCTAACTCCGCTTCTCCGCTTCTCCTTAGACTACCGACCAGTTCGGCATCTACCCATCAACTGTCTTGAAGTCCCTTGACTTCACACAAAACTAAACTGTCCTTCCCCCATCCCCCTGGGAGATTTTCTCTACCCTCATTATTTTATTTCTCAGGACTGGCTGTTTTCCCCATAGCCAGGTCAGTCACTTTACTGTCTCCCACTTTCATCCCTTCTCTCTCATGCCCGGTCACTCAACTCATTGTCAATGACCCAGGCTTATGTCACACTCATTGAGTCTAATTTCTTCTGCAAAGTTGGCCGGCGTATATTGACCACATCACTCATTGAGTCCGATTTCTTCTGTAAAGGTGGCCGGTGTATATTGACCACATCACTCATTGAGTCTGATTTCTTCTGTAAAGGTGGCCAGTGTATATTGACCACATCACTCATTGAGTCTGATTTCTTCTGTAAAGGTGGCCGGTGTATATTGACCACATCACTCATTGAGTCTGATTTCTTCTGTTATGGGGCTGGCACTTCAAGGAGTGGAACTAGGTCTGTGCTTATTTGTATACAATCACCTTTAGTGTTGCATGCCGAATTACTAGTTGTTGGATTCATTTTAATAAACTGACCTCAAATTACTAGTTGTTGGATTCATTATAATGAACTGACCTCAAATTACTGGTTGTTAGAGTCGGTTTGGTGAACTGACCTCAAATTATTTCTTGTTAGTCACCTTGGCGAACTAACATCAGATAATTGACTGTTGGAATACTTTGGTGAACTAACATCAAATTACAGGTTTTGAGATGTATTAATTAATCTCAATTTACGGCTGCTTAATATCACCTTTGGTGAACACATAATTGATTGTTAGAGTGATATTGATGAACTGATTTTGAATTGCTACTGTTAAAATCGTTTTAATAATCTAATATCAAATCATTTATTTGCTTAACATGTGGCTTTTATAAATGGCCTGAAATTACTTACCTTGGTCAACTAATTTCAAAATTATTTATTATGACTACTGTAATAGTACAGCGAAGTGACGGTGAACTGGCAATAACTCTAAGACAGTTCTGGCTTCATATTAATTTATTCAAAATCAACGGAGATATAACAAACCTTCAATCAAGCCAGAAGTTACTCAACTAAATCACGCATCCATCTCGAAGGATGGGTCGTTCACAACTGACCTTGTTTCTACGATGCTCGTCATAGGACGAGCCACCCTAACTACCCCATATTATGGTGCTTGACCGTGCCCTACTTTCCTATCGACTATGCACACCTCGTTGCCCCTTCTTCCTATTCCTAACTCTGTTACATTTCCTCCCTTTCTTCAACCAAGACTTTTCCCTGAAAAGTCTTGATCCCACAACTCATTTACCCCACATCTATGACCCAAGACACTTAACCCAATAATTCCACACAATCAAAGTTACTTCTTCTTCATTTTATAAAGTCATAAGCAATCCGCTTACCACCTGAACTTACTCAACTCCCAACTACAGAAATCATATACCCCTTACTCATTACACTTCTCTCTATCCCCACTATTTATCGTAGTGCCAGCCGCCACGACCTATAACCCATACTTCTTCTTCGTAATAAAATCCACATATATCATTTCCCAAAAACTCATTCTTGTATATGTATCTATCGTACATCATAATATTTCTGCATTACAAGATCTTAGTTTTATACAACACATGACAACATATTTTCAAAATACTTTTTCTACACTTCATAAGCAATCCGCTTAAATCTTCTTATCACGATCTCAAAAAATTCAAAACGCTGTACTCTTCTGATACTACCTCAACTCTCTATTGTCATCACTAACCGTATTACCTCCACACTACTACTTCTCTACTTTCAACCAACCTGAAATCACTTGCACACGATAGGAAGACAAAGAATCGGTGCGCACCGGAGATTCAAAGAAGTAGAACTCTTCCACACAAAAACCACACTCACCTATACCACACTCACCTTTACCCCCCTATGTCACCTGAGACTTTATGTAATAAAGTCTAAAACAATTATATCTCTTCCACAGTTCACTTATACCACTTATTATGGCAACAGTTTACGCTGCTATCTACAGCATCAAATACCAACCACCAAAAATATTATTCACTCCTAAATGTCTATATATTACAGACACTACTAATTTTATAGCTCTAAACCTTACCTCAACCTCGCATTGTAATGTCAACCACAAAACACATCCAGAGGACACAATTAAAAAGGTCCATTATCCCTCAAGACCTGTTCCAATATTATACCCATCACCTCACTCAAAATTCTCTCTTAATGTCCATTTATTATGGGCATATCTACTAAAACCTCTACTTGTCAATTTATACCGTTATCAACAGCAACCATATACTGCCCCCAAACTTATGTCTGTGACTGCTTGCAATCAACGTTATTCTATCTCAGTCCATATATCACGGACCCTCTCATGTCATTTAATCTATGTTCTCTGTGACCACAGCACTCTACCCTGACAATTGTTTATTTCTCACTAGCATACTTACACCCCTTTTCTATTGTATCCAGAAACATGGATTCAATTCATGTTTTACACTGTCTGGCGTAGCACGTTACCCACTTCTTCTTCTATAAGCCAGCAATCTCGTGTCTCTTATGGCTCTAAATCCATGTTCACTTCTGACCCCCTAGAAACTATGTTTTAAACCTTCTCCACATTTACCCCATTGCCATAGACGTTAGTCACGTCAATCTTTTCTTCCCCAATATGGCATGTTTCTAACACCTCATAGCCACCCTATTATCAACCTCTCCATCCTAAAACATCAACGCTGATTACCATGTGTCTCTCTTCTAGTCCTCAGTAGTTTATTAACCCTTTTCTGAACGTAATTTTGCATCCAAAACTCCCTTTTTAATATGGACCTATTTAAATTTTCTAACTTCCCATTACTGAACGTCAAACGAAAACTAATTTAAACATAGTCAGGGTAACTCAATAAGCAACATCATTTTGTAAATGAAAACTAGCAACAAAGTAACATGCTAATATTTAACCACAATAAACTAATTAAACTCACAATTCACTAATAACAAGAGTCAAGACAAATCAAGAATAGAACAACAATATCACCCCCCCCCCCCCTTTTGGTATTTAAATATGTTTTCATATATCCCCACAAAAATGAATCATGCATTAATTAAAAGAAAAATATCTAATGTTATCTAACACTACTGGTCTCTTTTACGGACCAGTAGTTTGTACGCAAAAGACTAAAAACACAATAATCCTATTCTAAAATCAAATAGTGACAATCATTTTACAAGACCAAATCAAGCAAAAATAATATAACATACCATACATATTCAATCCACATTGGTCTCTTATACTAACCAATGAAATACATATCTATTCACCCAAGTCATGCCTATTCCGTTATTCTTATAACATATAAAACAAAACAACTCAATGCATATATATCTGTTACCTACAGACCAATTCCTAACTTAGAACAATATATTTTCTCTCAACAAAAGTCATTAATCAACAATGACCGTACTATCTACCAATAGAACTTGTGGCTCGGCACACCAATTGTTTCCCTTGGATTTGTACCAACTTCTTAATCATTACCGTTACCTACGGTATCTCCACCATGTTATCACCAGCAAAAAACTTGTCTATTTACTATAGACCTCACCTATGCTAATTCTACTTTTAAGTCTCTCGTCTAACCAACGCAACTAACATTTCATTCTCCTGTATCAGTACTTTCTATATCTCACCACAACTACTCTAAACTATCCTCAACTTTCTCTTAACTTCGTTCACACACCGCGATGATAGTCAGACTAGTCACACTTATCGGAACACGTTCTCTAGTACTCTATTTATAATGTTCCGACGTTCATTTAGCTAATTACTCTCTCTCCTTCTCTTGCTTACTCCTATTTATCGGGACTCTTTCAGAAACAGCAAATCACACCAGATATAACTGACAACAGACCTCACTTTTCTCATTTCTCAGTATTAATCATTCATGCTTCGACATGTCCCTGTCAACAATACTAAACATGTTTTATGAAACGTCATTCAGAATGTTAACTCTCTTTCCGTCAACTGTCATACAACTTCCATAAATTCCGTCCAAGATCATACATTCCAAACAAAAGACATCACACCTTTCTAATCACCTACTTTAACAATTTAGCACAAGCAAAACAGAGGCAACGACTATAACCAAAGAAGAACAAACAACAATAATTCAGCTAAACGAACATTTCTCGAAACAAGTAAAGAGTCTCAAGTGCCTAGGAAGTATAATATCATCAAATGGCAAACCAGAAGATGATATTGACAACAGGTGTAATAAGGCTATTCAACTCTCTGGACAATTGGACAACCATGTATCAACAACTACCAAGCCTAAGTGTGTCGATCACTTCCACCCACATTGACACTTGACGGCGTTTCAAAACCTCACTCCTGCTTCACTCAGCACGACTAACACCTGTTTGTCTACACTTATACTCACGCACGGACTAAACGCCTCGTACATGCATGCTGTACTTATCACTTGCCATCATCCTATCCATTCTCGACGCACATATGTTTGTCTTATTTCTACTTTTCTCAATCCTTTACTCGTTTTCAAAGGTCAGAATCTATATATTATCTCTCGCAAACTATATCTCTTTTACACACTAACCAGCACTATCAACGATCTCTCAAAACAAACCTAATTCCGCTGAGCCACTAACCTCGTAACTATCATTCTATACTTCTCCACACAACAACTTTCTCAGATTTAATCATCTCTTCTTTCTCTACAAGCATCATATAATTACGTCATCCCCCTCACCAAGAACTCGTATTCTTCAAGCATCAACTTCTACAGTCTTTTACTCTTAATATTCTCGCGTTTAACTGGCTATTTTACACATGATACTCAATTTCTCCTCAATCTATATCTCCTCATCAGACACTCTCGGTTCAGCTGTCAACAATACTATACTTACTTCTCAAACCACCAAGCGAAACTATCTCAGACATCACGTCATAGCTCTGAGTCGAACCATTTCTAGTACGAACATTCATACTTAGTTTATCTCTCTCTCTACTAATTCTGTGCTGAATCTACTCTACTTTAATCACACCAGTTATACATCACTCAACGTGATTAACTCTCTGTATCTATCAATTCCGGACAAAGGACATTTCAATTTCTACCTTGTTTACTCTCCCTACACCGCAACCAAACACAAGATATTCTGTATTACGTATCCACGTAGAATATCAGTTTTCGTGACTCTCTATCCTCAACAACACTATTGCCTACTGTCGCATGATGCGCACTCCGTCTTGTTCACTGCTGCACATCACAATTTCAAAACACACTTCTCACTCAGGGTTTGCACTAGAGAGAATTGGGACGCTAGGAATGCGGCGTCAACAGTATTAATAGATGTGACACCCAATGATGGACAGATCATGTGGTCTAAGCCCGTTCTGTCCATTGGTTAACCTAGAATAATCGCGTCGCCCGCGAATTATTCTGGGTCCAGCGACGCTAAATTTCGGCACTTGCAGAGCGACCGGCCAAGCATCTAGATGTGTTTTAGGTCTCTGTAGGTCCCTCATCCTGATTCAGAAGGAAAGCTTCAGACGAGTTTGTTTATTTCTGAGTCAGGTAAAGCTTTAAGTATGAGAGTGTGTGTGTGTGTTTAAGTTCCGGCACGAATATATATATTTATTCTTCTATTGGAAGATAGAAACCAACTTTCAACCAGTCCCAAGATGGCTACTCTCTGCCAGCGCTGATGTAGATATCTGACGCCCTCTATCTTTCGTTTCCAGAAGAGTTGCTGTACAATCACTATGTCTGAAGCTGTGAAAAGAGGCTCAATTATGCCCAGACTGTTTCCTATTCTTGAGTCTAAATCCCACTGGCTTGCTGACTGCGTTCAGAGCAGGTTTAGTACAAGATAAACTGATCTGGTGCTAGGTGTCGCCTTAGTTGCAATCCACAGCGAACCGCCAACACACGCGAATGGGAGAAGGAGAAATGAAAGACTCTACCTCTTATCTTATATGTTCGTGGCGTGAAGACAGAATGTGTGTGTAACTGTTTAGCATCCATGACTGGTCCAGCATTTATACTGCTGTGATTTATTCGATCAAGCATTTAGCACTCTGACGAACCACAGTCCAGCTAACAGACCAACACCGGCACTCAAGTAAACAAATAAAAGAAGAATGGTGTTAGATTGAAAGAATGAGTACAATGTGGTGTCTCATCTTTCTTTCACTCTGTATATATATGTGTTATTGAATGAGAGGCAGTGTAAATCCTCATAAGGAACATTTCACATAGACCTCCACATTCATACCAATTATATGTTACTTATATTAACTTTAGAGTGAAATATTTAATGTATGTTTCTTTACATTATTACTTTGATGTAACATGTGGAATGTAGTTTACTGAACCCATCCCCCTGTTTGACCAAGTAAGTAAAGGACATAATATGCTTTCATGCATAAGCACTTCTAAACTGTCAAGGGGAAATATCACCCCAGTGTCAGAAGAAGTAAGTAAAGGAAATGACAGAAGAGGTGAGAGGGTATAAACAGGAAAGTATCCAGGCAGACTAAAACAATGGTGGCAGCACTGATTGGTAACATGAGTTAATATGTATGAGAGGAACAATCATCCTATTCTGTTTCATTACTGTGTAGGGATCAGATATGCTGGGTACATCTCATCATTTACTCTCCATCATTCTTTTCTAGCCTTGTCCGTCACTGTGTCTGTGTCCTCTGTGAGAACATCAGCCAACAGGCTACTATGTACAAGTGCAGTAAAAGAAGGCTTGCCCAAGATAATTGCTGATGTCTAATGCCAGTACAAGGAGACACACTGTAGCTCTTAACTTGTAGGTACTTCCTGAATCTGCTACCTTCTGTACCTCATGTCTGTAAACCCTTTTCATTCTTGTCCACTGGAGAATTATCATCCTGTGGCTAGATATAAATGTGTTCACCATGTTTATCCACCTCAGGTGAGGATGACGGTGTTCGCAGATTGTCATGATCCAGAGGTGCAGAACATTGCCCAATAATGTACAATGGCTGTCAACCTAGAGCAGATCTGTTATATAAAGGTGCAACAGGAATATGTGGCCAGGACCAAGAATATTAAATGAGTCCCCACTGAACTGTGCCCAAACCGGATCTGTGTTTCATGATTGATCTGGTGAAGTGTAGAAACAGTTCTAAAATCATTAGGATCAAGTTTATACCTCAATGCAAATTTTTTACAAATATGGCAGAAGTTTGGCAGCATTTTTCTGTCAGTCCATTGTGGTGTGACAAAACTTTTCATTATTATCTATGTGTTTAGTTAATGTAACTACTCCACATAAGGGTAGTATCTGGAACTACAGGTGACTGGGTAAACTCTAATAGACAGCTAAATTCTGTCCTATTGTAATCTCCCAGGTTCCAGGTTACTCAGAAAAGGGAACTTTACATTTTATTAATTCCTGTGACCATTTCACCTAAAAGGGAAAATGATCATAGGTGGGGGACTCTCGAGCTAATTAAGTTTCTCTTTTCGGGAAGGAAGATTTTGGAGGGAAGAAATTAACTTTCCTGGGAAAACCACTAGATTTCCAGAGCTATTATGGGTTACTTTGGCTTCCAAGAACCCATCCCCTCCAAATGAAATCAGTCCCATCCTCATAGCTGTACTTCATTGTGGGGTAAGTCAGAGTGGGTACTGCTTCCAACTCCCAACATGTCACATTTACTGTTAGGCTCGTCTCGGGGTAGAACTCGTGCTTTCTCGTAACCATACAACATTTATTGTTGGTACCACATAGTGGGTTAATTTTGTTCACACCACAATTGCTTGAAATATGTGAATATTTTCTTTCAGGTTTTTGAAGTGAAACAGAACTCTACATTTTTTGCGGAACTTTATTTACAATTTTAAGGACCGCATTTGCAAGGCCACTAGGTGGACTTTGTGTAATTCAAGATTCAGAACCACTGATTAGAGATCACTTTAGGTCTTATGTTACCAGGTGTAGATCAGTGGGGTAAATCAGAATCTTTATTGTCTAGTGAGGTTGACTTCGGGTGTTTGGTGTTTTTCTCTCAATAGTCGAAAACTCCAGATTTCGCTCTAGATTTTCCTGCAACATTAAGTTGTTTGATTTGTTGTTTGTATTTCGCCATTGCATGCTTTGTACCGTTTCAGATACAGGGGTTTTCCTATCTGAATCAGACAGAGGCGACACTTAGTATTTTTTTCAAATATTTGGGAAAGATCTAAAATTTAGCATGGCGGAAACAGCTTTACTACGGAAACAGTATGTTGATGTAGGCAAATCATGTGGGTTAAAGGGTCCTGAGCTCGCGAAGTACGTCTCTGACGAATTCGATAGACATGAGCGTTTACAGGCTGAGATAACCCAGAAGGAAAAAGACAGAGAGGCTGAAATAATTCAGAAGGAAAAAGACAGAGAGGCTGAAATGATTCAGAAAGAGAGTGTCACCGCCTCACCTTTAGAGATATTAATTAGAGGGCTGCAACTCCAGCCCAAGGGATAGAAGTGAGTCACTCAAGGCCCGAGTAATCTCGAGCCTTCTCGAAGGACTGGTCATTGAGTCCATGGTTCCGTGGACACTGACGTGGCCCGCCTATTGCGGGGTCCACGGGGAACTCGGACAGAGTTACCACCCATGTCGGATTGGGACACGTGTGGACCGGGAGAGGACAGACGGACTTGAGAGAGGCAACAGGGCCTGCCTGAGAGGGACTCAATAGATATATATATATACATAGGCTAGATAGTTTGCTAGACTGTTGTATGATAACTATGTGTTTGGTGTTAACTATCTGTGATATGTAATATAGCGCGGGTCTGTTTACCCACTGCGCCAACGCACTGTATATTGAAATACAATAAATGTTCGATATCATAGCGAACGGAGTTATTGTTGCCTGTGTGAACCCGAGCTCAGATACCTAGATAGGAGCAAGACGATGACAGGCTTTTTGGGGGCTAGTTTTCCGGTTTTGGCATAAAAAGCTATTGATGGCCATGTAAAAATCACGAAATTAATTATGTCACATTGATTTTTGTACCACAAATTGTTAACTTTACAAGTTTAAGTATTAGTAGCTATCTAGCAATAAAATAGAATTAATCTGAGTCCCTCAGCAGTGCCTCAGCAGTGTGCCTCATTATTGTGATTCTGTAAACTATTTTTGACATGACTGTCACATTTTTTGACTGCTACTAATGTTTTCTCACTCTACGAGCAGATTGTTTCGCGAATAGTGGCGCGTGCAACCTAGGTAACCTTTCCAACAGTGGCGAGAGTACAAGACAACATCGGCGAGTTCTGGGATTAAAAGCTAAGTTTCATATCATACCCATTGCAACTCTAAGCTGTACTTCTCATCCTCCATCAATGTATCATTTTGTTTCACATTGATTTGTTTGCATATTCATGACCTTGTAACCCACATAACCTTGCATTTTGATTTACACATTTAATAATTAAGGGAGATAACCAAATTTTCTACTTCCCAACATTTTTCTAAGGGATTTAACTTTATAAACAGTACCAACAAGTAAAACACAAAATGTCTAGCTTAGATAAATGCATTGAGCAAGGAATAAAATTAGGTTATAAAGAAGAGAAACTGTCAGAATGGGCACAGAAAAAGCACGCAGAAAACATTGCCCGTGAAGAAAGAGCAATAGAACGAGAGGAAAAGAAATTGCAAATGGAGGCAGAAGAAAAGAAAATGCAGGCAGAAGAAAATAAAATGCAAATGCAGGCAGAAGAAAAGAAATTGCAAATGCAGGCAGAAGAAAAGAAATTGCAGATTGAGGCGGAAGAAAAAAAGATGCTGATGCAACTACAAGCTGAAGAGAAAAAAATGCAATTGCAGGCTCAAGAAAAACAGCTGGAGCTTGAGGCGGCCGCCAAACAAGCCCAATTGAATGCCGAGACACAAATAAAACTAAAACAGATGGAAATTGAGTCCAACGCAGAAATATCTGTGAATAAGCTAAGGAGCAAAGAGGAAGAACAAAAATATAACAAGTATAAAGGCCTCGTGAAGGCATTCTGCTCAGGAGATTCCATCAGCGCCTACTTGGAAAATTTTGAGTGTCTCATGTCCTACCATAAGATCATAAAATCAGATTGGGCATTTATTTTAATGGGAAACTTAGCTCTTGAACCTTTAAAAGTAATAGAGACAGTGCCACAGGAAATGCGAAAAGACTATGACTATTTAAAACAACGCATTCTCCAACATTTTTCTTTAGATACTGCAGGTTACCAACAACAATTTGCCAAATTATCTCCACAACCAAACCAAACCTTTATAGATTATGTCAGTACAGTCCAAGACGTGTGTACAAAGTGGATTAACTCGGCTAAAACTAACAACAGCCATGACAAACTTAAAGAGCTCATTATTATAGACAAAATAGTTAGCACCATCCCTACACCTTTTGCTAAGTTCTTAAAACAAATGGACTGTAAAAGTATTCAGGAAATCGAGTCCAAGGGGAATGCATTTTTCACAGCAAATAGAGACATTTTTCAGCTAAACATAAGTCACAACGATACAGCAGCAGCAGTAGTGAACACCAAATACTCGAAACAAACAGAGAGTAAATTTAAACCGCGCTCAAATGTCAGTAAACTAGTTAAATGCCAATATTGTGATTTGAATCACGACAGTTACGCGATGTGCGACAAATCACCTAACTATCCTCACCACCTCAAAATGATGGTGGAGAAGCAGAAGACTAAGCGCAATGCTTACCAGAGAGCGGTCAAATGTTTTTTTTGCCGGAGCTTTGGCCACTATAGTCGCTTTTGTGATGGCCGAAAGTTATTGAAACAGGCCAATGCTGCACTAGTGGAAACGTCGTCAGACGAAGAGATTGAATCACTGAATGATTGTGATAATCAACATGACAATGAAAGTGAGCTTGGAAATGCTGTACAAATTATTGACACCATTACAGACAGTAAGTGTAACACCTGTACGAAGTTCCAACTTGACACAACATTACTATGTGGCCACACTATCCCTATTTCAAATGAAACAGCCAACGCTGCTTTGTCATCTACAGGCAAGCTAGCTTTTTTAACAGGGTTTGTAAATAACAAAAAGTGCACATTAATTCGGGATTCCGGCGCAACGCTCTGTGGGATTAAGAAAACATTAATAGACACTAAAGACTACACAGACAAACATGTGACTTGTCGCACATTCTCAGGTACTATAGAGAAATATCCCCTTGCTCTTGTCGAAATTCGAACACCGTTCATATCAGGACAAGTATTGTGCGCTGTCCTTGAAAATCCAGTCGCTGATATTATACTTGGGAATTTGCCCAACATACAACCATGCTCTGAAAAGGAAATCAGAGAGTGGGAGCATAAAAACGGTATCCACCGCATAAACAGCGATGCTACAGAGAAACACCATTCATGCTTGTCTCAATCTGCCAAAAGACCAAGGGAGACAACCACTGAGGTAATTCAGAAAGAATTTACTGAGGTGTACAATGCAGGGGCGGTCGAATCTGTGAGCGATACGACCAAATTAAAACCTCGAATTGAGGATGCTACCGATCTACCAAGTACCAAGCCTGTAAATGTGCAACAAAACACACAACACACAAATGCAATAACACGACAGACAACCCATAAAACCAACA
Organism: Cepaea hortensis; assembly: GCA_963921405.1. NCBI lineage: Eukaryota > Metazoa > Mollusca > Gastropoda > Stylommatophora > Helicidae > Cepaea > Cepaea hortensis. The sequence goes on along the minus strand of OY992897.1, from coordinate 71,690,096 downwards.
CTGACCAACTGCAGGAATCATTAGAAATAATAGCACCAAACGCAAATAACACTAATTTTGGAAACGAACAAAAAGCAGATCCTACTCTTTCACCATACTTTAAGTTAGTAGGACTAAAACCAAAACTAACAAAGAACGCATCGTGGACATTTAGGCTACAGAACAATATCTTAACGAGATTTTACACAACAAAGCAGACCACGATACAGCAAGTAGTGTTACCACAAGCACATCGAGACAAAGTTCTAAAAATAGCCCATGACTCCCCTTTTGGAGGTCATATGGGATATGAAAAGACCAGGGCTAGGGTCCTGAGCCAGTTTCATTGGCCAAAGTTTTGCCAAGATATAAAAACCTTTTGTAGATCTTGTGATATATGTCAGAAACTGGTGAAAAAGGGGAAAAATCCTACAGCAGAAGTCCAATCAACGACAACTGCCTCGAGGCCTTTCCAAATCGTGGCAGTTGACCTAGTAGGTCCGTTGAATCACATTTCAAATAAAGGGAATAGATATATTTTTACTCTTGTGGATGTATGTACGAGATGGCCAGAAATGCTTCCATTAAGATCTATCTCCTCTAAGGATGTGACGGACATATTACTAAATATTTTCTCCCGTTTTGGCTTCCCGGAGAAAATAATTTCTGATAGAGGAACCCAGTTCATATCTAATGCCACCCAATCAGTAACTAAGTTACTAGGCATCAAGCAATGTTTCACCAGTCCCTATCGACCGGCCGCAAATGGTATCTGCGAGAACTAAATGGGGACCTGAAACATATGCTATCTAAAGTGACAGCTGAAAATCCAGCCGATTGGGACATACTTCTCCCAACGGTGCTGTTCGCATATAGAGAAGTCCCGCAATCAAGTACAGGGTTCTCTCCCTTCGAATTGATGTATGGAGCGAACCCAAGAGGACCTCTCACTATTTATAAAGAGATCATATCACAACCTGTAGATATCCAACTTCCCATTTCTACCTATGATTTAGTCACTGACACCAGAGACAAAATCATACGTTCCTGTATATTGGCCAGAACATCACTACAGGAGAAAGGTTTTAAATACAGGCAGTACGCCAACAGAGGTGCAAAAACAATTGTACTAAATCCAGGTCAGGATATTTTACTACTGCTACCTGACAAAAGAGATTTACTATCAACCTCTTGGCAGGGACCTTTTAAGATTATTAGAAGAATTTCTGAAGTTGATTACGAAATCTCTTTAAATGGAAAGTTGAAAATATTCCATGTAAATATGTTGAAACCATACTATGCTAGACAGGACATTGAGACAAGTGAACAGACGCAGCGAACTAATGACAGAGACGAAACGACAATTTCCCAACGGAATGACACCTCGACAAACGAAGCATCGTTAACGACACACTCTTACGACGACAAAAACGACGAAGACAGGTGGACATTACCGACAATCTGTGATATCGACAACGACGACAAATTTGACGACATATTGACAACGATTGATCTCGACGACGACGACAATGACATCGAGGACAATTTACAAACAGTAGCATCTGTAATAAATCAGACAGACGTGGACAATACTGAAATCCCTGTACCAATTATGACTGACGACGGGAGTATAAATGACATACATATCTCTGACACTTTGACACAACAACAGCGACAAGACATTTTGACTCTCCTTGACGAGTATAAATCTATCTTTTCTAACAAACCTGGACGCACTGATAAAATAACACATTCAATTGTGCTGACAGATCTGACACCGGTCAAATGTAGACCATATTCTATTCCTCTCCATTACAGAGCAAATTTAGACAAAGAAATTTTAGAGTTAGAAAAGAATGGAATAATTCAAAAATCGATGTCTCACTATTCTTCACCGATTGTCCTGGTGAAAAAGAAGGACCAGACAATCCGTTTGTGCATCGACTATAGAGTATTAAATACAAGAACCACAACGGATGCAGAGCCAATGAACAGCTGTGAAGATCTCATTTTAAATATGGCTCAATCATCCTTATTTTCCAAGACCGACTTAGCGAAAGGATATTGGCAAGTTCCACTACACCCTTCTTGTAGACATATAATAGCATTCGCAACACCCCTCGGTTTGTACGAATGGCTATATCTTCCATTTGGCCTGAAGAACGCACCGGCCACCTTTGTTAGATTAACAAGATTGTTATTACACGGAATTAAAGATGTGGTAGCCTATATTGATGATATATGCGTCCATTCTTCCGATATGACTTCTCACTTACTTACCCTCAAACAAGTCTTCAACCAAATCTCTCTTTTTGGACTTACTATCAAACCTTCCAAGGTTGAAGTAGGCTATACACAAATAGACTTCCTTGGTCATAGAATTTCTGAAGGCAAATTGTTGACAGATGATAAAATTGTTTCCAAGATTCTTAATCTAGAAGTGCCTACCACAAAGAAACAAATTAGAAGTTTACTAGGTCTTATTAACTATTATTCTAAATTCATTCCACATTGGGCAGAACTCACCTCAGTCTTTTCTGATATGTTAACTAAAAATCATCCATCAAAAATTTGTAAAAGTACCAGCTTAGATGATGCAATGTGTAGATTGAAACATATTTTTTCTAATCCACCAGTCTTACGATTACCCAACATAAATTTACCCTTTATTTTGACCACAGATGCGAGCGCTATCGCAATAGGAGGATGTTTAATGCAGGAAGTGGATGGAGTGAGACACCCGATTCTCTACGTAAGTCGCAAACTAAAGAAGGCGGAGACACGGTATGCCACAGTGGAATTGGAGGCTTTAAGCTTACTGTTTTGTATATTGAGATTATCTAAGTTCCTCTTGGGTAGTCACTTTGTGGTTCTCACTGACAGTTCGCCATTATTGGTCCTTAACCATGGGTCGCCTAAAAAACCATCGTTTACAAAGATGGTGTCTTCTACTTCAAGATTTCGACTTTGAAATCCGCCATATCAAAGGCACCGACAACATTATGGCTGACCTATTATCACGGCAAACGAATGCGCCAGTAGAATGACTCTTAGCACATCGACCATTCGCCATACTAGAAACTGTGATACTTTTAGTCTGTTGCATATAACAGTGTAACTCTACATCTGCTAGAGAACTCTCAGTGAATAGGTTACTTACGACACCCATGAACATGAAACTTTAAGAGCTACACTTTAAGAGCTATACTTTAAAAGCTATACGATCAAGTGCCCAAGCTCTAGAACGATCCCAGCAAGAAACGTTAACTGTGTTTCAACCAATAATATCAACCAGTGAGCTGACTCTGAATACTGTAATAACATTGTATACGAGACATTGAGAACAATCCATACTTGCTGTTGCTACGAAACTTTGCAAACAGCCGAAACAGAACAACGTCGACTACAACACTCAAGAGACAGCCATACTGACAGCCATACTTTAACATTCATGGCATAACACGCTAACAACAGGAGGACAACGCACACATCATCGTTGGATTTAGTTATTTAATTAATTAATTACTTTAGTATTAAATATGTATTATATTTGCATTAATGATGTATATAAAATGTGCTAACCTGTAATTTGTACATATTCTACGTTAATATTACAGGCGGTTCCACTCATAGGCTAAAGAACCGTCCTACACAATTGTCTCTGGTTAAATTATAACCCATTTTTGAGTCATCGTACAAACAGTACGTATTTTCTTAAAGGGCAAATATCGCCTAGTCCATTTTTTCTAAGGGCAATAACACTTACCTCAACTTTAATTATATATTTTAACCAAATACTATTTGAATGAAAAGTGAGTGAATGACTGCGTGAATGGATTAAATGAGAGAACGATATACCTAGCGGACAAATTGTACGCAAAACGTATTTATTTTAATTTGTCTGCGTCTTTCATGTAAAATTGCATGACTTGTCAAAATTGTGAATACATGTTTAGTAGTTAGTTTAATATACTTAGCATAGTAGTTAGTTTAGTATACTTAGTTTAGTAGTTAGGATACATCTAAGCACCACTACTTGGAATGCCTGATCATGTAATTCATGATTGAGGTTATCCCAACTCGTGACGCTTGGACATAAGCCACACATTCAGCACACACGTTACACAAACCTTAAAACTCAACACTATCAATTTAAAATACAGTCACTTTATTAGAAACAGCAACTTATTAGTCAACACACTAACAAGCCAACAGGGACTCATGTAGTCTGAGGGGGATAAAATAACAAGGTAACTACATATTTAGCATTATACAACATACGAGAGTAAAAGTGTATTGAAATGCACACACAGATCAAGATTTGAAGGTGTACTTAATTAGCCAGGACTTCGGTCTTGTTAATCCTCTGTAATACAGAGGTTAATTGTCTTGGTACCAGTGGGGTACTATGAGAAGGGCGGGTTGTAAATACAACTACTAAAACGTCACGTAACTTCGGTCAGATAAGCATTTTTAAGGACACATGAGACAGAGTGATCTCTTCACCAAATCAGAGAAGTGGTGTATGGGAGAATACATGAGTTTTGATGCCACTAAGTAGGTTACCAGGTTACTGTCCACCAAACTACAAACACCAACTTTATGTGATTCGGTGACAGAATTAGAACAGATCTAATTACCCTATAACAAACCATCATCAGGGGAGAGGGGGGAATCCTGTCACCGCCTCACCTTTAGAGATATTAATTAGAGGGCTGCAACTCCAGCCCAAGGGATAGAAGTGAGTCACTCAAGGCCCGAGTAATCTCGAGCCTTCTCGAAGGACTGGTCATTGAGTCCATGGTTCCGTGGACACTGACGTGGCCCGCCTATTGCGGGGTCCACGGGGAACTCGGACAGAGTTACCACCCGTGTCGGATTGGGACACGTGTGGACCGGGGGGGACAGACGGACTTGAGAGAGGCAACAGGGCCTGCCTGAGAGGGACTCAATAGATATCAATAGATATATATATACATAGGCTAGATAGTTTGCTAGATTGTTGTATGATAACTATGTGTTTGATGTTAACTATCTGTGATGTGTAATATAGCGCGGGTCTGTTTACCCACTGCGCCAACGCACTGTATATTGAAATACAATAAATGTTCGATATCATAGCGAACGGAGTTATTGTTGCCTGTGTGAACCCGAGCTCAGATACCTAGATAGGAGCAAGACGATGACTTTAGAGCCGGATAGCTTTAGAGTTGGAGGATAGGAAGCTGCAAGCTGAGATGGATAATAGAGAAAGGGAAAGACAACATCAGTTGGAGATTAGGCGCATGGATAATGAGTTGGAGAGGAGGAGACTGGAGAGTGGTGTTCCTACCACCCCCTCCATTTCCACACGCAGGCCAACTACAGATATACAGACAGAGGAAAACTACCATCACACTGGAGCGATGGCATTTCCTTTGGAACCATATAATGAGAACGCTGAAGGAATTGATCACTATCTTTCCAGGTTCGAACTTATGTGTTCTACATGTGGGCTTGATGAATCTAAATGGTCGGTGAAACTATCCCAGGGACTGAGAACTACTGCTTTTGAAATTTTCTCTAGACTTAGTCCTGAGGAACGACAGGATTACGGTGTTCTCAAAAGAGCTTTACTAACTCGCTTCGAAGTCGATTCTGATAACTATAAAAGGAAATTCAGATCAGCTAAGAAGGAGCCTCGGAAAAGTTACGGCCAATGGGTTGAAAGATTAAAATCCTACCTGCACAAATGGGCAGAGATGGGAAAGTTTGAAGAAACATTTGAAGGACTCCGAGAGATGATATTGATTGACCAATTAAGGGATAAAATGTCATCAGAACTTCGGGCGTTCTTAACACAGAATGGAGCTGATAGACTTGAGGAAATTATTCTTTTGGCAGAGAGATGGGAGAAATCTCAAAAGGAGGTGGGAAGTAAGAGTCGGATGACCAAAGCTTCTCCTCCAGATAAATCACTCAAGACCAAAGAAAATGAACACACCAACCCAAATAAGAAGTTGAAGAAATCTGCGAACACCAGTCTAACTTATATTCAGGCGGCCAAGAAGAGTAGGAAGGACTACTGTACCAATTGCAGGAAGGTGGGACATCACACAAAAGATTGTCGGAAGAAACCTCCTACCCCTCACACAGTTGCATGTCTGACTCGCCGGAAGGAACGTAAGGTGAGCACTAGTGAAACGTCCAGTGTGACAACTCATGAAGACACCCACTCCAAAATTCCGGTAGTGGAATCCATCTTGCTAAATGGATACCCCGTCATTTGCTTATATGATACAGGTCTAAATTATGACTGCGTCGTAGCAACATCCTTAGTTCAGCCAGAACAGTTGACTGAGGAAATGGTGATGATACAGGGACCCTTGAAAAGTTCAGCCAAGATGTCACTACCTGTGGCTCGAGTACATATAGCTTCGCGTTATGTTACTGGAACAATCAAGGCAGCGGTGATGGAAAATCCCGTGTACCCAGTCCTCCTCGGTTGTCGTTACGTCTTTCTAGGAGAACCTATACAGCCTGTGATAGTCGCTGCTTTGACGACTAATTCTCAGACAGAAAAGACTCCAGCATCGTCGACTCCGACCAACCCTCGACCAGAGGATCTGAAGAAAGCACAGAGTGCTGATAGCACCTTGTTGCCATGCTTCAACAAACTGCCTAAAGCACATTCACCTCCACGTAGAGGCGACATGTATATGAAGGGTGGACTTCTATATCGCAAGGCAGGTAAAAGTGGACAAGAATATTCTCAATTAATTGTCCCGTCTACGTATCATGCTCAACTATTGGATATGGGCCACAACTTATCTTTCAGTGGGCATATGGGAATAAATGCTACTATGCAAAGAATTTCCATGCACTATTTTTGGCCCGGAATGAATTCTGACATCACCAGATATGTCAAGTCATGCCCTGAATGCCAAAGAGTGACCCCAAGACATAGGACACCCCCTGTCCCGCTTGGTGAGATGCCCCTAACTGGATCTCCTTTCGAGAGAGTTGCCATAGACATTATCGGACCACTCCCCAGGACGCGGAGGAAGAATCGATACATATTAACATTGGTGGACGTCTGTTCAATGTGGGCAGAAAGTATTCCAATGCCGTCAAGTGACTCCAAGCACATTGCTGAAGCCTTACTTGAGATATTTACTCGGATTGGATTTCCCCTCAAAATCCTAACCGACAATGCATCACAGTTTCGCAGTAAACTCATGGAAGAAGTCTTTCGGCTATTTCATGCTCGCCATATCTATTCATCTCCCCATTTGCCTCAAACGAACGGGAGTGTAGAACGGTGGAACGGTACCCTCATCAGTATTCTGAGAAAGTTAGCTCATGAAAAACCAGAGGATTGGGACACATATATTCCTGCTGCATTATTCGCATATCGGGAAGTGCCGCATCACTCTACTGGGATTGCGCCCGCAACACTGTTGTTTGGGAGGCCAATCAAGGGACCCTTGGAAGTATTACTGAGAACATGGACTGATGATCATGCAGATGATACAGTTGTTACTGCATCTGTTTATGTTGCTGAGTTGAAGAAACGTCTACAACATGGTTGGAGACAAGCGAATGTGAATCTGCGTCAAGCTCGACGAAGAATGACTCGCAATTTCAACAAGAAGGCAAAAGTGCAAAAGATAGAGAGCTGACAGTGGGTGAAAAGGTGCTGCTACTACTTCCATCCAGTCAGAACAAGTTGCAAATTGGATGGAAAGGACCATTTGAGGTGACAGAGAAAATATCTCGTACTCACTACAAAATTTCTGTCAAAGGCAAGTTGAAAGTGTTTCACACAAGGAAGTGTCTATACGGACTCAAGTCCGTATAAACTACTCTGTCTATTCGGACTCCACTTCGTTTTTTCCGGTCCGTTTTTTTCCGGAAACCCCGGCTGGTCAAGTGAACTCCGTCATCGGGACATGTGTTTGACTATATTACACATTTTTGTAAAGTTTTCATTGTGTTTTCAGTAGCTTAGTGGTAAGCATTTCCGCCTGTCACGCGGGAGACTGAGGTTCGATTCCTCACCAGCGAGACAATTATTTTTTTTTTAATGACATTGATAGAAAATCGCTTTGGAAATAGATGTCATTACGGGAATCCATCGATCGTTAATTTATAAAGGCTTGACTGTACTGGGCTTAGGTACCAGTACAGAGCGGGGCAGGTGGTCGCTTCTACAATCCCCAAGGACACTCCATTTTGTGGATGCCGCCTCTTGTGATACAAGCGCCAGGGATGGCGGTGTCAGGTTCCCCCAGTCTCATTGCCTGCCTAGTTGGTGTCCCATCATTTAGACAGACAACATCCGTATCAAGCGAGGCCTCAGCAAGAGCAGTACCCGGTATGTTCTCTCCCGACCTGTCCCACTCTGTCTCACTCGCTAATTGAAGTAACCACATAATAGATACCTGGTAAATGAAGAACAAATAAGTTGGTATCAACCAGTGCTGGTCTGATGATCTCGCTTTTGGCAGCAAACAGTGTTTCCTAGGGTTTTTGTGTTTTGTGTTGGTTACATGTATCTTTATCTTGCTGCACAAGAACCTGCACACTTGTCTTTCTGTTCTTATCTGTCCTCTACTTTTGTTGTCTTGGGAAAGGCCTTAGCCAACCGAACACGAGTTCTCTCTCTCTCTCTCTCTCTCTCTCTCTCTCTCTCTCTCTCTCTCTCTCTCTCTCTCTCTCTCTCTCTCTCGCTATATATATATATATATATATATATATATATATATATATATATATATATATATATATATATATATATATATATATCCCTCCCTCTTTCTCTCACTTGTCTTTATCACTTTGTTGTGTCTTTCAACACATCTTTCTCGTATCTCTGTCTCTCACACTATCTATCTCCCCCCTCTCTCTTTTCAATCTGCTTCACATATACCAGGTTTTCCTGCACTTTATGTGCGTAGCATTTCCTTGTTTATTTGTTAATTCATCAGGCCAGTAAGTCGGAAGCCTGGTGTTTGAATTGCCTAATCATGTCTTTCTGAGGCGACGCATATTACTGTCAGCTTGGACCGGAATTATGAGGACATCAATAGCAGGAAATAGTAGGGCGGTAATGTCAACAAAGATGGAAGCCTGTAGTAAACAGTAAGTGTACAGAAACGCAAGTTAACAATTCTTTAACTCGCATGGGGACACATTGGGGATACCAATCTGGAAAATTATTCTTGATATTTAAACAGCTTCATACTTCAGCTATACCCAGCTCCGTATAAACTACTCTGTCTATACGGACTCTGCTCCGTATAAACTACTCTGTCTATACGGACTCAAGTCCGTATAAACTACTCTGTCTATACGGACTCAAGTCCGTATAAACTACTCTGTCTATTCGGACTCAAGTCCGTATAAACTCTCCCTTCACACAAACCTTTTGAAGAAATGGAATGAAAGGTCCGCAACCTCCGAAACTGCACACCTGATGGCTATGGCTGTTGCTACTGAAGTAGAACAAGGAATAGCCATGGGAACAGAATGTACACTGCAAGCCAAAGAGACATTTCAGGATGTGGATATCAATCCCAACCTATCTCCAGATCAACAGAAGCAAATTCGAGATCTTATGGCAATGTATGCAGAAATACTTACCGACAAACCAGGTCTTACTGATTTAGTGGAATTTGATATGAAGCTAACAGATGATACACCTGTGCGAGTCAAGACGTACCCAGTTCCTTATGCCAAGCAAAATACTTTGCAGGAAGAGATACAGCAGATGCTCTCATCAGGAATTATATCACAATCTGAATCTCCATACAGTGCTAGTGTGGTGTTGTTGAGAAAACCTAATGGTGAACACAGAATGTGCATCGATTATCGACAGCTCAACGCGATTACTGAATTTCAGGCAGAACCTCTACCCGATCAGAATCAGCTGTTCACTAGTCTCAACACAGCACAATACTTCACCAGGATTGATCTCAGTAAGGGATATTACCAAATTCCTGTGAAACCGGAAGTCAGACCGTGGTTAGCTTTCAGTACTCCTGGAGGACACTACGAGTTCAATGTTCTTCCATTTGGATTAAGTATCGCTCCAAGTGTATTTACACGCATGATGAGAAGATTACTTGACCCATTACATCATCCGGCCATCAGCCACTTCATGGATGATATTTTAGTTGCTACCGAAACATTTGAGGAGCATGTCGAAACATTGCATCTCTTGTTCAAGCGACTTAAGGAAACAGGTTTGACAGCAAGACCCAAGAAGTGTCAAATAGGATTTCAACAATTGGACTTCCTAGGCCATAAGGTATCTCAAGGCTTCATAACACCTCAAGAAGGAAATGTGGAGAAACTTCAGAGAGCACCTCGCCCAAGGACCAAAAAGGATGTTCGATCATTCGTCTCCTTATGTGGATTCTATCAAAGATACATCAAAGACTTCAACACACTGGCTGCACCCTTAACGGATCTTACCAAAAAGGGGAATCCAGAGAAAGTCATATGGTCAGCTGATTGTGAGAAGGCTTTTACAGCTCTCAAACAAGCTTTAACAGCCAAACCGATCCTACATCTACCCAACCTCGACTGCTCATTCGTGCTCCGCACAGATGCGAGTAATATTGGAATAGGGGCCACCTTACTCCAGAGGAAAGGAGATGATCACTCAGAGCTATTCCCTGTAGCTTATGCAAGCAGGAAACTGAATGCTTCTGAACGGAACTACTCCGTGATCGAGCGTTAGTGCCTTGGTCTAATCTGGGCTGTGGAAAAGTTTCAGGCATACCTGTATGGTAAACATTTTACAGTGCAATGTGATCACCAACCCTTGATGTTTCTGGCATCGTCACGGAATCTGAACGCAAGACTCATGCGATGGTCGCTGCTGTTGCAACCACACTCATTCCAAATCGAATACGTTCCTGGGAAAATGAACGTAGGCGCCGACTTCTTGAGTCGTTGTCCAGTTCCTGATGAACCATCAACTTCGGATGAAGTGGAAAACCAACAAGAGGGATCACAAAAGGAACCGTGTCAGCTGTGAACGACTGAGACGATAGTTCTCCACAGAGATCAATCTGGAGGGGGGCTCTGTCGCATGATGCGCACTCCGTCTTGTTCACTGCTGCACATCACAATTTCAAAACACACTTCTCACTCAGGGTTTGCACTAGAGAGAATTGGGACGCTAGGAATGCGGCGTCAACAGTATTAATAGATGTGACACCCAATGATGGACAGATCATGTGGTCTAAGCCCGTTCTGTCCATTGGTTAACCTAGAATAATCGCGTCGCCCGCGAATTATTCTGGGTCCAGCGACGCTAAATTTCGGCACTTGCAGAGCGACCGGCCAAGCATCTAGATGTGTTTTAGGTCTCTGTAGGTCCCTCATCCTGATTCAGAAGGAAAGCTTCAGACGAAATTATGCCTGAGTTTATTTATTTCTGAGTCAGGTAAAGCTTTAAGTATGAGAGTGTGTGTGTGTTTAAGTTCCGGCACGAATATATATATTTATTCTTCTATTGGAAGATAGAAACCAACTTTCAACCAGTCCCAAGATGGCTACTCTCTGCCAGCGCTGATGTAGATATCTGACGCCCTCTATCTTTCGTTTCCAGAAGAGTTGCTGTACAATCACTATGTCTGAAGCTGTGAAAAGAGGCTCAATTATGCCCAGACTGTTTCCTATTCTTGAGTCTAAATCCCACTGGCTTGCTGACTGCGTTCAGAGCAGGTTTAGTACAAGATAAACTATGATCTGGTGCTAGGTGTCGCCTTAGTTGCAATCCACAGCGAACCGCCAACACACGCGAATGGGAGAAGGAGGAATGAAAGACTCTACCTCTTATCTTATATGTTCGTGGCGTGAAGACAGAATGTGTGTGTAACTGTTTAGCATCCATGACTGGTCCAGCATTTATACTGCTGTGATTTATTCGATCAAGCATTTAGCACTCTGACGAACCACAGTCCAGCTAACAGCCCAACACCGGCACTCAAGTAAACGAATAAAAGAAGAATGGTGTTAGATTGAAAGAATGAGTACAATGTGGTGTCTCATCTTTCTTTCACTCTGTATATATATGTGTTATTGAATGAGAGGCAGTGTAAATCCTCATATGGAACATTTCACATAGACCTCCACATTCATACCAATTATATGTTACTTATATTAACTTTAAGTAATATTAACTTTCTGCAGTTACGACCCACTCTGAGGAAGAATTGCAATGTCTACTATCTGCATTCTCCAATGCTTGTTCTGAATTTGGTTTAACAATTAGCAAAAAGAAGACACAGATTATGTCACAAGGTGCACATGGGGTACCATCAATCTTTATTGATGACGCCGAACTAGAGATAGTAGACCATTTTACATATCTAGGATCAGTGGTAAATAGCAAATTATCCCTAGATCAGGAAATCAACATCCGGATTGGTAAGGCAGCAACAACAATGAACAGGTTAAGAAAAAGAGTCTGGGAGAACAGGAAGCTTACTGCCAAAACAAAAGTCCTTGTCTATCAAGCCTGTGTCCTTAGTACTCTTCTCTATGGCAGTGAAACCTGGACAACTTACTCACACCAAGAGAACAACTTAAACAGCTTTCATATGCGGTGTCTGCGAAGAATTCTTGGTATTAAGTGGCAAGACAAAATCACAAATACTGAAGTATTGGAAAGATCAGGTTGTGTGACAGTTTATTCCATGCTCAGTCTTCGTAGACTTAGATGGATAGGACATCTTAGGAGGATGGATGATGGTAGAATACCAAAGGATATCTTTTTTGGTGAATTACAGATGGGTAAGAGATCTCAGGGTCGGCCTCTACTACGATACAAAGATGTGTGTAAGCGGGACATGATTGATACAGGCATTGATAATGCACATTGGGAGCAAGTCGCCGCTGAACGTGTTGCATGGAGGGCAAATATCAGAAATGGAATAAAGTCAAAGGAGAAAATTATTGCAGAAAAGTCACACACCAAGCGTTTGAGACGTAAGATGGTGCATTGTGACAGGTTGGCCCACCTCTCAGATCGTTTTGTTACTAGATGGAGATAGCCCTTAGTAACCCCTCTATGTATCCTGTATTAATTTTTATTTTTTATCTATATTTTCAAATATTAGATAAAATCGTCTTTGGTTAGTGTATTTATATACATAAAACTATAGAGAGAGTTAAATACTATTTCTTCTTATAGTTAGAAGTAGATGTAGGGTAGAGTTCGTTTACAAGCCAAGAAATCAAGTCAGGCTGAATTTTATATTCAGTTTTGGCTGTGAATAATAAATTTGGCCACAGGAAGGGAACTCTCCTGGATGAGAAGTTAACTTCCGGTAGCACCCTAACTTCTGCCATTTTTTCTAGCAACCTGGAAGGAGCAGGAGCTATCACGTCAATTGGCTAAAATTGAACACCTGTCTGTGTTTAAACATATTTTATTGCTGGCTCTTGTTAAGCCGAAAAACCCTCTAAAACATAGAAAAGCCAATGATAGTCTCCTCTCCCGATAGGCCAGTCAAAATCTAGTTGCAGGGTGAGTTAATAATAATTTTGTTATATATTTTTCTGTGTGTCGAAATGCCGGCAAAATCTAAAGGCCATGCCGATCGATAATAGATAACATTACTTAAAACTAGTGTTAGTTAACTAATATTAGAATTAGGACCATGTTTGTGCCATGTGGCTTGCCGACAAGGGTAAAACGCAAAGCTCGTCACAGGTGGCATTAAAAACATGGATAAATTACATTACGTGATTCTCGAAATTAGGTATCCGCCTGCGGAAGGACACCTGATTTAGTCAGTAGACGATTAGAGTTAAGATAATTTAATTATGTGCTTAAACTTCGGAACTAGCGTATTTTTCTAGATAAAATACTTATTAGTTGAAGGAATTAGTTCAGAGAGTGAATAGTTACAATTAATTATTCTTTATTAATCTCTTATCTGGCCCATAGTCAGATTACTACCATGTGGTCCAATATGGCCCACTTAACAAAGTTCAGCCCTTGGGGGAATTCTCCAACCCTAATATTGTTCTTGTGTATAGTGAAAATAATCTTAAACCTAGCTAAGAAATCTTCTAGATAATTAATTATGTTTTAATTAATATAAGGAAGACTTGCTAGTAGTACAACTCATAACTCTTTAAGTGAACTTGGGGTGTTTCATTGATTTTAATGGTTCACTCGTGTACATCGTGAAGTTATAGTTGTTGTGTGTGAATTCATCTCATTCTATGGAATTCATCATGTGATGTTAATTCATCGTGTGGAGTGTAGTTTGTGTGTTTCCATACTTGGAAAATGATGTGTGGTGTTTCATCGATTTAATGGTTTGTTAATGTATATGTGACGTCGGAATTGTGGCGTCTGAGTTTCATTCCATTGAAGTCATCCTATATGTACTGTTAAGTCATTATGTGAATTGTGATTCATTTTTCCATGATTAATCATGACTTAGAATATATATATATTTGGAATGTGGTCTTTGAAGTAGAGCATTGTGGTTGTACATGTTTGATCTAAATGTCAGCAGAGAGAATAGGATATCATTTGTGTGCTGTTTCCATTAGATCAGTGTGCTGTTGTAGATTTCAGATAAGGAATCAAAATGTGTAAATTGAGATTGTGAACGACATGAACAAATTGAGAAAATACATGCTATTGAAATTTATGAGACAAGCATGCCATACAGGACAATGACCTGGCCCAAAAGAATTACAATTCTGTCTTGAAGGATTATTCACTCCTTCTCACTGTCATTCACAGAGCCTGCACCCTGATCAACTGTAGCCGTAGTCACGACCGGTGATTGAGCTACGAACCACTCACTTGATGCAGCAGAGAGTGGAGTCCATACCACGATCCAGTCAGCACTGACAGTTTACCATCCAGGAGGCTAAGGATTATCAGATGAGTGGCTACCCACCCGTTTGCCACTGCACAGCAATCCTAATTTGTCCACTATTGGCTAGAAGTCTATGATTAGGGCCTCTAGCTGAACATCTTGTAGAAAGTTCAGGGATCTGCGTATCTCTTATGTGTCAGTGAGTTCCCAGTGGGGCTCACGTAGTGTTCTTTAGTATTAAACGTTACCTTATCTTTGTACTTTTAACAACTGCGTCTGTCATTATAGGATTAGCATTAGCATCATCATATTGTGTGACGAGTGAAAGGATTACATCTATACGTATCATTCTGTCTTATCTCCTGTTGTGTGAGAATACATTAGGCAGTGGGGGTTCATTATTCTTCCAGGCACGTTAGCAGGAATAACTTGACATACTGTCTTCTTGTGTTAGTACAGTTAGTCGTCATAACTTTCCGCCTGGCACTGTTAGAAGTAGTGATCCATTCTGGGACTTTTGATAATCATTCTTCTAGAATTGCGAGCCATTTGATCGCTTCTTCAGCAGTGGTTAGATTCTCTATTCGTAGAAGTCTATTTAGTATCTACTTTGGTCCAATTCCATCCTAGTAGAATACGTCACGCGACACTGGTGGCTCGGTCCGGGCATGACAATCCTATAGATTGTTGGGTTCAGTCGAGTATCCAACTTCATAGATATTTCTAACTTTCAGTCACTAAAAAGAGATAGCTACTAATCATACTAGTTAATATATATATATATATATATATATATATATATATATATATATATATATATATATATATATATATATATATACTTATAACATAGGATTAACATAAGAATAGATATAAGATAACATAAGTTAGGGCAAAGGTGAATTGCTGGCAAACGGGTAAGTGTTGTGTCAATGTGTAACATTTTTTATGCTTGTCATTGAAGATATTTGTGAATCTTTGCGACAAACACATTCTTGATTAAGTGAGTGAGTTATTCAGGTGTATCAACAGATATCTTATTACATAACTAACATGTCTTCTGAAAAGCCACCTACTAAGGAGGAACTGCGAGAACAAGGAACATTGTTAGGTTATGAGGGTGTAGAGTTGAACAAATATGTAATAGAAGAAGGAAGAGAGTGGCGCCGAGAACAAAGGGACATCATCAAGGAGAGAGAGAAGGAAGAACGAGAGGAAAGAATTAAATTAAAAGTCCAGATGGCAGAAATTGAATCCAGAGAGAAGATGCGACAAGCTGAATTGGACAACCAGTTGAAGCAAGCAGAATTGGACAAGGAGTTGAAATTAGCTGAGCAGTTAAGACAGCACGAGTTAGAACTGAGGAGATTAGAACTACAAAATCCTGATGCCTCCAAATTTAGCAGTGCCAGCTCTCCAACTGACAGCCAAGACATTTCCTCAGGACCACATAGTACTCCAGGATCAATGAGTTTTCCACTGGCCCACTTCGACCCGAAGAAGGATCAGATGGATGAATATCTTGACAAATTTGTGTTAATGTGTGAAGCCTACAATCTGCCTAAGGATAAATTTAATATTAAACTCTCCCAAGCACTTCGCGGTCCGGCGTATGACGTGTTTGCAAAGCTCCCTCCAGGTCTTGAGAAGGACTTTGTTACACTCAAAAATGCTCTCTTGAAACGATATCAGTTAACTTCCAGTGCCTACAGGTTGAAGTTCCGTACAGCCAAACGGTCACAAGGAGAATCATTTCCTCAGTTCGCCTCACGGTTACACACTTATTTTAACAAGTGGGTAGAACTGAGTGATTTGGGTGCTACTTATGACGGGCTGGAGGAACTAATACTGGTTGAGCAATTTAAAGATGTTCTTCCAAAACAGCTACAAACCTTTATTGCAGAGAATGGTGGTGCTCGGCTAGAGGAGGTTATCTCACTAGCCGAACGATATTTAACTGCCCATGGCGAAGTAGCTGCCACTAAATCTTGTAATTCTTCTACTGCTCAAAATACTCCTGCAACACAGAATAAGGGTTTTCAGCAGAACAACTCTTACGGTAAAGACACCAGAGGGCACACTGGGGGTCCGCACCAAAATCCTGGTTCACAAAAACAAAAAGCACCAGCAACCAATAGTGGATGGGGTAAACCTTACTGCAAGAACTGCAAAAATAATGATCACCACACGAGCGTGTGCAGAAATAATCCCCCTACCCAGTATGCTGCGTGTATGATTACGGGGGCAAGTACCCAACAGAGCATATGTTCTAGTAATGGAACTAGGCCACCCACAGTTGAAACTATTCTGGTTAACGGTAGTCCAGTACTATGTCTCTATGACAGTGGACTCCAGTGTGATGCAATAATAGCTAAGCAGTTAGTGAAACCATCACAGTTAACAAAACAAACAGTTGTAGTCAAAGGGGCTACCAGGAGCTCTCCAACTATAATAGCTAAGATAGCCAAAGTACATGTGACATCTAAGTATGTCACTGGACTCATTTCAGCTGCAGTGATCGATGATCCAGTATATCCTTTCATGCTTGGTCGTAAGTATGTATATTTAGGAGAACCATCATCACCAAGGATAATGGCAGCAGTGGAGACCCGGAGTCAGGTTGCACAGTCACATGAACCTATACTCTCAATCAACCCTCTACCTCGGGAGATTAGGGCTGCACAAAATGAATGTCCGACTTTAGCATCTTGTTTTGGCAAACTGCCAAACGGTAGAAATCCTCCAGCAGCTGGAAATTTCTATTTAAAAGATAAGTTGTTGTACCATAGGGCAGGAACTATGGGTACCGAACACGGGCAACTTGTCGTGCCGAAACAATATCGTAATCAGATATTGCATATGGGACATACCATATCCTTCAGTGGACATATGACTGTAGGAGTTACTACCCAGCGTATTTCTTGTCATTATTTTTGGCCGGGAATGACTGCTGACATACGAAGATACGTCCAGTCTTGTCCGGAGTGTCAACATGGCTCCCCCAAGCAGTGGTCTACTCCTGTTTCTATAGGGGAAGGGTTAGTTTTGAACACTCCTTTTGAGCGAGTAGCTATAGACATTATTGGTCCACTGCCCACTTCTAAGAAGAAAAATACTTATATTTTAACTATAGTAGATACAGGCACGTTAGCAGGAATAACTTGACATACTGTCTTCTTGTGTTAGTACAGTTAGTCGTCATAACTTTCCGCCTGGCACTGTTTAGAAGTAGTGATCCATTCTGGGACTTTGATAATCATTCTTCTAGAATTGCGAGCCATTTGATCGCTTCTTCAGCAGTGGTTAGATTCTCTATTCGTAGAAGTCTATTTAGTATCTACTTTGGTCCAATTCCATCCTAGTAGAATACGTTACGCGACACTGGGGGCTCGTCCGGGATGAGAAGTTAACTTCCGGTAGCACCCTAACTTCTGCCATTTTTTCTAGCAACCTGGAAGGAGCAGGAGCTATCACGTCAATTGGCTAAAATTGAACACCTGTCTGTGTTTAAACATATTTTATTGCTGGCTCTTGTTAAGCCGAAAAACCCTCTAAAACATAGAAAAGCCAATGATAGTCTCCTCTCCCGATAGGCCAGTCAAAATCTAGTTGCAGGGTGAGTTAATAATAATTTTGTTATATATTTTTCTGTGTGTCGAAATGCCGGCAAAATCTAAAGGCCATGCCGATCGATAATAGATAACATTACTTAAAACTAGTGTTAGTTAACTAATATTAGAATTAGGACCATGTTTGTGCCATGTGGCTTGCCGACAAGGGTAAAACGCAAAGCTCGTCACAGGTGGCATTAAAAACATGGATAAATTACATTACGTGATTCTCGAAATTAGGTATCCGCCTGCGGAAAGACACCTGATTTAGTCAGTAGACGATTAGAGTTAAGATAATTTAATTATGTGCTTAAACTTCGGAACTAGCGTATTTCTCTAGATAAAATACTTATTAGTTGAAGGAATTAGTTCAGAGAGTGAATAGTTACAATTAATTATTCTTTATTAATCTCTTATCTGGCCCATAGTCAGATTACTACCATGTGGTCCAATATGGCCCACTTAACAAAGTTCAACCCTTGGGGGAATTCTCCAACCCTAATATTGTTCTTGTGTATAGTGAAAATAATCTTAAACCTAGCTAAGAAATCTTCTAGATAATTAATTATGTTTTAATTAATATAAGGAAGACTTGCTAGTAGTACAACTCATAACTCTTTAAGTGAACTTGGGGTGTTTCATTGATTTTAATGGTTCACTCGTGTACATCGTGAAGTTATAGTTGTTGTGTGTGAATTCATCTCATTCTATGGAATTCATCATGTGATGTTAATTCATCGTGTGGAGTGTAGTTTGTGTGTTTCCATACTTGGAAAATGATGTGTGGTGTTTCATCGATTTAATGGTTTGTTAATGTATATGTGACGTCGGAATTGTGGCGTCTGAGTTTCATTCCATTGAAGTCATCCTATATGTACTGTTAAGTCATTATGTGAATTGTGATTCATTTTTCCATGATTAATCATGACTTAGAATATATATATATTTGGAATGTGGTCTTTGAAGTAGAGCATTGTGGTTGTACATGTTTGATCTAAATGTCAGCAGAGAGAATAGGATATCATTTGTGTGCTGTTTCCATTAGATCAGTGTGCTGTTGTAGATTTCAGATAAGGAATCAAAATGTGTAAATTGAGATTGTGAACGACATGAACAAATTGAGAAAATACATGCTATTGAAATTTATGAGACAAGCATGCCATACAGGACAATGACCTGGCCCAAAAGAATTTACAATTCTGTCTTGAAGGATTATTCACTCCTTCTCACTGTCATTCACAGAGCCTGCACCCTGATCAACTGTAGCCGTAGTCACGACCGGTGATTGAGCTACGAACCACTCACTTGATGCAGCAGAGAGTGGAGTCCATACCACGATCCAGTCAGCACTGACAGTTTACCATCCAGGAGGCTAAGGATTATCAGATGAGTGGCTACCCACCCGTTTGCCACTGCACAGCAATCCTAATTTGTCCACTATTGGCTAGAAGTCTATGATTAGGGCCTCTAGCTGAACATCTTGTAGAAAGTTCAGGGATCTGCGTATCTCTTATGTGTCAGTGAGTTCCCAGTGGGGCTCACGTAGTGTTCTTTAGTATTAAACGTTACCTTATCTTTGTACTTTTAACAACTGCGTCTGTCATTATAGGATTAGCATTAGCATCATCATATTGTGTGACGAGTGAAAGGATTACATCTATACGTATCATTCTGTCTTATCTCCTGTTGTGTGAGAATACATTAGGCAGTGGGGGCTCATTATTCTTCCAGGCACGTTAGCAGGAATAACTTGACATACTGTCTTCTTGTGTTAGTACAGTTAGTCGTCATAACTTTCCGCCTGGCACTGTTAGAAGTAGTGATCCATTCTGGGACTTTTGATAATCATTCTTCTAGAATTGCGAGCCATTTGATCGCTTCTTCAGCAGTGGTTAGATTCTCTATTCGTAGAAGTCTATTTAGTATCTACTTTGGTCCAATTCCATCCTAGTAGAATACGTCACGCGACATGCATGATGGTGGAAATGACCACGTGTTCACATGCACCCACTGTGAATGGACATTTACAGCGCAAATTGGCCTTATCAGTCACACTCGCTACCGCCATAGTTAAAAGTTATTATGCCTTTTTAAAGCACAAACTATCGTCTGTCAAGACGGCAAGGTGCCAATGATGATGATGATATTAACTTTAGAGTGAAATATTTAATGTATGTTTCTTTACATTATTACTTTGATGTAACATGTGGAATGTAGTTTACTGAACCCATCCCCCTGTTTGACCAAGTAAGTAAAGGACATAATATGCTTTCATGCATAAGCACTTCTAAACTGTCAAGGGGAAATATCACCCCAGTGTCAGAAGAAGTAAGTAAAGGAAATGACAGAAGAGGTGAGAGGGTATAAACAGGAAAGTATCCAGGCAGACTAAAACAATGGTAGCAGCACTGATTGGTAACATGAGTTAATATGTATGAGAGGAACAATCATCCTATTCTGTTTCATTACTGTGTAGGGATCAGATATGCTGGGTACATCTCATCATTTACTCTCCATCATTCTTTTCTAGCCTTGTCCGTCACTGTGTCTGTGTCCTCTGTGAGAACATCAGCCAACAGGCCACTATGTACAAGTGCAGTAAAAGAAAGCTTGCCCAATATAATTGCTGATGTCTAATGCCTGTACAAGGAGACCCACTGTAGCTCTTAACTTGTAGGTACTTCCTGAATCTGCTACCTTCTGTACCTCATGTCTGTAAACCCTTTTCATTCTTGTCCACTGGAGAATTATCATCCTGTGGCTAGATATAAATGTGTTCACCATGTTTATCCACCTCAGGTGAGGATGACGGTGTTCGCAGATTGTCATGATCCAGAGGTGCAGAACATTGCCCAATAATGTACAATGGCTGTCAACCTAGAGCAGATCTGTTATATAAAGGTGCAACAGGAATATGTGGCCAGGACCAAGAATATTAAATGAGTCCCCACTGAACTGTGCCCAAACCGGATCTGTGTTTCATGATTGATCTGGTGAAGTGTAGAAACAGTTCTAAGATCATTAGGATCAAGTTTATACCTCAATGCAAATTACTTACAAATATGGCAGAAGTTTGGCAGCATTTCATCACTGCTATACTTTGATTTTACTCAGTGAAACTTTTCTTTTTTACTTGTGAGAACCATCAATAACTTTTCAGGAACAGAGAGTAGTCATGGACTCCTATGATTCATACAGTGTGTAGAGACTGTTTAGACTATTTGTTTTACAAATCCTTGAGAAATGTTCCAGTACCATCTGGGGTATTTATTACAGAAACAAGAGCAGGCTAACTGATGGGAGGGCTTAGTGGCCAAATGACTGAAGTCATCTCTGAACATGAGAGTTCTTATTTCTAATGTTGAATATGAACATTATCTCAATGTCTTGATGTATTTCATATATGTCATCATGCATCACTGGTTACTTCCACAGGTTTTTTATTTTGATTAATAAACCAAAATTAACTGTTCCTGCATTTTTCTGTCAGTCCATTGTGGTGTGACAAAACTTTTCATTATTATCTATGTGTTTAGTTAATGTAACTACTCCACATAAGGGTAGTATCTGGAACTACAGGTGACTGGGTAAACTCTAATAGACAGCTAAATTCTGTCCTATTATAATCTCCCAGGTTCCAGGTTACTCAGAAAAGGGAACTTTACATTTTATTAATTCCTGTGACCATTTCACCTAAAAGGGAAAATGATCATAGGTGGGGGACTCTCGAGCTAATTAAGTTTCTCTTTTCAGGAAGGAAGATTTTGGAGGGAAGAAATTAACTTTCCTGGGAAAACCCCTAGATTTCCAGAGCTATTATGGGTTACTTTGGCTTCCAAGAACCCATCCCCTCCAAATGAAATCAGTCCCATCCTCATAGCTGTACTTCATTGTGGGGTAAGTCAGAGTGGGTACTGCTTCCAACTCCCAACATGTCACACCTACCCTGTACCATGTGATACTACACCAAAAAAATTCATGTGCCTATTTTAGACAACCCATATATCTATATGCTCAAACCGCAATTCCTCTCATAAACTAAAACAATTCCATATGTCCTTCCTCACCCAAGGAATTTTAACAGCTATAGAGCGTATCTAAGCTAAATATTTCATTGTCTCTCAGTACATTAGTACGTCTTTCTTTAATTATGTCATCTTCACTATCTGTTGTTAATCTGTTGTTAAAGTACTCAGGTCTTAAGGTCATATATTCTTCTATTTTTCTTAAGTCACCTTCTGTCGTCGAGTGAATTTCCGCTTTCTGTCTATTATTATTCTTCTTCTTAAATGCTTTCTTTCTATTTCCGTCATTTGCGTCGGTCTGCTCACTGTTTCCTGTATAACTTATATAACGTTTATATTTCCCCATCTCGTCTTCAGATGACACACTGATAATAGTTCCTTCATCAGACTCATAGTAGCTTACTGCAGACACGTCGATCCTATTCCCATAGTCAGCTTTAGAACGTCTGGCTTTTTTCTTACTTTTGTTACTCGTACTCCGCTTCTGTACAACTCCCATATCTTTACTTGAAATATTCTCTCCATAACCTGAACTCTCACACCTAACATTCCTACACCATTTAGGGATTAAGTTAATGTCTATACCTGAGGAACTTGACATAGCAGTACCTCTATTAACTATCATACTACCATTCCTTTTTCTAATACTTTTCTTCACCCGTCTTTTACCATCTTTGGTACTTGTCTGCCTGTCTTCTGTCTTAGGTTGTTCAACCTCTGTACCAGTGTTTTTCTTTGTCACTTTATCAATCGACGTCTGAGTACTCTTTTCCACACTACTGCCTGGTTGTGTCTGTGTCTCTTTTTCTTGTCTGGCACAAAAGACTGAAGATACCTCCTGACTACCCAAAATCTTATCTGTGTTTCTTTCTTTGTTACTCAACCTCGCTACCGAATATCGCAACTGTCTGATCTGCAACCAATTCTCTCGCAAGGCCTTTGCGTTTTCACTCTTTGAAGGCCAAGACCACTGTTTCTTTTTCTGACCATTACTAATTCTTATATGTCTCTGTGTCTCATTCTTATCTGCTTTCATATGTATATGGTTGATAACTTTAAAATTGCAACCAGACTGGTTATCATTTCTATTGGACTTGTCTACCTCAACACGTCTCATACCTGTCTTGTACTCTGTTCGTTCAGGCGTCTGCCTCTTTATCAATTCTATCATAGACGAAATTCTATCTACGTCCATTTTTAAGCTATCCATCAATTCTGTCACACGTCCTAACTTCCTATAAAAGACTTCCATAGTGGCTTACCACGCCTTTATGATATAAAGCCTTGTTGTTTTCAATACGTAGGCAACTTTCCTATCGCTAGCACATACAAAAGGTTACTCAAAGACAAATCTTTAAAAAAATTGCATCAGGTTTTCAATTCTTCAATTCTATCTTAAAACAAATAATTATACACATATGCCTACTCTTTAACTAATTTAAATTAAACCTCGCTTACTCAGTCAACATTGTCCTTCGGACAGGCAATGACTTCCAGGGTCTCTCAGGATGCTCGAGCTAAAACGTTCCCAAATCAGTGTCATTCCATATCACACACTGGGCAGAGAGGCATGTGGAGAAAGAAAATCCAGCGATACGACTACCTCACAGCTCAAACAAGTTCAACAGTGACCTCACTTCAGGCGGCATCTTGGTTTCCAGCATAGTGACGCCCAAGGACTGCGGGTTCTGACAAGGCCTGGAACAATTGACTGCGTTCAAAGAGCAACACTTCCCGACTTCAGGCTTCACACGATCAGACTGCGATCAGAGAGCAGCTTTTCTCGACAGTAGGCTTCACCACGATCAGACTGCGATCAGAGAGCAGCTTTGGTCAGCTCCCTGAAACAACATTGTATGGCAGCGGCCCTGGTAGCCCGTTGAAACAACCGACAATGCAGGTAAAAAATGTAAAGCGGCGGCTATAACAAGCCTCTTGAAAATGATAAAGTTCAGGCAACGGCCATGCCTATGGTAAAGCCTCTTGAAAATGATAAAAGTTCAGGCAACGGCTATGGTAACGAGCAGGCTGTGTGACAACGATTCAGTCTACTTACTATGTATGGCGGAATGCAGAAGTCTTTGAAGTCCCTGCTACAGTGGGAGGTACGATCAGAAGTAGGTATCTCCATGTCGTCTGCCAAAATCAATCCCGTTAGCAAACCGCTCGAACAACAATGCCACAGTGCCCGGCGAAGACTTGACAGCGATAGCGGCTCTCACACACCAGTAAAGCTCGAAAACGATTTGAGAGCGGACTGGACTTCACCACCAGTAAAGCTCGAAAACGATTTGAGAGCGGACTGGACTTCACCACCAGTAAGGCTCGAAAACGATTTGAGAGCGGACTGGACTTCACCACCAGTAAAGCTCGAAAACGACCGAGAGCTGACTCAGCGAAGCGGGCTTCACAACCGCATAAAGACAGTGGAACTGAATCAGCAAAGCGGGCTTCACAACCGCATACAGATTCTTGTAGAAACTTCTTGAAATCTGTTCAGCAGAGGTTTGATAACGTGCCAGTGTCAAAGGCACCGCATTTTCCCAACAAGCGCTGTATGAAATAGTGGCTGTATCAAATATAGTGGCCCAGTACCTCCGCTATGTACCGCGACAATTGAAGTTGTTCATCCTGGTCTGGGCAACATTTCTGTACTGTAATAGTACAGCGAAGTGACGGTGAACTGGCAATAACTCTAAGACAGTTCTGGCTTCATATTAATTTATTCAAAATCAACGGAGATATAACAAACCTTCAATCAAGCCAGAAGTTACTCAACTAAATCACGCATCCATCTCGAAGGATGGGTCGTTCACAACTGACCTTGTTTCTACGATGCTCGTCATAGGACGAGCCACCCTAACTACCCCATATTATGGTGCTTGACCGTGCCCTACTTTCCTATCGACTATGCACACCTCGTTGCCCCTTTTTCCTATTCCTAACTCTGTTACACTACCTTGGTGAACTGACCTTAAATTGCCGATTTAATAAAAAACATATTTTACAAATTTACTTTGGCTTTTGAGTGTTTTTTGTTGTTATTGTGTGTATGTGTATATTTGTTGCAGGTGTCACAAACATAAACGTGAGCATATGTGTACAAAGATAATGTCTCTTGTTGCTATCACAGAGTTGTGGAGTGGCAGTTATTGTAGATGAATGCTGTTATTAGGGAAAGTGTCGGTTATCTGTAGCTGGTCCGCAGATTCATAGAATATATTGGTTGTGTCCGTATGACAGGTTTACATGAGAGTTTAAGAGTATGGTACATTTGTTGGTTTGTTTCCTGTGTTTGAGAATATATTGGTTGTGGCCGTATGACAGGTTTACATGAGAGTTTAAGAGTATGGTACATTTGTTGGTTTGTTTCCTGTGTTTGAGAATATATTGGTTGTGGCCGTATGACAGGTTTACATGAGAGTTTAAGAGTATGGGATGTTTGTTGGTTTGTTTCCTGTGTTTGAGAATATATTGGTTGTGGCCGTATGACAGGTTTACATGAGAGTTTAAGAGTATGGGATGTTTGTTGGTTTGTTTCCTGTGTTTGAGAATATATTGGTTGTGGCCGTATGACAGGTTTACATGAGAGTTAAGAGTATGGTACATTTGTTGGTTTGTTGTTTCCTGTGTTTGAGAATATATTGGTTGTGTCCGTATGACAGGTTTACATGAGAGTTTAAGAGTATGGTACATTTGTTGGTTTGTTTCCTGTGTTTGAGAATATATTGGTTGTGGCCGTATGACAGGTTTACATGAGAGTTTAAGAGTATGGTACATTTGTTGGTTTGTTTCCTGTGTTTGAGAATATATTGGTTGTGGCCGTATGACAGGTTTACATGAGAGTTTAAGAGTATGGGACGTTTGTTGGCTTGTTGTTTCCTGTGTTTGAGAATATATTGGTTGTGGCCGTATGACAGGTTTACATGAGAGTTTAAGAGTATGGTACATTTGTTGGTTTGTTGTTTCCTGTGTTTGAGAATATATTGATTGTGGCCGTATGACAGGTTTACATGAGAGTTTAAGAGTATGGGACGTTTGTTGGCTTGTTGTTTCCTGTGTTTGAGAATATATTGGTTGTGGCCGTATGACAGGTTTACATGAGAGTTTAAGAGTATGGGAAATTTGCTGGCTTGTTGTTTCCTGTGTTTGAGAATTGTCTGTACACCTATTGAAACATGACAGTGTATTTAGGTACTGTGATAACAGCACAATCTGTCTCTGTGGCTAAAGGCTTGTGAACGCGGTTTTGTGAGCCCATATACCTGGGTTCGAAACACAGCGGTGCTGGTTTTTTCGAAAAAGGTATAGGAGGCGGTCGTTCAGAAAGCAATGGCAAACTACTGTACGTAAAATTTGCCCGGGAATCAGAAACAGCGAAAATGCTGGGGTTGACTACTAAGTCATGTGAAGGACATGCAACTTAATTTAATTTGAAATAACAGCACATGCACATTGGTGTGATGGTTTGGACGTCACTATGGCATGTACATGGTCAGATGCTGTTCCATGCCTGCATGTAGCATTCGCTGTGTGAGTGAAAGACTGACCATCTGTTCTTCCACGCACTTAGACCAAAACTTGGTGAGGGTCCTGGCACGTCACATAGCCACAGCGGGTCCTGCTACGGGACTTGTCTATAACAGCAGGTGGGAGATGTCATAAAGAAGTTCAATCTTGAACAGCCCAAGCTATGGTACATGTCTATAACAGCAGGTGGGAGATGTCATAAAGTAGTTCAATCTTGAACAGCCTAAGCTGCGGTACCTGTCTATAACAGCAGGTGTGAGATGTCATAAAGAAGTTCAATCTTGAACAGCCCAAGCTATGGTACATGTCTATAACAGCAGGTGGGAGATGTCATAAAGTAGTTCAATCTTGAACAGCCTAAGCTGCGGTACCTGTCTATAACAGCAGGTGTGAGATGTCATAAAGAAGTTCAATCTTGAACAGCCCAAGCTATGGTACATGTCTATAACAGCAGGTGGGAGATGTCATAAAGTAGTTCAATCTTGAACAGCCTAAGCTGCGGTACCTGTCTATAACAGCAGGTGTGAGATGTCATAAAGAAGTTCAATCTTGAACAGCCCAAGCTATGGTACATGTCTATAACAGCAGGTGGGAGATGTCATAAAGTAGTTCAATCTTGAACAGCCTAAGCTACGGTACCTGTCTATAACAGCAGGTGGGAGATGTCATAAAGTAGTTCAATCTTGAACAGCCCAAGCTACGGTACCTGTCTATAACAGCAGGTGGGAGATGTCATAAAGTAGTTCAATCTTGATCAGCCTAAGCTGCGGTACCTGTCTATAACAGCAGGTGTGAGATGTCATAAAGAAGTTCAATCTTGAACAGCCCAAGCTATGGTACATGTCTATAACAGCAGGTGGGAGATGTCATAAAGAAGTTCAATCTTGAACAGCCCAAGCTACGGTACCTGTCTATAACAGCAGGTGGGAGATGTCATAAAGAAGTTCAATCTTGAACAGCCCAAGCTACGGTACCTGTCAATAACAGCAGGTGTGAGATGTCATAAAGTAGTTCAATCTTGAACAGCCCAAGCTACGGTACCTGTCTATAACAGCAGGTGTGAGATGTCATAAAGAAGCTCAATCTTGAACAGCCCAAGCTATGGTACATATCTATAACAGCAGGTGGGAGATGTCATAAAGTAGTTCAATCTTGAACAGCCCAAGCTACGGTACCTGTCTATAACAGCAGGTGGGAGATGTCATAAAGTAGTTCAATCTTGAACAGCCCAAGCAAACGCAGCATTTCACAAAATGAAGAATTTTTCTCTGCAATTTATCTTTTTCAGTCAAGGTCAGAAACATAATTCTTAAGAGCTATATTGAGGCAATCCTTATGTACGGATGTGAATTATGGACAATTAGCAGACTAGTGAGGAGTTATATAAAAACTACAGGGATGTGGTTTTTTTAGAAGGATGAGAACACATGGACAGATAGAAGAGTAATGAAGGTATCCTGAAAGAAGTTCAACTCACAAAGAAAACTGTTACTTGCATCAGCAGAGGACAGTCCACATTGACTGGGCAAGTCATGAGAAATGGAAAGTTGGAGAATGTAGTCACAGGGGGGAACCTTTGAGAATGTAGTCACAACGGGAACGCTGGAGAGGGGAGATGCCAGGGGAGACAGAGAGAAGATGCAGGACAGTTTGATGTCATGGCATGGAGGAACATTGGTATTAGAAATGATTAGCAGCACAGGAGACGACTGGGGCAGATATAGTCACCAACACCACACCACATGGACTATGAAACAAGAATGATAGAGGTGTTAAATTACTGGTATTTCTTATAGCCAGTTGTTTTCTGTGTTTCCAGTTATGGAGGTGATACTCATCATATAGCATGTCCTTTACATAACGTTTTTGTCATCACAGCCCACCGAAGAGTGTCTTGATCTCATGCTGTTTCTCCTGCTGCACGCACTTTCCTGCCCCAGGGATCTTGATCTCATGATGTTTCTCCTGCTGCACGCACCTTCCTGCCCCAGGGGTCTTGATCTCATGCTGTTTCTCCTGCTCCATGCACCCTCCTGCCCCAGGTGTCTTGATCTCATGTTGTTTCTCCTGCTGCAAGCACCCTCCTGCCCCAGGTGTCTTGATCTCATGCTGTTTCTCCTGCTGCACGCACCCTCCTGCCCCAGGTGTCGTGATCTCATGCTGTTTCTCCTGCTGCAAGCACCCTCCTGCCCCAGGTGTCTTGATCTCATGCTGTTTCTCCTGCTGCAAGCACCCTCCTGCCCCAGGTGTCGTGATCTCATGCTGTTTATCCTGCTGCAAGCACCCTCCTGCCCCAGGTGTCTTGATCTCATGCTGTTTCTCCTGCTGCAAGCACCCTCCTGCCCCAGGTGTCTTGATCTCATGCTGTTTCTCCTGCTCCATGCACCCTCCTGCCCCAGGTGTCTTGATCTCATGATGTTTCTCCTGCTGCAAGCACCCTCCTGCCCAAGGTGTCTTGATCTCATGCTGTTTCTCCTGCTGCACACACCCTCCTGTCCCAGGTGTCTTGATCTCATGCTGTTTCTCCTGCTGCACGCACTTTCCTGCCCCAGGGATCTTGATCTCATGATGTTTCTCCTGCTGCACGCACCTTCCTACCCCAGGGGTCTTGATCTTATGCTGTTTCTCCTGCTCCATGCACCCTCCTGCCCCAGGTGTCTTGATCTCATGATGTTTCTCCTGCTGCAAGCACCCTCCTGCCCCAGGTGTCTTGATCTCATGCTGTTTCTCCTGCTGCACGCACCCTCCTGCCCCAGGTGTCGTGATCTCATGCTGTTTCTCCTGCTGCAAGCACCCTCCTGCCCCAGGTGTCTTGATCTCATGCTGTTTCTCCTGCTGCAAGCACCCTCCTGCCCCAGGTGTCGTGATCTCATGCTGTTTCTCCTGCTGCAAGCACCCTCCTGCCCAAGGTGTCTTGATCTCATGCTGTTTCACCTGCTGCAAGCACCCTCCTGCCCCAGGTGTCTTGATCTCATGCTGTTTCTCCTGCTCCATGCACCCTCCTGCCCCAGGTGTTCTTATC
Source organism: Cepaea hortensis (assembly GCA_963921405.1). NCBI lineage: Eukaryota > Metazoa > Mollusca > Gastropoda > Stylommatophora > Helicidae > Cepaea > Cepaea hortensis. The sequence goes on along the minus strand of OY992897.1, from coordinate 71,660,089 downwards.
TCATGATGTTTCTCCTGCTCCATGCACCCTCCTGCCCCAGGTGTCTTGATCTCATGATGTTTCTCCTGCTCCACGCACCCTCCTGCCCCAGGTGTCTTGATCTCATGCTGTTTCTCCTGCTGCACCCACCATCCTGCCCCAGGGATCTTGATCTCACGCTGTTTCTCCTACTGCACGCACCCTCCTGCCCCAGGGATCTTGATCTCAAGCTGTTTCTCCTGCTGCACGCACCTTCTTGCCCCAGGGATCTTGATCTCATGCTGTTTCTCCTGCCTGCACACACCCTCCTGCCCCAGGTGTCTTGATCTCATGCTGTTTCTCCTGCTGCACGCACCCTCCTACCCCAGGTGTCTTGATCTCATGATGTTTCTCCTGCTCCATGCACCCTCCTGCCCCAGGTATCTTGATCTCATGATGTTTCTCCTGCTGCACGCACCCTCCTGCCCCAGGTGTCTTGATCTCAAGCTGTTTCTCCTGCTGCACGCACCTTCCTGCCCCAGGGATCTTGATCTCAAGCTGTTTCTCCTGCTGCACGCACCTTCCTGCCCCAGGTGTCTTGATCTCATGCTGTTTCTCCTGCTGCACGCACCTTCCTGTCCCAGGTGTCTTGATCTCATGCTGTTTCACCTGCTGCACCCACCCTCCTGTCCCAGGTGTCTTGATCTCATGCTGTTTCACCTGCTGCACACACCCTCCTGTCCCAGGTGTCTTGATCTCAAGCTGTTTCACCTGCTGCACACACCCTCCTGTCCCAGGTGTCTTGATCTCATGCTGTTTCACCTGCTGCACACATCCTCCTGTCCCAGGTGTCTTGATCTCATGCTGTTTCACCTGCTGCACACACCCTCCTGCCCCAGGTGTCTTGATCTCATGCTGTTTCTCCTGCTGCACCCAACCTTCCACCCCAGGTGTTTTGATCTCAAGCTGTTTCTCCTGCTGCACGCACCTTCCTGCCCCAGGTGTCTTGATCTCATGCTGTTCTGTTTCTCCTGCTGCACGCACCCTCCTGCCCCAGGTGTCTTGATCTCAAGCTGTTTCTCCTGCTGCACGCACCCTCCTGCCCTAGGTGTCTTGACCTCAAGCTGCTTCTCATGCTGCACGCACTCTCCTGCCCCAGGTGAGTAGTATACAACTGTATACTACTCAGGTGTCTTGATCTCACGCTGTTTCTTCTGCTGCACGCACCCTCCTGCCCCAGGTGTCTTGATCTCACGCTTTCCTGCCCATGTGTCTTGATCTCATGCTGTTTCTCATGCTGCACGCACCCTTCTGCCCCAGGTGTTTTGATCTCATGCTGTTTCTCCTGCTGCACGCACCTTCCTGCCCCAGATGTCTTGATTTCATGCTGTTTCTCCTGCTGCACGCACCATCCTGCCCCAGGTGTCTTGATCTCGCGTTGTTTCTCCTGCTGCACGCACCCGACTGCCCCAGGTGTCTTGATCCCATGCTGTTTCTCATGCTGCACGCACCATCGTGCCCCAGGTGCCTTGATCTCAAGCTGTTTCACCTGCTGCGCCCACCCTCCTGCCCCAGGTGTCTTGATCTCATGCTGTTTCTCCTGCTGCACCCACCCTCCTGCCCCAGGTGTCTTGATCTCATGCTGTTTCTCCTGCCGCACGCACCCTCCTGCCCCAGGTGCCTTGATCTCATGCTGTTTCTCCTGCCGCACGCACCCTCCTGCCCCAGGTGCCTTGATCTCATGCTGTTTCTCCTGCCACACGCACCCTCCTGCCCCAGGTGTCTTGATCTCATGCTGTTTCTCCTGCTGCACCCACCCTCCTGCCCCAGGTGTCTTGATCTCAAGCTGTTTCTCCTGCTGCACGCACCCTCCTGCCCCAGGTGTCTTGATCTCATGCTGTTCTGTTTCTCCTGCTGCACCCACCCTCCTGCCCCAGGAGTCTTGATCTCACGCTGTTTCTCCTGCTGCACGCACCCTCCTGCCCCAGGTGTCTTGATCTTATGCTGTTTCTCCAGCTGCACACACCTTCCTGCCCCAGGTGTCTTGATCTCAAGCTGTTTCTCCTGCTGCACGCACCTTCCTGTCCCAGGTGTCTTGACCTCATGCTGCTTCTCATGCTGCACGCACTCTCCTGCCCCAGGTGAGTAGTATACAATTGTATACTACTCAGGTGTCTTGATCTCACGCTGTTTATTCTGCTGCACGCACCCTCATGCTCCAGGTGTCTTGATCTCACGCTGTTTCTCCTGCTGCACGCACCCTCCTGCCCCAGGTGTCTTGATCTCATGCTGTTTCTCCTGCTGCACGCACCTTCCTGCCCCAGGTGTCTTGATCTCGCGTTGTTTCTCCTGCTGCACGCACCCGACTGCCCCAGGTGTCTTGATCTTATGCTGTTTCTCATGCTGCACGCACCATCCTGCCCCAGGTGTCTTGATCTTACGCTGTTTCTCCTGCTGCACGCACCCTCCTGCCCCAGGTGTCTTGATCTCATGCTGTTTCTCCTGCTGTACGCACCCTTCTGCCCCAGGTGTCTTGATCTCATGCTGTTTCTCCTGCTGTACGCACCCTTCTGCCCCAGGTGTCTTGATCTCACGCTGTTTCTCCTGCTGCACGCACCCTCCTGCCCCAGGTGTCTTGTTCTCATTCTGTTTCTCCTGCTGCACGCACCCTCCTGCCCCAGTTGTCTTGATCTCATGCTGTTTCTCCTGCTGTACGCACCCTTCTGCCCCAGGTGTCTTGATCTCATGCTGTTTCTCCTGCTGTACGCACCCTTCTGCCCCAGGTGTCTTGATCTCATGCTGTTTCTCCTGCTGTACGCACCCTTCTGCCCCAGGTGTCTTGATCTCATGCTGTTTCTCCTGCTGTACGCACCCTTCTGCCCCAGGTATCTTGATCTCAAGCTGTTTCTCCTGCTGCACGCACCCTTCTGCCCCAGGTGTCTTGATCTCATGCTGTTTCTCCTGCTCCATGCACCCTCCTGCCCCAGGTGTCTTCAGTGTCCTGTGGCCATCTTTGTGCTGGTCACTGCAGAACTATTTGGGACCGGAATTCGGAAGAATATATTATAACTACGAGTTTTGTTGTTTCTTTTTATATGTGTTGTTATGTCGTCTATATGGTGTTATTGTTTTCATTATCATGTTTGTTGTTTCTATGGCCAGAGTATAGTGCTGTTGTTTATACACTAAACCACTGCCACAGAAAAAATTAAAAGTTTATGCAATGGTTATTCCCCCCCCCCCTTTTTGTTTTAATTATTGATTTTTTAGTATACAGTTTGTGGCGTCAGTGGGGTCAACTTAAAAGACTTATATAAGGTATAATCTGATCGATTTTTGAGTCTTGGAGCCTTCTATCTTATTTTTTTTAATTTTTAAATGACACATTCCACTCTGCACAACTGTGTCCCTCTGGTGGTTGGGGGGGGGGGGGGGGGAGAAGCCCTAAATAACGTCAAGGAAACTCTCACATATATCACCTTTATTCATGCATATACAGGTAGATCAATATACAAGTAGATCAATATACAAGTAGATCAATATACAGGTAGATCAATATACAGGTAGATCAATATACAGGTAGATCAATATATAGGTAGATCAATATACAAGTAGATCAATATACAAGTAGATCAATATACAGGTAGATCAATATACAAGTAGATCAATATACAGGTAGATCAATATACAAGTAGATCAATATACAAGTAGATCAATATACAGGTAGATCAATATACAAGTAGATCAATATACAGGTAGATCAATATACAAGTAGATCAATATACAAGTAGATCAATATACAAGTAGATCAATATACAGGTAGATCAATATACAGGTAGATCAATATACAGGTAGATCAATATATAGGTAGATCAATATACAAGTAGATCAATATACAAGTAGATCAATATACAGGTAGATCAATATACAAGTAGATCAATATACAGGTAGATCAATATACAAGTAGATCAATATACAAGTAGATCAATATACAGGTAGATCAATATACAGGTAGATCAATATACAGGTAGATCAATATATAGGTAGATCAATATACAAGTAGATCAATATACAAGTAGATCAATATACAAGTAGATCAATATACAGGTAGATCAATATACAAGTAGATCAATATACAGGTAGATCAATATACAAGTAGATCAATATACAGGTAGATCAATATACAGGTAGATCAATATACAAGTAGATCAATATACAAGTAGATCAATATACAAGTAGATCAATATGCAGATAGATCAATATACAAGTAGATCAATATACAGGTAGATCAATATACAAGTAGATCAATATACAAGTAGATCAATATACAGGTAGATCAATATACAAGTAGATCAATATACAGGTAGATCAATATACAAGTAGATCAATATACAAGTAGATCAATATACAGGTAGATCAATATACAGGTAGATCAATATACAGGTAGATCAATATATAGGTAGATCAATATACAAGTAGATCAATATACAAGTAGATCAATATACAAGTAGATCAATATACAAGTAGATCAATATACAAGTAGATCAATATACAGGTAGATCAATATACAAGTAGATCAATATACAAGTAGATCAATATACAAGTAGATCAATATACAAGTAGATCAATATACAGATAGATCAATATACAAGTAGATCAATATACAGGTAGATCAATATACAGGTAGATCAATATACAGGTAGATCAATATACAAGTAGATCAATATACAGGTAGATCAATATACAAGTAGATCAATATACAAGTAGATCAATATACAAGTAGATCAATATACAAGTAGATCAATATACAGATAGATCAATATACAAGTAGATCAATATACAAGTAGATCAATATACAAGTAGATCAATATACAAGTAGATCAATATACAGGTTGATCAATATACAAGTAGATCAATATACAAGTAGATCAATATACAGGTAGATCAATAGAAAATTACTTCTTCTTCTTCTTCTTCTGCTGCGTTCATCCGGAGTTTTTTTTTTTCGGATGTGATTGCGTTGTGCCTGTTTACAGCAGAGCTGCGTTCTTGCGCCGTTAGGCCGACACATCCGACTTCTGCGGGCATTAGTTGACCGGGTTAACCTTCCTGGGGAAAACTAATTCGAAAATAGAGAAGGGAGAAGTCTCCCGAATGTAAAAGAATGGAACGAAGAATACACAAGACTTAGTACACGACAAAACAGGCCGAGCCACCACTTGCTCAACAAGCTAGAGATAGGAGATACTGATGAGTGTAGCTGTGGAATTTGGAACGTGGCGGTTAGGTAAACCTTGGCTGCAAGAGCGTCCAACATATGCAAGAAAAGAGAAAAAGTTTTCGGACAACACGAGCCCCATTTAAGGAGACAAAGATTTGTAACTTGAAAATTATGATGTAAACTGAAAAGCAAACAGCAAATGCATAAGTGTGAATACGATGGCTTAAGCTTGTGTGCACATTTACGTTATTTCACGCAACACACAAATATATCAATGTTTAGAAAACATTGATTCAGCATGAGAAGTAAACCTGTAAGACATGTCTTCATTGTACAGAGAACATATAATGAGATTTATAAATAATATCCTAGGGATAGTGGTTCAATCAATCAATTATGTGCCATGCCGGAAAGCGTGGGCGGTCATGACTCGTCACATCACTCGATTGTCATAAGTCGGGGTGCCCCACCGGCTAGATGAAAGTATTATGCACTGACGAGCAACCCCAAATAGTCAGAAACTGACTAGGGACAAAATCTATATGGCTGAACTACAGATTAAGCCCATGAATATCCAACGCACAGCTCCAAGTGGCTCGTTACAAAATGAAATGAACTGTGCTGAATATTCGCCAAGGGATAGGAAAGAGAAGATTAGCTAGGATAGATTTTTAAGTCTGAATTAAAGTTGTAGGGACAACTATCCTAGTACAAGTTTTTCTCCCTGACAGCTTCCTTCCTTGGTGTCTAAGTGAACCCCCACCAATGTACACACACAACACGTATGCACAATTGGAATTAATATAATGACAGAACTATGAGTTACAATACTACAACATTTATTTACTAATCATAGACATCTTATGGTGGCCAATATGAGGATAATGAAATCATATAACATATTGTGATGAGAAACATTACGTAACTTTACTTGTTACTTCATCTATCTGGATCTGTGGTCCAGATCCCCACTCTCCAGTAGACACACAAAAAAGAGAACAGCTTGCCGGTATTCTGACGACTGCCAGTCCTGACACTCCTAGTCTTCACTCGTTTTTGAGATCTGTAACATAGGTGCTCCTTGTGAGAGCTGGCAAGAAAGTCAAGAATGTGTTATATCTAGTTCTACATCAGCGCAATCTTAAGTAAAACATATTCTAGTAAACACATATACAATGACAAGTCTGGCCAAGTTTATCTTCCAGCTCTACTGCGTTCACCATCCTCCTTCTCCCTACTGTCTTTAGTCTGGGACGGGCTTTTCCATTGTCTCACACGCCTGTAATTATTACATTTCTGCCGCCCATATCCATGTCGCTAATACAGAAATTCTGTCGTACAGCCGCTCCGTCCAAAGTTTGTTTAGCCGCTCACAGGGTCGGTAATGGTATTATAATAGTACCGGGTCATCCGGGCTTACAAGCCGTGACCAGTAGCTGTGCCAGGTTTCCATACATTACCGTGAACGCACGCCCACAATACACTGAGAAAGTTTAGCACCATATACCCTATACCAATTGTGGGTAATGTCCGTACCATTACACCTCTGCTTCCAACACAATCGATGGCCAATGTGCCAATGCGCAGACAATAGCACAACACTTCATATTGGTAAGTTTGCATATGACAAATCAATATATCAAACATCCAATACACATAAACAATTAAAGAATTATACTCAACATAATAGCATACGGCAGTATTAATGAGTACTAATATTGTATACCTACAAAATGAGATATACAACAAGTCTAATTGAAGTGACCACACAGACCAGCCATATTTGCTGATCTGCCCGGTTTAATCACCACATAGTTACTGCTGTGGTAAGAATTAAAGAAATAGTCAGTTGACTATATTCTGTACAACAAATGCACACACCAAAAAGAGACTAGTCTAGTTTACAAAGAACTAACAAGCATCTACCAAGACTGAGAAACTAATAGTGTCCATAGAGTAAGAGACATCTAACCTGATAAATGAAAGTCAAAAGTCTCTCACCCAAGGTATAGTAAGAACACTTGTATAATAAGAACAATTCTTATAGCAGTAGGATATACACTCAAGTAACCTGAAGCAATGATAATTCTTGCAGTAACCTAGGTCAGATATAGACTGAGAATCAGTACATCCATCTAAAGACTGACTAGTTACTAAGAATTAATTCTCCTAGTGAAATCTAGCAACATAAGAATCATATGTAGGACTACAAACGAGCTGGTTGTCTCACCTGTTCTGAAGTCCAACATTTTCTAACAGAAAACCAGCTAGGGACCCTTATTTAAGCTGGGTCCAGCAGACAGTATTATCTCCTTGGCACCTTTCTGTCTGGTATGACAGAAACATGCTGACCTCCTAAGGTAATTAATTCTATTCAAGTGTTGGGCCAGTTCACACCTCTTTTCTCATGCAGACTGACTTATCTCCCCATGGCAGTCGTAAATCCTTTCTGAACCATGAACCCTCACTATAGTGTCACACCTGGATGGTTTTGAGTTGCCAGCCCCAGATCAGTTTCACAGTCTGCCCTACCTTGGGGGTAATTGTCAGTTTGACCTGTAACACCTTTAAGCTGGACTGCCTGGTTTTACAACCCTAGTCTGTCTGTCTGTGTGATTTCATTCTGGGTTTATTGCAATTCCCACCATCCTGTTTTAGTAGCCAGCAGTCATCTGTTCTGACACTTCACAGTTGAATGGGTCCCTTTTGCTACAACGTTTATGCCTCTGTGTGTGCAGGCCTGAGTGATCTTTATTACAGAGAATAGCATTTGTTCTTCTGTAACTTTCTGTTACTCTACATGGCCCATCCAAAGTGAACCGAAATTTGTTCTGGGAAGTAAAGGCGGCATTTCATGACATCGATCACCAGAGTCGTGGATCAGCTCAGTGTTACTGTCTCGACCATGCCACGTGGCCAAGCCATCCAGGTATTTTCCTCTCGGTCTTCCCCTTGGTCTGTTCCCTTCGATCTTGGCAGACGTCACTAAGTTCTCTAATCCATTTCTTCTCATAACATGTCCAAAAAATGTTGACTGTCTACGTCTAATTTCTCTAATCAATTTACGATTTTCATTTGTGCCCTGTAGTTCTTGGTCATTGGTTTTTCTGTATGTCCATGGTATTCTTTGCATTTTCCTCAGAAACCACATGTCTGCAGCCATCGGATGTGTTTCAGCTTGACTGCTCATTGTCCAAGTTTCACATCCATACAAAAGAACAGGCTCTATGTATCCCCTGAACACTCTTTTTCTCGTTTCAATTGACATCTTTTTATTGGTCATAATGTTTTTTCATCTTTCTAAAGGCTACTTTCACCATGGCGATTCTTGTTTTAATCTCTTCAAGGCATCTCCTATCAGATGTTATGACTGTTCCGAGATAATTATACAGATTCACTTGTTGAAGAATATTCCCATTTATTTGTATATTACATTGTGGTATTTCGTTCTTCCTAGTGACGACCATAATCTGTGTCTTTTTACAATTTAATTATAACCCCAGTTGCTCACTGTGTACAACAACCGCATCTACTAATTGTTGCAGATCCTGCTCATTGTCTGCAGTCAATACTTTATCATCTGCATATCTAATGTTATTGATGTTTCGTCCTCCAATGTTGATTCCATTTATATCTTCATTTCTGGAAATATTTTCACTGTATAGGGAAAAAAGATCTGGAGACATTACACATCCCTGCCTAACACCTCTCTTAATAGGCTGTTATTCTTCCACTTCATTATCAATCCTTATGGCAGCTTGTTGTTTCCGTTATATGTTTTTTAAAATAAGTCTAACGTCTTTCCCATCAATTTGTAGATCTGCAAGCATATCTACCATGTTGACATGTCTAACTCTATCGAAAGCCTTTGTATAGTCAATAAAACAAAGATGTATATCCTTGTTTACTTCTATAGCACGTTCAATAACTGTTCGTAGCATATACACAGCATTTACTGTACCCTTTCCTTCTACAAACCCACATTGTTCTTCCCCTATTTCAGGTTGTATAGGATAGTGGTTAGTGGACAACAAATAAATAATAACTAACGTAATCCTGAGGATACAGTCATGATAGCAACAAATCAGAAGGAACAACGGGATATGATAGATACAGTGATTTTAGAAAGTGGAACAATGGGTCATGGCTTGAATAAAAGAAAGACAGAAATCATGGTGATATCAAAGAAACCGATTGTGTCTAAATGTACAATTAAAGTAAATGAGGTTATTTTGGCCTAAGTGCATACATTCAGATATCTCGGGCACATTCGATGGAAGATTAATCACAGAGATGGGACAATAAAAAGTTAGTTAGTTAGTCGACAGACCACAGATCATCCTCATTGCGCATCGAACCATTCAGTCCATAACTAAAACAATATAAACATATCTTATATATAAATTAGGATCGTCTGTCTGTCTGTATTTATGTCTGTCTGTCTGTATGTCCTTTATGTGTTCGCGAACGGCCCATCCGATTGAGATGAAATTTTCTACACGCCTTTCTTTCATTCCAGAGCTGCCAACTGTGATATTTTATTAGTGTGAAATCGCCTGCTTACTCAGTATTATTTCATTTTTCATTATAATTTCATATATTTCAGGGGACCTAACTCCGTAAAAGTTATTTCAAGGGGCATAACTTTTCTGTATAACTTATAGTCATATTGTGGCATCGTTTTCAAAGATTTATAAACTCTGTGTCCATAGTTATGTACCGGCATATGAGTTATAATAAATAATGATACAATCTGTAAGGCATTTTCAAAGTTTTCATAAAAATAATGCACAATGCATAACATTGTAACTCATCTTTATTTGCTTAAGAAGTTACTGTAGTCATGCAGGTGATTAGCAAGCGTTTTCATTAAAAATAATAGATGGTGTGTGGAAGGACATTCTTTTAAGTTACTTTTTTTGTTGTATGAATTTAATGAGAACTTATATGACTACTTATATGAATTAAATGAGATGCTCCCCACCAGGGACAGGGCGAAGCCGGACAGGGTCAGACAGACAGACAGACAGACAGACAGACAGACAGACAGACAGACAGACAGACAGACAGTCAGACAGCCAGCCAGCCAGCCAGCCAGCCAGCCAGCCAGCCAGCCAGCCAGCCAGACAGACAGACAGACAGACAGACAGACAGACAGACAGACAGACAGACAGACAGACAGACAGACAGACAGACAGACAGACAGACAGATAGTCGGTAACGGGAACGGGAACTTATATGACTACTTATATGAATTAAATGAGATGCTCCACACCAGGAGCTGGGCAATTCCGGGCCGGGTCAGACAGACAGACAGACAGACAGACAGACAGACAGACAGACAGACAGACAGACAGACAGACAGACAGACAGACAGACAGACAGACAGACAGTCGGTAACGGGAACGAGAACTTATATGACTACTTATATGAATTAAATGAGATGCTCCCCACCAGTGACTGGGCGAAGCCGGGCAGGGTCAGCTAGTGGACAATAAAAAAAAAAGAACCGAATTTTATCACATGAGGAACATTTTATGCAATAAGTTCTTGTCATTGGAAGTTAGAAAAAGAATTCTTGCATGTTGCATAGAACCAGTTTTAACATACGGCGGCGAGTCCTGGACAATTAAATTAGTAAACATGCAAAAATAATCCACAGAATCCTTGGAGATAGAAAATAGAAGAATGCCGAACATTTACCGGACAGCCAAAGTGAGCAATCTGGACATTTTGAGGAAGGCTGAGTCGCAAAGAGAACTTATCACAAACACCAGAAAGAGGCAGTTAAGTAACATTGTTTTGCTACATTATGAGAAGACACAAACTAGAACATGGTGTGATCACCAGAAAAAAAAATTGGGGAAAGAGAGATAGAGGAAGACAGCGTGAGAAAATTCTTGAGTCTTGCATGATGGCACGAAAGGGAGTCGACACACAAATTGATCCTCGTCGGAATATTTTCCATCCTTTTCATCTGCGTATGGCTGGGGGTCAGGATCACCATCACATACTCAAAACCAGAAAGGACCAGAACCCTGTATAGAAGGTATAGATAGATGGCGCTGCTCACAGTTTGCCGCCGCCATTACCATCATGGCAGCCAAACCCCGCTTGGCTGTTGTCATCACCTGGTTTATGTGTTCAGTTTAAGCAAGGCTTCGATCAAATCATAACCCCCAATCATTTCATTGCATGCCTGGCGGTATGTTTATGTTGAATGTTGGACTAAAACACACTCTCAGTTTCGTATTTATGAACTGTAATGTTGAATATTTTACATCTTACTACATCATTCATTTATTCAATTGAATTATTGTTTTATTTTAGCATGGTTAACAATGGATGGTTAAGTTAGTCGTAAGAAGTGTAGCAATTTTAATTTTTGTCAATATTTGAAAATTGGTTTTTACTTATGAAACTGAAACCATCACAGTTGAATGTTGATTGACAAGACGAACTAAATGATTTATGAAGAATGAACGTCAATTCTAAAAATATGAGTACAATTTGGGGGAACTGCGGTAAAAAAAAGCTGTGAAAATGTAAACAATATGGTCAATATACAATATATAAATTATCATATAAGATAACACAAAGTAATGCAGCTTTACATAACAGAATTACGGCACATACAGTTCGTTGTTTGATGATGATGGCTAGTCTCTGCAACGTCCGGTATGTGCCGTAATTCGGTTATGTAAAGCTTCATTACTTTGTGTATCTTATAATAATTTTTTTTATTAATATTGTTTACATCAATTATGGTTATTAATATTTTTTTATATCGTGATCTACAACCAGGAAGTGCAATCAAAAAAAAAAAAAGGAATCTGAGCAAATGAGCAGTTTTGATCGCAGGCCAGTAAATTGAGAGCTGAGAACATTAAATTTTGCTTTCTATTAGTATTATTAACTATTATATTAGTATTACTGTAGCTTGTTTATTTTTAAACAAACCACAACGCAAATTTATTTTTAAATGAACGGCATAGCAACCATATATTGTTATTGTTGTGTCTGGGGCAGCAAGGCTTAACTTGACATGTTGTCTATTTTTCTATAGGATTTGTCATGACCTAATTAATAATTAAAAATAGCCGCAAATTAATTAATTATAATAATATTCATTAAATATCATGTGCATTGCTAATTATTGGCAAACAAACCTGGCAAGATGTATATTTTAGTATGCAGACTGGTGAAAGGAAAGTTGAGGCCACATTCCTGTTTCAATAGGATGTGGTGCTTACCTAATTTATGATTAAAAATATCCCCCATTTATATTAATTAAATGTCATGTGATATGTTTGTCGTATGTCAAAAAACAATTCATGAAAATGTACTCGCATTGTCTGGATCTACCCACTGCACTGCATTGTGACAGCTTTCTTTTGTTAATTAAATATCGATCAATCAATCAATCATGTGCCATGCCGGAAAGTGTGGGCGGTCATGAGACTCCATTTCTCTCAATCACCAGAGTCGTGGATCAGTTCAGTGTTCCTGTCTCGTCCATGCCACGTGGCCAAGCCATCCAGGTATTTTCCTCTGTCTTCCTTTTAGTCTGTTCCCCTCGATCTTGCCAGTTAATAAGTTCTCCAATCCATTTCTTCTCATAACATATCCAAAAAGTTTTGACTGTCTATGTCTAATTTCTCTAATCAATCTACGATTTTCATGTCTCCTGTAGTACTTGGTCATTGGTTTTTCTATCTGTCCATGGTACTCTTTGCATTTTCCTCAGAAACCACATTTCTGCAGCCATCAGATGTTTTTCAGCTTGACTGCTCATTGTCCAAGTTTCACATCCATACAAAAGAACAGGCTCTATGTACCCCCTCAACACTCTTTTTCTCGTTTCAGTTGACATCTTTTTATTGGTCAGAATGTGTTTCATCTTGCTAAAGGCTACTTTCGACATGGCGATTCTTGTTCTAATCTCCTCAAGGTATCTCCCATCAGATGTTATGACTGTTCCGAGATAATTGTATCGATTCACTTGTTGAAGAATATTCCCATTTACTTATATATTACATTGTGGTATTTCGTTCTTCCTAGTGACGACCATAACCTGTGTCTTCTTACAATTTAATTCCAACCCCAGCTGCTCACTGTGTGCAACAACTGTGTCTACTAATTGTTGCAGATCCTGTGCATTGTCTGCAATCAATACTGTATCATCTGCATATCTAATGTTATTGATGTTTCGTCCTCCAATGTTGATTCCATTTATATCTTCTACATTTCTGAACATATTTTCACTGTATAGAGAAAAAAGATCTGGTGACATTACACATCCCTGCCTAACACCTCTCTTAATAGGTTGATATTGTCCCACTTCATTATCAATCCTTATGGCAGCTTGTTGTTTCCAATATATGTTTTTTATACGTCTAATGTCTTTCCCATCAATTTGTAGATCTGCAAGCATATCCACCGTGTTGACATGTCTAACTCTATTAAAAGCCTTTGTATAGTCAATAAAGCAAAGATGTATATCCTTTTTTACTTCTATAGCACGTTCAATAACTGTTCGCAGCATATACACAGCATTTACTGTACCTTTTCCTTCTACAAACCCACATTGTTCTTCCCCTATTTTCAGCTTGTATTTTCTTCCTCACTCTTTGCATGATAATTCGTAACAAAATCTTTGTGATGAGACTCATTATACTAATTGTTCTATGTTGATCACATTCCAAGGTTCCTGATTTCTTTGGGATTGCAATAAATACAGAGTTACATAATTCAGAAGGTATATCTCCAGTATCATATAATGTGTTCAGCAGTCTGGTGACATGCTCTAGTCCAAATTCTTCTAAAGCTTTAATCATTTCTGTTGTGATGTTTTCTGCACCAGAGGCCTTGCCAGCTTTCATATGCTTAAGAACATTTTGAATCTCCATCTTGGTGGTCCTTCATTATTAAATCTAATATCATACTGTTCCTCTCTGTTATCATTATACTGGTTTTTCACATATTCTGTCCATACATGTAGAATCTGATCTTTTTCTATTATGATTTTGCCATCTTTAGTTTTTAGACAGCCTGTTGATGTTACTTGTTCTTTTATTAGTTAAGTTCCTGGATTCTCTTGTGCACTAATTTGGTATTTTGACTGTTTTGTTGTTTTTCAATTTCTAAGCACTTTTCCTCAAGTCATGATTCTTTTGCCTTCCTACATAATATTCTGACTTTGTCTGTGAATTTCTTCATATTTGGCAGGATTATTTTTGTTGAGTCTTCTAGTTTCCATTATAGTGCATGTTTTTTTTTGTTACCTCAATTTAAAATTCAATATCTCAGTAACCAACTGAGAGAAAATGAGATTTAGCATATAACCTTATCATTATGTCCACCCAACAAAACAATTTTTGTTCTGGAGATTGTACAGCAGATTTCAATGTTTGTTTATATGCGGGATATATTTTATAGCCCCCGCTTTCATTCCATCTTTTTAAGAGTATTACCATTCAGCAAGACACACCCCCGCTATTTTTGAATTTTGTCTGCGCGGTTTTCGCTTTTGGCAGACTGAGGGAATTTATATGGGGTAGTTCAGAGGTGTCGTCAAACTGTGGTTTCTTTCATGAAACATGATTATATAAATAAACTAGCTGGCTCGGCCCGGCTCCTGGCGGGGATCTATCTGTCTGTCTGTCTATCTATATATCTAATCTGTCTGCCTGCCAACCTACCCACCCACTGACTGACCCACCCACCAACCGACCCATGCACCCACCCACCCAGTCAGCCAGCCAGCCATCCACCCACCTTTCTGCCTACCTACCTACCTTTCTGTCTGTCCGTGCTATTAAATATTGATAAAAGTTACTGGAAAAAACGTCAGGACCATGTGTTGAAAGAGGAAGAGGACTATTGGAGAAAGGATGGATTGAATTTTATGCAACCGAGAGCAATCATCAACCTACTGGAATCGTCCAACACAGATTAAGGTCTGAGCAGATCGCAGACCTTAATCTACGTACACACTTACTGGGATATTTTGCTCCAATTATTCAGACGAATTGCAGGCCCTAAACATTACAGCATCAGCTGAAGAAACAAGAAGGAAATGGAAAATAAGGTAAGCAATATATTCCTTCTACTTTCCTGTTAATTTACACATTATTTACCCCGTGCCTCTGTAAATTCTCTGTCTTTACTAATACTACACATTGCACCTCTCTCGGGATTCTCCTTGGTGAAGTGGTCAAGCCGTATGACTCGGGCTCTGAAGGTTGTATGTTCGATTCCGGGCCGCGTCCTTCATTTCATGAGTGCATTTTTTCGGAGACTCCCGAGGGTCGTCGCTGGAGCTACGGAGTTCGTGCTTTGTGCGACACTTTCCGCGCTGCGGAAAGAAACTGAGCCATATGGGATAAAAACCCAGTGCAATGCAGCCAACCCTGTCGATTTTAAGCTAGTTCTTTCATTGCACCCACTCCCATACGAATCCGGATACGCCTTTGTGTGTCATCAGAATTGGCAGGTCTCACATTACCGTAAAAATAACTTTGTTAGCGAGAAATCACTAGTTGTTCAGCAAAACATCAAAGGAATGTCGCTGCTTTCAATGATTTAAGTTGTTTTTGGACCTATCAAAGACATATTCCTTGGGTGGGGGTAAATATAAGACGGCTGGAAAATTTCATAACGATGCAACAGACAGTTTTCAAAATAATTGATCGTGAATGAAGGCAAACAAATGTGGACATACAATAGGTGTAAAATTTCTTCAGTCGTCCATTTCTTATGACCCACCTTCTTTATTTTGGAATAGTTGTTTCTGCAGTCAATCTGATTGAATTCTTTAACATTTCCCATTGATCATTCACATCCTGGAATAATATCTCTAGATCAGACAATATATCAAATCTGTTCTGTACTTCTATGTTGAATTTGTTTTGTATTTCCTTGTCATTACTCAATGTACACAAATAATATTTAGTGTTTCCTGTTATATACTTGACTTTCTTCAGCTTTATCCTCAATGTTCCTGTAAGTAGTCTGTGGTCACTATAACAATCAGCATTGGGAACTGTTTTTGTTACTGTTAGTGCGTTTCTAAATCTTCTGCTAATCAGAATGTAGTCAGTCTGATTTCTGATCTTGCTATCAGGACTCCTCCATGTCCATAATCTTCTAGGGTGTTGCTTAAACCAGGTGTTTCCTACAATCATTTCCTGTTCTTTTGCCCACTCTGCGAGTCTGTATCCTCTTTCATTTCTCTCTCCTAAACCATATTTTCCTACTGTGTATCTATCACCTTGATTTCCTACTTTTGCATTGAAGTCTCCTATTATGTTTATTTCTGAATTTTTACATTTCTTTAAGGCATAAAATTCCTCTACTCTTTGGCTGTTCTATATGGGCCAGCTAGGATGGGAGATAACACCACAACAGTGAGAGTCAAATGTCCTAAGAAACCCCCGGGAAGGTTAACCCGGTCAACAATCGGATGTGTCGGCCTAATGGCGCAAGAACACAGCTCTGCTGTAAACAGGCACAATGCAATGCAATCACATCCGGAAAAAAAAACTCCGGATGAACGCAGAAGAAGAAGAAGAAGATGAAGAAGAAGAATAAATTCCTCTACACTATCTTCACTGGACTCTCCTGTTGGGGCATATACTTGAATAACATTTATGCTAAAAGGTCTGCCACTCAATTTAACTAGAAGAACTCTGTCCGACACAGCCCAATATCCTTGAACAGATGTTGATGTTTTCTCGTCCAAAATTATTGCCACTCCCCTTTGTCGATCTTCACCTCCAGAATAAATAATCTTAAAATCTTCATCTATCTTGATGCCTGCTCCTGTCCATCTTGTTTCGCACATCCCTAAAATATTAATTTATTCTCTTTGTATTTCTTGTTTTATGTTCTCTAATTTTCCGTCGTCATTTAACGTCCTAATGTTCCATGTTGCGAATTTTAATGTCTCTGTCTTTGTCTTGCGATGATCAGTCGTTAAGCGAATCATAATGTACTAGGCACTTTCAAAGAGGTAGTTTGCCGTTGCTTTCCTCTATGGCAGTGACAATACTGGCCGGATGACCGCAACCATTGTCTCTCGAAAGAGATTCTCATAAATATCATGCAATAATGTAATTTCTACTTCTGCTCTATAATTCACTATTCTGTATCTAAAAGTGAAAAATTAATAATTAAATACTAATGTTTAAAAAAAAACACCATAACTGATTTCACAAAATTTTATTTAAATTTAAGTACAACTGTGCTGCTAAGAAAAATAGTACTCCTTACAGGTTTTATAATATAGACGGGTCTGAAACTGAAAACTGGCTTTAACAATTATTTTCAGTCATGTCTGATACTGAAAAATTATACAAGTACACAGATAAATTATTGCTACAAAGGATACTTGTATTCTGTTTAATTTTAGTAGTTAAATTGCCAGTTCTAATTATAAATAAATACAGGTCAGGTATAGTATGGGGTCCGCCATTTTGAGTTTCCTGAATGCGGTCTTCTTCTTCGTTCATCCAGACTCTTTTTTTGGATGTGGTTGTGCTGTGCCTGTTTACAGCAGAGCTGCGATACTGTGCCTTTGGACAGACATGTCTGACTTCTGCAGGCCTTTGTTGACCAGATTAACCTTCCCTGGGAGTTGGACTTGTAATGGATTTGTTATCCGAGCAATATTCCATTTCGTACCACTGGGACACTTTTTCCACCTTTGGTGATGCTCACACAATGAGCTTTTGATTTGGACTTTCCACGTAATGAATTTGCTAGCCAAGCAGTACTCCATTTTTTGCCACCGACATATATGTGGCATGAATGGTGGCAGCCTAAGATCTTCTTCATGCACCTTTAGATGTCAACCTGAATGTAGTTAAAGTAAGCTGCAGTCAACTTGAGCTTGTTGATATCTCCATAGAGCTTGTCCTCAAATGAAGCAAGTGTGGGCCAAAATATCTTTCTCTGTTCTGCATATATTGGACACTCCTGCAGATAATGTCTAGTTGTCATTTTACCAGTTCCACAATTACATTCATCGCTATCTCCTATCTTTAGTTTATTGAACAAGTGGTATTTCAGCCTGTTATGTCCTGTGCGGAGTCTGTAGATTGCTACTTGTTCTCTTCAGTCGAGTTTGTAATATGCATCATCTTTCTGGTGGCCTGGATGCTCTGATTCCCATTTGGTTCTATAAGTGCTTTTTATAAACCTCTTTGCCTCATTATAGGTTATATCTGTCAGGCTGAGGTAGTCGTCTACCCTCTTTTGCTAGTCTGTCAGCCTCTTCATTTCCAGGTATACTGCAATGTGATGGGATCCACTGTATTACAACTTTTTTGGATTTCTGACATAGTCCATGGAGTGCTGCTCTTAGGTCTGCTAGTTCTGTGCTGTTTTTGCTCTTCAGTATCGAGACAGCTGACTTTGCATCTGTGAAGATAGCTATTTGCTTCTCTTTATTTTCCTCCATCAAGAGCATTTCTGCTGCAGTTTTCAAAGCCTCTACCTCTGCTTTGAAGTTACTTGAAAATTGTCCACTGACAGTGTTTTTTTCACTCCTTTTTTAAATTGAGGAGAATTCCTCCTCCTCCCGTTTGTTATTGAATTTTTGGCTCATCCATCTGTATATGCATGTGTCAAATTGCTATTTGGGTAATGTTATTTTATGTAGTTTTAGGATGATATTTCTTCTTTCTGTTTCATTCTG